>HG995415.1:8858303-9468769 GCA_905333125.1 Pheosia tremula
GGCGCTGCTGGAGGCCGGCATGCGCGCGCTGCCCGCGCACAAGCTGGCGCTCTTCATACAGACCTTCGGCATGCCCGTCGCCTCCATGAGGTACGACCCGCTCGAGTCGTGGTAGATATAAGATTAAGTTATACTACTAGTTCGTTCTTTTTTGGTTTTCTTTAAAGTCGATTTTCTTAAAGGGGTTTATTGTTACATGTTATGTTAATGAATGTTTAATTATAGATATGTATATTGTATTTTTTTTAGGTCGGCAATCGGCTACGAAATAGTGGCATTTTGTCTGTATCCAGTATTTCTTGATAATAGTTATAAAGTTAAAAGTACCCCTTTGTTATAATGACATGTTTGGGGTCGGGTCACCTTCGTCCTTAGGAGAATTAAGTACCCTCGAGATACCCTACACGTGACCCTGGGTGGTGCCAACCAGGTGACAACTCTACTGGTGGTAGGTTTCGGCCGTGGCTAGTCACCACCCACTGAACAAAGTCATGTCGCCAAGCGGCCTAGCCGTGTTCCGGCATGATGTTCGGTGTTGCCATTCATGGATGGCGGGTCAGATCAGTTGCGCTGCATGTGCCTAGTGAATGTAGCGTCTCTTATCTACTGCCGCCTTCCTACCTAGGCAAGTATGCTCCATCGTAGATCTCATCGTCACTTACCATCAGGTGAGATCGAGATCAAATACTTGCCTGTAATGTAATAAAAAAAATAAAAAAAAAGACAACGATGATGATGAAATCAATCCCATACCCCTATCAGTAAAGCTGTGATACTTTACTAAAAATTTACTGGACATTTTGGGGAACTTGGAAAAGTCAAGTTTTACTATTTTGTTTCAATTTCCTTCACTCGTGCTCGTTTATGAACACACGATGGTTAATATCCCACTAATATGACATATTATTTATTGAAGAAACACATGTTTCGGAAATAAATAAGTGCAGCCGCAGCCAGAAGCTTTTATAATAAGGCGTTTGTGTTGTGGCTGGCGGCAGCGCGCTGCTGGGCGCGCTGGACGCGTGCCCGGCGGGCGCGCTGGTGCGGCTGGGCGTGGAGCGCGGCTACATGGCGCAGCTGCTGCGCGTGCAGCGCGCGCGCGGGGCCAGCGGCGGCGCCGCCTTCGCCGCCGCGCTGCGCCTGCAGCCGCCCCAGTACCCGCCCGGTGAGATATTACACATACTATATCATTATGATCACCTGATTAGCGCTGTTGATAATAGTAGCAATACTTCCTGTGCCGAGGGTTCCAGGTTCAAATCATAGTAGGAGCCAACTTTATGTAATGAGCATGAATGTTTGTATCCGAGTCATGGATTTTTTATATCTATATAATTATTTGTATACTAGGTTCGCCTTCAGTCATTGTACGGTACCCATAATACCAGCGTTGCTTAGTGTGGGACCGTATCTGGCGATATAAACAAACCAAAGAAATATCTGCCCGTAGTACACCATCCCAGCGTCGTATCAGTCATCAAAAATACTACATCAATAAAAGTGTTCTGCATACCCATCCTCTACGCATGTAATAATTAATTATGATATTGATTTTGATTGTTTTAAACCACTGCATTATTCGTTTTTTCAAGTAATATTTTTTCTAGCCGGGAATTAACCTGTTAATGTTAGTAAAAAGAAACAACATGCTTTATTATTGCCCCATCTTATAATGTCGGTAATTACCTATTGATGACAAAAAAAATAAAAATTGCGATCATAACCTCTAATAGTCTATCATTTGACCGAGTCCCACATACCATAGTACATCAATGTAATGTTGTATCCGCGGCAGACGACACCCTGTTCGCGGAGGAGTCCCTGCCGGAGGAGGCGGCGGGGGAGTGGGGCGGTGCCGGGGCGGGCGCGGCGCCGCCGCCGCTGACGCCCGAGCTGGCGCCGGCGCTGCTGGCCGCTGCGCTGGCCGGCGCTGGCGCCGCCCGCCCCGACCTCGACACCGCCTTCACACAACTTATATCGGTAACACTCCACACATTCACGTCGCACTACCGCTAGGCTGGATATACAGCTTGATACAGAAATAGCATACTACCATTTGGGTACTATTGTGACTGAATCTGAGCTTTAATTTGAAAAAAAATACGTTTAAAAAATTACACCCTGTAATGAGCGCTCGGCCAAGCTACTGGCTTGCTTTGTTTATAAAACAAACATAATTTTTACAATTATGTTATATATTAACGTGATCCATACAACTTACTAATTATCATCTGTAACAATGTTTTACACCTATTTTGTTGTACCTTATATAAATTAAGTAACGTAGAACTAACAATACTGGTTTTACTGGTGGTAGGCTTCGGCCGTGGCTAGTCACCACCCACTGAACAAAGCCATGTCGCCAAGCGGCCTAGCCGTGTTCCGGCATGATGTTCGGTGTTGCCATTCATGGATGGCGGGTCAGATCAGCTGCGCTGCATGTGCCTAGTGAATGTAGCGTCTCGATCTACTGCCGCCTTCCTACCTAGGCAAGTATGCTCCATCGTAGATCTCATCGTCACTTACCATCAGGTGAGATCGAGATCTAATACTTGCCTATAATGTAATAAAAAAAAAATGATTTTTAGAAATTTGACCGCTAAGAGGGGTCAAATGGGTGGTCAAACTATGTATGATTTATTTTTTTAAAGTAACGAACGGGCACATTCCTTGCGCATAAAAAAATACAATCGCCATTTGGTTGGGTATAACATTTATTTTTAAAACTGACATAATGAAATGATTTTACGTAACGATTACGAATGCGCTAAAGAAGTGCAGGTTCAAAGAGTGTATACCGATTCTGTGATAGGTGGTATAAATTTCATTTTTTTTTTGTTTTCAATTTAATCTTCATTGTGTGTGTTCGTATGGCAATATTTAATTTATTTAATTTTTATTGTTTTTTTTCTTTAATAAATTCATCTGGCTACACCGTTGGTGTTACCACATACACTTTATCCGTAATACCCTCCAGCTGGTAACGGCGGAGGTGTCGGACATGCGATCCGGCAAGTCCGGTGGGTCGCCGTACGTGCAGTGCGTGGTGGAGCTGGTGCGGCGGGCGGCGGGCGAGCCGGCGCTGGCGGGCGGCTTGCTGCGAGCCGGCGCGCGCGCAGCACCACTGCTGCGAGCCGTGCTGCCGGTCACCGCCCCCCCGCTGCCTGAGGTAGGTACACCTTCCAAGATCAACATCTCATCTCATCTCATTTTTTGTCACTTCTTATGCTCGTAGAGTTCCTGTTTAAGCCGACTATAATTGTATTGTATGCTCCTAGCAAGGATTCCCAAACTGGTCTGTTGGATGTTTGATTGACATCACTAGTTAGTATGTGTCCCAACTCTTATGAGAGTTGGAGTATGCTCTACGTTCAACGTCATTGTTGTCTATGATGGAGGTCTAAAATAAATATTATAATTACTTTAAATTTTAAGTATTTCATTTTAATAAGTTTATAAAATATGCTTACAATAAAGTTACAACATGGTCGATATCGGTTTCACAGCGATCCACATAAACGAAAATTTAATTTTGGGGGTCGACGAAGTCTAAAAATCGACCCCTATTAATTAACACAAGTTCTTATTTGAAACTTTCAAGATACTGTATAAGTTGTGTTCCGTGTACCAACTTGTCATAAGAATGACTAATATTTTTTTAGGAAGTATTTTTTTGTACTTTAAAAATCTCATCAAAACGATATGCGTGCACAAGTTCGTACAAGATGAAATAATTATTTTTGTATCAATAGGAAAATAACAAGAGATAGGATGTTTAATGTCATTAGGTTATGGGAGTCTGAGGTATCAGTCCATTTTGGAAAAGGCGTCTCTTGCCCAAATCCTGATCAAGTGTATATTTGTAACCTTTTCTTTTGTATTGTGAGGAAATCCTGATGGATAACCGCAAGCCTATTAAACATTAACCCAACAATGGAACCCTTTTCTTTACTCCTCCCCCCCTGCAGCTAGCGGAAGCCCTCCTCGTGCAGTACAAGTGCGCGTCGGGCCCCGTGGTGCAGGTGCTGCGCGCGATGGCGCAGCACGGCGGCGGCGGCGCGGCGGTGAAGCGCGAGCTGGACGCGCCCGGCATGCCGCTGGTGCCGCAGCACGCCAGCAGGGAGCAGCTCGTCGCTGGTGAGTCACACACCACCACCAAGAATGACTCACTCTTACCAATAATGTTGTCAATCACAACCTAGCTTTGGATCTCAAGGCCCTCTGTAGGTATAGAAGATAAAGGAATCCCCCCCTCAATTTATAGACATTCTATAACTATATGAAACGTTGAAATAAAACGAATGTTATGGATGTTATTGCGTTTATTATATGTATCGGTTGCTTTACAGCAACCATGGTCGCGGGAGGACTGAGGTGTTTGACGTCTTAGTGTCATAGTTTGAACTTGGTACCCTGATATTTAGTTGTTGCTTGCGGTCCGTACGTTAAAAACATACAATAAACGCAATAAAATAAAACCGTTATGTTAGTTTTATTTCAATGTGTAGTATTCGCGCGAATATATGAAACATATAATACTGCGCAATGGAAAACTCTTGTGCGCAGTGCTATATGACGTTTAATAAATTTATAGAACGTCGATAAATTTATAGAACGTCTATAAATTTATAGAACGTCTATAAATTCATAGAACGTCTATAAATTTATAGAACGTCTATAAATTTATAGAACGTCTATAAATTAGTTAAGTACAGTATACTCAATATTTATCTGTACACAAAAAAATTGCAAATCGCGCATTTTGGGAAAAATCTGTACGGATTTCGATGAATCTTGGCATGGTTATAACTTATAACCTGGGTCAACATATAAGATACTCTTGATCTTGGGAAATGGGTTGACAGTATAGACAACAAAAACATAAAGTTAACGAGTAAGAAGTAACAGCTAGTAAATAAGCTAGTAAATAAGCTAATGAATAAGCTAGTAAATAAGCTAATGAATAAGCTAGTAAATAAGCTAATGAATAACCTAGTAAATAAGCTAATGAATAAGCTAGTAAATAAGCTAATGAATAAGCTAGTAAATAAGCTAGTATATAAGCTAGTAAATAATCTAGTAAATAAGCTAATGAATAAGCTAGTAAATAAGCTAATGAATAAGCTAGTAAATAAGCTAATGAATAAGCTAGTAAATAAGCTAGTAAATAATCTAGTAAATAAGCTAATGAATAAGCTAGTAAATAAGCTAATGAATAAGCTAGTAAATAAGCTAATGAAAAAGCTAGTAAATAAGCTAATGAATAAGCTAGTAAATAAGCTAATGAATAAACTAGTAAATAAGCTAGTAGATAAGCTAGTAGATAAGCTAGTAAATAAGCGAGTAGATAAGCGAGTAAATTGGGTCCCCCGTGCAGTGCTGGAGGCGGCGAGCGCGAGCACGCTGGAGGCGCTGGGGCACCGCGTCATCGCCGCGCACGACACGCGCCTCGTCGTCGACGTCATCACGCAGCTGCTCGAGAACAACCAGGAGGGGCGCTACGAGACCAGCGTGCGTACCCTGCACAACTAACTATAGTAATACTAACACTCTAACACCTGGACTTAGTCCAGCTGTAAGTCTTGCTTCTGTGGAAATTTATCTACCAGATCTTTTTTGTCTCCCGCTTTGTAATGCAAGGATGTGGATAATTTTCGTCCAACTCCTCCTATTTTTATCGTTCGATTAAATTTGTGCGGGTTTCAAGACAATTAACTTTATCCCGGGACTCGCCGAGGGTCAAACCTCGGTGTCATCATGGGACACCACTGTTGATCCTGGCTTACAGGAGTAGCAGTGATGGTAGTGTGTGGCGGGCCTAGTCCCAATAGAAAAAGAACTAATTATAGACCAAGCACCAATCCCGCCGGATCTTTTCAGTTGAGGCTGCGTTCCGAACCGGTTGGAGAGTTAAGAAAAAAAATTACAATTTGTGCTCCCGTAGGCTTATACGAAATAAATGATTTGACTTTGACTTTTGACCAGCTTATTTAGTCTGCCTAGACGTTCCTACAGTGTTCTCACATACCAATAACAATGTACTGTTAATAAATGTAACGAATCTTATTAAAAAGAGCAACCGTGGAGTTCCTTGCCTGTTTACATGAATAAAAGTATTCTGATTCTGAATTAAATGCTGTTCTCTGGTACGATCACTTGTGAACGGCTGGACCGAATGGCAAATTTTAATTTTGTATTGTTCTCAGTAACAGAATATGGTTTTTAGGGGGTGAAAAACTTAAAAAGTGTTCCACAAACATGGAAGGTTCGAGAAAAACTGGAATTCCGTTTGCTATGAGAGTTTTGACGACGTAACTTTATTAGAGCGGGTCCTTGAGAGAGTGTTGGAGGGCTGCTATACCTCCTTACTGTGCCAGGTGAAATCGGAGGACGGCGGGGAAGGGCCAGTGCACGTGTTCTCCCGCCGCGGCCTCGGCTGTGGCCTGCTGCTGGACTGGATGTCAGAACTGCAGCGGGAGACGCTCAGCCTGCAGGAGCAGCGCCAGAGACAGGTATGACCTGGTCACATCTTATTCATAGGTCAGGTCTCTATCACAAAAAAAAATATATATTCTACAATTGTCATAAGTTTAAGTCAATTAGATCATGCAAAAGAACCTTAGAAAACCTACTGTATGATCGTTGAAACCTGTAGAGCAACATAGCTCTTGGAAAGCTGGGGGGGAGACGATCGCAGGGCCGAATACCTGCTGGTAGGATCAAATTACCAGAACGCTACTGGTGACCATCCTAGAGGTTTTAAGTGGTGAAAACCGCAACGCGTGGTGCCGACCGATTATAAATACCAGTGAGTGAAGTTGTGGGTAAAGTTCCTCAGTAGTGAGGTACCGACTAAGGAGGAGGGTGCTGGTGGCCCCCCCCCGCAGATGCAGCTGATGTTCCGCGCGGGCTGCGCGGCGTGGCGGCCGCTGCTGGTGACGCTGCTGGCGCACCGCGCCGCCTGGCGCACGCTGCACGCCTGCCTCGCCACGCTGCTCCAGCCCCACGGGTCAGCATCTTACAACACGCTTTAACACTCATTATTTATTAACTAATACCCTGTTGTAACACCTTTACAGTTATCATTGATAGAACTAGGCTATACTTAGTGGAAATCCATTGTTAAACAAATGAGGGAAGAGGGACCGATCGCTGACCCTTGGCTTGACCACTTTTCCAATTATAAACCGAACATGTTGATCGATAATTAAAGGAGCCAGCAACACTGAACTCCTCTAAGATGCTAGTCGAGAAACTATCTGTCACGAGTGTCGGGAGCCCAAATAAAATGCAGTTCTCTCATTTGGGAATAGATAGTGATTATACAAAAAAAATACTGTAAAAGAATTTGTGCCATAAAGCTATATCGTCACACAATAACTTTTAGAATTTTTTGTTTCTTTGACGTAGTTTCATGTGAGAATTATTTCATTGTGTTTGGAGTTTTTTCTCTTCGATATCTAGGGTATAACCATATCCATTGGAAAGGGGGGTGACTATAATCCTTATATCATCATTCCAGCCCTTTTTTAATTTCCCACTGCTGGGCACGGGCCTCCCCTCAATCCGAGGGGGGATTAGGCCATATTCCACCACGCTGGCCCAGTGCGGATTGGCGGACTTCGCACATCTTTCGAGGGGTTCTCTGAGACATGCAGGTTTCCTCACGATGTTTTCCTTTACCGTTTATTAAACATAATATAACAATAGCAAATAATCCTTATATATAAATACATAATAATTTGACGGGGTATTGTGGGTGTTTTATGTGGGAAAAGATGTTCCTTACGATCCTGCAAGTGTTGGTTATCACCAGGGAGTGGTCCCCGAGCGCGGTGCTGGACTTCGCGGAGACGCTGCTGGAGAGCCCGCGCCTGTGGCAGGGCCGCGACAAGGCCACGCCCAAGCACTACACGCCTGAGGACACGCTGCGCCTCGACCACCAGCAGGCGAGGCACTCCTCCACCGACCAGGGCCCCAAGACAATCGAACAGCAACCGCATAGTAACTCTCACCTTTGACAGATATCCCATACAATATATGTCAAAAGTGACAGTTACTATACAGTTGCTGTTCGATTATGAATGGATTGTGTTAGCAGACTTGGGGCCCAGTTGATAATCATGCTCTTTCGTCTCTTTTCATCATACTCCATCTCTTTTTGTAGCTTCATGTCGTTTTATTTATGTCATTCGTATTGTACAGTTGTCTGCCAACTCGCACTGAGCCAGCGTGGTGGGTGGACTATAGCCTCATCCCCCTCGCATTGAGGGGAGGCCCGTGCCCAACGGTGGGACGTTAAAAAGGGCTGGTATTATATATTATATTGTTATAATGTACAGTTTTGTTTTGTATTATCGTACCGCATTGTTCGGGTTTGTGATTTTAAACCATGGTGAATCCATGGGTTAACTTTACTCCAACAAGAGAATCTCGTAATTTAATTGTAAGGTACTCTAGAACATTTGCCGTCTTTGTCATTCTTATTGAAGAAATGTGTTTTACGAACGGGACCAAAGACATTTACGTCTCATGGCGCTATGTGAAAATATTGTTCTTGAAACACAGTTGCGCGTGCTAATTCGCTATGTGGTGCAAGAGGGGGTTGAAGCGGAGAAGGAGGGCGGGGTGGAGGCGATGCGCAAGCGCATGGAGAGCCGGCTGGCGCTGGTGCTGCGCTGCTGCGGCGAGCCGCACGCGCTGCTGGCCTGCGCGCTCGCCGCGCAGCGGGACCACCCGCTTCTGCTGCTGCTGCTCTACATGAAGGTAACTAACAAAAGGAGGGGGGGGAGGTGATGCGCGAGCGCATGGCGAGACGGCTGCACTAGTTTTTTTTTTTCAATATAGGCAGGTATTTGATCTCGATCTCACCTGGCGTTGAAATGCAGTTTCTACTAGAAGAACTTTTGAAAAGCGAAAACGGAAAAATAAAATAAGAGATTGGTGTCCAGGTGCCGAAGATCCTGCAGCTGCTGGTGCGCAGCGGGCCCGCGGGCGGCGCGTGCGCAGTGGGGGCGGTGGGCGGGGCAGGGGTGGTGGGCGCGGCGGGGGCGGTGGGCGCGGCGGCGGCGGCGCGCTCCACCAGCGCCGCGGACCGCGTGTCGCACCAGCTGCTCACCGCCATCCCGCCGCACCCGCCGCACGGGAAGGAGCACCAGCACAAGTACCACATACAACATACTTTTAACGGCCTGAATAACGCAGTTAGCAGTGACTCTGCTTTCTGCGCCGAGGGTCCCGGGTTCGAACCCTGGTAGGGACACGCTTTGTGTGATGAGCACCAATGTTTGTACCCGAGTCATGGATGTTTAATATGTACATAAGTATTATATACTGATTGAAATAAAACTAATTTTAAGGATGTATCGTGGTTTATTCTTAGATTTTTCGTTCCCGACGTTTCGGCTGCTTTACAGCAACCATGGTCGCGGGAGGACTGAGGTGGTTGACGTCCTGGTGTCATAGTTAGAACCGGGGTACCCTCATATTTAGTTGTTACTTGCGGTCCGGTCTACGCAGAAAGAGCTCACTGTGTCTTGAGGTCTTGTATTGCGTACATTTGGTTTTGGACTTTATGATGTTCACTACAGGGTCCCAAACCGGTGGTAGCACCCAGCCATCTTCCCTTTTGAAATTATCGATAAAATCGTAAAAAATAGTTTTATTTCAATTATTCGTGTAAATATAAGAAATCAATATTATATACTGAGTTCGCCCTCAGTCCATTGTACGGTACCCATAACACAAGCGTTGCTTAATGTGGGACCGTATAGTTGGTGTGTTCGTATATCGTCCCGGGTTCGTGTAATGGTGGTGGTGTGGTGTGCGGCGCAGGTTCTGGCGCATGGAGGCGGACATCCGGTCGGTGTGGTCGCGCGTGGAGGGCGCGGGCGCGCGCGCGCTGGCGCTGGTGGGCGCGCTGGTGCGGGGCTCGCTGGCCGCGCACCAGCGCCACCACCAGCACCTGCTGGCCGCGCTCGAGGTGCTGCCCGACCGGGACCTGTTCGCGCCCGACACCTGGTCAGTACCCAAACACAATCTTGATAGGGGGCGTCGCAATTACACGAATTAATTCCCCCATCTCCATTCTATTGTCGGTCGACAAGACGCACGGACAAGTGTTATCAGTACACTGTTGACATTCCTTCGGTTCGTACTAAGCGATTTGCTTCTACTTTCATCGTGCGAACTGCCAGGGAATGGAACACGCTGTCGGCGTCTTTGTTCCCCGTTGACTACAATCTGGGTGTTTACGAGTCGAGAGTGAACAGGTAGCTTCTAGGCAAGTATGATGCATCGTAGATCTCATCGTCACTTACCATCAGGTGAGATCGAGATCAAATTCTTGCCTATAATCTAATAAGAAAATAAAATAAAAAAAGTCTTGATAGGTAGCGTTGCGACGCTGGTAAGTAAGCGTCGTGACCTTTGGTAGTGGGCGTCGCGACGCGGGTAAGTGGGCATTTTGTCGCCGATAAGTGGGCATCATGGGATGACAGCAGGCGCTACGACACTGATAAGTACGCGTTGCGACGCATATTTACATGCGTTGCGACGCCTGATAGATAGCGTCCTGACACATGATACTGGGCGTCGCGATGCCGGTAAGCGGGCGTGGCGACGTTGGTTAGTGGGCGTAACGACTTTTGATTTTGAATCATATGTTATCGTGCAGCGAGGAGGTGCACAGCATCCTGGAGTGCTTCCTGTCGCTGGTGCGGCAGTCGGCGGGCGGGGGCGGTGGTGGCGGTGGCGGGGGCAGCGGTGGCGCGTTCGGCACGGCGCACCGCGTGGCGGCGCTGCTGCGGCGCTACCTGGCGAGCCGGCCGCAGCCCGCCGCCGCGCTGCTGCACGCGCACAAGGACACCATCGCGTCAGTATATTGCTCATCCCACTCATATTTTTTTATTACATTTTAACCCTTAGTAGCCTGATTTACGAAAGTGATTTATTTTTAATATTACTGTGGTTAATGTTACTGTGTTTATAATAATGACATTTGTTTTTTTTTTAATTTCGTTGGAAAAAATATTATACAACAGTAAAATACGTACAGCAAACCTATAAAAAAAACTAATAGTAATGTGAACATTCGGTTTAAAAGATTGGTATCAAAATTGAAACTCTAGGCTATTAAGGGTTAAGCAAGTATTTGATCTCGATCTCACCTGATGGTAAGTGACAATGAGATCTACGATGGAGCATATTTGCCTAGGTAGGAAGGCGGCAGTAGATCGAGACGCTACATTCACTAGGCACATTCACTAGGTAGATCTGACCCGCCATCCATGAATGGCAACACCGAACATCATGCCGGAACACGGCTAGGCCGCTCGGCGACATGGCTTCCTTCACTAATATTATAAATGTGAAAGTTTGAATGGATGGATGTTTAACGTGGACGGATCTGGATGAAATTTGGCACAGAGATAGATTATGGTCTGGAATAGAATAAAGGCTACTTTTTATCCCAGTAAAATGTATGGTTCCCGTGGGATAGATTTGTTTTAATTTTTCATAGAGCAAAGGATTGACGTGATTTTTTGCATAGGTAGTGGTAGTAATGGGTCAGAAAATGACATAGGGACATGCTTTTTAATCGCGGGTAACACAGCGGGGCGCAGCTAGTAAAAATATATAACATACAATCACTATGAACCACTCAACTGTGGTTCGGTATCCTCATCTTATTGATATTCACATTCACATTTGAGAAAGGGAAGAGCTGAGCTTGATTTAAACAAAATAATTTTAGCAAGCGAAAAAATTGTAATATCGTAGTTTATTTATTAATCTTATTGGACGTAAAGCGACCTGTAGCAATCGGTCCTGCGTCGTTAGTTGTTTTAATGATACGTAATTTCAAGTAGTAATCATATCCGCCCCTAGATGTCGCTAGGAGTTTTTTTTTTATATTCATTTGTTTCTCTGTATGAATATTTTAATCGCAGGAGTGTGTCTTTAATTAATAGGTTTTTAGAAAAATGATTATATTGAGGCCTGGGTTGGCGTGGCCCGCGATTTGATACGGGTTTGTCGCTAGGAGTTAGGATCGTTTTAGAAATCCAGTAACTAAAATCTGCCCGTGATAGTGTCAGCATAGTTTCCGATTCCCGCGCAGCTGTATCCCGGCGCTGAGCGCGCTGCAGACGGAGGCGGCGGCGCCCGCGTCGGCCGCGCCGCCGCCGCACGCGCTGCTGGCGCTGCAGCGCCGCGCCGACACGCCCGACAACTTGCTGTGGATGCTGCAGGTACATACTTATGTACCATTTTAGCGGTGTAGGGATGATCTGATAGCCAGTCGCGTGGTAAGCCTTGAAGATTGGTGTCGGGTTCTTGTATATGTATATATTATATTTATGTTTATATTCTACGGAAACTCTCATAGCACGATGTATGCAGCGCCATCTGTGTATTGGCGCCATGAACATATTTCTTTTGGCGAGGCTTTTTTTAATCTACAATCGGATCGGAACGCTACCTCAACTGAAAATATTCGGCGAGAAACTCGGCGGGCTTGTTTTACATTTATTTTTATAACCACGTTTATTACAAAAAAGAAATGAAGCTCCAGTGTGTTGCGATGCGAGGCGCATATATACTGGGGTCTCGGATCGTCCTCGATTCAATGTACGGTCCCCGCGATTGGAGCGTTGTTTAGTTTGGGCATGTCGGTGTGTCCATGCAGGAGGTGGACGCGTGGGGCTCGCGGCGCGGCGGCGCGTGGGGCGGCGCGGCGGCGGCGGCGGCGCTGCTGCGCGCGGCGGCGCCGCTGGCGGGCGCGGGGGTGGGGGCGGGGGCGGGGGCGGGCCCACAGCACGCCGCCCTGCGCCACGCCGCGCTCTCGCTGCTCGCCAAGCTGCTGCCCGCCGTGCCCGACACCAAGCCCGGTGAGCACTACTATACACCATCATTCAGGGCCCCAAGTCTGCTAACACAATCGATTCATAATCGAACAGCAACCCGCATAGTAACTGTCGCGTTTGACAGATATTGTATGGGATATCTGTCAAAAGTGACAGCTACCATGCGGTTGCTATTCGATAGTCAATCCACAGACACTGGCAGAATTGTGGCAATTAGCTGCAAACGCCAATAACTAAGAAAAAGTTGAAGAAGAAGATTGTGTAAGCAGACTTGGGGCCCAGATAAGGTTGCACATTCTTGATAATTCGCTTTTTTTAGCGCATTTCTAAAAATTATGCGAGGTGAGAATGTCGACGTTAATTTTAAAAACTCACAATCATCATTTTGTTCCAAGTTAAGGGGGAAGCTAAGGGTAAGGGCGCGAAATTCAAAAAGTCAATGCTTATAATTTTTTTACGAAAAATATGGACATCTTTACGATGTAATTTAGTGTTTTGCGATATTAGCATTCTGCATTGGATATCTCGATGTATTAAGTTTGCTTAAAAAAATACCTAATCCGATACAATACCATAAGGTTTGTAAAAACCGCTACTTTTACTAACTTTATGGTGTTGTATCGCTTTAGGTACTTTTAAGTAAAAAAATAAAAACCATGGACATTTTGAATTTCGCGCCCTGACCCTGAGCTTCCACCTTAAATGACAATTGAGTTTTTTTTTTTAAATGCACACGTAGAACATTTTTTTTCCTTCAATCGTTAACGTTTCTTTACACACAATAGCTGCGATCACACCAATAATGTTACACATTATATTTTATCACATTAACACATTGTTATAGAAGATAAAACACAATCGACAACTTGTATCTCAAACTTCCCGCTAAAGTCGGCTGTAACATTAAATCCCGCAGGGCTCCAAGCGATCCTCGAGTGCCTGGACTCCAGCCAGCCCGAGGTGACCCAGGCGGTCCTCGACAAGCTGCCGGACCTGGTGGTCGGCATGCAGGAGCACGCCGCCCGCCTGCTGTCGCGCGTGTTCGAGCTGGGCATCAAATCCCGGTACCCTGTGGAGACCTGCCTCGCTAAGTGTGTCACTACCATCAACCTGCATAGAGGATGTTGAATTATGAAGAAACCTATTGAGTGTATTTGAAAAATGGGTCATTATACAATGAGTCGAGCAAGTGTCAACACACAACCTGTGTCTTTGTTAATGAGTGGATATACAATCCACCCATGAGTCTAAATTACTTTTTGAGAAGGTAAATGACGAATTATAATTTGATCATACAATTTTCTAATTATGTTTAGGCGTTCTATGTAACCAACTATCCAGAAACACCCCCGAATTTATGAACGTTCTATAACTTTGTAAAACGTCATATACTACTGCACACAAGAGTTTTGCTTTGCGCAGTACTATATGACGTTTGATAAAGTTATATATCGTCTATAAATTCGGGGGCTAGTATATAGTAGTCTATGTAAGTATACTTAACGAGAAATAAATAAAATACATTTTAAAATGTAAATAGATATTTTTATTTATAAATTATTTGTTAAAATAGTTATTTACAAGTGCCGATAGAATTAGTCGCAACAGCAATAATAACCTTATATTTTAAATCCTTTCAGTAAAAAAAATGTTGTTGCATATTATCTAGAGTATCATGAAGTATGTTTATTACAAACCAAATGAAATCTTGAGTCAAGTTCTGAACTGCGACAGTAAAAACTTAAATACCTAATACTGGTAAATGAAATTAAAGAAATGTCTGCGTAGCACAACAGTAACCCGCACTCCAAAAGCTCACACTATAACTTTAGTTGTCACACTGGTGATTAGCGTCATCACTTCGTCCCTTCATCATCACCAGTCGTTGGAGCCGAGGTCTGTGAACAGCTTGTCCTTGATCTTCGGCCGAGGGTCTTCTGTTATCTTCGAGTCGACGGCGCCCGCTTGGCCGAGTATGTATTCAAATTCTGGAATTTAGAAAATTATTTTTGTAATTCAACAATCAATAATGTTCCCATAGATGTGTCAGCAGTATCTCTTTTTCTGTGCCTGTGGCATCATTATTCGGTAGTTAAAAAAAAACAGTAACAAAGAAAGTGCAGGCAATTTCTATCTGGATCTTCTCAGTGACAGTGAAATCCTGTGTTTTAGGGTCAGTTCTAATTGCCACGGAAAAGAAGGGTGGAGAAACGAATTTTTGGAGCAAAACTGTACATTGCAATTTGAACTTTAGCTTCATTGGGTAATGTACAAATTAAACGTGATACTAAGAGTACGCATATTGCACGTCGTGAGAATAAAACATGAGATGACATGAGATGTGGATTTCCACAGGAAATAGCGCGAAGAGACAAACATCTATATATAGGTTGAGATTATACAGTCACAGGAATTCTCCAGGAATTTCGTGACATAGGCCTGCACAGCAACAAAATAAAAATATTAGCATACCTTCACATGTGAGTGACGTGCCTCTCAGCTCGTGGGGTCCCACAAACTGCTTCTTCATATCCCCCTCGAAGTATATGAACACGCTGGGCAGGTTGCGCTCCGGGAAGTTGGGAATGCAGGTCTGCGCAACCGCTTTCAGGAACTTGGTGTAGGGGAACTTGGCCGCCAGCTCGCGCATGTGCTGGTTTATTAGGGCACATTGTTGGATGCTACGAGGCAATGGAGAGTATTTTTATGTGAATTGAAGTTTGCAAAAATATTAATAAAAAAGTTCTTATATAGTTAACGCTAATCTAAGAAGCATATCCTCTAACTGTTTGAAAGACATAATAGTGTCACAAATTCATGAAGCCTTGCTTGCCAACATTCTTGTGGTTAGTTTTGTCATCTTCTTAAACAAGAAATCCCATTTTCAGACCCCACTCTAGCTAATTTAAGCCCACCAGCCAAGTGTGTGTTAAAGCATAGTTGGAGGGGCTAGTGTGAATACTAGTAAAGTGTTTATAGCTTATTATTCTTTGATGGAAGTTTAATCCTAGCACCAGTTTAAGCTTAGCCGGGAGGGCTAGCGGGGTGTGAATACCAGTAAAGTCGTCATAACTTATTTATATTAATAAAAAAACAAATACCATACCCTTGTTTGTATAGATGTATGACCACCCATATGCCCTCCCCTGCCTTGTTCACCTCCTGCACATAGTCCTGCCCTGACACCTCCCTAGTATCCCCAAATTTCGGCTTCTCTGACAGCCTTTTCAGCTCAGCTATCCTTCTCTGCCTATACTGCTCTATGACTGCCTCGTCTTCTGAGTCTTCCAGCTCATCCAGACCATCAAGGTCTAGTTCAGAAAGCTGTTTGTCCTCTGGAAGTATTTAATCATGTTTAAAAACCCACTAGAGTTATGTTGGTGCAATTTACGAGTATTAATTTTATTTTGGTCAATAAAGCAATGCTGGCTGGCTTGCATTAGGTCTAAAGTAATCTAACCCAGATGGGTGGATTGGGGACAAGCTTGCCAGCCAGCTCAGATGGCTAAAATACTCAGTCAATTACATACAACAAGGTGTGTATTGTAGCAACAACCCACAGAATATGGTTCATGAAGGGATTCTGTCTTTTAACATTCACTTACGACTTGAAGCATGAAGCAAACAAGAATTTGTTAACAGTACATATGACCCAAATGTTCATTCATTAGAATTTACACATCATGAAACCTTAGTGTGGTAGGTAAAAAATTATACAAACAGTTTATCGTCAATGCATTATGTCCATCCATTTATATTATTGTATGACTCACAATAATACATAAATCATGATAAAGATACTTACAGGTGTTCCTATATAACCTATAAAATGCAATGTTTATACTTACTTTCTGCTTGTTTCTGGTTAATGGTCTGTTCTATCATATTCACGATTTCCTCCTCTGAAATCTCCTTCTCCTTCGGAGGGAGGATTCCTTTCGCACGAAGGACATCGTTCCATTCAGTATCCTCGTTTGGATTCTAAAAATAAACACCGAATTTAACACAAATTATTATCCCGCTATGCTCTCATGTGTACCGTTTATAGAAGACACGTTATTAATTTACCTGCATTTTGAAATTTAATATTAGTTTCAGTGAAATAAATCAAAATTAAATTATTTAGTCCAAAATACCGAAATCTGACACCATCACCTGACTGATTTTTTTTAAATATACAGTAGTAGTAGTAGTAGTAGTTTAATTCGTCCAGTAGGACAGGCGAAGGAATCAATCCATACTGCCAATTCTGATGTTTTAAATATACAGACGAAATAGATATGGGTTTAAATATGATTGGTTTTGCAGCCGTGGGTACTATCGTCTTTGAGCTAAAATTGCCCAACTTGCGAGTAAATAATCGGCCTATGAATGAACGGGTTTTTATTAGGTGTTTGAACATTGGGTGTTTGAGTTCGTCTGTGCCATTTCCGTAAAAAAAAAATAGTTTCTCTTTGGAGTTTGGGGTCTTGCCTCAGCCTGTCTTATTTTGTCACTAATAAACTAGTATTTCGTTGAACGTTTTTTATAAAAGCCTTTAATTTGAGCAACAATGCAATCAGGGCACGCAAAGGCTGCAATGATTCGAGATAGAAGGGAGCCAGATTATCCCACAGAGTTAGAAAGCCAGTTTGTACTTAGACTACCAGAAGAACCAGCCAAAGTGCTTCGCGAAATCCTGAAATCTGGTGAGAATCTTAAGAATCGATTAATGATACAAATAGACAACGACATGAGACACGGCGAGGTTCGCTTCGATCATTGGCTGATGCACGCCAAAATAGTAGATCTGCCTACCATAATAGAATCACTGAAAACGATTGACAACAAAAGCTTTTATAAGACCGCGGATATCTGCCAGATGATGATATGCAAGGAAGAACCTGACCAGCCATCGACTGAGGAGGAATCTCCAGCTAAAAACAAGAAAAAAGACCCATATAAAGTTGACAAGAAGTTTCTGTGGCCCCATGGCATAACTCCACCTACTAAGAATGTTCGCAAGCGACGGTTCAGGAAAACTTTGAAGAAGAAATATGTTGAAGCACCAGAGATAGAGAAAGAGGTGAAAAGACTCCTCCGTGCTGATAATGAAGCTGTCAGCAGTATATGGGAGGTTGTCAAGGAAGAGGATGACCATCCAAAGCCTGAGCAGGGACCTTCTGGTAATTCTAAACCAGAAAGGAAACCCAAAGCGGAACGCAATCCAAAAAGAGAATCAACTACTAATATTGCAAACCCTGAGCCCTCAAATGTTGTTGATATTTTTGGTGGTGCTGTCAGCGATTCTGACTTGGAAGATGATAATATAAATGTGGAAATGGAAGACAGTAGGCTCTCTGCATATGACAGTCGCCTATCAGACACAAATTCAATGCACGGTGATGTTATATCAAAGAGGGAAATGCTGACTGAATTCAATTCACATATGTTCCCGTCCCCTCAAGATTTAGCTCCCAAATCATTCCCAGGGCACAGTCGTGCACCGACAGTTTCAGGAATGTCCAAGAGTGGTGGATTGTCATCAGAAGATGATGGTGATTATCAACCTAGGGATATGTCTAAGGACAACATGTCACTCAGGATTGAGCAACTTAGAGCTGAATTGGAGGAGTTGAAACAGCGGAGGCAAAGAACTCAGCATGAAATCACTGGAATGGAGAATCTGGCGCTGCGGCAGAGATTCCAGGATATATTGCACACTTTGAACCAAGACATTATGTATAAAGAAATGGAATACCAGGGCTTATTAACTCTGCAAAACTCTGATGATATTTAAATTAAATATATTCACCAATTTTGTTAACTACACTATAGTTGAGTAAAACAACTTTGATACGGGACTTGTGGTAGAAAGTTGAATGGTGAAGATGTTGGTATGTTTTAATTTCCTTAAAAATGTGTTTCATTGATATATTGTCTGATATTAGTGAGATATTAACCATTGTGTGTTTATAAATGTGCATGAGTGAAGGAAAATAAAATAAAATAGTCTAACTTGTCTTTCATATTCCCTAAGAAGTCTGGTAAATTTTGTTTCGACAACTTTACTGATAGGGATTGGGGATGCATAGCATCATTATCATCAGGGGTACTTATAATTCAATAATGATTATCACGAAATACTGGACACTGCCAACCTAAAAAAAGGAGACCTGTGGAAATACTAAAGATAGGCAAGTTTTCGAATATTTATCTATACATATAAATAAAATTGGAGTGTCCGTTTGTAATATTAAAATAACCGCTTTTTACCAAGTGCATTTGGATGTATACACGTTACCTATACCGAAACAACATTTTTTACAATTTTTGTCTGTCTGTCTGTTTGTTCCGGGTAATCTCTGAAATGGCTGGACCGATTTTGACGGGAATTTCACTGGCAGATAGCTGATGTAACAAGGAATAACTTAGGCTACTTTTATTTTAGAAAAAAAAAATAGGATCTCACAAAAGAAAATTAAAACCAATGTTGCAGCGTTGCGCCTGATTAAGTTTTGATAGCAACAATGCGTCCCGCGGGATCAGAACGCGCGAGCAGGCTGTTGCCAACGGTTGTCTTTGTTAAATACCACGCGGACGAAGTCGCGGGCAACAGCTGGTGTATTATAAAAATAATTTAAGAATATGTCTTTATTTCTTTCTAGCACCTAACTCTCAGACTTACCTACTTAATTACTGAAGGTATTTTATAGGATGTCATAAGCTAAATACCCCACTTCATCCATAACAAAATCAGTAAAAAATGGATAACTTACTGAAATTGTATATAGAATTCCGATATTCGTAAGAATAAACTGAAAAGAAGCGTAGCATCTCTAGTTCGTCTATGCTGAAAAGTTTTACCCACATACAGTTTATGTTTTCGCCACTGTGTTTTGATTTCCTATACTCTCGCTCGGATCCTAGAACGTTTAGGTGAACCTTTATTGAACAGAATTTCAAATCTGAATAATTCAGAAATAAAACTCATTACGCACTACACTCCACAGCCATATCCAAACCTGGAATGAGTAGGAGCCAGACGTGACAATTTTTGTCAACATGTATTTTGTTTAGGGCAAAACACGCGCAGTAGACAGACGTGGCTTCTAGGAATACAAGATAAATCCATTATAATCTGAATAATAATTTGGTAGGATTTTGGCCTTTTTAGTTAAATCAACTAAGTAACAATCTACTAAACGTTGTCTATGAAATTAAACAAATGTCAACGCCCCTCTAATTTTGACATAATTGACAATGACACGTCTTTTTTTCTTTGCAGGTTGTCAACTTGCGTCGTGTTGGAAAAATTTTACGTCGCTATGTTCAGTCCAGTTAGAGCTCGAAATAAAAAAAATTGAATATGGCTGAAGTCGAGGGACATAAACAACCAGAAACTAATTACCATGAGGGAGAAGGTAAATTATGTTACGATATTTATGGTTAAGGCGCGCCGTCAGTGAGTCTCGCGTTGTCTCGTGCGGAACGGCTGCTTCGTAGCTGCCTGATACCCTCGTGTTGCCTTTGTGACATTGAAATTGGGTTCTTTTTATAATTGCTGCGTGGATTGTGGTGCCTGGCCGCCAGGAGCGAAGCGTGCCGCCAGCCTGACGCGTTGAGTGGTTCCGTACGGCGGACAATTAGTGACAATGACGGGGGGCGCGGACCGGAGTCTCGAATCAGGTACCAAATGTTTTAATTATATTATGCGATTGTTAGCTGAGGTTAAGTGCGTACATATGTAATGAATGTTGCTTGTTGGCGCGGTATAAGTTCGTGACACGTTGAACTTCCAACTCGTTAAATATATTCTTCTGTAAACTACAATATGAGACAGTTCCTGATGAAAATATTTGAATAATCTTATTTATAGTGTTTACAATATTGAGCAGCTGAAATATCATAACATAAACTTATTGAATCTGTAGGCCAGTAAGCCCAAATGTTCTGATAAAAACAACATTGTTTTTTTTTTACAAACCTAAGGTTTTTTAAGGAAGTGTAATGAGTGTATCACTTTCATATAAGTGTAACAGTTCCTAGCTCAATATTGTTTCGTTCTATCAACATGCTTTTACTTTGTTCCACACAAACATAGACTCTATTGTTTGAATTACTTTTGAACACAATGATATTGAATATTGTAGAACAACAAAGCTACACACAGCTATGAATCCAGAATAATATATTTCATAAAATTTTCCATAATAATTATATTGAATACTAGCTGTAGCCCAGGACTTTGTCTGTGTCTACAAATTGATATAAGTTTATATTTTATGAACTTATTGAAATAAAATAAACACTCAATTTTAAGTGAAGTCAAAATAAAATGAACAGCTGATTCAAAGATTAGCACACACAAATGCATAAATAAAATCTTTCGGTAAAGTATCCATCACTTTACTGATTGAGAGATGGGGGGTATTTTACCTGAGCCTAGCCTTTGGGCCTGTGCATATACTCAAAAACAGAAAAAAATATATTACTTGACATTGGCAAAATACCTACAGTGATGCCAAATTAAAAAAAAAAAAATGCATAAATAAACAGAAAAACTGACAAAAATCTAAGAATTGTTGAACAGACAGTGATCAGTTCAATTGTTATTATATATATAGATATTAAACTGTTTTGATGCAATTAACCTTATACTTACCTTGATGTGGCACAATGTCAAGTTATGCCGGTCATATCAACAAAGGTCGACAGTAGTGACACTTTATTATTTTGTATAATATATTCAATTTGTAATCATAACATAAAAGGAGTTGCTTCAATAAGAATTATTCATATTCATCAGGGTGTAAGACGCTTCGTAATGAAAACTGATACCATAGATTCAATCTTCAATCTGTATACCTTCATTTCACAAAATACTTAGCACTGATTGACTGACAAACAATTCACAGCCGAAACCGTTGGACTAAGAGATTTCAAATTTGTAAGATACATCCTTGACGGCCCTAGAGGTGCACTAGGAAGGGATTTTTGGAAATTCTACCCCTAATTAAGTCAAACAAAAGTATTTATGAAGAAACAATTTGTTATAAGTTATGTCAGGCACAGAGCTAAATAATATATTATATTATTTTATTAAGCAGATATAAGTATATTTTTTTTTTATGAAAGTTCCTATGTGGCTTTTACGCCAAATAATTTATAAAAAAATTACGATTGACTTATGAACATGCATTAAAACATCTAAAGTTGTATTAGTGGAATTTGGAGTCCTAAATGAAGTGACCAAAACATTGACCAACTTTTTTTATGGTTATTAATCTCCTGCTCTTGCATTTTTTTATAATGTCTCTCATCAAATGTCAGTTGTGGTTATGTACTTAATCAACTGCTGACATTTACTAACACAACTAATGACCTTTTAATGGTTATTTTCTTGATATTAAATCAATTAACAAACCAACTTGTATCGTCCCAATTTGACATGATCCCAGTGATCTTATATAGATATTAAACAAACATGACACTGGTACATTTGCATGGAAGTACACAATTACAAGAATTCGAAGGTAGACCATCAATACAGGAAGCAGCATTACTACCAACTGAGCAAATAGGTTCCAGCAATATTGATCCTACAATATAAACATGTTTATTTATTCAGGTTACCAGCAAATATACATACTTGCTCTTAATATAAAAATTACATTTGTTGTTTGTTCTCGATGAGTATGTTAAACAATTATACATTAACCACACAAAACAAACCACATGTACAAAAAAAAACAATGTTAATAACTGCATACAAACACTGAAAAGATTTATTTGACACAGGTAGGTACATGTAGATATTTAGGATATAAATCTATACTAATACTAATACTATACTAATACTATACTAATATTATAAATGTGAAAGTTTGTATGGATGGATGGATGGATGGATGTTTGTTCCTCTTTCACGCCCGAACGGCTGAACGGATCTGGATGAAATTTGGCACAGAGTTAGATTATAGTCTGGAATCACACATAGGCTACTTTTTATCCCGGTAAAATGTATGGTTCCCGTGGGATAGATGTTTTAATTTTTCATACTTTTTATCGCGGGTAACACCGCCGGGCGCAGCTAGTTATTTATATATTATTGCCTGTATCCCCTCCGCTTTGAGGAGAGACCCATGCCCAGCAGCGGAACATTAAAGGGCTATTTATTATCATGATTCTGATAATGTGATCTGGTAGAATAATCTCTGGAATGGAACTTTAGTCTTCTCTGCAGGAAGACCCCTTGACCACACAGTTACTGGAGGTCCGAAATTAATTTCAAGTATGTGTATAATAATAAAAATCCGGACGTTAAAATAAGAAGGTAAATGTAAAAAAACGTTGACAAAAAACATGTGTTACAACTTGTTTTTTTTTTCTATAATGGCGGGCAAGAACTGGTTATAATTGGATTTGAAGCTAATTTAAGATATATACTATCTACTACCTATCGTCGGTAGGATTCCAAAATAACCCATAGCTTTATATAAGACTAGCTGTTACTCGCAACTTCGTCCGCGTGGTATTTAACAAAGACACAATCGTTGCGAGCAGCCAGCTCGCGAGTTCTGAGCCCGCGAGACGCATTTTAGGTTGTTGCTATCAAACTTAATCAGGCGCAACGCTGCAACATTGGTTCTAATTTTTTTTCGTGAAATCCTATGTTTTTTTCTAAAATAAAAGTAGCCTAAGTTACTCCTTGTTACATCAGCTATCTGCCAGTGAAAGTCCCGTCAAAATCGGTCCAGCCATTTCAGAGATTACCCGGAACAAACAGACAGACAGACAAAAATTGTAAATGTTGAAAATGTTGTTTTGGTATAGGTACTGTGTATACATCCAAATGCACTTAGTATAAAGCGGTTATTATAATATTACAATCAGACACTCCAATTTTATTTATATGTATGTATAGATATCTATGCACGTAATTAGACCGTAAGATTATATGTCTGACGACCTGATTAGCGCAGTAGGTGTTGACCCTGCTTTCTGAGCCGAGGGTCTCGGGTTCGAATTCAGGTAGGGATTAACTTTGTGTGATAAGCCCGAATGTTTGTACCCGAGTCATGGATGTTTAATATCTATATAAGTAATATATACTCGGTTCGCCCTCAGTCCTTTGTACGGTACCCATGATACAAGCGTTGCTTAGTGTGGGACCGTATAGTTGGTGTGTACGTCTAGCGACATTTATTATTATTATTTACCTTGATAGAATTGAACCTTCTATTATCCGCCTAAATAGTCGTGATGTTCTAACCACTCATACACTCGACCCCGCGCTGTCGTAACTCTCACATCCATCAAAACGTAGTGAACATATGAAATGACAACGATTTATCAATTGACCTATTGACTCCAACCAATGTTGCATAGATGCTGTGCGTTATCCTAATTTGTAACACAATTAGGATAACGTACCACATAGCAGAGAGAGAGAGAATAAAAATCCTAACGCACCAAAAACAATAAACCACAGACCACTAGTAACGAAAAACGGTCACAAGCGAATAAGTCAAATTTAAAGGACTTTTGGCGGGAAGTTGAACCGTGATGTTGTCAATTTTGTTTTATTTTCCAACAAAATGTGTTTCTTTGTAAAATAATGCATAATCTTAGTGGGATGGGGCTGATGGTTCACGAGTGAAGGAAATTGAAACAAAATAGTACCTATAACTAGATTTTTCAAGTTCTCCCCGGTAAATTTGCAGGAAAGTATCCTCAGCTTTAATAATAGGAGTAGAGGGATCATTTCATCATCATCATCGTCATCAACATTATCATTATCATCTAAAGAATTACTCGACATTAGCAAAAAATGTACTATTTTGTAGCTGATTGACAACAAAATAAAAAGTAGAATTAAAATAAAAACTCTTTGGTAAAACAAAGAATCCTAAAAAAAGGTAACACAAGCCAGTACATGTTAAAGTCCATAAAAAGTTCAAATGCAAAAATGGGCCAAGTCTTGTTATAAAACGGTCAGCCATCAATAGAATTGTTATCTCAGGATCGTAGAGTTACATGTTCGGTGTCTGTTATTTGTTACAGTGAATCTGATTGATTGTGTAAGGTTTTTTTGGCAGGCATTTGATGTTGGCAACGTTTGTGATTTTTCTCATATGATTTATTGCAACTTCCTAAAGCAAAACCGTATTCAGTTATCTTATCACTTGGTCTGATGCTGAACCCTGTTATTTAATAACTAGCTGTTACCCGCGACTTCGTCCGCGTGGTACCAAAAAGTAAGTTTTTCTAAAATAAAAGTAGCCCAAGTTATTCCTTGTAACATCAGCTATCTGCCAGTGAGCCCCGTCAAAATCGGTCCAGTCATTTCAGAGATTAGCCGAAACAAACAGACAGAAATTATAAAAAATGTTGTTATGGTATATGTACCGTGTGTACATCCAAATACACTGAGTAAAAAGCGGTTATTTTAATATTACAAACAGACACACCAATTTTATTTATTTATTATATAGATAAGACGCCATATTTACGAGATATATGTGCCAAATCAAGTGCAAGTATGTACAGTAACTGGTGACCCAATAAATTATTACACATACCTACATTGTTTCTGCATATCGATTTGCTAGTTTACTCAAGGTCTTGCCGAATAATATCGGCCGTCGCATGCGCAGCTAATAAATAGCTCTAGTGCCCGATATAGAAACAATGACTTTATTGTCGAGCTTCTTTTGTTATGTTCTAAGCCTATTCAAGCGCTGAACGATATTGATGTAGAATAACCGCTCCCTTCCTCAGTACGAGATCCCAAGATACCTACATTGCGGTGGCATGTCTTTCACATCACAGATTAAAGTATTAAAATCCCTACGTATGTAATAAACACGCTCGTAGTAGATACGTCAATAAAGAGGAACTCTTTTGTCTCTCGCTCTCTCTCTTTCTCTCTCTCACTCAGTCACTAAAAGAATTTAGGTTACTATTCAGCGGTCTCACAACGTATGGGTCTAATAATCACTAGACGAATCACTTGGCCAATGTTAACCCAGATCACAAATATGTCTATGTTTATATATTTAAGTAGGTATAGGTGTTAGGTAGGTCATTACATTAATTTAGTTAGGTTAAAGTGTATATAAGCTTAATAATTTAATCTAGGTTTAGGATATGGTGTTTGCTAGTAGGTAGGGAGCGTTACAATATGTCGTAGGAACACTGGAATATCGTAGTATTTTTTTAAATTTAATTTCTTCTACAATATATTGAACGCGGTCACACGGCCGGTTACATGAGGAATGCCTCATATACGGAATGTGCACTAATGGCGTTCGACATCACCATGTTGATTTAGAAAGCCGCACGGTTGCGCAAGCGCATATATTTTCGAAACTCGTGTTTTCTGCCGTCTCGTACGGATGTCGTGATGCATAAGGTATTGGAGGAAGATAAATAAATGTTTGTCTACTTGTCCCAAGCCTTAAAGCATGATGATCGAGAGTCTGTAACAAAAAAAAATACAATGCAATTGAGAACCTCCTGCATTTTTTTAAAGTCAGCTAAAAAAGGAATTTAAGTGGCCAGGGAAACGAACTCTTACTGCGAGCCCACAATTTTTTTTTTCTTCGAACGTTTCACGAGCAGAGACTGAACGATCCCCAGCATAATATTGCCACTCGAAAATGATCTTAAGATGACCAGGCAGTAATCTCTATAGATAGTCAGTCAATGAGTCTTTATTTAAACCGAGGAAAATAAAACAAAAAAGCAATGTCTTAGCATAAGTTCAAACCAGTCGGTTTGCTGTCATTAATTTATAAATAATCGAACATTAAAGTAGTAACATACGCCAGCAGTGGTCACTCTGCCACAATCAATACCATTACCATAACTATTATGCGGTTATTAGCAGGGTTGTCAGCTTTCCTTAAATCCTCTACTGTAAAATGTTAACCGAAATAGTTATGTAAAATTTATTAACAATAGCAGGGAATAATTTCTTATATTTACGCTAATACTACACATTGAAATAAAATTAATTTTGCGGATTTTATCGCGTCTATGTTTGGGCTGCTTTACAGCAACCATGTTCACGGGAGGACTGAAGTGTTTGACGTCCTAGTGCCATGGGATACCCTTATATTAAGTTATTGTTTCCGGTCCGATGTACGCAAAAAGTGCTGTGTCTTGAGGTACTGCAATGGTGCGCTTGGTTTTGGATATAATTTTATTAATTACTGGATCCCAAGTCGGTTGTAGCACCCAGCCATCTTCCCTATTCAAATTAGGATGTTATTTAATTTCAACGGCCTCACTTATCATCCTTGTTCGGAATCGGTGTTCTTGTGCGAGGATATGTGGTTGATCAAATCTGATATAGTCGGGGAACGTCAAACATGAAAATAAAATCCGTAAAATTAGTTTTATTTCAATGAATAGCAAGCAGGTATGTGGAGTAACATTAGAGATATTCATAATCTCATATCACGGAAATCTTGTTTTATAATCGGACCTGGTTCGTGTAACACTAAATCACTGAATAATTGTGCATAAAATTCCTGTCGTTACAAACCCTGGTCGTGGCGCTTCGTCTGACGAATTAATACAGTGCCATTGGACTATAAACAAAGCGACAAGTTGTTTGTGAATTGAATACTAATGCAAGTTAAATTCCTAACTGTAGCGTAGGCGAGATTGTTTCATTAAACTATGTTCACTTTCAGGTTTGGTCTACAAACAGGGACATTTCGATCTTGACTCGGTAAATAAAGTCTTAAGTCCTGATAACGCATTTTGAGCTCCAAAAGATTTTTAGGAACATCATCATTCGAATTTTATTTTTATCCAATTATAATATTTTGAAGTGCCTATCGTGCGTAATGTAGTCGTTCGCTTGCATTATTCTGTAATCTCATATGGGGTAGGCAGAGGTGAACAACACAGTGCATCCACTTTTAGATTAGTGTGCGGTCACACCCCTTCAATGTGAGAACTATTCAGGCCATAGACTACAACTCTGGCCCCATTGTGGATTGACAAACTTCACACAGATTACGAAAGCCATGCAGGTTTCACACGATGGTTGCCTTAGCCTTAAAGAATTGAAAATTACATTTGCACATGGATTCTGATAATCCCAAATGATGTTTAATATCTATACTGGGTTCGCCACCAGTCCATTGTACGGTACATTATACAAGCGTTGCTAAGTGTGTGACCGTATAGTTGTGCGTTCGTTTTCGTTTTACTGAGTGCATTTGGATGTATACATGGTACCTATACCAAAACAATTTTTTTTACAATTTTTGTCTGTCTGTCTGTTTGTTCCGGGTAATCTCTGAAATGGCTGGACCGATTTTGACGGGACTTTCACTGGCAGATAGCTGATGTAACAAGGAGTAACATAGGCTACTTTACTACTTACTGATCGCTTAAATATCAATATATATAATGTTAAAGTGTAGCGTGTGTGCGCCTCGCATGGCAACACACTGGAGCTTACTTTTATATTTTTTGTTTTGTAAAATAATGAATTTCAAAAAAAAAGACAAGCCCGCTGAGTTTCTTGCCGGATCTTCTCAGTTGAGGTCGCGTTCCGATCCGGTTGTAGATTTAAGAAAAAAAAAATGTAATGACAATTTGTAAGTGCCCCCGTAGGCCTATACGAAATAAATTATTTGACTTTGACTAGTAACTAGGCTACTTTTATTTTAGAAAAAAACATAGGATCTTACAAAAAAAAAATTAAACCAATGTTGCAGCGCTGCGCCTGATTAAGTTTTATAGCAACAACAGTTAGTTATACGCAATTATTATACAATATAGCAGTAGGTACAATGTGTCTAGCAGCCACCGCGTATTATGATGATCGTAAATCATGCCGGATCGATGTGTTACCGATAACAACGGGTGCGGGGTCGGCGTAACACCAGAGACAGCTACGTGGCGGCGATGCATGTTGGAGTGATAAGCCGCGCCTCGCGATGGCCATTACTGTAGATCTGTTAAGTCTGTGATAACAAATCATTATTAGCTCTTTTAACGACCCAATTGAGTGCACATGACTCTTATGCCAGGTGTATTAAGGCTATACTTCACCCCGCACATAACTTCATAAAAAAGCGTACGATGTTAAATATTTGTAAAACATTTTAAATTAATATTTGGTTTACATTTTAATGGCCTGCTACTATTTTTGCCAACAAAAAGTTTTTACTACATCAGGGCCCCAAGTCTGCTAACACAATCGTTTCATAATCGAACAGCAACCGCATATTAACTGTCACTTTTGACAGATATCCCATACAATATCTGTCAAAGTGACAGTTACTAAGCGGTTGCTGTTCGATTATGAATCGATTGTGTTAGCAGACTTGGGGCCCTGGTGGTGAGTTAAACATAAGCCATAAAATATCAGTATTGTTAACAATTGCGTACAATCTCAACGACCCTGAAACACTTGTTAAACAAGATCGGAACTCGACAGACGAGATTGCTTGTAGCACCGACACTGGGCCAGCGTAAAGACTTAACTGACGTCACACGTGCATGCATAGCGAAGGCACTTTTAGGAGACTTGGCCCATCCACCACTGAAACAGAACACATATCATGGCGCTATAGTCCATATTCTACGACTGTAAGCCAACGTCGAGTGCTATCGTAGTACTATGTAGTGATGAAAAATATACACTTCCACTAATGCTCACAGATAAGCAGATGTTATATACAAAACATATGTTGTGTTTATTGCAAGTAGATAGTGGATATCTATTGCTATAATCTTTGTAGCACGTTGTAAAATTAGCAAACCCGGTAGCTTGTTTCTTATTGATAATCGTTATCTATAACAAGACGACCTGATTAGCTCAGTAGGTAGTGACCCTGCTTTCTGTGCTGCCGGTCCGGGTTTGAATCCTGGTAGGGACAAACTTTGGGTGATGAGCACGAATGTTTGTACCGGAGACATGGATGTTATCTATTTGAGAATTATATACTGTTATCGTGCCCAGGCCTTTGTACGGTATCCATAATACAAGCGTTGCTGAGTGTGAGACCGTATAGTTGGTGTGTTCGTCTTGCGATATTATTATTATATAACTAGCTTTTACTCGCAGTTCCGCCCACGCAATCATCCATTTTGCAAAGCTGTCGATTCTGAATGACTTAAAATACCCCTGCAAGTCAACATATGGGGTGTATTTATCACGGGCAACGAACGAACGCTTGAATTCCATTTGAAATAGGCATATTTAAATTCCCATATTCACCACCCATGCGCTTTATGGACGCAGGGTAAAACAGCGCTCGTGTGAGTAAGGCCTCCGCGATAATATGTGGGCTTAATTTATTTCCACCATTATTGCAAATATCACAACTCACTCATGCCAAAACACACAATTTATCTTAATAGTCGCACTGCGCGCGCGACTCGTCTGACGTTGTCCAACTCGGTTCGCTGAACTGATTGGAATAATTTGAAACCTGTTAGACACCTGTTGGAGATTATTGATTCATGTGTTTATTCAACTTCATATATGAGATGTACCAAATTTGTCACAACCTCGAAATTTTGTTGTTCAAAAAATGTACTTATTTATTATTAGAGAGCCGCCTATATTCAGTACTGTGGTACTCTCGAATACTGTCTTATAAGCGCCATGTAAGACCTGCACTATATTTGCCAATTGCCATTTTAAAGAAATGGTTTCGCCATAACACTATCTTTCATTTTTATTTATGGGCTTATTTATCAATATTGAAGATATGATTTCGTGTCTTTCGAATGTAGTGTTCGCCAAACCGCACCTGGGCCTGTTTGGCGAATCCTTGCATTGAGGGGGGGTTCCCGGTATAATACTGTTACGTGCGGGGGTAATTAAATGCCGATTTCGTGAAAATTACTTTAATCGCTCTCCACACAGAAGGCAAAAATAGTACACACCAGTACACTAACTAGTAAACACTCAAATCACAATTCACCAAATCACTTAGAAACACAGTAGTCCACAGTATTCGCTAGAGTCGCCGGTATAATCTTCTTAGTTCGCTTCCGAGAGATGTGTTCACAATCGCTTTCAAATAAAAACTGTCTCGTCGCTGGTCCTGCACACTATTTATAATCCGAAAATAGCGAGGGTGGATCTTTCCAGAAAGGTGTCGATAAAAACCCACTAAACAGAAATGTTCCATAAGGAAAATGAACCTTATGTACACGGTAATAAGGAGGCGCTAGAATGTTCTAGTGTACGTAGCTGTATTCGTCTAATCGGTATTATTCCGAGAACTCGTAGTTCCAGGAATTGCATTGTCCTCGCCTTTTGTTTACTAATAATAATTTTAATAAAAATAATATGAGGTATATTCCGGAAGCCGGTTGCAACATTGTTGACGATTCTAGATCTTTCTTCACAGATCGATAGGGGACCTTGGACCCAACAATGCGTTTTTGTTTCTAGAAGCTTCGATGACTATTTCTCGAGTTATCGATACCTCTTTTATACGCATCGTAACATTACCCCCCTCTTAGTCATGCTCGTCCCGAGCATTATTTGAGCCATGATATCGCGCTAACCGGTCCACATGGACTACCTTTGGTTTTCCTCTAAGTCCCTTCTTGATGCGGAAGGTAACATCATTGATCCTTGTAATGACGGTGTACGGTCCTTCCCAGCGAGCTTGAAGTTTCGGAGACTTTCCCTTTTTGCGAAGCGGATTATGAAGCCACACTAGTGTTCCTTCCTCAAACCCGTTGGTGTTCGAATTCCGATCGTACCGGGTCTTCATCCTTGTACTAGTTTTAAGATTATTCTCCCGTACTCTTCTGTGTACTTCATCCAGCTGGTTTTGAAGTTCATGCACATAGTCCGTAACAGGCTTAGGACTATCGGGTGGCGTGCCTGTTATCGCATCGACTGGGAGCCTTATTTCTCGACCGAAATTTACCTTGGCCGGAGTATGTCCCGTACTATCATGCACCGCAGATCGATAGGACATCAGGAACAGCGGAATATATTGGTCCCAATCTCTTTGATGATCGTCCACGACTTTAGCCAAGTGGTTCTCTAAGGTCTGGTTGAACCTCTCGACCATTCCATCTGACTGCGGATGCGCTGGCGTTGTACGGGTCTTATTGATTCCCAGCAGTTTGCACATTTCCTGAAATAGAGCAGACTCAAAATTCCGCCCTTGGTCTGAGTGAAGCTCCATGGGTACGCCATATCGACAGACCACTTCCTGGACCAGTTTCTTCGCCACAGTTATGGCTTCTTGATTGGGTGTCGCAAAGACTTCGGGCCACTTAGTGAAGTAATCTTGCACTACTATGATGTACTTGTTCCCCTCATCTGTCATAGGAAAAGGTCCAGCAACATCAATAGCGATGCGCTCCCATGGCGCTCCAACGTTGTACGTCTTTAACTTTCCCCTGCTTCTTGTCTGCGGGCCTTTCACTGAAGCACAAGCAGTGCACTTACGGCACCAATCCTCGACATCTTCCCGACAACGAACCCAGTAGAACCGTTGTCGCACTTTAACCAGGGTCTTCTTAACTCCAAGATGCCCACCAGAAATACCGTCGTGAATGTGCCGCAGAAGAGGGGCCACCTTACTCCGAGGTACTACGACTTGCATGGTTACTTCCTTTCCATCGTTGGATTCCCATTTTCTACATAGTACACTGTCTTCCAGAGTCAAGCTGTCCCACTGAGCCCAATAGCTTTTGGTGGTCGAACTATGAGCAGACACATCACTCCATTGGGGTTTGTTCCCAAGACGTTTCCAGTCCAGTATAGGTCGAAGGTCATCGTCCTCTTCTTGGGCATTCTTCATGCTGACTCCAGTCCACTCGTCATCAAGTCCGTATGTCCTGATGACTTTAACCTCTTCCCGTACTTCATTCTTCTGACAATGCTTGCAGTCTTCGGCACACGGTCTTCGTGACAAAGCATCGGCGTTGCTATGTCCTTTTCCACTTCGGTGTTCTATTTCAAAGTTAAATTCCTGTAATTGCTCGAGCCATCTAGCTACTTGACCTTCTGGGTTCTTGAATTGTAACAACCATTTTAAAGCAGCATGATCTGTTCTTATAGTAAACTCCCTTCCTATAAGATACTTCTGGAAATGTTGTAGGGTCTTCACCACGGCAAGTAGTTCACGGCGAGTAACACAGTAATTTCTTTCTGGTTTGGAAAGTGACTTACTGAAATATGCTATAACAACTTGTCGATCTCCTTGTATCTGAGATAAAACACCACCTATTCCTGTGTTACTGGCGTCTGTATCCACGATAAATCTTCCGTCTCTATTTGGGTAACCCAAAATAGGAGCTTCACATAACCGTTGCTTGAGCTCACTGAAGGCTTCCTCACAAGTCAGGTCCCAGACAAAATCACGTTTTTCTTCTGTAAGCCGATGCAATGGTTTTGCAATGTCCGAGAAGCTCTTAATGAACCGTCTGTAATATGCGCATAATCCTAGAAAGGCGCGCACTTCTGTTTTATTCCTTGGGACAGGCCATTCTTGGACAGCTTTTATCTTCTCAGAGTCGGTTTGGACTCCTTCCGTTGAGATAACGTGTCCAAGGTAACTGACTTCCTTTTTGAATAGAGCGCACTTCTTTGGACTTAGTTTAAGATTAGCCTCACGGATTCGGGTGAACACTCGTTCCAGATTCTTCAGGTTCTCCTTGAAGCTACGACCCATAACGATTACGTCATCAAGGTAGACCAGGCATACGTCTCCGAGTAAACCCACCATCACTCTTTCCATAAGGCGCTCAAATGTGGCTGGAGCATTACATAACCCAAAAGGCATAACATTAAACTGCCACAATCCATTTCCGATTCCAGTGCTGAAGGCTGTCTTCTCTTTGTCTTCTGGGCTTAGTTCTACCTGCCAATAGCCACTTTTTAAGTCGATAGTTGAGAACCATTTCATACCACTAAGCATGTCCAGTGTGTCGTCAATCCGAGGTAAGGGATAGCTGTCTTTCTTTGTGACGTTATTCAACATCCGGTAATCCACACAAAACCTTGTACTGCCATCTTTCTTTTTCACCAGCACCACAGGTGATGACCATGGACTCGTAGAAGGTTCAATTATTCCGTTATCAGCCATATCTTTAATCATATCTGTCACCTCTTTTTCTCTTGCCCATGGTATACGTCGTGGTCTTTGTTTTATAGGCCTGGCGTCGCCTGTGTCGATCCGATGTTTTACGAGCCCTGTCCTTCCACAGTCATTTCCAGTAGCAAAGATGTCGTTGAATTTGAGCAAGAGCTCTTTGGCTTGCTGTAGTTCTGTTGTCGATAAATTCTCCTTAGAAGATTCCAGAAGTTGCTGGATGTGATCCTCCTTCACGTCGGTACCATTCTGTTTAACCGTATCCCTATTCAATCGTCTCAGGTACTTTACTTCCTCACATCTTCCAACCACACTATTCTTCTTGAGGTGAACTTCTTCATTACCAAGGTTAAGGATTCTCACGTTAGCAATTCCGTTCGACATTAGTAAGGTCCTTGCTGTAATTATATGTGGATAATTTCCAGTGTCTTCAACAATGAGACATCTTCTTTGCTTAATATTACGAGGAAATTTCACTATTACTAAGTTTTCTGATCTCGGCGCCAGTGTAGTGTCCTTCAGGCAATAAATATTGCACGGGCGTGATCCTTGCAAACAAACTTCTTGGTCAGGAAACCTTAACACTCCTTTAGCAACATCCAAAACACACTGCTGAGTCTTCAAGAAATCCAGTCCCAAAATACAATCGTCGGTAATATTAGCAATTAGCACTGCCTGTAGATACACTCGGTCACCAATTCTAAACTTAACGTCTGTTTCGCCGAGAACGGAAACTGGCTGGCCCGTGGCTGTCTGAAGATGACATTTTGGAGATCGTCTATTCCACATTATAGTGCGTCTCAGTAGCTCTGGTCTCACAATGGTACGTGATGCTCCGGTGTCCACTGTTAAACTACATGATTTATTATCTACGGTGCCCTCGAGGATCAGACTATTCCCATTAAAGACTTGAGTTATGGTCACTGTTGGGGCTTTATGTTGACCAGCCAGCGCCCGCCCCGCGGCCCTGGCGACTTTTAGTTTAACGGCGTATCTTGAATGACCTGGGTCTCGGAGTCCTTGACCCTTCTCTTTTTCTTAGGGCATTCGAGCCGAATGTGCCCTTTTTCTCCACACTCATAGCACGTGGGGACAAACCGAGACTTCTTCTCTTCTGGTATCACCGCTCTAACTTTGTGTAGCCTCGTGTCTTGTTGCACAGCTTCCACCTCAAGAGCATGCGCAAGTGCGTTCTTCAAGGACTGGTGATGTCCCAGTTTCACAGCCCCTCGAACCTCTGAGTTTCTTATGCCATCGATAAATGCCTGCAGCAGGGTCACTTCAATAACTTCTGGTGCCGATGAGTAAGCTCGACGAACCAGCCTTTCAATTTCCTGGGCCCACTGCTGGAGGCTTTCACCAGCCTTCTGTGATCGCTCACGGAGTTGCACTCGGTAGACATGCTCCAGGTGCTTATCACTGTAGCGCGTGTCTAATGCTTCCATTAATATATCCAGGGTCCTTCTTTCAGGCGGCAGGTTTTCTAGAATTGTCAAAGCATCCCCTCGTAGAGCAAGCGTAAGAGCCATGAAAGATTGCTCGTTGCTCCAACCATTGCCACTTGCAAGTACCTCGAACTGGTACTTGAACGCTGACCACGACGAAGTCCCATCGAAGCGTGGTAGGTCAAGTTTTGCAGATGATGGTGAAGCCACTGCAATAGATCCATGTGTTCTTAGCTTCATCACCTCCTTATTAAGTGTTTCCCAGCGGTCTTCCATGGCTTTATTCTTGAGAGTTACTTTTTGTAAGCGGTCTTCGAGGTTCCCTGTTTTTATGGTAACTTCTTTGTCAAGCACTTCCACACGGTCTTCAAGAGACTTTACTTTTTCTCCAAGAGCTATTATGCCAGCATCGATTTTTCCTACTACAGCTTCCTGGTTGGCCATCATCATTTCCTTCATGGAGGCCAGCAGTGCTGACATGTTTATGTCCGGTGAGCTAACTCCTGGTGCTGCCACAGTTCTAGCTGGAATCTCAGCATCAGCCCGAGGCTCTTCCTCTTCAAGGCTACGTTGACGTGCAGCATCCATTTCCACTTGCCGTCTGGTTCGTGGGGTACGCCCTTCGTCTTCACGCGGTAGTAACGGCATTCCGCTTCTGACACCAATTGTTACGTGCGGGGGTAATTAAATGCCGATTTCGTGAAAATTACTTTAATCGCTCTCCACACAGAAGGCAAAAATAGTACACACCAGTACACTAACTAGTAAACACTCAAATCACAATTCACCAAATCACTTAGAAACACAGTAGTCCACAGTATTCGCTAGAGTCGCCGGTATAATCTTCTTAGTTCGCTTCCGAGAGATGTGTTCACAATCGCTTTCAAATAAAAACTGTCTCGTCGCTGGTCCTGCACACTATTTATAATCCGAAAATAGCGAGGGTGGATCTTTCCAGAAAGGTGTCGATAAAAACCCACTAAACAGAAATGTTCCATAAGGAAAATGAACCTTATGTACACGGTAATAAGGAGGCGCTAGAATGTTCTAGTGTACGTAGCTGTATTCGTCTAATCGGTATTATTCCGAGAACTCGTAGTTCCAGGAATTGCATTGTCCTCGCCTTTTGTTTACTAATAATAATTTTAATAAAAATAATATGAGGTATATTCCGGAAGCCGGTTGCAACATTGTTGACGATTCTAGATCTTTCTTCACAGATCGATAGGGGACCTTGGACCCAACAATGCGTTTTTGTTTCTAGAAGCTTCGATGACTATTTCTCGAGTTATCGATACCTCTTTTATACGCATCGTAACAATACCATTAGACTCTCCCCCTATTATACCAAAAACTATCAGTACGTGTACTGCAGTGTCTCGCTACCTACCCCTTCGGGGATAACAGTCATGATGGTACAACATATATTAGGAGGCGGTACCGTATCGGCAGAGTTGAAGGTCGTCGAATGGATGTAACAGAATTATTTTCAATCGCCTCAGATTCCTGAGTATTGGGTCACCGCCAGCCCAAACATATTATTATGCGTGCGAGTACGACGAGCAACCATTTTTCATGATTATTTATATCGACCGATCACCGGTACACGAAACTTTTAAACAGTGCTATCTTTCTTTCAATTGATTAGTGGCCAACTTGGTGTTGGATGTTTTACGTTACGAGACGCCTGACGACATTTAGGTAGAGTCTAGCTCGTTATAGACTCCCTTAACAACAGTGGGAATGTAGGTTTATCTTGTCAATGACTAAGTGTACTTCTGGAGTTCTTTATTACTAGTTCCCAGCTGTGGTTCAAGTCATCATTACAGCCTGTGTCAGGCTTTGAGTATCTATCAATGGAGTAGCTAAGAGATAGATAGATAGATAGATCTTAATTATTTTTTTCTGCCAATTATTGATTGAGGGGCGTTAAGCACGTACAGCACACCGATGTACTGGTGGCCTTTTGCCGTTGTCTTGATGGTTCTATACCATCTGGCTGATGCCTGCCTCACCCTACATTCCCTTCGAGGACACCGCGTGCGTTCGGGTTCCTTATTATTTGCGTACAGTATCTGTTTAAAAAAGAATACATTATAAGTTCAAAGTCACCTTTATTGATATTACATTCGATCGATACCTTCTATTCGTCTTTGCCCCCCGATTCTCAACCTTACGACAAGTCTTGGAATGACGTGTTTGGTAAATAAATGTAACTTGTTACACGAAATGTACTCTGTAAAACAACAAGTGGTCGAGCGAACCGTTCGGTTGCGTAGTCGTATCGAATATTCCATTATGTTAGTATGCTCTGAAAGGTGTGTACGACACGAGAAAAAAACTAATCGTATCGATTCGGTTACTTATCGAAAGATTCTGATTCAGAATCGACTCGCTGTTTTTTTTTAAATTTGAGGTCACCCACCGTTTCAAGCGTAGAATGCATTATAGGTCAAAGTCACCTTCGAGTAAATGAAATAAAAATATTCATATAGTTTTTCATTCATATTACATTCGATCGATAACTCTTTATCATGCGTAACTCTCTGGGTCGACGTAAAAAATTAATACTATTTAGATATAACGTTCTACGATACGACGTTTCGGATGCTAAAAATATGCAAAAAATAAAACAATTTGCACCTTACGCCTCATATTTTGCATTACAAATGGAAATATTTCCGTTATCATCAGCGCTCTGGAGGCGGTCCAGCCGGGGCTATTGACATAATTCGCGGGTGTTTTGGGCGCCGGCCAGAATCGTGTTTCGGGTGCATCACGAATTACTTACCTGGTGGCCTGTCATCTGTTGGAATCTGCCGCGATTACATGTTTTTATAAGTCAAAGATAAATGTCAGATACGGCAAGAAACCTCTTCGATTCGAAAATAGCTGTATTGATTTCTTATATTTACGCGAATACATTGGAATAAAACTAATTTAAAGGATTTTATCGCGTTTATATATGTTGTTGATGTTCCTGGCTGCCTTACAGCAACTGTGGTCACGGGAGAACTGAGCTGGATGACGTCATAGTTTGAACTGGGGTACTCTCATATTCAGTTGTTGCTTGCGGTCCGATTTATGCAGAAAGTGCTCACAGTGACTTAAGGTCTTGCAATGGTGCGCTTGGTTTTGGATTTAATTATATTAATTACTGGATCCCAGGTCGGTGGTAGCACCCAGCCATCTTCCCTATTGATATTAGGACGTTTATGAATTTCAATGGCCTCCAATTGTGGTGTCTTCGGTTTGAAACCAATGTCGGCCTGGGAGCAGGTGGCTTTAGACTCGACTTGAGCTAGTCGAGTGACAACACTTTGTCAACAGGCAATATGCATACAAAACAACTTTATGAAGAGACCTAAAAATTACAAATGATCTGCGTCTCAACAATTGTGACAAAATCACTCGTCACCAACTAAAGCGACGGCATACAACATTTTTGGGTCAGTGACCTAGTTATGATTGTCCTTCTGCGTGTTCCTGGCTATTACCCATTTCATATTTTTTTGTTTCTTTGATTTGGCTGATGATTCCTACTGATGCCCTAATTATGATTATAATTCTTAGCGTTACCTGGTGGGTCTAAGCTAGTGTAACTCTGCTGTTTGCAACTTAACACTTGGTGTCTCGTCGTTTTTGTGTCAATCAATATTTCTCTCTCTTTCTTTCTCTAGGTATCAGATTTATTGGTAGAGATGCATATTACCAACTACCTACTATATTGTATGTAATCTAATGGATTCTGCTCCGTAATTCAGCAGCCTACGATATTTAAGCTGTCGGAGTTATAATATTAGCAGAATTTGAATATTGATTGAATCGCAGTTTTGCTTGGAGCAGCGCTGACATGATGACGTAAGCACTCGTGCGCGCCAAAATGCACCCGTGCCATTGTACCAGTTTTGAAATAAGTCATGAATGAATTGTTAGCCCAGCGGGATCGTCTAACACAGCCTTTATAAATAGAATCACGTGCAGAAAGGTGATGGAGACATCTTTAGACCAGTTGACACATAAAATGTAACCTTATTTACATTGCCTACCACCCAATTTTCATTAAGCTGTTTCCAGTACCTTAATTACATGGTGATATTATCGATGTTAATATCGAACCGGGCTTTTTGGCGGGAAGTAGAACGATGAAGTGGTCAATATTGTTTTACTTTAAAAAAAATGTGTATCTTTGATAATGTGTAATATTAGTGGGTTATTACTATGTGTTCAATATGTCCACAAATTAAGAAAATTTAAATGAGTTAGTATAGCTTGACTTTTCAAGTTCACCCAAGATGTTCGGAAAATTTTCAGCAAAGTATCCACAGTTTTGATGATAGGGGTAGGATAATAATTTCATCATCATTATCATCAGGGGTACTGTATAACAATTAACAAAAAATACTCGACACTGGCGAAAATGGCTCAATTTTGTAGCCGATTGCCAGCCTTAAAAAAGAAAAAGAATATCGAACCCATTGTTGTCTTTCCTCAGAGACCCAAGAGGCTGCAGGTTGTCTCAGGACATATTATTAAGGGTACCGTCTTGTAATTGATTGCAGGAAGCGAGGTGGTAGGCAAGCTGAGTTTGCGAGTCAATTACAAAGACATACAGAGTAAGTGCGTGTGACTGTACATAGTCTGTTTCTTGTAATAACTTTCTGTTAATCAGTGTTTAACAATCTATCAGACTTTTAATACTATGTTGCTTCGAAGAAAGGTTTTGGATATGAAATATTTAACGTATCACTTTACCTTATGTCTGTTAGTTAGGATTTTTTTGACCTGCTGCTAAAGTCTGCCTATCCGTTCCTACATTGTTCTCGCATACCTATAACAATGTACTGCTCGAAAATGTAAAAGATCTTTTTAAAAGAGCAACCAGGGAGTTCTTGGCCGTTCCTCTCCTTAGGAACGGCATTCCGAACGGGTGGTAAAGTTGTAGCTTAGCATTTTGTGGCTATTTTGACGATTCATAAGTACTGTACTTAATGGTTTACATGAATAAAAAATATTATGAATATGATAACGGGACGAAATGCCGTTTGTCATTGTAACTAAACAGTTAATGGTACCGTTTACGGTTAGCCCCAGACAATGTTATTGGATTCACTGTATCATCCCTAAGTTTTAAATAATGCGGTATTCTGTCTGGTCCTTCGCAAGGTCCTTCATGTAACTTACATTGTCATTACCTTACCTACGTTAGAGGCAAATACACTGGCAGTCATCTTGCATGAGATCTATGCCTTACAGTATTTCTTGAAGGCACCTCATTCACGGCACAATGTTAATTTCGCTAATTTGCTTCTCAATCTTCGTAATTAGAATACATTCTTCATAAAAACGCATTGTATAAAGCAATCATTTTATTTCGATTTGTGTATATAATGCTTGGATTGGCTTTATTTCATGTGAGGTGTTCAACTTTCGTACTATAGTTTCATGGATATATGTCCTTAAATCTAAGTATAAATCGATACTTCTCTTGATATATCGATCCACGGTTTAATTTGTATTAGACCTTTGGTCTTTCGCTGTTAATCTTAATCTCCAATCGCGGTCAAAAAACTTCATCCGTATTAGTAATCATTACAAAAAATCTGTTAAACATAAACGTATTTCAAAGGAACAGGTTTACTAAAGACCAAAGTCCACTGTAGACGCTTTGTAGCGACCCTACAAAATAAAGCAAGTGTCGTATATAACGAACGAACAGTGCTCTGGCTAAGTAGACATCGCATTAACGCTAAAGCAGGATGATATTTGTGGCTTCTCGCATGGCAACACACTGGAGCTTACTTTTTTATTTTTTTTGTAAAAATAATGGCTTTAAAAAAAAGACAAGCCCGCTGAGTTTCTCGCCGGATCTTCTCAGTTGAGGTCGCGTTCTGATCCGGCTGTAGTAAGAAAAAAAATGTTAATGACAATTTTTAAGTGCCTCCGTAAGCCTATACGAAACTAACGATTTGACTTTGACTTGACTTGCTTTTACGCAGCAAAGATTTATCTGGGCTATGTAACAAGTATCCACCACAGAGGCGCGTTGCGGTGCGGATTTAGTGGGTGATTCTTGACCTTCGCGCCGCCGGCGTGTGCGCACGTACGAGTGTATCTACGACTAAGCGCAAGTGAGTTATCCTTCATTAGCGCGTGTTAGGTCTTGGATGTTCATTGTTGTTCATTACACAACTTCCGTACTGTGGGATATTGTAAATAATGATTCAGCCATATTAGAATTACAAGGAATTGTAAAATATATATGCAAGAGATGTATCAGCTGGTGGTGACCTTAAATTAAGGATAAGCTACCTTCTTTAATATTTGGGTGTTAATATAGTTGCTCAATGAACAGAGTGCTTATGGGTTGTATCTGGTCTGGTTAGATGGCAAAGAGTCGTGACTCCAAGACACCCAAATAATGCAGGGTGGTTCGCAATCCAGAGAAACAAGCTCAGGCACGCTACAATAAATCTAAGGAGTAAGGAAATAACATTGCTAATAGATGTATTATTCTCAAACAAAACAACTGTAAACGTATTGATTTCTTGTAAGTATTTACCCGAATACTATACGTGGATATAAAACTAATTTGGCGGATTTTATCGCGTTTATTTATGTTTTTAACTTTAAAATAAAATTTACAACTTTACTGTTGAACCTTCCGCCAAAATGCCCATAATAACATTTAATATCGTAGCGCGGAACCTCGGGCAACGGCACTTTGAGGATTTTTGCTTGTTACGCATTTCCTCATTGCAAAAATATTATTCAGTATTATTCAATATTATTTGGTTTCATTTTAAAGAGGGTTTATAAATGGGCGACTACTAAATGCAGGCGTGGGTGACTACTACATGAATCAATCAAACGTGATGAAAAGTATTTGGATCTAATCGCTTTCTGCTTGAGAATCCAGTTCTGACAGAAGAATCAGCTATCGTAATATTGTTAAAAGATTTTCTTTCGTATTCTGATAAAACATGCAGTTATTTGAAACGTTCTCTTGAACGCGGAGCTTGACGAATTGTGAAATTTACTATTTCTTTTGTTACGGACGAAACGTGAGATAAGTCTATTGAAATAGATAAACTTATCTCGCGATATCAGTCGAGACGTGTGTCAATTCTTATCATTGTGTCTTTTATCCACTACGTTAACTGTTCCCGCGATATCGTACGTGTGAAGTTTGCTTTTCGTCCGAGAAAAGAGACAGCTAAGACGACTGTTATATGGCAACTCTTTCTTTTTCGGTGTCACTGCTAAAATTAGGTTAATCAAATAGAAAGGGCCGCCAATATCAGACGGTAAGATCGGAATACCCTTGCACAGCAAAGAATTTGAGGATAACTTTCCGTATGTGCTGATTTAGCTATCTCCGTCGCGTCCGTAACTCCTAAAAGAGTCACCAGGTGATCAGAGGAATACAACAGATAATCTGGGCTTGAAGCCCAGATAACTATCATCGGAGACAACAGGGCCCCAAGTCTGCTAACACAATCTATTCATAATCGAACAGCAACCGCATAGTAACTGTCACTTTTGACAGATATTGTATGGGGTATCTGTCAAAAGTGACAGTTACTATTCGGTTGCTGTTCTATTGTGTTAGCAGCCTTGGGGTCCTGTTGTCTCCGATTATAGTAATCTGGGCTTCTACTTATACTGTAACATTTACCTGCTTAAGCATTTGACTCAAAACTTTCTGTGTACAGATTGTAACAATTGCTGTAACGTCCATTAGCGAATCAAATAAATCAACAGAACAGGACGGGAAATTAGCTATCTTAAATATCAAAATGTTGTTGTTTGCAGATAAGTTGCTTACTTAAGTACCCCGAATGCTGGAAACATACAAGATAATGCAGATATTCGCGTGCAAATCAATAACCTGTTAATAGCACACACAGCTTCTTGTGTGTAGAAATGCAACAGAAACTAATCTCATGACCTTGACACAAAAAACTAGTGTGTAGAGTGCAGACTAACTATTCGAAATGTTATTACTGGCGATTCGCGCCGGGTTTGCGGCGAGACCATTTTTCAATGGATATCTTTGACTACACAATGAAATTGACGAGCCACGGTTCAGAGGCGATTAGCATAACAAAGATACGAAGTACATTTACTTTTATTTATAACAGTGATAGTTTCTAAACTGTTGAAAAAGAAGTTTGATACCTATTTTGGGTAATGCTGTTTTCCTAAACTAAATTTCGTTGTGTCGTCCACCTGTGCGGACTATTACGCGACGAGCATTTTGCATGTTTTTATTTGCAACATCTGTTGTCTATACTGAATACGAGATTTTGAAAAAGGAAGTTGTAAAAGTATACATAGAACAATTCATTATCCATGCAGTGAGTTTAAGAAATCTTTTTCTGAGCAGCAGGTCAGACGCTACGCACACAAAGCCGGCAGGTTTTTAGTATGCATACTCTATCTCTTACACACTGTATTTCGGAAAGCGGTCGTCCCTCTCACTCGTGATAGTCGTGATCTTATGAATGCGCATAATCTGTGACCTCCAGCCTCCACCGCGAAGGTCATCTGTCGGCTGTAAGTGAATAATAAGACCTCAACTTTCACTGAAATAACGCATGTTATATCATATAGCGTCGTGGGAATGTAAGCATCGATGGTTTTGAGAAAGATACTGTTGAGGGAATTTCTTTTAAGACAGTTATAATTTAGTTCCACTTTCGTGCGTTTCAGATATATCTACTCGTTACTATGGGTGTAGATAATAAATTATGAAAGGTTTCGCGGTAAGCTCGTTAATAGTTACTTGTAGGCGATTGTTATCTGTCATACTTTTACGACATCTAAAGCGACGGACAGACTACCTTGGTGCACCCATCCTTTACTTCTAGTCCATCACTATAATATAAATAGAATTAGAGTCGTTTACTATCATGAAGCATTACTGTAATCATCATGGTGACCTCGTCAACCGGCCAGCTCCCGCCGCCGTGACTACTCAGCAAGAACCTTGAGCAGTCCCTTAATAAAACAGTTGAAAACCCTAATAGAGCTCGTGACATAGCTGAGGCCGATCATCCAACAGAAAGAGACAGCTATAAGACAAATTAGGACGCACGGAAACTTTATATATGCCTCTACGTCTGACGGTCAGGCACGACTAAGTCGGTGCGTAGACCCGTCAGCTCCCAAGTCCGAAGTAATCTGAAAACCTAACAGCTGCCCTCATCTTTCCAGTAACAGAGAAGCCTGCGCCGGCGCCGCGTAGCGGGCCGCACGGTGAGCAAGTCGTGAGCCCCGCGCCGGACCACACGTTCATCTTGAACGAGGAGGTCCTCAAGGAGCTGCTGCTGGAAGATGACATCAAGGACCGCTCCGTGGTGGTGCTGTCGGTCGCAGGAGCCTTCAGGAAAGGGAAATCGTTTCTGCTGGACTTCTTTCTGAGATATTTGAATCATAAGGTTAGTTTGGCACTTAGTGACCACAATTCTGCTCTAAAAATCTGTATTTTATTGAATGTTGGCTTCGTTCGCCTAACCATATATTCTTGTATTAAGTCATTGGCTGTGTCTTCATTCACTAACGTGATGTGGCATCCATTGATGCAAGCGTATATCAATGGTGCGCTTGCGCATTGCGTAATGTTATATGATACTGTCGCACCCCAGCTCGGTGGTGGTGGTGTAATTACACACTGTTATGGTTCGCGCTTCGATGGACCAGTGTCTCGTGTAGGGCCGCTTCCCAGACGTAGGTACAGGTCATATGTACTTAATAATATAAGAACCATATTCTATGAATGCGTGTTTCTGAGTGAAAACCAAAAAGGCGCAGTTGGAGTGACCCTGCTTTTTGTACTGAGGCTCACGATGGGTGAATTAATTTAAACTTTCATTCGTTCAGGAGTTACGTCAGATAATAATTTACAAAAAAATCTTAGGGTTCATTAGCCTTCATTAGCGCGTTGGTACCCTGCCACTTCCCACATGGTATTTTATTTTTAAATTAGTGCTGCATGCTAACCCGTATTTATAAAATAATAAATGATGTGCTCTGTAGCAATGATAGCTAAGTTGGTACAAAGCTCGCTTTGAAAACGAGGGCCACAATTTCAAACCCAAGCCCGGACCTCCGGGATTTTTATATTTCATTTCATGGGTGAATATCATTTTTAAACATGATTGTCACTCGCTAAACGTTAAAGGAAAACATCGTGGGGGAACCTGACTAGTTTTCGAAAGACGTGGGAAATCCGCAAACCTGCACTGAGCCAGCGTAGCGCAGGGCCGGGCCTGTAGCAAATACGCGGGGGTAGTACAACTACTGTCTTTCCATTGGACGGTATAGGTGGTAATTTTTTTTTTTTTATTACATTATAGGCAAGTATTTGAACTCGATCTCACCTGATGGTAAGTGACGATGAGATCTACGATGGAGCATACTTGCCTAGGTAGGAAGGCGGCAGTAGATCGAGACGCTACATTCAATAGGCACATGCAGCGCAACTGATCTGACCCGCCATCCATGAATGGCAACACCGAACATCATGCCGGAACACGGCTAGGCCGCTTGGCGACATGGCTTTGTTCAGTCGGTGGTGACTAGCCACGGCCGAAGCCTACCACCAGTCATATCATAGTTATCTTACCTGAGAGATGTTGTGCCAAAGGCACGAGGCCTCCCGAGACGCAGGGCCCGTAGAGTTTGCCAACCCTTGCTACTTATATATGAGTAATCAGGCACCAGCTACAGTGGGTTATAGCCTGAATTCCCCTCGCATTTAAGGGTGCCCCAGACATTAAATAGGTCTTATTATGATTGGGATCTGTCTCACAATGTCCAATTGAGGGTTTTCTGTACCTTGTGAAACAGCCATCTATACAAATAAATAAAATTGGAGTGTCTGTTTGTAATATTAAAATAACCGCGTTTTACTAAGTGCATTTGGATGTATACACGGTACATATCAAAACATTTTATTTTTACAATTTTTGCCGGTCTGTCTGTTTGTTCCGGCTAATCTCTGCAATGGCTGGACCGATTTTGACGGGACTTTCACTGGCAAATAGCTTATGTAACTTAGGCTACTTTTATTAAATGCAACGCGGATGAAGTCGCGGGTAACAGCTAGTATAATAACATATTTACGTGTGGTTTGTTATATGGTGTGCCTGTTCCAGTACGGGTCGGACGGCGGCGCGGACTGGCTGGGCGGCCCCGAGGAGCCGCTGCAGGGCTTCAACTGGCGCGGCGGCTCCGAGCGGGACACCACCGGCATACTCATGTGGTCCGAGATATTCAAAGCCACCCTCGACAACGGGGAGAAGGTATTGTGTACTGTATTATTTACGTGTCACGGCTCATTTTAACAGAGCTGTCGCGGCGATTGCAGGTAGCCTATTATAATATACTAGCTACGCCCCGCGGTGTTACCCGCGATTAAAAAGTATGGCCAAATGTCATTTTCGGACCACTAAACTACCACTACCTATGCAAAAAATTATGTCGATCCTTTTCTCTATGAAAAATAAAAACAAATCTATCCCACGGGAACCATGCATTTTACCGGGATGAAAAGCCTATGTGCTATTCCAGACTAATCTATCTCTGTGCTAAATTTCATGCAGATCCGATCAGCCGTTCTGGCGTTATTGAGTAACAAACATCCATCCATCCAAAATTTCACATTTATAGTATTAGTGGGGTATTTATGCAACCAAGGCTGTGCTCCCAAAAGTGTTCTTATATATCGCTTATATCAGATTTTTTTAAGCAGCAACTTGAGAACATACGATTGGTGTGCTCGTGTGTTGATATTAATGTTGTAGATGTGTGTGTGTGTGTGTGTGTCAGGTGGCGATAATCCTGCTGGACACGCAGGGCGCGTTCGACAGCGAGTCCACAGTCCGCGACTGCGCGACCATCTTCGCGCTCTCCACCATGCTGTCCTCCGTGCTCATATACAACCTGTCGCAGAACATACAGGAGGACGACCTGCAGCAGCTGCAGGTATTAGCAGCCGCTAGTGTTATATTGCCACTACTAGCACTCTTCAACAGCTTATTAAGAATCTGCCCGTGCTGACAAGTTGTCTCTACCCGGGGTAAGGTAAATACAGGGCACCTCACGATATTTTCCTTCACAGCTCAGTGGGTGACAATCATGGTTAAAAACAAGATTCGCACATGAAATCCAGAAATCCCAGAGGTGCGATCCGGGGTTTGAATCTGCGATCCTCGTAACCGGGGAAAGTGCTCTACCAACTTAGGTGTCACTACTATGTATTTGTTTGATATTTATATCAGTCACTGGGATCGCCTTCAGGACATTGTACGGTACCCGTTATACAAGCGCTCCTAAGTTAGGGACCGTACAGTTAGTTTATTCGTCTGGAGTTTATTTTTATGTGCTATTAGACCTGGCCTGCGAACACCTCTGATATGGCGGTCAGAGACTTATAGACATTTTATTATGATTGTGCGGTACCCATAACACAAGGGTCGCTCAGCTAGTGATATTCGGTCCAGTTGTTCACGGAGTACGGGCGGCTGGCGCTGGGCGACAGCGGCCGGACTCCCTTCCAGCGGCTGCAGTTCCTGGTTCGCGACTGGAGCTTCCCCTACGAGGCCTCGTACGGCGCCGAGGGGGGACAGACCATACTGCAGAGGCGACTTAAGGTAAACACCTACATACGTTCATGAAGAGTTATCATATATATATGATCATATGGCTAAAGCGTCGACCTGATTGGCTGGCGATTGTGCGATTGGGCGATGCGATTTAGTCGCATGATAAGATTAAATTTAATTGATAGAACCAGGCGATACTTGGCGGAAATCCATTGTTAAACAAATGGGGGAAGAGGAACCCACCACTGACCCTCTTCCCCACAAATTTCTTTGGAGAGAGAGAACAATGTAGGAACGGCTAATCAGACTTCAGCAGCAAAGTATAACATATATATACATATACTTTTTATAATCTTAAAATCTTAACCGTCTTCCATACGTCTTGCCGTTTTTTCGTCGTGTCCCCTTCTCCCTCTATCTCTCACCTATCCACCCATCCCTTTCACTCCTAATCCGTTCCATGTCCTATCATGCATCTCACGTTCCATTCTACAAACATCCCCACATGTATGCTGACGCGTGGTGGTGGCGCGGCAGGTGTCGGGCAACCAGCACCCGGAGCTGCAGTCGCTGCGCAAGCACATCACGGCGTGCTTCTCGGAGATCGCGTGCTTCCTCATGCCGCACCCCGGCATCCGCGTCGCCACCAGCCAGGACTTCGATGGCAGACTTAAAGGTTACATTCTACTAAAACTTTTTTTTTTAATACATAATTGTCAAAATTTTTATAAAATGCTACTTTACCACCCGTTCGGAACGCCGTTCTGATAGAGAAGTATAGGAAAGAAACTCCGTGGTTGCTCTTTTAAAAAAGATCTTTTACATTTTTGAGCAGTACATTGTTATGGGTATGTGAGAACAATGAACAGGTAGGCAGGCTTGAGCAGCTGGTCAAAAAGTAACTCTAACATTAGAATTCCAATTCAGTTTGGAAGTAGCATAACCGTTCAAGCAATCTCGTTTGTGCATCGCTTCCCTACGTGGATATTGGCACAATCACGTTGGACCTGACTCAATGAAAAAATACGTTGTTGCGGCGCCTGCTCAAAGGGCTAATATCCAAAATCGCGCCCATATTAAAGAGTGTTGACATATCTATGAAAACGGCTCCCTAGTCTATGATTGATTATTAATAAAAAAAAATTGTAACCTACAACTTCTAAATAAAACTAACTAAAAACAAAAGGAATTATTTCTTTCAAATGTCCTCGTGAGACAACGTTTACGAAAAAAAACATATTTTAGGTCCTGACTTACAATGTACTGAACACAATGATGCTCCACCCGATTTTTGTTAAATTATTGTTGGGATTTATCAGCGCTTTGTTAAACAAGCCCCTAAGGAACGCTATATTTTCTCATCATTTATAAAAAAATTACCGGTATTTTACCGGTTTTTCGGTAAAATGATTCAATGTTGCAATGTTTCGTCAGACATCGAGCCCGAGTTCAAGAGCTCGCTGCAGCAGCTGGTGCCGATGCTGCTGGCGCCGCACAACCTGGTGCCCAAGCTCATCAACGGGCAGCGCGTGCGCGCCAAGGACCTGCTGCAGTACTTCAAGTCCTACATGAACATATACAAGGGCAAGGAGCTGCCCGAACCCAAGAGCATGCTCGTGGTTAGCACACTAAATATATTGTTTTTTTTTTATTTAGAGTTGTCCTCATTACACGTCAAACCGATTAACGATTAATCGTCTAAATGCTGATTAATCGGCCAATTCAAATTATATTTCCACTAGTAAAAAAGTGAATCGTTTTGCTCATGGCTGCCAATTAAAACATTTTAACTTTTTTTTTTCAATTTTAATGTTTAATTCATAATGTCGGCCACAAAATTCCTTGATCGTATATCATTTGCACATCATACGACGGTGATAATAATACCAGGCCTTTTAATGTTGGGCACGGGCCTCCCATCAATGCTAAGGGGATGAGGACATAGTCCACCACGTTGGCCCAGTTTGCAGACTTCACACGTCTTTCGAGGGGTTCTCTCAGACATGCAGGTTTCCTCACGATCTTTACCCTCACCTCCGCACAAACCATCAGACCGAGCTGTCGTCTATCTTTTATTATTCTTTAATTATTCGCAGGCGACAGCCGAAGCCAACAACTTGACAGCGGTGGCGGAAGCCAAGGAGCTGTACACCAAGCTGATGGAGGAGGTGTGCGGCGGGGCGAAGCCCTACCTGCAGACGCAGCTGCTGGAGGCGGAGAACACGCGCGTGCGCGACAAGGCGCTGCACTCCTTCCACAGCAAGCGCAAGATGGGGGGAGACGAGTTCAGCCAGGCGTACTACACCCAACTTGTACAGGTAACATGACACACACACCGCACCCTCAGAACGATAGGGGCTCAACTCAAAATTATGAATTCTACATTATGGTTTTAATGTATGTTCTATCCGATGAATATTAAAACAAAGGCGTTTTTATGATAGAAAAAGCTTATTATATTTCCGTCTCTTTCACACCGGTACTTTTCGTCCTCCCCGTTCTGTTGGAAAGATCTATAATTGCGATTTCACAAACAAAAAATGATTTTTGAGTTGAGCCCCTATCGTTCTGAGGGTGCGTGACATGGGGCACATTTTTCTGAGATTTTACGTATCATTCAGAACCCGCTTTGGACGGTTATGGGCGGTGCGTGGTTGCAATCGCACCACGCGGCGGGCTGTGCCCGGGACCCTCGGGCTCGAGGGACGATAGCCGAAAAGTTATCACATATTGTACTTGTCATCAAAAAAGCACATGCGAACTGTAGCTGTATGCCGGCAGGACCTGGAGGAGCAGTTCCAGCAGTTCCGCGCGCAGAACGAGAGCAAGAACATCTTCAAGGCGGCGCGCACGCCGTCCGTGTTCGGCGCCATCGCGCTCGTGTTCTACGTGCTGAGCGGCGTGTTCGGGCTGCTGGCGCTCTACCCCTTCGCCAACCTCTGCAACCTCGCCATGGGGCTCGCGCTGCTCACGCTCGTGCTGTGGGCATACATCAGGTGACACACCACCGGCCGATACTTGCCGGCTATACATTGTTACACTATTTAGGGAGCGTTCAAGTATTACGTAACGATTTTGGGGGGTGGGGGGGGGGGGGATTACGTACCTAATACTTGTACGCTCCCTTAGGAGGAAACAATCCACCAGTGAAGTGTGATGCGAAGTCACAATTTTGAAATTTCGATTTTCAAGATCAAATGTTAGTCCCAACAATATGGAAATTGTGAATATTGGGTGATTTTTTTTTTTTCAAATTAGTCCGTATTCCCTTTGTACGCTGTATAGCTGATAGTAGCTGTGCTGGCGACATCGGTCCCAGGGGTATCCAATACCCGGGATAACATGTGTCGTGCTCAATCCGTTCTTTCATTCTGTAGCGAATACTTCAACCGCGCACCACAAGCTACAAATGCATTCAGATGCATTCAGAACAATAGACAACTGTCATCACAATCCTGAATCGCGCTATAAGAGTTTTCGGAGCGAGCATTCCAATCGTCCCGTCTTTCGTGTGTACCTGGAGTATAAGCTTTAAATTTTATAAATTGTTTATGTTGTCTACAGATACAGCGGTGAAATGCGTGAAATTGGCGTCACCATAGACGAGGTGGCTAACGCACTCTGGGAAAACGTACGTGTATTGATACCTATATAAATAAATAAATATCGCCGGACGAACACACCAACTATACGGTCTCACACTAAGCAACGCTTGTATTATGGGTACCGTACAATGGACTGAGGGTGAACTCAGTATATCATTCTTATATAGATATTAAATATCCATGACTCGGGTACAAACATTCGTGCTCATCACACAAAGCTTGTCCCTACCAGCAAGGTTATTTTAAGCCATTCGAAAACAGAATCGAAAATTTCCGAACTGGAATACCGGAATGGCTATTAAAATTTCCGAATATGTATTTTCTTTGATGTTTCCCGATTGCAATTCCAAATCGTTTTTTTTTTTTCAAAAAAATCCGTCTGAAAGCTCGTCGGGAGCAACACCAACATCGGAAAGTTTCAAATCCTTTATCCGATATCGATTCCGAATGATTTAAAATCCCACCCCAGGGCTCGGACCAACTGTACGAATAGCTAGTTCAAGTTATATATGTGCGGCAGCCAAGCAGTGATAGCTGCTAGAACGTTGGTAGAACGCTTGCCTCGGTAACGAGGATTGCAGGTTCAAACCCCGGCTCGCACCTCTGGGATTTTTCATGTGCGAATCTCATTTTCAACCAAGATTATCACTTGCTAAACGGTGAAGGAAAACATCGTGAGGAAACCTGCATGTCTGAGAGAACCCCTCGAAAGATGTGTGAAGTCTGCCAACCCGCACTGGGCCAGCGTGGTGGACTATGGCCTAAACCCCCCTCGCATTGAGGGGAGGCCGGTGCCCAGCAGTGGGACATAAAAAAAGGGCTGGTATTATTATGTGTGGCAGGTGATGAAGCCGGTGTACCAGTCGTGCCTGGAGAAGGGCATCGAGCAGGCGGCGGCGGCGGCGGCGGGGCAGGCGCTGGGCGCGGCGGGGCAGGCGCCGGCCGCCAACGGCAAGCACAAGCTGTCGTGATACGCGCGCCGCCGCCCGCGCCAGTGTCTAGTGATCCATGAGTGCGCGAGTGCGAGTGACCGAGCCCGCCCCGTCTCTGTGAATATACCGACTCGTTCGTCATATATATGTTTTATTTTGAATCGCGGTGACGGATGATGTAATATAGATAGTTAAATTTTAGAGTTAACATAGTCTTAAAAGTTACTAAATCTTGATACTCGATCGCGTGTGCGCAGGCGATGTCCCTCTCCGACGGGCTTGTGAAGTCTAGCGGGTGGAAGGGAGAACGCCTTTTAGATGGGACGTCCTGCGTGAAGCCGGGACGGCGCCGGGATCGTTCGGTGCCGACCCGACACCAAATCTATTGTACCAAATATATGGGTGATACTCTCTAGGGTTGCCACCTGTACCTTATTTAAAAGTTAAATGTAGAACTTGTGGGACATAGAGAAGTATGCGATATAGAAAATGATCATCATTTTCCCAAAGCGATCTTCGCAGTTCTCGGACTACCATGCTCTCTATAAATTACCGAATATCTTGCCTTTTCTACTCAGCTTTAACATGCCCTATTTACATACTTCATACTATTTACATTTATAAGAGTCGGTGCAGAGGAGCGGAATGGCGGCGAAGCAACTAATTTCATAACAAACAAATATTCAAAATTACTTCTCAATACTACTAAAATTTATATAACTGTGCACTGCGACTTGCTGCCCTGCGTCTGCGATGAACTTGAGATCGATTTTTTCTAGAAGGTGGCAACCCTAGACATAGTCAGCCTTTCAATTGCCGCATCGACATTGATTGGATACAAATCATTGACACCGACCTCGATCAGTCACCAGCAGTTGGGGCATAGCGGGCCCCAGAAAGAACCTTGTGACAATGTAACATAATCATGTATATAGATTTATTTGTTAACCAGAACCTGAATGTTATTGTTCGCACTGTTTGGGGAAATTTTGGTTACTTGGGATGTCACCGTAAGAGAAGTGAAAACTATAAGTTGGTATGGCATAGTCCAGAGCTACGCGTCCGAGTTTTCTCGTAAGCCAAACGTTTACTGCATAGTCTATGTATTTTCATTGAGTTTGGCTCATTTCACAGCACCTCTAAGGGATGGTATCTAAAGCATCCAATAAAAAGTGGAAAAACACGTAGCCCCAAATTTTTAGACAGTTATAATGGCTTATAAATCGATTATAACTTTCTATACATTTGAGGGATCGACTTTAAATTATATGATTAGATTACAAATACGAACGAACGCAAATGATTCTAGATACGAAACTGTCGCAATGAAGCGAAGTAAGCAAAGTAAAGCCAGGAATGGAGTTGGTTGTGGGTGACCCACATACAAGTTAATGACTAAACTTATCTTCTAGTAAGTCCAATAGCTTCGGTAATAGACAGGTAGTTTTGCACAATTTTATGGTACCATTATCCTGATGATAGAGTAGTTATTGCAGGGCTTTGTGGTCTTGTCCCAACAAGACCTAAAGGTCCTGCGGTAAATAATGTCAGCTGCTACTTTGGGGAGAAAGTTGCAGCTAATATTTCAAAAGCAAACTTATTTTGCGGCCATTATATTCGATCCGCGGCCCGCGCCACTTGCTGGATTTGTTGCCCTACTGATCGCGCCACTAATCCGCTCGACAGTATCTCATGACACTGTGGTCATGTTTTGAACACTACATGGTGAGGTTTCATAGTGTTCGTGTTTTTTTTGTTGAGGATGTTTAAGTTTTATCATATGACATATCGATGATGACATATATCTATATCTGCAAGTTAAATCTTATTCGAGATGGTGTATCGCCGTCCTTGTTGAATGTATAATGTGTGAGAAGGTTGGCAATAAGGTTCCACAATAAACAGGGAATTGGAAAGTGAATTGCACGTTAAATATGAAATTAATCGTGGCCATTGATCGCGAAGTGTCTGGTGATGTTAATAATCTGTGTAATATTACGAGCGCAGATAAAAAATAAATAAATTTTTGCATTTATTTTCCGACAAAACGAAAGGCCAATTTGAACGCATCCGATAACCGCGCGGCCGCGGTACAATCGCGTCTCGAAAAATAACCGCTAAAATGTTGTGAATGTAAAGAAAGCAATAATGATTTCAGTGTAGTAGACCGACCTTCGAGGGTATTTTTTTTTGTATTTTTGGGGCGATTTTCTCCAGGAGCGGTTTGTTAATGTTGGGGCATCTTCATTGTTACATTGAGATCGCTCAATTGTTGATTACTCTAAAGTTACACTGTGTTTTGTCTGTGAGAAGATTGAAATTATGGTCTCACAAATGATTGTACGATTTCAATGTATGTGCCCCAACTAGTTGCCAATCAAAACTCGCCGTTAAATATAGCATGCACAAAGTTTATTTCGTCATATTTCAGTTCAAACACTTGTTACTTTGCACTTTGAATAATGTACTTAACGAGCTTCCACAGGACAGCTTTCAGCTTCGTTTGATCATTACAAAATTGTTTTTTTTTTTTGCATTTTTATCTTGTCTCGAGTGTTAAATCTATTGTGCTCAAAATTAGAAAATCATGTAAGGGGTGTGTACAAATTATAGCGAATACCGCTCAATAGTGAACATACCTTTAAGTTATATTGTACATGGAAGCTGATTTTAATCATAGAGATAGTTTTTAAATATATTTTTTATGGCAAATTGACGAAAAGGTCATCTGGCTAGCGAGAGAAAACAATGCTCAAGAAAGAGATGCACTCACAGCTGCCTATTTTTTCGCATAGCGGTGTCTTTCTCTATGGCCTGGACGGTCGATCGTCTATTGAGTCCCTTAGTGCCACAAATTTGTCTATTCCACACTCCTGGGAGGATGTAGACAACGTCGCCTTGTAGCTGATAGAAAATAATGTTCATAAAGACGATGTCAGACTAGTTTTTGAGCTACAGGAACAGACACATTTGTGGAATATTTAACTAATCCGTGATTGAGGTTAGCTATTTATACAAAGAATGTGTGTGGCACATTCTTCAACTATTCCAAACCACATTATGGATGGATGTCTTCAGAAATGTTTTCAGTGAGGTTAGTAAATAGATTCAATTTATTTTGGGAGGGTGCATACAGCTTTTTATCATCCATGTAAATCAGATGGTTTGTCTATATGTACCTAGTCAGTCTGTTTGTCTCACTGACGTTGCCGTGTAGCCAAGCCACACCATAGATAGCTAACTTATAAACACTATTATATATATATATATATATACTTATAGCTTCTTTTAAACTTAACAAAAGTAATGTATATAAATAAAATGTTCTATAGTGAAATAGCAATACATATCTTAAAACTTTTTTATGATAATTGAAAATTATATTTTAGCATGTGCCAATATTGTAATTCATTAAAAATGAATATTGTTTCTGTTTGTGATTTGGCATGGGAATAAATAATTCGTTGTGGACTTGATCGTTTATTTTTTCGGCGGACGGCATCAGTGAGAAAGGATGAAAAATATTTATTTTGTAAATTGATGTATTTGTTACAAATAGAGACAGATTAATATACTCTCTAGTATACAATAGGTTACCAACAAAAACAGGTTTTATTCCGAAATAATTAAATTAGAGGTTGGTATAGCAATTATATTGGTCAAATAAATTGGTTTCTAGTTCAGCATTGTGCCAGACTGGTAGCCCAGGGCTGGTTTTCATCTGGTTCCCAGAGTGAAACGCGGGTACCAACACAGCACACGCAAATAAAACAGAATATAATATAAAGCATACGATAAAACGAAAAAAAAATTTAGAGGGCCATGTTTAAATGTGTAAAATATTTTGGGGCGCTGGAAGTGGAACTTAATTGTGTATAGAAGTTGTAACAATAATAGTGTAACATGTTTTAACAGAACCAACAGTAAGTTATGAAGATAACATTCCCAAAGAAATAAATCAAATTATTACACATTTAAACAATTACACCCTTCACAGAGCGCGCGGCCAAGCGCTGCTAGGTCGCCTTGTTTAAAAAGAAATAGATCCATATGTTAAAATATTTTACAATATTTTTGACAAACCATATGTATATAGCTTTAGGAACATCCCTACGCCTGCAGCAATAACGGCGGGTGCGCATTGGCGTGCGGCGCGGCTGCGCCTGCGCCTGAACACATCAGCTGATGGACTACTCACATTTATCGCGCACATAGTTGACCGCCAATGAATTGTAGTCAGCACATTTAATTGATATATACTAGAATGAGTGACTGTACTTATACCATCCGAGGTCCAAATACTCCTGCCCAGTACATAATATAGCTTTATTTGCAATCATTTTATCCGAAACAACGAATCTAAGGCTACCGGCGGATGTAACATCGACCGTGTTCGTCATTTATTTACGCAATTAACTTTTAAATTATTATTATTTTCTACACTATTTCATTCGGTTCGGAATGTATTTATCCTATTAGCCCAGGAAAATTATTTCATAGATATTTATCCTCCTGGAGAATAAATTAAGGCACGAACTGGTTGCTTCAGTTAATAGTAATCATGCCTTCTGTACCGAAGTTCCTGAGCTCCAATCCCGGCGCGGCTAAGCTTTGTGTGATGAGCAAGATTGTGACATACCAAAGACATAGGGCAAGTATACATACAGGCTGATTCAGACAAGGTATACTAACCTTTGAACTTGCGCTTTCGTATTCACGTTAAAATAGAATATCGATGTATAAAATGAAAAAAAAACTCGCATAGAATCCAAATTGTCGTTTTGTTGCGACAAACAATATTATTTAAAATTATCATCTACATTTTGAATTTACATAGTGATTAGATGCGCTAACGAAACGCAAGTTTTATAAGTGGTCCCTTTCTGTATAGTTATCCATTACCCAAGAATGCCCGAGTTACAGGCTATCCTAGTTTGGGGCTAAATCAATATGTGTCGATACAGGTGCTTAGCAGTTTGACTCATAAGCCCAGTCTCCTTAGCAAGGCACGCCCTTGACACAAGATCCAGTCTGCGGCGTGACATCACTCCATTAATGGATCTCTGACATCATACTGTATAACGACCTCACTGCTTACAACATCGCCAGTCAGTCGCGCGCGTATCGCGTCCGTCAACGGTTTCATACGCGTTTCGCAACATTCCGTGATCATTCTTAAAACAAACATCTAGCAATTCAATCAAAATGTCGAGTAAGTACATACATTTAGTCAATTCAAATATCTTCTATGGATTTTTCTTTAATTTTCAAATAAAAGTGTTTGTTGTTATGCTATAATTAGATTGTTATGTATGTCATATGCGTTGTGAGTGTTGGTGCCACCTGTCAAGTAAACACTGCAGTAGTGGTCAGTTAATAACTGGAATGGTTGGATAAGTGTAACTCTTTGTGATTACTGCAATTTGCACTTGTAGCGAAACTGTTTTTTGTGCGATTACGAGTTATTATGATTGAGTCATTGTTTATAAATGCATCGTATGATTAGGTATGTAGTGGTAGTATTAGGCAGTTATAACGCTGCTAAGATAAGTAGGTTGTGTATTGGAATAATATTAGAAGTCTGTAGTTTGGAATGGTACGGTAAGAATATGTCTCCGCCTTTACGGAATCCAGCGTATCACACTGTACCTACCCCTCATGGGTATAAGGGTGTAATGTTATAGGAAGTATATTTGCGATGTTCTTCCAAATGAAACGAGTACCTAATTCTTGGTGCTACGCCTTTGTTAAAACTGGAGGTCAAATCACACGGTTAATGTATGCGACGATTAATACCTATCAACGAATGATGCTAATTAGAAATATTTTCAAGTCATCGCCGTTGTTTCGTTAATAAATTAAAACAATGTTTAGTTATTATCAGCATCGAGTGGCTGAAAGAGCAAACACAATACAATGTTTTGTAAATAAGAACATTATCGTGGGTTTTTGCTTGAAGCCTGATTCCAATTCCGGTTTATCTACTCTAATATGTGAGTACGTATCATATAGAAATATCACTAGACTTGCAGTCAAATGTGTCATATTTATATATATTATTAATTAAATCAATAAATATCATCGGACAAAATACCAAATTAGTATACAGTTCCAAACTAAGCAACACTTGTATTATGGGTATCGTACAATGGTCTGGCGCCGATCCCCAGTAACAACCAGACCATTCGCAAATTGCGAAATCCTTTCAGAAATTTGCCCCAACAGAATCCGTAACCAACGGATGCAGTGAGCCGAGCGGATTAAACCTTATCTATGCATTACACTCCAAACACTTGACGCGGTAGTCAACGCCCATAACAAGACATACCCCAAAGTCTCACGAGACTGGCTCAAGTTGCCTTGGGTTAGCCCGGTCATCTTTGCTATAGTCTGCCTCGCTAGGTTCCACTTTGGTCCAGCTAGACATCCATTAATGACCTACTGCTTCGAGAGACCATATTTCGGAACACGCTATTGTTTTCACTCACCTCTCTTTTTCTAGAGCCATCAAACCCAGGGCATGGGATCCAAGTGGTGACCACGGACGATGACCACAAGTTCCACCTTGATGAGGAGGCGCTACGGCGGTTGCTACTGGCGGACGATGTAAAGGACCGTGCCGTGGTGCTGATCTCCGTGGCCGGAGCCTTCCGTAAGGGCAAGTCGTTCATGCTCGACTTCTTCTTGCGGTACTTGCAGCATACGGTGAGTGACACTAGTGCTGGTCTCGACGTCTTCGTTGATTACCGCTGTGGATCCCGCCTGGCAGTAACAGTGTTAGGAGTGTGAGGTGGGTAGTGGCGGCAATAGGGTGGTGCCAGTGATTCATAAGGTGCAGAATCTTAGGGGGGAAGAAATGGCTTAGGTCTTATTAACTCGTTCATTCCAACGTCCTCCAGAAGGAAGTATACTGCTAGCTAAAGCTACACACTTCTGCGCGCTTACTATTTTGCGTTACAAAGTCTTTAAAATCGGCGCAGCAAAGGCATGGCTACTAACACACACAAATACGTACGCGTAAAAAAGGAGAATGTAATTCCGTTCCTCAGCCATCTGCTTGAGACAAGCATAAATATCGGTAAATATCTTACTATGGTTCACTAAAATTAAGACCACTATGTGCCCAAGCCGCTCTTTTACTCTTCCAATGATGCTGAGTAGTCATTTGCGTGCCATAGTATATCGGTATGCGCGTTCTGAACATTAATAATGCTAGCTAGGTATCAATTATTATACTAAAAGAAGATGAGTTAAAGGTCCCAGCGTAACACCCATCACCAGCACGCTACAGTACCAGGAATGTAACAGTTCGCCAACCCACAATGGCGCAGTGAACTGTGGCCCGAAGTTTTTACTGAGGGATGCGTAACTGGACCTGATAGGTCTTAACTTGGTTAACGATGATTCCAGTACGTGCAGAATGAGAGCGGCGGCGAGTGGCTCGGGGCCGAGGACCAGGCGCTGCAGGGCTTCTCGTGGCGCGGCGGCTCCGAGCGCCATACCACCGGGATACACCTCTGGTCGCAGCCCTTCAAAGCCACCTTGGCCAATGGCGAGAAGGCAAGCAATACATCAGTTTACTCCAACCTTTCAGGGTATAGAGATACGAAAAAATTTGAATTACTTAATCCCAGGGACCAACACTAACATTCGCCACCAATGGTAGCTATTTTGACCACCAACGGGCGCAAGGAAAGCTGGTGCGTATGAATCCATCGCGTAAGTTAAGGTGCAACTAAATGACTGATACTGGCTGATGGTTCACGGGCTCTGCTTTTCTGGATCAGGTGGTGATACTACTGATGGACACGCAAGGCACCTTCGACAGCGAGTCCACGGTGAAGGACAACGCCACAGTGTTTGCGCTGTCCACCATGCTCTCCTCGGTCCTCATATACAACGTGTCGCAGAACATCGATGAGGACGATCTGCAGCATTTACAGGTAGGTAGCAATTCCCACTGATCTGGGCCCAGTCCCACGTAGGCGTTATACTGTGCAAAAAGTCGTCAATTTTAAGTTGAGCTTTTTGACCGTCTTTAGGGCATAACCTGTCCAATATATTGTTGAATCCTAGATAGGTATATCGATGCTCAAGACATCCATCTGCACGAAAATTTACAGAATTTGTAATATTGTGGTGTATGTACGTCATTAAACCTGCCTACTCAACCTATCAGACAAATCGTCAGACTCCCGCCTACCTACGTCAAATGTCCCCATATCACAAAAGCTATAGAAGCTAGATATAGTCTCATTCCAGTCGTGATTATTGTTAACTTTAGTCAAGATTCGTTGAGTTAAGATATAATGAAAATATTTTATTAATTCCCCGCCCTTAGCCAAATGAACTTGTGTGCACTTCTGGGATGTCTTTTTCTATACGAATGTCATATAAAAAGACATCCATGAGTCTTTTTCTATGACATTCGTATAGAAAGAGACATCCTCCTACACTTGAATTCTCTCATCAAAATTGTCACAAAATGCTAAGCTACAACTTTACCCCCCGTTCGGAATGCCGTACATTTCCAGTTGTTCATTGAGTACGGCCGCGTGGCACTGGACAAGATTGAAGGGAAGCCGTTCCAGCGGCTTCAGTTCCTGGTGCGGGACTGGAGCTACCCCGACGACCACCCCTACGGCGCCGACGGCGGCGAGGCGCTGCTCAACAAACGGCTCAAGGTGATTCAATCTATTTATTGCCTCTCTTGAATAAATCTGTCTTTCTAACCAACGAAACACGATCGAGAAGGGCAAATGTTAGTTTGTGCAGCTGGAAGAAGTAACTCCATATGTTACTTTTCTTCCTAAAGATCTTATGTGAAGAAATTAATGTATGATGGTCTTTCCACCCACAGTTTTGCTGAATCAAAATCATATTTGTTTCAAGAATGGCGTACTTTAGTCGTGATCACGATTTCTGCGCGAATCTCATTTTCATGTCATTTGCTTATAGTGAGGAAATATGTGTCTCTGAAAGAACCTATAACCATTTCTGGATTGACTTGCAAAACTTGGTGGACTTGTTGAACGGCCTACATCCCCTCACACTGAAGGGAGGTCATGTCCAGCAGTGGGATAATATACAACTATTACTATTAGATCAAAGAGGGCCAACACGAGGAGCTGCAGAATCTGCGCGAGCAAGTGCGAGCGTGCTTCGAGCGGCTCGCCTGCTTCCTCATGCCGCACCCTGGCCTGCACGTCGCCACCAGCCAGAACTACAACGGCAAGCTGGCCGGTATGACCGCTTATACATACCATAAATTGACGCCAGACAGATAATGAATGAGATAATATATCCGGCAAGAAACAAAACGGGCTTTTTTACAGAACTTTTTTTTATTTCAATTAGCCTGTACCTATGTTGTAGCTAGAATTATCACAGCGATTGTGGAGAAAGCTACTCTCTTCTTCGCTTCTCAATGGTTATTTTGGGAATGAATCCAATAAACATGAATCAAATATGGGATTATATATACGTCAGGAATGGTGTGGGCGGCCAAAAAAAAACATTAAGATATCTTGCTGGTTCCAGACATTAGTCCACAGTTCAAGGACGGTCTTCGGGAGCTGGTGCCGATGCTGCTGGCGCCCCAGAATCTGGTGCCGAAGGTCATGAACGGGCGCAAGATGAAGGCGCGGGATCTGCTCAACTACTTCACCAGCTACATGGAGCTGTTCAACAGCGATGAACTGCCGAAGCCAACCTCTATACTGCAGGTGCGTGACAGACCATAGACAACGAATGCCGAGCCGATGATACGCGAGAAAATAGCCGAATCATTTTGAGGAATTTAAGTACATTTGACGACATAAAGTCGAAGTCGAGCGCATTTATAATCATTATCAGAATGTCGACATATCGATTAAAAAAAATAGTTTTTTTTATTAGATTATAGGCAAGTATTTGATCTCGATCTCACCTGACGATGAGATCTACGATGGAGCATACTTGTCTAGAAGGTACCTGTTCACTCTCGACTTGAAAAGTAGTTAAGTATTGTGATTATTTTGGAATTAAGATTTTTATGGTACCATAAAACAAAACTTTTAGGGACAGCACAGTTGGTGTTTCATCTGCCGATATTATTGTGTATAAAGATATAAGTTTTACCATAAAATGAGGTTAGGCCACAGCAGAGGCCAACAACCGGTCCGCGATGGCGGACGCCCGGGACGAGTACGAGACCCTGATGGAGGAGGCGTGCGGCGGCGCGAAGCCCTACCTGCAGCCGCCGCGCCTGCAGCTCGAGCACCGCCGCGCGCTCAACAAGGTGCTGCACGCCTTCGACTCCAAGAAGAAGATGGGCGGCGACGAGATGTCGGAGAAGTTCAAGGAGCAGTTGATCACGGTATGCTATTTTAGGGGCGTTTTTAGTTGGAAGCCTCAGGTGAATTCATTGCTACGGTCTTGATAATGATAACAACCTGCTGTACGGTGAAGGCAAACCTCGCGAGGAAACCTGCAAGACTACCGAATATCTTGTGAAGTTCATCACACGCAGTGGGTCATCGAGTCGGACTATAGCCTAAACTCCACCTCATGTTGACGAGAAATGTGGGTGCACTGCAGTGCATCCCTGCTTACGACTTCGGGGATTACAGGCGTGATCATTAGTAAGAATACATTCTCAGGACCTGGAGAAGCTGTTCGAGCAGCTGTCCGCGCACAACGAAGCGAAGAACATCTACCGCATCGTGGGCACTCCGCTGGTCTTCGCTGCTATCATGATCCTCGGGTATCTCCTGTCCGTGGTGGGGCACACGCTGGCTGTGCAGACCCTGGTGGCTGTGGGCCAGGCCGTGTCCATGGCTTCCATAGCAATACTCGCTGTTTGGGGATATACTAGGTAACAAATAACCGTTTTTGTATACACTAACACCACACGCACACAAAGCCACTGTGTCAGAAATGCGAAGTAATACCTAACCCCAGTATCAACATATGGGTTCCCACAGGACAGCCGAAATCGCTGAGGCCTGATACAGTGAGGCTATGTTTTGTCAAGGTACTGCGGGCAGAGCCGCGGTCAGCAGCTAGTACCTATAATACAAAATTCTAATAAAATTATCATTAATGTCACAGGTTGACGGGCAACATGAGGGAAGTCGGTATACAAGTGGACGAGGTCGCCACTACGATCAGATCTTATGTAAGTATCATCCTAATAAACCCATTGTAGTGCTCCACCGCAAGCCTTGCATTATTTTAACTTAACTGATGAATGAAAAACTGGGAAGGAACGTGCATGTCTGAGAAACCCAACCTGGGCCGGCTTGGTGGACTAATTCCGAATCCCTCTAGTATTAGAGGGAGGCCGTGGCTAACGCCGAATCCCTCTAGTATTAGGGGGTGGCCTTGGCTAACGCCGAGCCCTCTAGTATTAGGGGGAGACTGTGGCTAATGCCGAATCCCTCTAGTATAAGGGGGAGGCCGTGGCTAATGCCGAATCCCTCTATAGGGGAGCGCCGTGGCTAACGGAGACTTATTAAACTGTTCATTCCGACAGGTTTCCCGGGAAGTATTTGATTCGGTGAGTCATCGGACGGCGGCCGCCGCGGTCGGGTACAGCGAAGACTCCCGGAAGCAATCATAATCATTGCAGGGATCGCCATGTGATGGACTTTATCCTAGCACTGATGATATGTGCTACATGATGACGGGTTTAAGACTAATTCAACAACCTTCATTACATCTTGATGAAGGCTTCTAACATTATAAGTATGTGCATAGCACACACGATAACAGAACAATCTTCCTTAGTTTATATTAATTACTTGTTTTTATTATATTGTTAAGAGGGTGCAAAAGTGTTTTTTTTAAAAAAGAAACGAATGTCTTATACTTTGAAGTCTGAATATTATGTATTTTTAACCGACTTCAAAAAGTAGGAGGTTCTCAATTCGGTTGTTTTGTTTTTTTTTTGGTATTGCAGTTTCGTTTAGAGGCGCTGTTCAATGTGCCATACAAAATGACAGATACACTGACTATATAGTATACGTTTCGATTACGAAAAAGGCTCTGATGTGATACAGATGCCTCGCGCACAGAACAATGATAATGTATAATTTACTCTGGAAGCTCGCAACTTATAAACTGATAAAAGTCGCTATGTATATGAATATGTAATACATTTGTACATAAAAGTATATTATTTTTTCATCCTAAGGATCTATATACTTGTTTTATTTCGTATCCGCGTTCTACCCGCCTATTTACCGCAATGACGGTAACATAAATTTAACGAGTTTTCATAAAATGTTGGACTAGTTACAATAGGATATTTGACTGCGTTTGAAAAACTATCAATAGTTTAATATGATGCTAACAATATATTATTTCATTGTAAATTCCAGTATTCTCCATAATTCGGTGATAAAGTTTAAATATATAAAAATACCGCTAAAACGCGGGCCCCAGGTCATGCGACCGTTGTGAAAAAGACGTCGAAAACATGAATATCCCGAATTTACGACGATGTGCCGTGCATCAACCAACAATCCCGAGCGTTTCTGATCACGTGACCGAACAAAAAAAAAATTATGATTTCAAAGAATGTAATCCATATAATTGAAAAAAAAATTAAAAATATAATATTTTAGGATGGCCACAATTTAAAGCTTATTTTTTCATACAGTCAAACACCCTATTAATTTAAGAATCGTGTTCAGGCGATAAATAATTTTACCTGGCATATGCTGAACTGGACACCTACTTGGCGCAATCGTGACACACATAATACACTTTATAAATAACGTAAACTAGTAAACTATGAACTATATATACTAAGCTAAGGTGTCTTATATTTGTTCCGAGAAACATTTCTAAAGACTTTGTAAAGATTTTTTTTTTCTCCAGTCTCGTTAATCTTACATTTAAAAATAAAACATATTCTCCTTGTTAAAATATATACTCGTATTTATAGATTATTAACCAAAGAATCTTTAAAAAAATATTTAGACGAACATCTTTTTTATTACATTGGCATATTCTTTATTTATCTTCTCCAACTGCGGTTTCAAAATGCTTGCTCTCTGTTGCGCTACTTTGTCATTGGGGTCTAATTTTAAAACATCCTGAATATTTTCCCAAGCTTCCTCATATAATTTTAATCCACTGTATGCCACACATCGTCGGTACAACGCTTTGGTATTTTGTGGGTCGTAACTTAAGGCTTTATTGCACAATTGCAATGCCGCTTCAAACTCTTCAAACTGCAGTTGACAGTGTGCTAAGTTGTTGTATAGTTTGACCTGAAAAAGATTGAATTAAAATAAATAAACATAATAGAGAACCCCCTGAAAATAACTATGGATATAGAGTATCCATTTCGTTAAGAGGTGACTCTATTTTTACGGTGTCTTATCCAAAATGCTATAGGTAAATACAGCACAAAAATTCAATAATATACCCAAAGTTGTCATCTAGCAGTGTATCTACATTAATAGCTTCATCCAGAAACTTCCATTTTTAAGAGAACTTAACCATCTTAGTACCACATAAAGCAAAACTCTTATGTGCAGTATATGACATTTGACAAAGTTATAGAATGTCTATAAGTTCAGGGGATTATGTATTTGACTACATTTCTGCAAGGTTTGAATAGGTTTTGTAGACTCATATTAAACAACTGCACTGCCTATATACCTACCATGGTATTAAAGATTAAAAAAAAGTTTCTGAACTCCATGCTTTTTACCTTCAAATCTACCATTTCTTCGACCGTCTCCTCACTGATGACCTCAGGGTTGATGGGCTCAATTGAAATCAGCATCTTCAGAGACTTGCTGAATCTTCTGAAAGCGTCCATCACTCTCTTCTGTTTTACGAGCTCCACTCCACGCTCCTGATAGTAAGGGTATGAGTGTTACAATTCACATGTGAATATTCATCAGACTAATATAACCTGACAAACACACCAACTTCATAACTATACTATTTCAAGACAGAAACTTTACAACTTAAAATAAAATGGTATAACTTGGCTTTTCAAGTTCTCCCAAGATATCTGGTAAATTGTCAGTAAAGTACCCATACTTTTACTGATAGGGGGTATGGGATTCATTACATCTATATCAGGGGTGCCATACCTATTTAAAGTTATCTTAAATGTTACTTGACTGACACTAATAAGTGTCTCTATTCTAAAGCAGATGACCAACGAAACAGTAAGCAAGAAGTACATACTTTATGATGAATAGCTGCTTCATAGAGTCTCTCCCAGCCCCATTCACCTATTAACTGTTCCTCCGTGATTTCCCTAAGCTCTACCTTGCAGGAGATCTCCTTAACCAGCTCCCCGTTACCGTCTCTATACACCATCGTAGCACGACACGTCTCCCCGCACCACATCTGCTGTAAAATCAGCTCAAAATCCTTGTCCAGAAAAAAGTCCGAATCACCAATTAAAACGTTCCCATCGAAAGAACTGCTGAATACACGGCTCTCAGGCTCTATTACACAGGGTCCTGTGTCGTTATTACATGAGATTTCAGTTATAGATATCTTGCAACGGGCGTCTTCGTACGGCACAACATTGTAGTCACCGGGAATAATAATTTTCTTTCTTATTTCTCTGTCTGGGCGCGAGCTAACACAAGTTTCTTCGTACATTGTTGTTCAGAAAAATGATTGCACAGTACAGACGATCACGATTCGTAGGGATATTATGCAGGAAATAAATTCATTCCATTCTAAGATTTCATCCCAAGAAACAATTTGCAATATTTATTTATTTTGGTCGTTATGTCACTGTCAAGTGTCAACTAAGTATATCTTTTGGCTTGTGGCTCTCTCCTTTTGGACAATTCAGCGAATGGTTTTATAATATAGATCTCAAGTGAGGCCAAGCATCTCCAGTTTATTCGCTGTGCTGTCAAGTGTCCACAGACATTTAAAAATTGAAATTTATTGGTATATGGAATAGTCATAGATAGAGCTCGAATAAAACGTAGTGAATTATATACTCTTTGGCTCGAATCAGAATCAGCTGTCACTTATGCGAATTTTTTGAATTTATTCATTTTCATTTTATGAATTATGTTATATTTGTTTTTGTATTATTATTAATTCTGATTTAAAGTTAGACACAAAAGAAAACATATTAGATACCCGAACGTAGTGATTTCCTCTGTGGTTATCCATTCAACACTAACTTCGAAATATTTATGTTGTGTATTGTTTCGTAAACATTTCTCAATTGGAAAGTAAGTACCCACCTAATTTATTTACATACACGTATGTATGGGCATTCTTATTGTGAGGAAATGTTACGATCAAGCACTAATGCAATCGTGAAATCATAATAATCCATTTAATAATCAAACAAACATAACCTCAAAATTTGAGTGCGTTCCATTTTTGACTATGTGGGAATTTAAGCATGAACTACTTCAATGGCATAAACGTTTGATAGTATATAAAATTTGCTGTGGTTCCGGATATTGCTAAAATGACCACTTATTTTTTAAAGGATTGTTTTTATTTTATTCCTTAATTTATATACAACTAGCTGCGTCCCACAGTGTTACCCACGATTAAAATATAAGAAAAATTAAAACATCTATCCCACGGGAACCATACACTTACCGGGATAAAAAGTAGCCTATGTGCTATTATCTATCTCTGTGCCAAATTTCATCCAGATCCGTTCAACTGTTCTGGCGTGATTGAGTAACAATCATCCATTCATCCATCCAAATTTTCACATTTATAAAATTAGTGGGATTATATAAACTATATAAATATAAAAAATGAATAATTTATTATTTCAGATATCATGTCACTCCTGCTGAAAAGTGTGTGGCGAAATGTGTTAAGGAGAAGCCCAATCAACAGATCACTGAGGTCCAGAAGCCTCTCTTCCAATGGTATCTTCTTATTTGTAATTCCTTAAATTGCTTTTGTATAATAATGCAAGGCATGTAATAACATTTACTAGGCAACTATCAGTAAGTTGTAGATGAGCTACAAGTATACTTGAAGCAGTGTGCTTCTGAAACTTTGCCAAGTTACTTAAGTCGCACATCCAAGGTCTTACTTTGTAACATAAATACCCTTACAGCATCTGAAATGATCCGAGGCAAGTCTCCAGATCCATTGATGGTGAGCATTGAGAAAGCACCAAACGCGGCAGACGTGCTCGCCGCTGTGCAAACTAACCTGCCTCTGCTGACGCACAAGCACATGCTGCATGCGCTCAGGTGCCTGTTTGAACTACAGAAGTCTGGGAAGTAAGTGCGAAAATAACTTGTTTTTATTAGGCATTAATAATGCTGGTTGTAGTATAAAAATTAATTTGCTATCTTTTACAATAGACTGGAACTACAGACCGAGAATATTGTAAAGGATCCAACATTTACTGTACTCTGCCAGAACTTTAAGAAACAAGCTCGTGCTCTCGACATAGGTGAAGCGATAGAAGCTACAAAAGTACTTACTTACCTCAGAGTCCCCGTAGACTCGCTGATCGTACAGACCATGCTGCAGCTCATCAGATGCAACATCAACATGATTAATGTCCGACATATCATGTTTCTAGACTTCCTTCTCGGTAGATTTGATACCAAGAATCATCTAGTTGACGCTCTGAAGCTAGCTCTTCCACTTGCATTTCAAATCCATTTGCCTATAGAAATTGACAAGCATGACCTCCAATTATTGAGGGACATGTTAGCGTACAGCTGCACCCATGACCTTCCGGATAGATGTATCAATAACATAGTGACTGGGCTATTACTTCACGATCAAGCCATAGATGCGCAGACTGCAAAGTCCATAATATGGTCGTTATGCCAAACCAACTGTACCGAGGGAGTGTATCCAACAAGGGTGCAATTACTCCATATCTGCTACGATATATTAGCCGAGCGTATAAACCAGCTCTCGTACGACGAGGTGCTAAAAACGGCTGCCAGGATCAAGGGCAGGATCCTCGAGAAACATCCGGAGTACTATCACGAACAGCTGATGGACGCAATCGCTAATTACGTGATAAACAATGAAGCAGACTTTGAAAAGAGCCTTTTGGTTGCTCGTGTTTTGTCGAGGATCGTAAGTGATTTCTTTTTTATTCACTCCTTCCGTAATATATGAGTCTTATAAAAATCGAAAATTATCAGAGATTTTGCATCATGTCCACTAGCATTTATTTTTCTAGCTTGGGTTAAGCTAAGTTAAAACACATGCCTCGTAAGTTCTTATCTAATTTATTCACCTATGTGATATCTCCGCAGACCAAATTTGAACTGTGTTCATGCACTAATTTACAAAATCTCTAATTCCAGGCCCACACCCACTTAGGTCTAGTGGAATACATCTGTCATCAAGCAGCTGCCATCCCCATAACGCTCTCTAACGCCCGAACCAATATATTATTTGGATTCATCAACTGTCTCTCGAACAACAACTACACACCCGAAACAGACGTGTGGAACGAACTCCGCAGGCAGATATCTTTGAATCCTGTGCTGAATGCAAACCACTCTGCTCTACCTTGGACAAAGATATGTCTCGAACTAGCTTCGTTAGGACATTACGAAGACAAGCTACTAAATAGAGTCTTCTCCAAAGAGTTCTTAAATGAGTTCTTAACTAAGCAGAATAATACACTCGATTATCTGCAACTCCTTACACTGCACGAAGCAGTCCGAGCATTCCATAGCGAGGATTACCATCTTCCTGAACATGTATTGAATAAAGCGAAGTCTCTTTATCCAGTTCGTGCGATGTCAGCACAGTTGGAGGAGTATTTAGCGCAAGGGTTGGGAGGTCCGGAGTATCTGGTGAGGAATGTGGTGTTGCCATCCGGAATTGTTGCTGGTAAGTATTACGTAATTTGTAATAAAATGCAAACTTAAATTGAACTGTCATTTGTAGCTTTAGCATAAACGCAAGTATATTTAAATCTTATTAAGTTGTAACATTATATAAAAACTGTTTTACAGATGTGCTAATGTACCTCAATGGTGGTTACCCAATAAAGCTGCCGGTGTGCAGTGGCGAGCTCAAAGTGCCCATTGAACACCTCAATCTGCCTCAGGGTGGGATTACGTGAGTGGCTTTTCCATTTAAAACAAGTTTAATGTTTCTGTTTGATTTTGTAAAAAGAGTAACCATGGGAATTCTTGCCCGTTCGTCACCATACGAACAGCATTGCGAACGGTTGTTAAAGTTGTAGCTTAGCACTTTGTGACAACTGTCATGGCAAATATCTCATACAATATCTGTCAAAAGTGACAGTTACTATGCGGTTGCTGTTCGATTATGAATCGATTGTGTTATCAGACTTGGGGCCCAGGTCGCTTGCTTAGTAGATAGGTGATCAATAACTTTAAAGTTTTGTTTTACAGCGTGTGCATCATAAATTTCCACCAAGGTTGTTATTCGATGAACAGTAACCGTCTCCGCGGCACCTTCCGCCTTGTCTTGGACATCTTGGAGAGTCAGGGCTATGCGACTGTGTCTATCAACGTAAACGAATGGCTTTCCACGCCTGCCCACGAAAGGACTCCGTATCTCATGCGCGAGGTTGGATACAAATGCGGTGAAATGGGTATAAAGTTGTCGGCAACTTGATGCTCTAACGTGTAATACGTAGACTTTAATTTGGATCTCATTGGACTGTCGAGAAATTTTGTAGTACTGAAGATAGAAGTTGTGTTTGTTTTGTCGTTTGTTTAAAGAAATATATTTCATTCTGATACAGTATTGTATTGTTTTTGTTTTACCTGGATAGCATGGGCCCTTGAAGGCGCGTCCCCATTCTTGTCTGAGAGTTCATTGGAAGAAAGAAGAGTACATATGCTATGCTTATATTACTAAAGCATACCTGGAACGTGTTCATGGATTGTGTTATTGTGTGTACCTTGGACGAAGAATGAACTTTGATCAAGGATCCAATGTCTTAGTTGCTGCCCTAAAGTATGCTCATTCATTAATTCTGCGTTCATTCTTTGTTGAAGGTGCTGGCAATTATGATAGACCTTTAACATTTTGAAAATCAGGCAACAATAAATATACCTATCTGCTTATTTTACATTACTAATTATTTAAAATCCGAATTATATTAGATGAAGTGCCATGTATTGTGTGCCATGTATTCTAGAAAAAGAATTATATAAATATGTGTGCAAGAACAAGAGGTAATGATAAAAGAGGAAGAGAAAATATTAACGAGAGGGAATTAATTAATAAACGAGAGAAATAGACTAGGAATTAGAAGCGGACGATGTACTTAAGACCTGTTAAAAATAATCTATACATATAAATAAAATTAGAGTGTCTGTTTGTAATATTAAAATAACCGCTTTTTACTAAGTGCATTTGGATGTATACACGATACCTATACCCAAACAACATTTTTTAAAAATTTTGTCTGTCTGTCTGTCTGTTTTTTTCCGGCTAATCTCTGAAATGGCTGGACCGATTTTGACGGGACTTTCACTGACAGATAGCTGATGTAACAAGAAGTAACTTAGGCTACTTTTATTTTAGACAAAAAAAATAGGATCTCACGAAAAAAAATTAAAACCAATGTTGCAGCGCAGCGCCTAATTAAGTTTGATAGCAACAACCTGCAATGCGTCCCGCGGGCTCAGAATGGGCGAGCAGGCTGTTGTCAACGGTTGTCTTTGTTAAATACCACGCGAACGAAGTCGCGGGCAACATCTAGTTAATAAATAAAACAAGTAAGAAGAATTTTTTCATTTATATGCATTTATGACGAGCACGAGCTCCCAACATCAAAAAATCTGAGTTGTGGTTACAGGTCTGTCAGATTGTAAGAATAATTATTTGTACTATAGCAACACAATAATAAACGTCATAACAAACATTGGGTTATGGTTTCAAAAATGTTTGCTATATTATTTATTTGCTTTATAATGCCCTCATTTCTTGTGATAAATGTTAGTCATCGATAGCATTCAATCTAGGTATTGTTGCGAACAAACTCGGTTCACACTCGATAACGATTAAGATGGATTTGAATTGGCGCTTTTTATTATTGTTTTATGTTTTTATTGATGGTGAATGTAAATATGGGTACATAACTTGGACCGGGAACAACGCTGCGGTGGGTGTGACGGAGTATTTCGCCGATATCCCGGATGTACATGTAGCTAGGGCTCTATACAACAATGAGATCAATACTACAGGGTAAGTATCAAATGCATATTATAAAACACATAATACAATCTTTTGTGACTTTGCAGTCGCGTAAAAAGAGACCTAACACTAAACACCGGGCAACACACCCATAATTTAACTTCTGCACAAGTAGGATAAAAAATCTTAGATAAACAATAAAGTGGAAATGGTGTCTGCATAAAAGGTGGGCATTTTTGGAGCTGCACACTACAGCAGACTCGAGTGATGATAAGCAGGCGTACGCCGCCGGGTACCTCGAGGGCTTCCTCACCCGGGACCTGATATGGATGCACTGGCAGAACATGCTCAAAGCGTAAGATATTAACAAAACTACTATAAACTAATTTCTATTTATTACTAGCTTCTTCTCACGACTCCGCTCATGGTACCTCTATAAAACATAGCCTCTAGCACTCAACGATAATGTAGTTTTCTATCAGTGAAAGAACTTCAGAATTGGATCAGCAGTTCTGGTGATTACCCCCTACATCCAAACTTTGCTTCTATAACATTAGTATAAATACTGTTGGTCTGGCTAGAGTGGTTTCAACCATGAATTGCCAATATAAGGGATACTGGGTGTGATTCCAGAAGGCCTAGCTATTCACATTGAGGGAAGACCTGGGGGCCTCTAATATCCCACCACTAAGCAGGCCTAGCAGTTATATATAAGGGCTAATGATGATGGAACAAACTACTTCAAAGTCAAAATTTTTCAGTTACTGCCATGATAAGACAGATGTCTGTGGATTAATTGAAGACTATGTGGACCAGAATGAGCAGTACATCTCGAAGATGGTGAAGAAATATCCCAGTGACCCATACTGGTATCAGGTATAGTGGGTACAGCTGGTTGCATCCATTTTAAGATTTGGAATCGTGTTCTGGGGTAATTGTAGCGTGAATTGGAGCATGTATTTAAAGCCCAAAAGCGATGTATACGTTCAATATGTGGTTTACAGGTTACTGATAGTTGCGTACCTGTATTTAAGTCTCTAAAAATATTAACTTTCCCGTCCCTATATATATTAGAAATTGCTATTTTTGTAAAAACAAATATAAATCTTTTCACTAAATTGTCAGAAACAAGGAAAGGCCCTGTAAGGAGCCAATATAAAAACCTGCTGTATACTGGTGGATTTAAGACTGCACTATTACGAAAAAGTGTCTTCAGTATGGCTCCTATTATATATAACAAAATAGACGATAGTATTAAAAATAATTCAACTCAGGTATTTAAAAATAAACTGAAAGCTTTGTTAATAGAGAAATGTTATTATTCTGTCAATGATTTTCTTAACGACCATTAAATATTGTAAACATAAGCCTTTCATGACACTATACTTTTGCCTTATTGACATCTGTAATAATTTTAACACGACATTGATATGACTTTTCTATGACATTCACGAAATATTATAAAACTTAAAAAATATTGCATGCCAATTTAAGGTAGAATGTATATGGCTCATTGTTCTGTAATACCACCAAAACATTATATACCTACTTTCTATGCAAATAAATTTGATTTGATTTGATTTGATTTGAGCTGACTAAGAATTTTTGATGTGGGCCTCTTTGTAATTTCCGTTGTCTCAGTGTTATTAAGCATGTTTATTTTGTAGAATGAAGACCCACTGGTCTATAAAAAAATACTATAATCTAAAACTAGACCTACTGCACTGGGGCTGTGTGGTGGATTTATTTTAATTTATGATTTTAAAGAAAATAATCCATATTTTTGCAGAAAAATAAGTATTAATCTTTTAAGGTGGCCACAATTAAAACCTTATTTTTCATACAGTCAATCACTCTATTATACAGACAAGTATTTACACTCTTATGACATGTATTTATAGATTACAAATTACTGCTTCCAGCTAAGCCTCGAACTACTAGGCTATGTCTTAACATTGAAGATTCCTCTCATTGCAGATGAAGTTGTACCACATACAGCTGGAGGGGCTCGCTGTGGGGTACAACGAGGCAACCAGGGACTCTTATGAATGGCTCTCATTTAGAGACATATTGTAAGTAACTAAGATCCGCTCCAAATTATACTAGGTATAGGCATTTAAACTATAAATCAATGTGATATTAGTCCCCTGACCGAATTTCGGTCACGGTCGCCAATCTCAATGAAGTCTAGCCAACTGCGCAGAAGATGTGCGCACGCGCACGGGACTCACTCATAGCCCAATGGGACTCACTCATAGCTCAATGGGACTCACTCATAGCCCAATGGGACTCACTCATAGCCCAATTGGACTCACTCATAGCTCAATGGGACTCACTCATAGCCCAATGGGACTCACTCATAGCCCAATGGGCAATCCAACACAATATCATCATCATCATTTTAAGAGTTACACGAAACTAAAAATTACTAGAAAGGGAGAGCAACATCCTGTTCCATAATCTCACAAGTAATTTCTCCGTGATCCAGATGGATCAACATGCTGGGGGACCTGGACGAGCTGGCGTTCGCGCTGTCCATGCCCAAGGAGGCCGCCGGGGGGAGGCTGTTCCCGGACCACTGCTCGGGCCTGGTGAAGCTGCTGCCGAACCTCACCAACCTGTACACCGCGCAGGCCACATGGAACAGGTCTGATGAATGTGTAGGCTACCGCAGCGGACATATACTTATTATATGTTGTTATTATTAAAGCAGCGGAAACGTCGGGAACGTAAAAAAAAATGCGATAAAATCCTTCAGAAATAGTTTTATTTCAATGTGAAGTATCTTGTTCTGGTGCGTCTGCGCAGCTACCAGTCGATGCTGCGCTTGCAGAAGATGTACGCTCTGCAGCTGCACACGACCCCGGGCGGCGCCCAGCTCATCCCCGGACACAAGATGTCCCTCTCCTCGTACCCGGCCTTCATACAGGTGAGCGCTGACACGCATGGCCGTACCCAGGAGGTCACTCGGGAGGGGGAGGAGGGGGGGTCGAGCTTGACCAGAGACAATAAGTAACTATCACACACTTCGGTGTAGGTCGGACTCTGGGCCATAGACAATTAAGTGCCTATGAATTATTTTTTTTAACACAGATAACAGTAGGTTATTAAGATAATAATCACAAAGATATAAATCAAATTATAAGACATTTAAAAAGTTACACCCTGTACTGAGCGCACGGCCAAGATTCTGGTTTGGGCAGTTTAAAAAAACAAACATCATGTACACAATTATAAAAAATATTTTACGCAATTTTTGTGACACCTTATATATGTATCCATTGCTCTATTATATAACTGCAACTTTGTTCCAGTCGACGGATGACTTCTACGTGATCTCGTCTGGTCTGGTGACGGCTGAGACCACGATTGGGAACAGCAACAGAACACTCTTCGAGAACGTCAAGCCGGTCGGACAGGTGAGCTATAATAAGCTTAGAGCTATACTGCGTACATCGGACCGCAAACAACAACTAAATATGATATAATTGATAGAACTAAGCGATACTTGGCTCATTCGTAGCCCAGCGGTCCTGAGGATGCCTCGTTTAGAAGCGAAACATGCATGTATATATATATATATACTAGCTGTTACCCGCGACTTCGTTCGCGTGGTATTTAACAAAGACACAACCGTTGGCAACAGCCTGCTCGCGCTTTCTGATCCCGCGGGACGCATTTCAGGTTGTTGCTATCAAACTTAATCAGGCGCAACGCTGCAACATTGGTTTTAATTTTTTTTCGTGAGATCCTATGTTTTTTTCTAAAATATAAGTAGCCTAAGTTACTCCTTGTTACATCAGCTATCTGCCAGTGAAAGTCCTGTCAAAATCGGTCCAGCCATTTCAGAGATTACCCGGAACAAACAGACAGACAGACAGACATACGGACAGACAGACAGACGGACAGACAGACAGACAAAAATTGTAAAAAATGTTGTTTTGGTATAGGTACCGTGTATACATCCAAATGCACTTAGTAAAAAGCGGTTATTTTAATATTACAAACAGACACTCCAACTTTATTTATATGTATAGATATCATTTCGGTGATATATATCGGTTCATGTTGTTGTCGTAGATACTGGAGTATGCGCGGGCGATGGTCGCGAACCGGCTGGCGCGGGACGGCGCCGAGTGGGTGGAGATATTCCGCAAGCACAACAGCGGGACCTACAACAACCAGTGGTGAGACAACACCACAGATATAGCTAGGGTTGCCACCCGTACTATCATAATAATATCGCCAGACGAACACACCAACTATACGGCCCCACTAAGCAACGCTTGTATTATGGGTACCCTACAATGGACTGAGAGCGAATCCAGTATATATAATACTTGTATAGATACTAAACATTCATGACTCGGGTACAAACATTCGTGCTCATCACACAAAGTTTGTCACTACCAGGTTTCGAACCGAGACCCTCGGCACAGAAAGCATTAGCGCAAGATTAGCGCAGTGGGTAGTGGGTCACTACCCACTGCGCTAATCTGGTCGTCAAACATATAGGTACCGTACGATATTTTAATCAAATGCACTCATCGGTCGGCAATTTCGTCTGACAATTTCTAATCGCTTCAAAACAGACAACCTAAGACCTTTGCCACATATGTGAACAACATTAAAAGTGTGACCATTATTCAGAATCAGAATCAGAATATTTTTGTGTTCATATAGACCAGAATTCCCAAAGTTGGCGATAACGCCCCCTTGTGGGCGCTGTAGGCCTAAAGGGTAAGGCGGTAAGAGACCCAGGAAAAAAAGGGGGCGTTGTGTATAGGCTATAATTAATTTAATTTGACGTTATAGTGGTTTTTAAGTAGGTGAAAAAAAGGGGGCGCTAAAAAATAATTCATTCTCAAAGTGGGCAGTAGACAAAATAAGTGTGGGAACCCCTGACGTAGACCATAAAGTACAGTACTTACGAATCGTCAAAAGTTACAAAATGCTAACCTACTACTGTACCATCCAATTTATTCATTCAAACTTATTATCGTGTGGCAAGGCCATGGGCCAGTGCCCAACAGTGGGACTTTAAAAAGGGCTGGTATTATAATTAATTTCACCAGGTACATAGTGGACTACAACAAGTTCAAGCCGGCGACGGCGAGAGCGAAGGGCGCGGTGAAGCCCGGGCTGCTGTGGGTGGTCGAGCAGCTGCCCGGGTACACGGAGGCGGCGGACCTGTTAGTTATTACTTTAGTTACGTTGATAGTTTGCATCACGTAAAATGATCAAATATGGGACCTATATCTGTTCTGTCACCCATCTGACAAAGTAATACTAAGAATAGTTAAATTTTCAGTAGCATACTCTACTTATGCACCAAATGTCTTTCAAATCCGTTCAGTAGTTTTGTGTAACTCATATATACAGAATATTTATTTATTTGTGTTTGTCAGGGATCTCTAAGGTACTTGCAATTGGTTTCGTCCCTCTTTCAATCCGTTTCGTCCCACTTCCAATCCGTTTCATCCAACTTTCAATCCGTTTCGTCCCACTTTAAATATGTTTCGTCCCACTTTCAATACGTTTCGCCTCACTATAAATTTGTTTCGTATTAAATTCCCCCGCAGCACGGATCTGCTCGTGCAGTCGTCCTACTTCCCGTCGTACAACATCCCGTACTTCCCGCGCGTGTTCAACATGAGCGGCGGCAACGTGCGCGTCGCCACCTTCGGCGATTGGTTCGGCTACCACACCAACCCCAGGGCCAAGATCATGAAGCAGAAACAGGTAATCTCAACGACAGGTACTCAATTCACCGTCAGCATCTACTTGCGCTGCCGAGTGCAGTCTGTCTCTGTCTGGTGCTAGGCATTTTTTTAAATGTATTTAATATTTTTAGTCATGCAGGTTTTCTCACGTTGTTTTCCTTAACCGTTTAGCAAGTTATAATGAGATTTGCCTATTTAATTCGTAAATCTCGGATTTGTAAATCAGAATATGAACCTGCGGCCCGTGTTTCCAATGTTTTTTTCCGTCAGCACTAAGTTGTATCCCACTTTCACTATTTCGTCCCATTTTGAATGATTCGTCCAATTATTAATGTGTTGAATATCAAATTAATTGTGTCCAAATTCAATATATTTCTATTAGTTAGCTATTTTAGATTTAATTTCTCATATATTCGCTATACTAGTGTAATAGGGAAACATAAATATAGTGAGAATAAATAAATTTCGTCCCACTTTCAATTAGTTTCGCCCCACTTTCAATTAGTTTCGTACCATTAAATTCCGCTGTCCAGCACGAAGCTGTTGTTGCCATGGCGAGTGTTCCCACTGAGCCCGGTTGTTGGCAGGCGGACATCCGCAACCTGCGCGACATGTACGACACGATGCGCTACAACGACTTCAAGCACGACCCGCTGGCGCGCTGCGCGGAGTGCGAGCCGCCCTACAGCGCGTGCAACGCCGTCGCCGCCAGGAACGACCTCAACCCGCCCAACGGTGAGCGCGACACGACTCCAACACTCTAAGTACAGTCACGTCGACATCGTTTATGTCACGGCAATATGTAGCTGGCAATGTCCGGCTTAAGCAGTTATAGCCAAGCATAAGAGTGATAGCCAAGTTGGTAGAACGCTCGCCTCTGGGATTTTTCATGTGCGAATCTCATTCCAAACATGATTATCACTTGCTAAACGGTGTAGGAAAACATCGTGAGGAACCTGCATGTCTGAGAGAACCCCTCGAAAGATGTGTGAAGTCCGCCAACCAGCACTGGGCCATCGTGGTGGACGATGGCCTAATCTCCCCTCGCATTGGCCCGTGTCCAGCAGTGGAACATTAATAAAGGGCTAGAATTATTTATTATTATTATAATGTCCGCCTTTGGTCAATCTTTTGACCACTAATTGCCGTGCGTTATAATGAACAGGAACTTTGTCTTTAGACTATTTATAGTATACTAGGATTTGCACCCGGGGCCTTCAGCGGCGAAGGCAAGGTCACTACCAACTGCCCTAATCAGGTCGTCAGAATAGTCCTGGTAGTAATAATGATCCCGGTGTGTCCCCGGGCAGGCACGTACCCGTTCCGCGCGCTGGGCCACCGCAGCCACGGCGCCACGGACGCCAAGATCACCAGCGCCTTCCTGCGCCGCGGACACCGCTTCCTGGCCGTCTCCAGCCCCACGCACAACATCTCCAGAGGGATCCCGCCCTTCAGGTCGGTGCCATACACACACATATCCACTTTTTTACAAAACCTACATATCCCACTAATATTATAAATGTGAAAGTTTGGATGGATGAATGTTTGTTACTCAATTTCGCCAAATGGCTGAACGGATGTGGATGAAATTTGGCACAGAGATAGATATAAGCACCTAAGCTAATTTTTATCCGGAAATAAACGGTTCCTATGGGATAGCATACAGGAACCGTGCATTTGCAAAAGGACATAGGGGAAAAGGACATACTTTTTAATCGCGGGTAACACCGCGGGGCGCAGCTAGTATATAATAATAATATCGCCAGACGAACACACCAACTATACGGTCCAACACTAAACACCGCTTGTAATATGGGTACCGTACAATGGACTGAGGGCGAAGTCAGTATACAATACTTTTATAGATACTAAACATCCAAGACTCGGGTACAAACATTCGTGTTCAACACACAAAGGTCGTCCCTACCAGCATTCGAACTCTCGACCCTCGACACATAAAGCAGGGACACAGTCAACTGCGCCAATCAGGCCATCGATATTGATTTTCTTTTTTCTCCAGATGGAGTGAGTTCGACATGGGCCCTCACATATCGCACGTGGGCCACCCGGACCAGTGGCTGTTCGCGCCGCTCGTGCACAGCTGGGAGTGGGAGTGACGGCCCCGGCGATATGTTACCTCGAATAAGAGAATCTCGTGGAAGTATGACCATATACGAAATACTCACACAGATACACGGTAAAGTCGATTTCGACACATACTATCCGAGCAGTAGCACGGATAGGATCGTTGCATTGTGCAATAAATTAGTAAGTATTCTTTACATTCCATGCAAAAATGTTTGCCTGACTTGCCATATTTTACAGGATGTTAAACATAATAAAATCATGATTTCTCATTTTAGTTCTATATTTAGGTAAAAGATAATCATTTATAATTTAATAGTAGGTACGCGTCTAGATTTTGTACAGACATAATTATATGTTTTATAAATAAATCATGTTTTGACTAATTACAAGTGTTTTAAACATGTTTATTCCACTAATATTAACCAATACTTACATTTATATACAAATTAGGATCTGATAAGCATGCATATAGGCAGGTATTCATTTATAGATGCCTAAATAAACAGTTTAAAAACATAAAAGGGACAAAGGTTTTGTTTATTTATTTTTCATGCAATAATTTGTTAAATTTCATTTGGTATAAAAAAGTCCCATAAATGGAATATTTATATTCAATTGTGCATCTACATTTAAAACATTCACCATGGAATGGTATGAGTATTCTTTATACAAACTTAAATGTTAAATAATATGTATTTTAATTTATAACAGTAAGTTTTTAATGTCTAGTTGCACACTGTAGTAATTGCAAGCAAAAAAAAAAGCAACGAGAAATGAACTCCAGACCATACAAACATAGATTACCCACTGACTATTAATAACTGGTATTTCAAATGAATGTGTCTCTTTCTCGCTCATAAAATGGTTTATTTGATAAAGAGACCTACAAAAATTAAAAATGTTTAGTACAACATTTAGAGGCATATTATAATTATCATAAATGTAGGAACCTATATGTGACACAAAACATAGCTACAAGAAACTATGGTAGTAGATAGAATTGTATGTCTGAATGATATTCTTATATGAATAGGATGTCCTAAATGAGGGTCATAAGATACATAATAATGTAATATATATAATGTACCCTTAGTGAGAACCTTTTACCAAATACACTATTGAATCCTAGTGCCAATTGTCTTTTATAATGAAAGAGATTCTATACATAGTATGTCCCTAAATGAAGGGATTGGTTATGCGACGGCTGCCAACCTTGCACTAGCAACCCAAATCTTGAAGCTCTATCCAATTGGGAGACATTAGAAGTGGCTAAGTTCAGATACCTTATTCATTTTGTCAACTTCTGCAGTGTGAACCAGCTCACTGGGATAATACAAGTATAACATCTATTCTAAGGAGTTGAGCATGAGCAGTTGTTTCAGGACTTTAGTCTGCGAGGTTTCTCTGATCTCGCCCGCTAGAAACATCTCGTCCACCACCGTGTACACCTGCAATGATTGGAACCTTATTTATTATATATGTTTGGAGAAGGCCTAGTTGGTGATGAGTGACCAATTTATAACATCTGACCTCATTCATGCTTCAGGGGAAGGTATGTTAAGCTGGTGGTCCCAGTTTATATTTGGTACAGGCACTCAATAGCCTGAAAAATTCTGACAAATGGTCTTATGCCTAGATTACTGATAGTTGCACAAGTTGGGTCTTTCGAGGATAGATGGCAATTGCTTGATGTAGAAATCAGCAATTACCCAAATCAATTTGACCGGAAGCCTAAGTGTTGATAACATTTGTTGATTGACACGCTACTGTGAAATCTATTTAACACTGCAGTGCACTTATGGACTGACACTGAACAAATAATTATGTTATGTAACATGACGGTGATAAATAAGCTTCTTACCTTGTAAAAATTGAACACAAGATCCAGTTCGCACACATTGTGGAAGTATTCATTGAGGACCTCAACAAAATTGTGTATGGCTTCCAAGTAGCATAGATTGTTGTCGTTCACGTCCACACATATACAGAAGTACAGCCCCGCGTACCTTCTGTACACTATTTTGAAATTCCTGAACTGAAATATCATCAACAATCAGGAGACAACTAGAAACATAGACATTAGTGTCTGGAACTCGTTATCTGCATTACAATACGGTTACCTCAACGAAATTGGTGTGTTTTGCGTCTCGTACGGTGACTACTGCGTGTACTTCTTCAATAAGCTTCTGTTTTTCATCGTCATCAAAATTCATGTACCATTTTGCAAGTCTAGTTTTACCCGCACGGTTTTGGATCAAAATAAAACGGATCTGAGGATTGAATAATAGCATGTAATATGTATAAAAAACGGAAAATGTACAGTAGTAGAAAGTAGTTGTTATTAGAGTACGTACCATTTTACTTTTTTGAAATAATGATAAATATTCGTAAAATGTAGCCGTCGACGCCTCCTTTTCTTTCAATTTTGACAATTGTTGAAAATGGCCACAGACGAACTAGAGATGCTAAAATTACTGACAGACACAAGAAATAAAAAGTAGGTAATTGTCTATGATATAATTATTGATCGTGCGTTTTAGTTCTTACAAAACTTGGACGAATAATTAACTCTCAATTACCTCTTTTATCTTAGTTTCAAAACTAACTGTTTCGTAAATAACTGGTAGAATAATGTCTGCCATTTACACGCACCCGTGTTACTAAGCTTTATGTGCTTTAAGTATTGGGCGGCCGGGCAGGCATACCCATGTGTGTTTTTTCAGATATAAAAAGCACTAGTGCACGAGTTAATTAAATTGGATCAATATATAAATAATTTCAACTATAATAAAATGCTTAGTATGAATGACGAAAATAATAATAAAATTTAATCATACAAATAACATCGAGTGTGACATCATCATTATAAATATTGTTGGCAACACAAATATCGAATTGTTTTTCAATTTTCCAGTGAATTTTTGACGTTGCTGCTACTTGCTCGTTCTCTACTCGTTTTTATCAAGTTTTCCTCCATGTAGTGCTTAGGTTTCCATAATTTCCATAATGAAGTAGTCCAGAAGGAAAACATAAACAATATAAATCTTAAATGACGCCCACGAAGACCACAAAAACCGAAGTAGAAATGGTGATACGGAATAGAAAAACTGTTATGAAAGACGGGATTATGACGATGTCTGGGATCGGCGAGCCGTCCGTGTTCCACGCGCTGGTGGTCATCTTCCTGGAGTTCTTCGCATGGGGGCTGCTCACTATGCCGATCATCTCGGTGCTGAACGCCACCTTCCCGGATCATACGTTCCTCATGAACGGTTTAATAATGGGCATCAAGGGCATCTTGTCGTTCCTCTCGGCGCCTCTAATAGGTGCGCTGTCGGACGTGTGGGGCCGCAAGTTCTTTCTGCTGGTGACCGTGTTTTTCACATGCGCCCCCATCCCGCTGATGACGATCAACACGTGGTGGTTCTTCGCCATGATTAGCATCAGTGGAGTGTTCGCTGTTACGTTTTCGATAGTGTTCGCGTACGTGGCGGACGTGACGACCGAGGAGGAGCGCTCGCGGGCGTATGGCCTCGTCTCTGCGACCTTTGCCGCGAGTATGGTGATCTCGCCCGCATTGGGCGCCTACCTGATGGACCTTTACGGCGAAGCGCTCGTGGTGGCAGCTGCCACAGCTGTTGCTATCCTAGACGTCTTCTTCATCATGGTTGCTGTGCCTGAGAGCCTCCCTGAGAAAGTGAGACCGAGCGGCTGGGGCCCGGCAATCAGCTGGGAGCAGGCTGACCCCTTTGCAGCATTGAAGAAAGTGGGTGCAGAACGTACAGTATTAATGTTGTGTGTGGCAGTGTTCCTCTCATACTTGCCCGAGGCCGGACAGTATTCTTGCATATTTGTGTACTTGAAGCTAGTGATGGGCTTCGGTGTGGTGCAAGTGGCTATATTCATTGCGATAGTTGGAGTGCTCAGTATCGGTGTGCAGGTCGTTCTCGGATTTCTCATGAAGTCGCTCGGGGCTAAGCACACAATCATGGTGGGACTACTGTTTGAGATGCTGCAACTGATGTGGTACGGTTTTGGCAGCCGCACTTGGATGATGTGGGCAGCCGGGGTGCTGGCTGCGCTCGGCTCGGTCACGTACCCTGCAATCAGTGCTTACGTGTCAGTGAACAGCCGCGCGGACCGGCAAGGCGTGGTGCAGGGCATGGTGACGGGCGTGCGCGGGCTGTGCAACGGGCTGGGCCCGGCCATGTTCGGCGTGATCTTCTACCTGTTTCACGTGGACCTGAATGAGGAGCACGCGGCGGCGGGCCGCGCCGGCGAGGAGAAGTACGTGCGCATGGTGCCGGGCCCGCCGTTCGTGCTGGGCGCGCTGCTGGTGATCTGTGCGCTGCTGGTGGCAGCCTTCCTGCCAGAGGACAACACTGTGGGCGGGCGGCGCGCATCGCCGGACCTGCGCTTCGAGATGGAGCGCGGGCGGCGCGTAGCGGGCCCGCTGTCGCCGCTCATGGGCCCCGAGTCGGCCGCGCTCTAGCTAGCGGCGCGGGCGGGCCGCGCGGCCAGCGTGTGACTCTCAGTGCTGTGCACCGCGTCACCGACGCGACGCGACGCGACGCATTTACGAGGTACCAAAGCTAACTCGAGTGAGTGACGTGTGACCCCCCGACGACGCCGATACACTCCCGCGCCGATACGGCTTGATCATCGTTTTTAAGCTTTATATTATATTTTTATATAGTTTGGAGTCGCCAATGGGGGTGTGTACATAATTTGTCTGAATAAAAATCGATGGAATCGTTGTTAAGTATGTGTTTCATGTTTCGAGCCGAGCATCACACAGATTCGCGTGTAATATGTGATATTACATCGTTGAACTAATGACTCACGCTTCTCGATCGCGACTACGTCACGTGCATTGCCTCAACACCACTTGTATTTGTAGGTAGATAAAAGTTCAAGTAAATCATAATAAATATCTATACTACAACTTATAGAATAAGAAACCTCTTATTTTTGTCCAAAGTGCTAAAAATAGAACATGGAATTGTATACCCAATATTATAAGAAAGAATGTTCAAATTATATTCTGAGTCGTTCTTTGTTGCCGAGTTCATAACATAAGAACAGTGTTTTGAAATCAATAATGAAAGTTCTCAGCATACTTTAGTAGGTACATAAACAATAGATGTACTATGACACGCCATGTACCTACTGCATAAGGACACCAAACAATTGCGACATGCACTCCACCTGCGACTGTCAGACAATAGACTCTCGACTACAGTATCGACTCAACTCGAGTGGTCATAAATTCAGTTCAGTATTCGATTTTATAGACTTGTTATATCGATATGTCTCATGGGTACTGATATCGGCGTTCTCAAATAAATATGACCCACCTATCTGAAGGCATTTAGCTTTTTCTGTATGTAAACATTGTTGAGTAGGCACCTAATAAAATGATTTATAAGTTAGCACTCAATTGTTTTTGATTACAATCTATTAGCGCGAACCAGTTTCGTTAGGCGAGGCGACAAAATATACTAGACACTTGACGCAAACGTAGGTAAGCTACATCATGCTTGTTTACTACGGAGGTAGGCAATGCCTTTGATACATTTTTGACGCATTCCCGTCAGCCGAGAGGGCTAAAAGAACTAGAAAAATACCCGTTAGCGTCCATGGAAATACCATAAATCTAACAACAAATAATAAAGTCTACTTAGATATAGTCATTATCATACATATTAAATAGGTAGGTAGTTACATTGGATAACCTCATTTGTTTAAAAATAAAATGGTACCTGATGAAGTATTATATTAGTCAATACTTAAACATTATATTTCATTGAAACATGTTGCCTTTCTGTCCCAATTTCTAATGTTGGCTCTAGTAAAGAAACATACAAATAGACTCAGAGGTCATACTCTAATTCTCCAATCTACGAAGTCTTATTACTTTTGAAAACATTTTAAAATATCATCAACCAATCATTCCTCAGGATACTTGTACAAATATAAGAATTAGAGTGAGCTTCCAATATCCATGTCAGTACTGCAGCCACTATAATATCATAGTGCTGTTTGCTAGTTGACAAACGGATTCGCCAATTACGTTAAATATTGCTATATTGTGAGAAGTGTAAAAGTGAAAAATAATTACAATAGGTTCTTGACAAGTTACGCAACATTTGTTACCAAGCTACTAAAACATTTTCATAAGGTATCCTTAACGCTTGTATTGTTCAAAGTGGTAAGCAGATTCAATGGTTGCGGAAAATTTGCTATCATACAAAAACTCAATCAGAATGACGTCAAATGTTTTATCAGAAGATTAAAACTCGTAATTCATAGAATATTATACATTTATTTATTAACCCACCTTCGTGGATAATGGTCTATAAAATGATATTAAATCGACTATAAACGTATTTTGTAGTCGCAAGTGTCGTGATGCAATACCGGCCTACATCTTTCTAGGCTAAGGCCTTGTGCAAGGATCGCGTGGACATGACGTCACAGATCTCAGCTGGAGGCCCCCACTACTACCCGCATTTTGCAAAAATATGATAAATTAAACAGTAAATGTCTTATGGGCATTTATGAAAATGATTTTTTATCTCACTGCCTCTGGCTCCCAAGACAAAGGACGAGCTTTTATGTTGGATACTAGGTATTTTGGGTTGCTAGTACCTAGGTTCACCTGAGTATAACATGCGTGTTAATACCATTAGGGAGATGTAGGCATCTGTCTTCCCCTTCTGGGAATAAACAAAACACTTTAAAAAGCAGAAATCTTTGTGATTGGACGGGGAGGTAGTAAAAGAAATGAAAACAAAACAAAAAAAACGTCCGACAAAACGCCACCTTCTAGCAGCAATCTTTATTCAATTTTAAATACGAATAATAGACAATAAAATTAAAAAGTATAATAATTGTGCGTCGCCGACATGTTCTCTATGCATTAAAAGTCCTATCGGGCTATGTATGCGTCAATCCGACCTATATTCTGTAGCTACCCTGTCTTGGAAGGTCATATAAACTTGATATCCACATGAAATCTTTAGTCACGCGAGGAGGAGATTTTGCGGAGCCGATCAGCCAAAACCCGCGAGGCACAGATGATTGTCGCTAACGCCCCCCTTCTGTATGTAAAATAAGAACATTTCCCCCCCACACAAGTATTCCCCTTTGGAACTACTAAAATGTTATTACCAGAATAACTTTGGGATATTTTCTTGGAAGTTTTCGTTCTAAGCAGAAATTCACTGAATGTCTCTTGGTATCTTTTGCCTAGATTGCAATTTCATTACAATTCTTGTGATAAAATTTGTTTGGTTGGACTATGATTAGTCCAACCAAACAAATCAACGTGTATTGCTGTGAGTCCTGATGCCTTTCGTCTAAATCACCTAAGCGTCTACTACCTTTTTTAACGATAAAGAGTGATTTCTTTGAGTTTCTAATTAAATGTTATGTTCCTAATTTTAGATCTCATCAAGATTTCGTTTTATAAAAATAATAATACTGATTTTGTCAAATATTTTATTACATTCGTAGCAAGTCGCAACAGAGTGTCTGCCCGGACAACTTTGTACATGAAATTACCTTTCGATAAGTAATAACGAATATAAGTCATAGATATATTGATGAGTGGCGGGTAAAGTCCCAATGTCTCTCGAACTACCGCATTTTTACGTAACTTGTCCTTCGGTTAACGGATCCCAATCCGCGCGACCCAAATCCCAGTAAGCCAAGTCGCTAAATCGCTTACGAGATATCAGCCCTAACGACACTAGATATTTAAACCTCTTTTCGTGTTTTGAAGATCCCAAATATCCATAGGACAATAAAGGCCCGTTTGTATTTTTCGTGTAGACTAAGAAACTCTTAAGATTCAAAAGAATTTGAGACCTATGTTTATCTATCAGACTTATAACAGCCACAATATGTGCGTGAATTGCGAGATTATTCGTAAGCTTGCCGTATACTTTATCGTCTACGTATTTAGTCTTATTATGGAGAATTGAATAGAGCCTCTAGCGGATGGTATTTAAAACTGTCAATTCTCCATACAAAATGTCCAAAATCGTAGACTATAAAGTATCCGGTTAGCTTACGAATAATCTTGCACTTGACGTACTGGTGACATTCATTTTTTTTTAATTACTCTAAGCCTGGCTTCCATGGTGTCAAATGTCTGGCCCCCAAATAAAGTCATTAACAGCCACGTTGGACTTACAACTTCATCGCACTTACCAACATTGCGACTGCAAATGTAATTTCCAAACAGTCACCAGTCAGGCAGAACGCATCTCTGCAACGCTATTGCGCAAACGCATCGCCAAATGAGCCTCCCACTCGCATAAACTTGAATACTACTCTACAATGTTAACTAATTACATAATAAGTAATTAAAAATGGCGGCCTTGATTTGAGCAGTTCCGTTAAATGCGTGCCACAAATTTGTCTATTCCGGTGGTCAAAACTAGAACTAAACTCTACCGTTCTTATAGACTTGAACGATGACAGGTTTGTAAAGACACTAGCGACATAGTCAATGGATTGGACACATTTGTAGCTTTAAATTACTTATGCGTATAACTTGTTTGAGGATTGCAGTAATTCAAGAATCTATGGTGATTTACATAATGATCGGGTTTACAGGCATAAAGTAGGAAAATTAGCATTAAACATTATGATTACGTGAGTTTCCATTGCCTTGACAGTGGAGCAGTGTCAGTCAATAGCAGGTCAAGATCTTTTGTGTTAGCTTAGTTTATGTCTTAGTTTATGTTTCTTTTAAATTTGATTTAATCCACTTTAAAACATTGTTTTGATTATTCCATGGTTTCCGAATAGTATGACGTCATTACTTAGGTCGTTGACCTGCCTCCTAGCCTGCTAGCTACTGACTTATTTCATCCATAACAAACAATGTGACGTCACGGAGCTGTACCTCAAGTGTGAGATTTTTCGTTAGCTAACTTTATAGTTTACAAACTACCGTATTTGGAAATTTTGTATAGAGACTTAAAAAACGCCCCTAGCGGGCGATATCTAAAACATTTGTGCCGAGTGTGAGTTTTTTTCGTTACTATATGTAGTAAACATTCGATCGTTTGCTCACGGAAACTTTGAAAGTTAACGATTTTGTACGACATGCGCGAGTGTGAGTCACAAGTTTACTTAGGTATAATTTCGTACCATAGAGAAACCTAAACCTACTTTTATAGTACGCATAGACATTTTGGGAGATTTTTCATAAGTTAACCGAATACTTTTAGACGTACGAATTGCACGAGTGCGAGTCATAAATTTGAAAGATTTTACGATACGTATCGTACGGAAACGTTCACTTTTATAGTTCGCGTCGTCACTTATGATTTTGTTGGTGAAACCGTGAAACGACAAAAAGTTAACGAAAAAAATGTATTAAGTTATTGATATATCATGTTTAATTAACACCTACGCAACACAGCCATTTCTCTGAATAGATTGTTGGATAAAATAGTTGGTTGTTACCTACTAATACACCATCACGCCTGCAATCTCCGAAGGGGTAGGCAGAGGTGCACTCCTGTACACCCACATTTCGCCAATGGTATTTGGTCCCAATGAAATAGGGGGCGAGCCTATTGTCATTATACCGGGCACATTCCTCAGGCTATAGTCCACCACGCTGACCCAGGGCCATTTGGTAAATTTCACATAAATTTTGAGGAACGTGCAAGTTTCCTTACGATGTTTGCTTTACCGTCGGTACAGCCAATGATTCATGATTGAAAACGTGATGCGCACGTAAAAATCTGAAAGTCCTAGCGGGAGCCGCGTTTGAATCTGCGCAACTTGTCTCCAAAGCGAGTATTCTACCAAGATGGCCATCACTACTATCGAATGTTCACACTATATCAAGGGTGGAGCTAGGGCATAACCTCGTTGGATGTCGCAGTGCATGCTAGTGCTATCCCACAGCGCCCCAACAAAGGTAGACGATGGTATACCGTGGGGTTTAAGTCGGTAGCAGTCCGACATAACCCGCTCGTCTCCCGCAGAGTTGCGGGTATCCATAAGGATTTCTCTACGTCAAAAAACGGCATAACCTCATACTAAGGCTCTTGTTTGCAATTAAACTCAATCTAAATTAGGTAAATATATATTAGAAATCAGTAAAATCATCATCATCTGCCTCACCTTTTCCCATTATTTGGGATCGCCGCAGTATGTCTTTTTCATACATTAATCTCCTTCATATCACTTTTTATACAAACTTCTACCACTTCGTGGGTCTTCCTCTCACTCTATCTATGCATATTCATACTAATAGCCCTTTTAGGCGCTCAAAATGCTTCTCGTCTCCTTTGATAACGTGACCAAACTAGCCTCCTGCTTTTTACTTTCTCTGCTACAGGCGCTACTTTTAAACTACCTTTTATATACACACACTCCACATATCCATTATCACATTAGGTCAATGAAAATAAAACACAATGTGAAATGTTTAAGGCATCTTTATTTAGTGGTTTGAGCGCAGGCCGCTCAACTCATTGCACCGGGTGGCGGTGGGTTCGATTTCTATTCAGCCAACAATGAAAATTATAGTGGATTTTTGAATTGGAATGGTGGCAAGATTATTGTCCTGACAGTTTGAATCTACAGTTCTTCCATCCTCCTGAAAATACAATATTTGATTACATAAGCTATTAGGTAAAGAGAGAAACACCATCACGCCTGGAATCTCCTAAGTAGTAGGCAGAGGTGCAGTTCATTGAAGTGCACCCAATTTTATCGATAGTACACTACACACACTTCTCGTTAATATGAGGTTAATTCAGCTTATATTCCACCACGCTGGCCCATGACATGCAGGTTTCCTCACATTTTTTTTTAGATTTCAGAATTGAGATTTACGCATGAGTATTATTTACGTTAAAGAGAAATATGAGTACTACCTGTACATAAAATAAAGTATCTGGATAATCAACTGTCGCGGCCCGACTGGTGCCGATGGCCCCACTGACCGCCTGCAGATAGGCACCGGTGCAGTACCGGTATACCTAGAACTGGGACTTGACGAATGCAACCACGCATTTTACGGCTTTTACTTACCGTAGTATACATTTTACCAAGAACTCAAATTGTGGGACATTTGTTTTCATTTCAGAAATACTTAGGCTAGCAAATAATAAGTCCGCTTGTTAGTTCTTGCTCGTGTTCTTTACTTTCAAAACTGAATGGCTTCCATTGAATTAATAAACAATGATGGCAAATTGAAATATGAATATTGTTTTAACCAGAATAAAAATTGTCAGTCATTTGACAACCGACTTGGCTTGATCTCTGTTACTCATATGGTTGAAAAAGAAATAGCTATAGAAGAAATATTATTTCTCTAGATTATGTGGTGGATTTATGGTTTTACAGAAAACGTAAAAGCCAACATAACGGGCATAACTTACGTTTCAGTCAATCGAGCATACTTTTGTATAGTATGGGAGCTTACACTCGCACGGTTTAGGTATACTAACAGTAAACTAACAGTTAAGACGTGTTCACGACAATCAATCTGTCAATGGAATTTTGAAGTAAACTGTGAAACGTGGAAAGTCATTGTGAAAACAATATTGATATTAAATCATGTTTAAATTACATAATAACGTACCCAATGCGTAATTTTCTTGGCTAGAGGATGCTGGCTAGTGCTCATAATCAAGATAAGCGAGACAAACACTTCTGTGCAGAGTTTTAATCCTTTACGGACCTCAGCGAAAAATAATTGTGGAACCGATTGGAAACAGCGAAAAAGAATAGAACCCAGAATTAGCTGGAAGAGGAAAAGTGGCTACCTGTAATACTGATTATTTCTTAGTTTGGTTTCTTGTTGGAACATTTAGTAATGTATTTTTATTTTCCAATACTTGTGTTTCTGTGAATTATCATGTGTAATGTTTAGAATATTTCAATTAAAGATTAAGGATTTATCCTTCTATATTAATTATAAGCATCACCATGGAGAGAAGATATCAAGAACATCCCTGGATAGTACCTAATAATATAGTTAGTAAACGTGGCATGCCTATTAAGTTTTGTCGTTTTAGAAAAGAATAAACAACTAGAACGTTATATACATTTTATTGTTTAAAAAGTATTCCCCACGGTATTTCATGCACTTTTCCATACGCTCAAACCAGTCGTTATAATATTTGTTCCACGCCGAAGTATGGTACTCCAAATTGCCGATAAAAAATATTCGACTGCTTCTTCACTATACACCGGAACCATTGATGTACGGGCTTGCGTTGTCCTGGTCCAGGATGATGCACTTCTATGGGTTGGTTTTCCGAAACTCGATGATAGTTTGTGGTAAACAGACTGTGGTATACCTACCGCTCAGCATTAATTATTGTCCTACGAACCCCTTGTTCAATCGTCACAATGGGACCTATTTTCGCTACGAACGTGGCTACCATTTTCTTTTAAGTGTTTTGTGAGCGAACAACTCTTGTCGGTTTTGGCTCATCCTGAATGTCCCAAACTATTTTCTATAAAATGATATTCTTCTTCTTCTTAGTTATTGGCGTTTGCAGCTAATTGCCACTATAAAATGATATTGTTCCTAGAAATACAATCTTGACATATCCAAGCCTTGACAGTTCTCTGTCTACGATTTTATGCGCTAGTGTGAGGTAGATCGAAGTAGGTAGCATATGCCACCTCCTCTGTCTAATCTGTTATTATGAGCTCCAAACCTTTTTAGCATCCATCGTACTAATAAAGAAAATTGAAATATAGATACCTTATAACCATTAAATAAGCTCACACCAATATAAAAAATATCAACGAAAATAAAATTAAGTCATTCAACACTTTTAGCCTGGCTAAATTACCTTTCTCTGTGTTACTCATGTGGTTGAAAAGGAAATAATATCGGATGAGAATTCTTAGTCTTAACTAGACATGCATCGCGCGGATCGCGTGTGACCGATTTTTTGTTTGTCTTTTCAACTTGTATTGTTGGTCCGAAAAACCAGTCACAACGATAAGGACATAAAACAAAATATATGTATCTTGTCTCATTTAGTCGTATTGTGATACCCAAACGTAATCAGAAAACGTAAAAGCCAACATAACGGGCCTAATTGTGGTTTCAGTCATCGAGCAAACTTTTTGTTTACCAATAGAATACAATTGGTATTTAGACGCGAACGTTTTAGGTATACTGTCAATTCAGACGTATTCACGTCGGACTATATAGTTAACTACCGGAAAGTTAACTATGAATCTCGCACTTGAGGTACTGGTCTTTCTAATCTGTGTTTGCTATCAAATTTCAACGTTTGCATTAGCGATTGTGTGCATAGAAGATGTGAAGGTTAAGTATAGTAATTGATTTTGGATGTTTCTAATAAAATATGTGCAGGTTGGTATTATGTTTGTGTTGTATTTGCTGACAAAGTCCATTTGAAATCTCTATTATAATAATATTATATATTTTAAACTAAAACATTATTTCACACCTTTCTCATAGTAAAACCAGAAGAAAATAGTAATAATTATGTTCATAATCGACCTATTTCTATGTTTCTGTTATTAATCAGTTCCATTGCTATACTTAGTGCTTTTCTGTCGCGCTAGCTTTTGGATGCCATAAGACGGGAAACGGGAGCTAATCTTTAAAATGTCGGTCGCATCCACCTTGCTCTTGTCATATTCTCCTTGCTACTACTACATGCATATTCACCGTGAGAAATCCATCAGATAACAACACCGTTTTTGTCTCTTTTATCCGCCAGAAAAACAGGTAGTAGTAGTTTAGTTCGTCCAGTAGGACAGGCGAAGGAATCAATCCATACTGCCAATTCTGATGTCAGAAAAACACGTGAGAAAGTTGTCAGTAAACTTTTTTTAACTAATAATAACAGTCAGTTGTGAGAACTAGGTTATTGCTACTCTTACGATAAGATCGCGGCTGTTTCTATTACTGATACAACCAATAGATTGTATCGTTACATGCTTACACGATAGCCATCGTATCTCACCGGGAAATGGTTAGGCGAAAATAAATTTGGTTGGTTTTATACTACCGGAAAATTATTCATTTAAATACAATAATAGGTAATAATATTGCCGGAATGCTATTGTACAGTAGGATAAGTTATGTATATGGTTCGTGTTAACTAAACAAATCATATTTTCTTCCAATATAACCAGAGACAATTACGAATGAATTAGCTCGTTTGTCAGTAGAAGTATTATTTCATAGATTGCCGTCATCGCCTCTAGACTCGCGTCATATATACATATATATATATATATATATATATATATATATATTGATGATTGGCTGACTGGATCATGTTTATAAAGTCAGGATTCCCTAGGAGGGTAGTAGCCAGAGAGCGTTATTCTGCAGAGATACGTTAATTATTAGGATCAAGTTATTCAGGTTAATTAATTTGGTTCACATTATATGCTGCGTATGGCTAATTGGAATTATGAACGTGCTTCCTCTAACGTCAAATTGAACTAATACCTACTACTAATACCTGTGTTTGAATCAGCATTTTATATATTTAAATATAACCTTATTTCCGTATATATTTCCGCATGAAACCAAGGTTTATAGTCTTTACAACAATATTTGAGTTGGGTGTAACGTGTTTGGCTTATCTAACTTAAAACCATCTAGATTGTGGTACGACTAATTGCACAAGGACTCACATGTTGCGGTTTGATGCCCAATGTCCGGGCATATCGTACTCACGAGTGTAGATCATAAATATATTCAAGAACTAGTTAAGAAGTCTACATTACCTACATATTACTTAGTAACCGGTTAATGGTCGCGTTGAACTTGACCAGAATGAAGTATTTCAGCGTAGTATAGCTGCGTTAGCTGCTATACGTATATATTTCCTTGTACCTCGTTCGATGTGTTGCGCACACGCAGCGTCGACGCTATGTGTATGACTCACTGTTTTGTATTTTAAAGATATCAGTTTATAAAGAGCAACCTTCGATGTGAACTCGATGCAGTCTACACTGCAATATTTAGGACATAACGTATTTATCATAAACTAGGACAAAATCAGAATAATTTTTATTCATGTGAACCATTAAGTACAGTACTTATGCATTGTCAAATTTTACAAAATACTATGCTACTACTTTACCACATGTTATGAATGCCGTTCCTATGGAGAAAAACGGGCAAGAAACTACATGGTTGCCCTATTTAAAAAGATCTTTTACAGTTTTGAGCAGTACATTGTTATAGGTATGTGAGAACAATGTAGGAACGGCTAAGCAGACTTTAGCAGCTGGTCAAAACAAAAAAAAGTACCAACTAAGACAGTTTCTACTAATCGTCCAATTTAGTCCCTTCTTTGTCATAAAATGATTATATAATTAATATTTGATTAGAACACTGCGTCGTTTATTCCGATACGCTGTTTGAAACTGGCTTAGATCTCCGACTTGGTATCGATTTCTTATAACAACTAACATCCACGGTTTGCATACCTTCCGTGATTTTGAGACGCACACAGAGATAACCTATAATCCAGATTCATCCACGTCTATTGTCTTGGCCGTTTAGGGACCATTCTTGTCTAACCTCGTTAACAAAATAAAGACGGCACTAATGATTATTGATTTCCACACTACATGGTACTGCCGACCGATAAGCGGTTTATCAGACCAACGACCGCCAATGAATACCTGTTTCAACGTATCGGTAATGATAGTGAACAGCATAGTGACAAAGCTTTGACGGTAGCTGACGTATAAGTCCTTTCGAATTACTAACTCGATTGAAATTGTGACTCGCTGTGTTACAATCCTTTCATTTAATGGCTCATTCCGTTAGCACTAAGTCAGCTATTAGCATTCAACTATGAATTCGATAAGGAAAGTGATTCATTCATCGAAATTAATCTAGGCGCTTAGTTATTTGTCTTTTTTTTCATATTACATTTTCGGTGTTTAAAATGAATGCCTGTTTGTTTTGCATTAATTTCAATAGACGTGCATCTTGTTTGTTATTGTTGAAAATATAATGTAACATATATTACTGTAGGTGGCAATGACTACGTATTGAACTATCTGTTGAGAATGCATAATAATTTAATAGCTATACAGACTGAATCATTGAACTCTGCGCTGGTATTTTGGTTGACTTATTTTCTAAGATATTTCTAGTCTGAATTCTACCTATTATGATTACACTGTTAGAGACCTAGTTTGAACTAAACCTTAACCAGACCCTTTTCTCACTTTGGGAGGCGGAACCCAAGACCTTGAGCAAGTTAATAGTTAGGTACTTAACTAAGTAATCGCAGACCCTCTTAACCTCGTACTAACAAGTCTCCTATTTACTTTCCTTGAAATAAGCGTTTAAGACTTTTCGTCTACAACGCTAATTTTGATAATTAAGAGCAATAGCTTGTTAGACGTCAAAACCAAACATTACAATACGATTACGTAATAATAACTAATGATAATATGTTTTTGTCTGATAGTGAAGCCGTCTGGGGAACGATTACTTGGTGAGCTAAATTCTAAGATATTGTTGTACTGGATGTTTGAGGTACACACATAAAAAAGATGTAGAATAATTATATATTTATCTTTATTATATAATAATATCATTTAAATTACAAAAAAAAAACTAAGTGGAAAGCAGCATCATTTGATATCGTAACCGTTGTCACAAAAAAAGTTAATTACCTACCCATAGAGATTAGAGAAATAAATCCGCTATAACAGTTGCTTACTTTTAAAAAAACAGCTAGGTAAAGATGTGAAATGTGGCGAACCAAGAATCGAGTTCTCGTCTCGGATGCGCAAAGCGACTCACAGTAAGTACATTGGCGCCTATTTACTTAGGTGCTGGTGGGTGTCAGGGCCTACGTCACGCGGCGCTATGACGTCACATCGCGCAGGCTTTGCTCACAATAATTACCTCGTGAATATAATATACTGATTTCCCCTACTTCAAACACATTTTACCGAACGGGCTTTGTGTCAATTTCTTGGTAGGATTCATTGTCAGAGAGTGAGTAACCATACACGTTCGTTTTCGTTATGATGCTTAACCGTGTTTACGATATATATATCTTATCTGTAGATAGGTAAGTACTTATAAAAGTACATAAAGATAACAACCGTTTTTTTTAAAGATATTTATAATAAATGAAAATTGGTGGCTAACATTTATTACGTTGATGATATGATAGTAATTTTTTAATTGTACCTATCGAATAGTTAGGAAAGTAAATAGTCAGTTATTTATGTATTTATTACATTATAGGCAAGTATTTGATCTCGAGCTCACCTGAGGGTAAGTGATGATGAGATCTACGATGGAGCATACTTGCAAATTAATTTATGTATATATGAACTATGGGGAACATAACTGACCTAAAGTGTGCTTAAGATCATTTTAGTACGGCAATCTAAGCTGTAGCTTAACAATCTGCTACGGTCATGTACCATGATGGGCTCCCAAAAAAAGCCATACACTGTAATTTAGCATAGAATAAAATTGAGCCAAGCTTGTCCGTATGACGCCACGAGGTAATTAGTCCGAGCGCTGGGGATGCACGGAGGTCACGCGATGCGACAAACTTATTATTGCCCAATTACCTAGTAATGTTTGGCCGTATTCAACAATTCTATAAGTCGGTAAGTACTTACCACTGGTAATTTTTTATCATTTTTGGAATTTTAAAATTATGCATACAAGATAAGTATTAAATAATAGACGATCGAACTTGGTACGGGAGAGATAAGGTTATGGTATGAATGTATTGGTGAGATAGGCCGCCATCGTAGTCTTGAGGTGCCGTGATCGAAACCCACCATTGACATTAAACTGCTCCAAGCATAAGCTTGACTATCGAACAGCACTCTAGAAAATACTTAATGTAAACCTGCCTTTTTTTTTTTTTTTTACAAGGGGAAATGCGTTACGCATCCCCTCTCGCCCGGGGGGACGAGAGGGGTATGTGGGACTCCCCGGCAGAGTGCCGGTATACCCACTAAAACCCCTTGGTCCGCCATCACCGCCTTTGAGCGGGGCGCCACAGGATCGCGCTTGGCATACTACTGTGGCGCCCCGGCAATGTAAACCTGCCTAGGTCAATATCAAAGGACATAACATGTTTTCTTACATTGTATTTAACCTCCACATTGCCACTGTGACGATTGTGCTGCGGTCGCCTCGAGTGTTTCATATATAAAATGCATATCTGAGTCACTCAAACTTCATATTTTTATGTAACTAGGTACCTACGTGAATCGGGTCTTCTTCTTTTGTTAGATTGCCAATCGGCTAAATCCTACTTATTATCTATGAAACACAAATTTAATAAAAAAAATACAAATTGACAACTTCACGGTTCAATTTCCCGCCAAAAAGTCAATTGGTGAAACAATAAAAAATAATTTATTTTTAGGTAAGGTTGCGATTTTTTATTTACTTGAAGACTATGCAGGTGCCTACATAGGTATTTAATATCTCATTAAGAAGGTCTCGCCTAAGTACTATTTGTTCTGCGCCATGTCAAAAGTCTGAAAAATCCTCTTCGCACTTCAACACGACACTACACTTTCCTCAAAATATGTTGTTCTAACGGTTCGGCTACATCTGCATTAACGTGATGGTTAATGTTAATGCGTATATATGCCAATAAAAAATACCACGATAAAAACTTAGCACATTAATGTAGTTGTGCCAAAAGCTCTTTTTTATGTTTTGGCTCTACCCTTTGAACAATTCTGCCATTAATAAGTGAGGCAAATACACCCAAAAGACGTTATTAGCAATGACGTTAGTAAAAAAATGTTTCATAGTTTCATAGTCATATGAATGCTTTCATAGTTAGGTAGGTACGAATCAAAATGTTTGCGCGGTTGCGAAATTCAAACCCTACATCAAAATTTGGTCAGCTTACCAAAAAAATAATACGGTCGGTCAAAAAAAAAGAGAGTTTAAATATTATGTAATTGAGTATATAAAATTGATCTTAAGTTTAATTTTGTGTTAATAACATTTTAAATAATTAATTATTTAAAATCGAAACGCATTTTTGTGTGATGTGCAAGCTCAACTTTTTTTAATTATTCTAACTTAATTTTTTGATCTGTTCTGTCAGTAAACCAAATCTATCATAACTAACTGGGTATATTGCCATCCTGCTCGTAGTGCTATTTGATGTATGAGCAAGGTAGCATTATTTTAGTTGTCAAATAAAATTTTGTCGATATTTGAAGAGAAGGCGTGTCGTTTATTATTAAACATTTGTTCTATTGTCACATTATAATTATTGAATGTGGTTTTATACACATCACGTACAGACAGCACCAAAAAAGTTTATGATTTGTATTGTATGATTATATTAAAATCTGTATTTAATATTAGGCAAATTGTTAAAATTACAAACACTATAAATTCCATATTTATTAATTAACTTTCATTGTGGAAGTCTAATCATTTATGGTTTTTATTCTGGGTCTATCAAAACGTAGGTAGCACAGCACTACAGTGCTCGTTGCTTGAACATATGATTACTAGAACGTAATTGTCAATTTTGTGTATTACAAGTACATTATTCTTCTTTCTATCACCATCTTTATGATAATATCAACTAAACAAGCAAGGTATTTCTCATGACACAATGAAAATGTGTATTTTTTATGTTGTTTATTGAGGTTCCAGTATTATTATAAAAAGTAAAGTACATACATAGGTAGATATAAAATATTTAATTTATTCATAAATAAGTAAAATTTCCTATGTTTTGTATGTGTACTAACATAATGACCTGCTTATATGTTCAATTACCGAGGTAATGATTAAATTATTACTAACACCGTAAACGAAAACAAAGTGTAATAAATTTGTCATTTATTAACCTTTATTAGGATGACTGATAAAGAACAATAAATGTTTCATTTCGGTTGTATTGACTTATATAATAAATATAAATGAAGAAAAAACAAGTGTAGTGATCCCTTAAGGCAGGGTTAAAAAAAACTTTAACAAGTAAAGAAAAATATTTAAAAGTGATTATTTTTGTGTAAATAAAAAAAAAATTTAAGATAACTTTTGTTCCCACTAGCGGATAAGTGTTGAAAACGTTCACATTTTATTTGTGTTGAAAAAAAAACAGGTGAACTTGGGTGTTTATAAATGATGCGTATTGATTTGCGGACATATGAATCTAATCTCTATGCCTGCCACCATATTCTCTATGTATTCAATCGATTACTCAGCTACCAATTATCATCATTTTCCAATGACAAATATGCATTTTTTTTAAATTACTTAAAACTTTTTGCATTTTGGTAATTAGTAATGCATTGTACGGATCATGTAACTCTAATAATGCTAAATAGTATCTATTTGGTGATAAAACTGATTGTGATAAAATATGAGGAAGGAAAATTTTTATTAATGAATCAACCCTTTAAACATATACCATCATAGTTATTGCTGTCATATTGAATTTAGTTTGAAATTGGAGCATAGGTATGCCACAAATTACTACGCACTACATTTTAATTTTTCATGCTGTAGAAATCCTATCATAGCTATTTTAGGTGCCTGAGCGAAAATTAATTAATATCGATCTTGTAACATACCTAGTGAGATAAATACGTAGAATTATTTTTAATATAATATAAGTATGTGTAATTGTACCGGTAAAGGTTTTTTGTAAGCGGCGGACGGGAACCTTAGTTAGAACAACATACTGTTTTCCAAATTGTCCTATTAAGGTGTTTATTTTCGGTTTTGCTTAGCATAATTAGTACATATTGTCATTGAATGCCAAACCCTTGTAAAAGCGATTTAAAAACTATTGTGTATATTTTTCACGCCGCTTCTAGATCATCTAAACTATAAGAGCTACAATGTATTTTTATTATCTTGTGACCCGCTACACATATCTATGGAACTGATCGTACCAGAGTATTGAGATGCTTTTAAATCATCAAAAACAGTATCTGGCATTTTTTTACCGTAAGGCTAAGTAGCTACGCGGGTGGTATTGTTGTTTTTGGTCTCACGCGATTTTTTCAGCGTCTCAGAAAACCTTATTGTTCGTGTATAAACTCTGTCTTTGTTCATTTAACTTAATTTGTTTTAGTAGGTTAATATTAAGCCTCGAGACGGTATATTTTTGCGATTTTATTACGTTAAATTTGTACAAACTCGAAATTAAGACTTAAATAATAGTTTCGTGATGCTTTTTTTGTTTTTATTATAGTAAAAGGAATATTATAATTAAGAATTGGATTAATTATTTATTGAATTACCTTCTCCTACACAATAATTGTGTTGTATGATATAGCACATGGTATGTATATCCTTTTGTTACAAAATGCCTTGGATTAAAAACGAGAGGTTAGATAAAAACTACTCTCTAGGCCTTTTAATGTTGTCTCTCGTGTTTGACCCAGCTTTTAAGCCCCTGAAATTTATTTGTTTAAGGTAACCTATTATAATTATTTCAAAAAGTTATTACAGGCTGGCATCCGTCACTTGTCGATCCTACTGCAACATATACCTATAGCGCGCTGTACCCCGGGGGTTGGGGCGAGAAGGCGCTTGTAAAAAAATGTCGTGTGATAAAAAGAGAAGCGCATAGTTACGTAATAAATATTATTTAATTTTTAATGCAGCAGTGTGCGAGCTGAAGTGCAATTTATTACTTTGTAGCAAGAGTTGCGTTTAATTTAAATGTCTTCCCGGTTGTCTGTCGCACAATGCCTCATGCTCGCAAGTTTTAAAAGTAGTAATTGATACCAAAATGCATTTTATTTGGCACGATAGATAACGCTGAAAGGTCGCTAAGAGCTCGTATATCACATCAGAAAGTTGTTTCTGCAGCGTTTGAACGGCCACAATAGCGCTATCTGACCTCAGGTTGGCGGAACAACGCGATGTGCCCGTCCATTATGTAGCTGTAGTGTTCAACCCTGAACTGTATCGCAACTGTCGCCATGGTGTGTATTATAGCGTGACTGTAACTTCTAAACTTTTACATAATATTCTCATAAATTACAAGATGTCTTTCGACAATGTACGGAGGTTTTATGATGGGGGTACCGAACGATGATCGATACTAGACATTAAAAAAAAACGAATTAACGCTGAATCGACATCGAGTACTGACATTTTATGTCAATTACCGCGTTAATTAACGGCATTTGGCGCTGGCAGTTTTTTTGGGTTTTAACATCGATTAAAGGTAATAGTAACTTAACGAAAACGAAATTGGGCTTTGGTCTGTCTGGATATTTTTAGTAGACGAATAGAAAATGATCTCTTGTTAATATTTTCTAAAGCCAGACAATTTACAAAAAAAGCGAAGTGAAGTCTATAATATAGGTACCTACGTGCAGTGGTAAAGGGGCGTCCTATCAGTAGGTATTAAATTCCTTTATTATATAATTCGTACATGATCACAAACGAAATACAAGATCGAGCAGAGCGTCGTCGGGCATCGCAAGATACCACCACAAAGACCATACACCATTGTTGTGGGTGTCTACTGTCTAGAGTCGTTGGAGATAACAAAGCATACACAGGGTAAGTATATAAAATATTGTTATTTCGATCTAATTCCCCCCTTTTTTTGTAGAACAAATATTTTATAAACGGTTAGCATATCTATTGCAATATCAGAGACCCACTACTATAACAATGGCCACTACACTCTCCACGCAGCGTAAGTACTTAGGTACCAATCAAAGAAGTTGTCTATCAACGAATTTTTTAATTAAGAAAGTTACCGCCTTCCATAATCGGCCGCCACAATGCATCATGACCTTAAAACAGTCCGGCGGGTGAGCTCGACGGGCATAGACAGGCTCCACACCTTCCTATCCTATCCTTATTATCGGCTGAAATCGGATAATTGTGTAGGGCAATCAGACGTCCTAAACTAGGATGATTGTCCTACACATAACACTATTTCATCATAATTAGGATCGGTTAGCAAGGTTTGCAGCCTGTCATATTCGCGCGTTTATTTCCAGCTATTACCCTCCGGCTATATTTATTTTGCGGGCATTGGATGGTCTTATACATTATTTTTAACGTTTTTTTTTTAGTAAAGCTGTCCATTCTACTTCGTATAAATACTTACGTCATCAATGTTGTTTTCTTGATTATTTATTTTCTCAGATAAATGGTGGCCCAGTAAAACCAATAAAACCATGAGTCACTGTGGAATCGTTTAATCCGTCCTCACAGGGATAGCACACATAACAATAACATGATCAGTAAATACTAAATGGCACGAAATATTGTACTTGCCGTTAAAATAAACATTAGTATAAAGCTTGAGTGGAAATATATGGAGGCGGCCATGTGGATTTGGCATTATTATTAAATGCCAAGGCAAGGGTTTTGCACAAACGGGTCCAATGTTCGCGCTCTCATCGACTATCTTGCTTTCGTAATAGGTACGGGTCGACCTATAAAGCATTACATAAGCCGTAGATTTCAGGGCCCGAGTCTACTCGACTCATAGTAGATTGGCATTATCATCTTACTCATTTTTGAAAAGTGCCCTGTAATATTTTTTGTAAATGCGAAGTGACCCTTGAAAAACACGGCCTCCCCATATTTCTACATAAAATCACATAAAATCTATAAACAATATTAAAAGTGGTGGGTTATTATCAATTTCTTCACGTTACATTGTGTTGTGATAACCTACCGTAAGAATAATCCATTCGCATAAAGACTGTCAATAGAATTTTCATTGTTTGCCAGCAATATCGCGCCGTGACAACTCATTTGACCCAATGGAAGGGCTTTAATCGGCGTACAGACATTTCCGACCTTCCTATTGGCTGAAATGAAATGTCAAACCGCCATTATTGTTTAAAACATTGAAAAATACGAAACATAATAATTATAAAGTTATTTTAGTCAATATCGTTAATACTTATAAAAAGGTAAAGAGGAAACGAGCTCCAAGCCGTAGAGTTACTATTACTAGTCTTAAAGACTACGCTCTAAGTATAAGATAAATTAGTAGATAATAATTATGTTATGTGCGTTTTTAGTTCACAGACACAGAATCTCGTACCCTTCAGTGCTTAAGCCTTGATTACACGTAACGAGTAAAATGGCGAGCCAGTGCTCTCGGCCGAGTGCTCGGTACAGTCGCGGACTTTGATTTGAGACCCAATTAAGATTAAATATCGTACAGCAAACGTATACCATATAGGTACTATTATGGCTGACGTTACACAGAGCAACTGTTACAGATATACGACCTTATTGCTTTAGGTGTCATTAAAAATATTAAGGAAATGGGTGGCATATTAATGTTCGCGACCGTACGCCTTGTTTACTCGGTCGAAAGTACTGTCTCACCGTATTACTTTGTAAGCGTAATCAGGGTAATACTACTAGTGTTACTTCTGCTACAATTCCTGCTTGTCTGACAGAATCTAATTAGTTTTCCTAAGGCTAGAGTTCGCTATCCAGCACGTACCAGCGTGGTGGACTATGGATTATACCCTGATGAATAAAATGGCGAGACTGTGCTCTCGGCCGAGTACACAAAGTCTATTTTTGCCGAGCACACAGCTGTGCAACTCACTGTGTTGCCATTCCACTCGTTACGTGTAATCAAGGCATTAAACCCTCCTTGCAGTGAGTAGAGGGCCGTGCCCAGCAGTGGGACATTGTAAGGACTCACTTATTATACGTATTTATATTTATTTTCACAGAATATACAGATACCGTGTTTTAGAATTGAAAATTCCTAATTATCTCTGATAACAGCACAGTTCGTTATCGAACTCGTTCACGAAGTTTAGATAATTGGATATGAATGAACAGTGATTAGAATCTATGGAATTGTGAATACCTGTAATGAATTATATATATACATGACATACATTCGAAAACATGTTCCAATTTTGTGACCCATGAGATGATGTATGGTCTGACATGATCTGGCAGTGCTAGGCTTGACTGGGGTAATATACGCCACCTAATTTATATTAGTAGACAGACACACAGACAGGAGGAAAGTCCTCCCATGACCATAGTCAAGCAGCCGAAACGTCGGGAACGTAAAAATCGTATAATAAACGCGAATAAATCTCCAAGATTATTTTTATTTCAATGTGTAGTATTCGCGTAAATATACTAATAATTGTATTTGAGGCGTGGATGTTCTTTATACTGGGTTCACCCTCAGTTAATTCTAGAGTACCGATAAAACAAGTGTTGCTTAGTTTGGAACCAAACAGCTGATGTGTTCGTCTAGCGATATTGTACTTCGGGCGACGTAAATTACGCTCGTTTGGTCTGACCGTGAAAGTACCAATGAATCAAATAATCCTATTCAACGTTCCTCATCTTCATTTGCAGTTCGAATCTCCGGTTAGTCCTGACTCCTTTTATAATGGTTCTATTTTCATTTCTCTTCGCCGCGTTTCTTCTGTCAGTAAATGATTTCTCCCTCATCACAGCCTGTTTCGCCACCTCCCGCCTCACCGACGTCGCCCCCGCTAACGACGGTAATGCTTGGCTCTGCTTGGCCCCATCGGGTTTGGGTTTGGGTTCCGGGTGTTTACTGGGCACGCTGAATGGGTTAACGTCCAAGTTCAGCTTGAACCCAAATCGGGTGAAACCTGGTCGGAGAGATTCTAATGTCGGCAGCTTGGTTGGAGTGTCGGTTTTCTTGGTTGGTTCTCTTGGTTTTGGTGGACCCGTGATGGTTTCTGAAACAAATATTGCAATATTCTTCATCACAGTTGCAATCGGATGCTTCTTATCTGTACAGTATAAAACTGTAACTAAGTTGTGTCTGTATATTCAAAATATTGGTGCATTGTCTATATGAACGTCTCGGGAATCCTAGACATGTGTTTTCAGGATACTTTTTCTGTGCAACTGTGGGGCTAAACTAATGGCTATGCGGGCGGAGCCGCCAGCCAAAGTATAAATATATTTGAAATAAAACTTATTTTACAGATTTTATCGCGTTTATTTTGTATTTCGTTCATAAAATAAACGCGATAGAATCTTTAAAAATAGTTTTATTTCAAACAGATTTTTATCAAACGAAGGGAACCCTTTTTCTTTCAAAAATAAAATACAGCTTAAATTCCAAGTTATTAAGAAATCAGTTTGACTCAAATCAAGAAAAGTCGATAAAGAATTCTTTAATTAGCATATTCTTGTTACCATTCGAAGGTAAGCCATTGGAAAACCATTTCTGGCGTTTTGATATCGATGTTATCGCCTGCTAGTATACGTTTCAGGCACGCAAACTAAAAAAAAAAACCTTAACATTCACCGCTGTTAATGTTTTTGTTAGTGGAGTAGTTTCTTGTTCACAATTTGAATGAGACCACACTAAAAGAGCTCCTATAAGGTTGCATCAACCGTCTAACAGAGAGAGAGAGACGAAGCTATAAAAAAATACGTCATCACGCCTGTACTCTCCGAGGGGGTAAACAGAGATGCACTGCAGTGCAACCAGTAGGCAAAGGCAGAGGTGTACTGCAGTCCACCCACATTTCGCCGATGGTGTTTGGTCCCCATGAAATGGGCGGGGGGGGGGGGACATGGCTATCTTTAGGTTTGTAGTATATGACTCGAATGTAGTTTGAATATTGAATAGAAGTTGTTCGAACAAAATGATCATGAAATTAATATATTGTTTAAATCAGATACAATGTAACTGTCGAGGCATTGCTCGAGCTAAATATGTCCATGCAAAAATGTGCATACCGTGTCCCGGCCGTACATTGCCACCAATAAAGTTTTAGGTCATATAATGAGTGTGCATCCGGCTATCTAATCGGATATTATTGTAGCTTCGTATAAAATGTCAACGTAACGATTAGAAGCGATCGTATCGCAGTGAATGTTTCGTGTTATCTTTCCGAACGCTGCACACGGCAGTTTATCAATGTTGTCAGCGCGTAACCGAACTGTAATGGAGCCGAGTTGGACGACCCGACTAGCTCAGTTGGTAGAGAGCTTTATGTGCCGTAGGTTGCAGAGTACGAGTCCTGGTAGGGATAAACTGTGTGTGATGAGCACGAATGTTTGTACTCGGGTGGATGGTTAATATCTGTATAAGTATTATATACTGGATTCACCTCCAGTCCATTGTACGGTACCTATAATACAAGCGTATATAATAATAATAATGTAGTTCTTGTGGTAAGTATTGTCATATTGTGACGCCTACGCCGAAGCGTGACTCGTAAAGCCGAGACACGTGACTAATAAACAATTTAAAAGCGTATTTGTTATCGGGAATAATTTAATCCAAATATAAATTTAATCTGTACAATAAAACATTTGGAAACATAATATAATTGTTATGATAAGGCCAGCTTCATACCTACATACGGTGATAATCTTGTACCTGAGTAACGGATGTTTAATATCCATATAAGAATAATATACTGATTTTCCCCCAGTCCATTGTACGGTACCCATAATACAAATACACAAGCGTTGCTTAGTGTGGGTCCTTATAGTTGGTGTGTTTGTCTGGCGATATTATATTATTACTAGCTGTTACCCGCGACTTCGTCCGCGTGGTATTTAACAAAAAGCGGACCAAGTCGCGGGTAACAGCTAGTCTAAAATAAAAGTAGCCTAAGTTACATCAGCTATCTGCCAGTGAAAGTCCCGTCAAAATCGGTCCCGCTATTTCAGAGATTAGCCGGAACAAACAGACAGACAAAAAATATGTTGGTATATGTACTGTGTATACATCCAAATGCACTTAGTAAAAATCGGTTATTTTAATATTACAAACAGACACTCTAATTTTATTTATTTGTATGTATAAGATGTATACATTATACGTACAGATAAAGACAGACTTCCACTCACCCTTTGGACTGATTCTCTCCAGCATATTAACAGCTCCGGTGGGTGTGAGCAGCTGCCGCGCGCGCTTCGCCCTCCGCTCCTGGCACTCGCGCAGCGACTCCATCTTGGAGAACTGGCGCTGGTGCAGCGCTGCGAAGTTCGGCAGCTTGGTGCGCCCGGATCTCGCGTCCGACTTGGATTTGGATGGGGTGGCGGGCTTCTTGGAAGGCGTTGTGGGTTCGGTCAGTTTCGCTGTGCAAGTTATAAACTTTACAAGTTAGTTTTAATGTGTGGGTGCGTAATATTTCAAAAGTAAAAGTTATGTATGTTGTATGGGCCTACGGGGATGTACAAATTGTCATATCGCATCGGTACGGGATTGCCACTTGGAAGATCTCGTAAGAAATCGATAGGACCTTTGTTAGTAATATTTTTATTTATTCTTTTTTTTTGTGATCTTACGATTGTGTGTTCTCGGCAACGTTCTCGTTTCATATAAAGAATTTAAATGTATAAATAATGCAGGAAGTTGGGGCCATGTTTGATGACTTAAATGTGAGGCGGGTGAGCATGTTCTGAGAGTCGCCCGACCGGCTCGCTGCACTCACGTGATTGCGCGGTTGGTCTGGAGATGGCCATTTGTTACTAAAACTCAAAAGTAGTAGCGACCTGCGCACGCGCCGGCAGGCGTGACGTTCGCCGCGACTAATCGCGAGTTAATAGATACACACGGTTACACGGTTGCAACATTATAGTTACCTACACACATTCAAATATTATATTAACTTTACTATTATTAAAATGTTAATGGATTGTTTGTTAAAAAAATATATGTTTTTTTTTTGGATGTCTCTGAATACAAATCAAGTTTTATAGCGTCCGGTAGTTTTCGGGTGGTACGCGTACAGACAACCGGAAGACTAATAACTTATATATATTATATTATTTTATTATTGTGCAATACGATAATTTTTTTTCAAAAGTATTAATTTTAGATTAGGGATGCGCCGAATATTGAGTAATTATTCGGCAGATTTTAAAAGTTCGGTAGTCGACCGAATATTCGGTTAATGTGCCTAATATTAACCGATCTTTTGTCCTAAAACACCAACAAAATTGTTCAAAATTAAAAATAGGCCCCTGGTCAATCTTTAACATTTACCTATTTTTTGTTTAATACAATTTTGTTAGTGTGTTAAGGACAAACGATCGGTTTATATTCGGCACATTAACCGATAAATCGGTTGAATACTGTAAATATTTAATTACGCCGAATATTCAACGCATCACTAGTACTGAAGCAACTGAGCTAGTTACATATTTTGTATATGTAAAGTTAGTAGATACCGGCCGCGCTGCTGGTCCTGGGTCGGGACAGCCGGTCCACGGAGTGCTGCAGCTGGTCCGCGAGGCGCGAGCGCTTGGCGCGCGCGTCGTCCGCGTCGCTCTGCGTGTACGAGCGCTTGCGCAGCGCCGGCCGGGACGACGGACCACACACTGGAACAGACATGGGATATTATACATATGCAAATGGATCCTTCCATACCATATTACCTATGTGTAATGATTACTCCTAATCCGCCCGCATAGTGTGTGCGCCCCGCATGGCAACACACTGGAGCTTACTTTTATATTCTATTTTGTAAAAATAATGAATTTAAAAAAAAGACAAGCCCGCTGAGTTTCTTCTTGCCGGATCTTCTCAGTTGAGGTCGCGTTCCGATCCGGTTGTAGACTTAAGAAAAAAAAATGTAATGACAATTTGTAAGTGCCCCCGTAGGCCTATACGAAATAAATGATTTGACTTTGACTTTGAATCTCATCTATCAGCCGATAGAAGTCCACTACTGGACATAGGCCTCCCCCAACGACTTCCACACATCACGGACCTCCGCCACTCGCATCCACCGGGTTCCTGCGACGCGTGTGATATGATCGGTCCACTTATATATGATTACTTATACAGAATCAGTTATCGAAATTACCCTGCTTTCTGTGGGGGTCCCGGGTTCGAATCCTGCTAAGGACCAGCTTTGTGAGAAGAGCATCAATGTTTGTCATGTCCGGTTAATATCTATACAAATATTATTGACAAGTTAACCGTCAGTTCATTGTATAGTTTTGTGATCCTGTTGAGTTATACTTTTAGCAGGAGATGCGGCTTCAGGATGCCAGTCGTATTAGTATCAATCTAAGTAAATAGGTAATGTAAAAAATCATAAACGTACCGCTGTCGTCGAAAACAAAACTCTTATTAGAGCCCTTGAGATTGGACTTGATAATCTTTCTCGTCTCTCGTCCCACTGCAGTTGGATTGTCGACTGGACTGCAGAACATCACCCTCGTCATCCTCGGTGGCTCTGAAGACAGCCGCCCCTTCTCTATAGACCGAGTTATGTTTAACACACGCTTCTGTGAGCTCTTTGTCACATGGTACGGTGTACAACCAGCTAATGATAATGATTTTTCTTCAGACGGATACTCATGTTGTAAAACCTCCGGTCCGTCCTTGGTGAATGTTCCTTCTCGTTTCAATGGAGTCTGTGGGGCAGGACTATCCTGCTTGGAGCAGCAAGAGTTATCCATGCTACTTTCAATGAGTACCGGTGTGGTGTCCGCCAAGTGTTCAGACTCATCATCAGTAATACTTATGCAAGAGATGTAGGATTTCTCAATCTCGCTGTTATCTGAACTAATTAATGAAGATTTGGAATTTCGCTCGTAAGTTGAATTGAGTTTGCTGCCGTGATCATCAACTGCATGTTTCGGTTTGTTTTGTGGTGATTTCGTTTTGGAAACACTATCCATTCTGGAATCTTCTTTGATGGTAGATTTTTGTTTCTTATCAAGGTCATTACTGCAAGTATTGAATCTGCCAGATTTTCTCTTCTTAATTAAATTCGAAATGTTATTGTCATCATCTTCAGAAATATCACTATTAAAAGTAGTGTTGTCCTCAAAAGTTTTGTTTGTTGCAATTGTTTGATCAGAGCTTCCTATATTATCTGAATCTTCTGAATTAACCCTTTTCAATCCTTTCTTAGCAGAATTTTGCAGTGATGAAATTGTATCCTTTTCAAAAGTTACATTATTAAATGTTTCACTTTTATCAAAAGTAGTATCTTTGACACTAGATTGTCTGGATAAACTAGTCTTAGCAGACTGCAGTGTTAAAGTTGTATCCTTTTCAAATGTTTTATCATCAGCATTTTCATTTTTATCAAAAGTAGTATCTTTTACACTGGATTGTCTGGATAAACTAGTCTTAGCAGACTGGAGTGTAGTTGACATTTTGTCCTTTTCAAAAGTTGTATCATCAACATTATTATCATTCATATCAAAAGTAGTATCTTTTACACTAGATTGCCTGGATAAACTTTTCTTAGCAGACTTCTGTGTGGATGTTGTAATCTTTTCAAATGTTGTTTCTTTGACCTTTTCAATTGTAGAAAAAGTGGTATCTCTACCACTTGAATGTCTCGATAAACTTTTTTTTGACCTTGGTGGTGTTAAAATTGGATCCTTTTCAAATGTTGTATCATCAACTATCTCATTTGTATCAAAAGTTATATCTTTGATACCCAATTTTCTCCTCAAGCTTTTATCTGATGACCTCTGTATTGTATCTATATCAGTAGTTGCATCTTGCATTTTTTCAAAAGTAGTATCTTCGATATTGGATTTCCTAAGACTTCTCTTAGCAGTCTTCTGTGATGTTGGCAATGTATATTTCTCAAATAGTTTTTCATCAACATTTTCCTTTTTATCAACAGTAGCAACCTGAACACTTAACTTTTTCTTTTTAGGTTTTACACTAGATCCTGTATCTTTTTCAGAAGTTGAATCCAAAATGGTATTTCTCAACATATCATAACTGGAATTCTTTTTATCATTTCCCATATATTTCTCAAAAGTTGTATCAACTATTTTCGATAATTTATCAAATGTGCCATTGTTAATGTTAGATTTTCTGTCGGCAAATTCATTATTAGAAGCTATTGAGTCAGTGTCTCCATCTGTGTCAAAAATGTTTCTTGGATTCACCACTGAAATGCTGTTGTTTTCAAATATTGCATCTTGTTGAATTGATTTTGTTATATTGGTTTGTTGCAAAGTTGTGTCTGCATCTATTGCCATTGCTTCTTCAAGTGTGCTTGTAGAATCTCTGATGCTAGACTTTCTTTTGCCATCAATTGTTTTACCAAATGTGGTATCTTTAGCAAAGCCAAGTAAAGCAGATTCTTCATCTCCATAGATTGGTTTAGGGCTGCCAGCCGCACTGTGAAACGACTCCATTGACATGCTTTTGTCAAATGTGTTTTTTCTTGAATTGTCAGTTGGTTGGACTTCTTCAACAATTAATGAATTCGATTGTTTGCTTTTTTTCTTCTTTCTTTTTGACTTCTTAGCTATGATAGGTGCTGGGTCCTCATTAACAAGCTTTACTTCAGATTTTTTCTTATTATTCTTTGATTTAAGTTTCGCAGTAACTTGAATCTGTACATTTTCAAGGTTTTCTGGCTGTTCTTCAACGTTCTTCTTTCCTCGACGCGATTTTCTAATAAGATTTTTCGGTTCAGTCATTGTTTCCACATTCTCACTGTCTTGTACCACAATATTTTGCTCCTTGAGCGTATTTCTACGCAATTTGCGGCCGTTTCTGGATTCGTTGTCATTGTTAGTCAGTTCTTCAGCGTTCTTCTCGTCGTCAGTTGGGTAACTCACGTAGTTATGGCGTTTCTTCCCCTTGAACAAGCTGACGCTATGTTCGTCCACATTCTCCTTCAGACGCGAACTACGAGTCTTTCTTTCACTTTTGACGGCGGACTCCAAGTCCACCTTTATTGTACTCTCATGAAAGGAACTGTGTATACCTGAAAATCACACAAATGTCCAATTTTAGAACACACACCATCTATACATAATCTACAATAATAATTATGTACCATTGAATCCTTACGTTTCCCGGATCTTGTAGACATTTTTTAAATAGTTTACTTCTACCACATGGATTTATGTCTATATTCCACTCGTTTATTCACACTGTTTACATTTATTTAGTAAATTTCAAGTTCTCTCTCGTCCGTTTAACGTTCGTTGACAATTTTTCAAACATAATAAGTACCAAAAACAATTTTGAGTTTTGACCTTTAGTCATAGACATTTTTCTCTAATTAGCGAAACACCACAAAATTAGTTTCGTCGTGGTTTTGCCATAGTATTTATCATCACCATAATGAATGACGCAATGACTACCACCAACACCCTAAGATTTGTGTAGAAATATTATAGAAACCCATGAAAAATCGATACCGCAGACTTTAATTGTAGATGTTTTTCGTCGGGAATGGAATGCAAAAACATTTTTCACGAACAAAAAGAACAACATTTGAAGTCAAGACGTCAAAAAGTCCAACTTTGGTTATTTTGTCATGTTTTTATATATTATGCATGGCAAAATTCGTGCATAGTAATGACCCAAAGAATTTACTTTACTTATCTGCCAAGGCAATCATACACTCCTCTACCATCACCACTGACGTCTATTATACAAGTACACAGGGAAAAACAAAAAACAAAAAAATACTTATTACTAGGACATTGAAAAATAAAATAAAAATAAAATTATATACACAAAAATGCCTCCACATCGTCGTCGATGCCAAAAGTGCCCAGCAGGATGGCCGCGTTTCAGCGCTGAATAGCGAGGCTCACTCTCTGCGCGAAATAGAGGCCAGCCCGCCGCGCGGTCACGGGTTGCGGCGAAAAGTCGTGCGGCAATCTCCTTGTAAAAGGAGGCGAGCGTTGGGGCCCCACGAACCCAAAGTCTCGACCCCAAAAGGCTCAAACAAGTAGCCTCCAGGGAGGCTGCTGTATTTTTGCCGCTTCGAATTTTCGGCTTCTGCAGCAGCAGAGCCCGATCGCAACGACGTACTTGGAAGATGCGACGGGCGCAAGGGTGTCAATGCATGTCGCGTCCCACACCAGGGGCCCGCCCCATCTTCCAAATACGTACGCATGTATAGAGGTCAGTGCGTTACATAAACAAGATGGCATAGATATTGGCGTTTCTCCGAGTCTGTATTGCCAGATGGTGGATTAAGAATCATCCTAGATTTACTGAAAAATTATCGTGTTTTTATCTCTTCATCAAATAAAAAAAATATCGTATTTTCCAGGACCCAGAAAAGTCTTTCAGCGAGCCGCAGTCATTCATTCAATGTGTATTCGGGATTCTCAAAACGATTACTTACTCATCAAATGACTGGCTTAATAATGTCTATCTAATAGTCTATATCTTCGGTTCAATGGATTAAATTGTGTGGTGTGTTTCATACAAGGTGACAGCGACACGTAGATCGAGAATGAACACTTCTCTATCTACGCAGCAAAATGATGATGAATTGCCACAGATTACAAAAAAATGGTGAAATTCGATAATGGGAGACGCCATTTTCATATATCCACTTCGCATCCATTATTTATAATGTGTGTAATATTGCTAATAATTACTTGAAATTGGCAAAATACCTACTAATTTGTTGGTGCGGCCATTCATATTTATTTTATTTTATCGCATTTTTCAAAGAAAAATAAATTTTATAATTATCGTGCCATATGTAAAGCAAAGGGCCCAGCCTTGAACTAGTTTCCGACTCGACTCTACTCCCCAACAAGGGACGCGGGATGAACTATAGCGTGTCATATTTGGGTGTTATTTTTTATCGCATTGCACTCAAAATTATCATGGATCTAGGATATTTATCGTGTTGCTGGCAGCACGGCACAGAGTAATTTGTGTCTTTGGTATTTTTTTTGCTGACATCTCGTATCTGTGATATTATGCATCGTCCATCGTGAAGTGAGGCGTTTAATAAACGTCAAATTGTTGACTATTTTTTTGTCTGTGTGTGCGTCAAATAAAATAACGAACTACAAGGAACGCAAAACCGTAGAAATAATATTTTCTTAAATTGTATCGAATTTACACATATAATTGAAGGTATTTTCAAACGTTGGAATACAATGTTGCACATGTACATAACATACTATAAATACGCAGTACTTGTGAACTCCCAAATCAAGAAACCGAGCTTCTGAGAAACTGTTTTGTGGGACGGGCGTTAACGTCAAGTGGCTTGAATGAGTCAATATAGTGCACAATGGAGAGTCTGTCTTGGGTGTTGGTTTTGTTGTTGTGCTCATGGGGTTGCAGCGGCGACCGTGGCGACTACATCGGGTGTTATAAGATCGCAGTTGAACAGCTACTTAACACACACTCCGGCCAATCTGTTGACGTTTGTTTATCGGCGTGCGAGCAAGTCTACTATAAATACGCTATACTAAGTAACCAATCTACGTGTTTCTGCGGGAATTCTCCTGGACCGTTGAAAGTTCCTCTGGAAACTTGTGACACACCATGTCCTAAGAATGACACTCAAATATGTGGTGGTGATGCTGCTGCGAGTGTTTACGACACCAACGTGCTGTCTCCGGGGCCTCCGTCCTCTGTGGACGTGTCCAACATTACAGAGACGACAGTGAAGGTGCGATGGACAGCTCCAGATGCATACTTCATCATCACTGGCTATGTTATAAGGGCAGTTGTCGTTGAAACTTATTCTGACATTGCTATGATAGATCTTGAGTTGAGAGTCTCAAATAATACTTTATACACCGATTTGCTCAACTTACAACCTGGATCCACATACAGCATTGGTGTTGCAGCCACAAATGATATTTATGAAGGCCCAAATATAACAACTATTGTTGAAACTGTAATTGGCACTCCTAACCCTAGTCCTCCAGACATACAAATCATGGAGAGGAAGGGAGATAGGATGCGTGTCCATATACCAGTGGCTAAAAATATCAATGGACCAATATCAATGTACAGAATCGTTGTTTCAGTAGAACTCTACCAACAAGGTTTCATTGTGGACAATCTTGGTAACTACAGTTATGCAAGTGAACAGGGCCTGCCATACTACATCACAGCCGAGTTAGACCCTGATGATATCAAAGATGATTTCATTATCGGAGACCGGAGCGTTTACAATGGATTTTATAATGCCCCATTACCGTTAACCAATGATATTGATATATCACTAGGAGTTGTGAGTGAGAAAAACTTTGTCAAGAGAATCAGGTATGCGGAGTCTGCTAAGAAGATAATTCTGAACATCAATGAGCCTGAGGAAACTTCACCCATGGTAATAGCTCTAGGTGCCGCAATTGCTATCAGTGTAGTTCTTCTCCTGATTGGTGTTGGACTGATAATCATTCTGAAAAAGAAAATAGAGATGGCTAGAGTGCAGAGAGGATCACAATCAATGCCTCTAAGTCTCAGTGAGCCGTGTGTTGAGATAGAAAATGCTGGCTTCATTCAGGATGCTGATGAGAGAGTAGATTACTATAGTAACTTGAAAAGGAAATTGTGGAACATACCCAGGAACCTCTTGGATATAGATATCTCCTGTATGGTAGGCGTTGGTAGCTATGGAAAATTCACACGGGGAAAAGTCCAACAGCATTCCGCACAGACTCCTGGGCTTGTTCAGGTCGTGCCTGACAGGGAACTTGAGAGACCGGACAAAAAGCAGATGTTGCAGGAACTAGACTTGTTAATAAAGTCCAGTGAACACGAGAATGTTATTTCTCTTGTAGGCTTCTGTGAGACTAACACTACACTATTTGTAGTTTTAGAAGACATTAAACTGAGCTTTAAAGAAATGCTTCTCCAGAGTAGACATAGAGACTTGCAGAACAACAAGTTCTGTTTGATACTTGAGAACAAGTTGCTTCAGTTTTTCGTGGACATTGCGAGAGGTATGGACTACTTACACAACAAGAAGATATATCATAAACGTCTCAGTTGTAGAAATATTGCAATCGGTGATAACGGTATCGCTAAAGTGTCCGGTTTCGGACTGTCGCACATGAGACCATTGCATGAGACGCCGGACTACACAAGATGGACCTCCCACGAAATGTTGAGACAGACTAGGTTTAATCCTAAAGCTGATGTTTGGTCGTTTGGCATACTAATATGGGAGGCACTGACGATAGGGGCGACGCCTTACTTCCATTCGCCAAATAAAGAAGTTTCTGCGAGAGTTTTAAGAGGAATGCGTCCTTCTCAGCCGTCGTATGTCGGTGATGAGTTGTTCCAACTGTGCCTCCAGTGCTGGCAAGTGGATCCAGATGAAAGACCCAACTTCTCCTCACTAGTTCACGAACTCAGGCCATTCGCCGAAGCACCAGGCTGCAGAAGTATATGCTTCACGCACTATAATGGCTTCAATTTTGACCCTCATGTGCACCAGTACGAAATTATCTCATAGTAGTTGGTGATTAACCAAAATAAGCTATAATAGATACTTAAAATAGTGACCTTAGTATCCCAAAGAGTAGATTTTGATACTCATATGATATGATTTCAGGTGATCATGGCAGCGAAAGCAATTTTCAGTTTACAATTTTTATTTGTGAACATGCTTTGGTATGTAATATTCACACGGTATTGGAAGTTCTAGGCGGAAAAGTCGAATTAGAAAATATCTCAGTGCTCCACCAAAAACTTTTTTAACATGTTTCCATACATTTCGCAATCTTGAGATCGCTATATGTACTGGCATTCATATTCAAATAACGGTTTCGAATTGTAATGACGCGGAACGGATGTGTTCGCTATCGACCGCGACCGATTGGTATGAGCGAGGAAATGTTTGTTGGGATGTTGAGCTTTTGAAATTAAATTGATACTTAGATAAGACTAACGACACATATAATGTTAATAGCTGTAGGAGCAATTAAAGTCGCCACTTAGGTCTATATTACCCTTCTGATATCCAGGGACCTGCCTTATTCTTGAAGCTATTGTAATTGAAGACAAATATTTGGCGCTATTTATTAATAGCAATAATTTAACCTCCTGCAAATTGAAAACGAATAGGCATGATGACAGTAACTAAGAATCACTAAAATAATGTGTTTATCTAATGAGATAGGATTAATAGGTTCTGAAAAATGTATTTATTTACAGATTTAGGGCGAGATTGATAATTTATTTAATAAAATAAAACTACAAAATTCAACAGTCCGCCATGATAAGTTGAACACCAATCAGAGTGAACTACGTCACGAGCATGTACACATTGTAAACATCGCTAAGTTTCGTACGAACTTCGACGATCTCTGCACTTAGTAATTTGTTTTACCTGCGTTTATAAAGTATTTCGTGATTTCCATCGATCAATTACATAGTTTTGTGTTCTCAAAACATGGAACAAGGATTTACCATTTTTGACACACACAATATAAAACCTGTTGCTAAGCAACCGCAACATTATCAGCAAAGAGTAATAAGATAAACTCCATACTCTTTACAATATTTATATACGTAAATTACTGATTTGATGTGTTTACGGTCAGTTTTCATAATAGTGACGTCACAAGCAGACGCCATGACACCGGCGATCGTTTTGGAGCGAATTTTAAAATTACAATTTAAATAGCGTTTTTTTCTAATAAAAATTAGTTTCCTGCCGAAATAATATATTTTTTTGGAAATAGTAGATACCTTAGAATATTATAGAACAGTTTTTCAAAATCAGTCATCATGCCTATTGTGTCTAAGGAGCTACTGTAATGTTCATTTTGTATCTTCTCTGCCAAAACTTTAATACAGGCATTTAAGGCTAATTAGTCGACACTTATCTAACTGGTAATAATGACGCAATACATGTTACCTTTGTCATATAACTTAGACTTACCGTTTAACTTTTTTTTATTTTAACTTAATAATAACCTAGATTTAGAACTAATGTTGCAATTATGGACGTCATTTTTTTTTTTCTTAAATTCGTGTTTGAAGGACCATGTTGATATAAAATCGTCTTGTGCGTTGAGTATATTGAAAACTACAAAATTGTGGCGTGTTGTTCTCGTATTATAAAACGAGAACAACACTAAAACTCGGTAATTTTTTTCTTTGCAAATCTTGCAACGCATTGTTTTAAACAGCTTCAATATTAGTTAGGGGACTGGTCTGTATTCTTTAGGATAATAAGTCAGCTTCTATGTTTAACGATCAAGTGCAATAGCCTATATGTAGAAGTATTTATTAAAATTGTATGTATATAAGGAACTCTACTTGTAAGATTCGCGTCGCTCTTCGATGCACGGCGTTGCATAAATTATCTTGAAATACATTGTTTTCAGTTGACTATAGATTACTTATGGTAAGCCACAAGACATGTAGAATGTATACTTATTAGGTACCTACCTATATGGCTGCTAATCGTAGCATATTTATCTTAAATTTTAACATATTTGACAGTTTTTTAATGTAAGCTTTTAAAGCTTACATTAAAAAACCTATCTCAGAATGTAGATTTTAAGCCGAGACTGTAACTATCATTATTGAATCTCTTAAATTTAAAGACATTTTGTGTTATTTTTTAATGCAGTACATACTTTATGTATTCACGTATTTATACTTAGTTTTCTCGTATTTAAGTATAATTAGTGTACTTAATTATTGTGCGATCAGAATATTATGAATTCCGTCCATTTATACTTTTGTATGAATCTCAATTTCGTAGCTTTATGTACTAATAACAGTTTGCGAGTGTCTTTATAAATAATACAAAATAATCTTATATGTCTTGGATTTCATTTCTCTATACAGTTGGTTAACAGATAACTGACTGGAAGCTCTTGCGCGTGAGTACATGACAGTAGGAATAAAAACAACGCATTAATTTTTTGCATTTATTTAATGTTAATATAATATAGACAATGTTCAAGGTACCTTTCAATTGGTTTTCGAGCTTTTTAACACTAAGACATTGTAACCTTTCATTTTTACTTCTTATCATTTACAACATTGCAAAATAACACTTCATTTGAAAATCAATCTGACAGAACAACTAAACAATAAACATTGACTAAAATATTATAGCGAATTTTAAATTCAAAACATATTTATTATTCAACATTTTTTAATTCAAACTTAATTAAAAATTATATTCTCGTTTCTATAACATTGCAGACCCGTTTATCGTAAACCAAGTTAACAAAAAATATTTAATAATAAAAAATAAAATTCCATCACTGAACTGTACAGCAACAAATGTAGTGACATTTACACATAACGCGGAGACGGCGCGGGGCGTGCGCGCGCGCCGCTCGCTCTATACATACTTATAATACGCAACAAGTTATAATTCAATAGAATTAGTATAACATATCAATGTCAACATGTGTAAAGGTTGATGAGACGACTGACGGCTGGGACCGGGACGCGGCGCCCGCTCGCGCGCACGTGCTGGCGGCTGCGGGCAGAGGCGAGCGGAGCGAGCGCCGGCACACCGTACGCTCGCGGCGGTCTCACGTCGGACGCAGTGCAGTGCCAATTGAAATCAGATAATCGGATACTGGACTACAATGTCTCTGTTTAATTACGCGTTATCAGAGGCGTGAAGGCCTCCTGTCTAGAGCTGTCTGTATTGTCATAAGGTCGGTATTGTCGGTTATTACGCTATAATTGAAGGGCATCGCTACTAGCATTTGTCCGGAAGTGCACTGCGTCCGACTCCAAAGAAACGGAAAGCTCAATGTTGGGCCCAACGCTAATCTGCACAATGCAACGATAAGGTAACGTGTAGTCGCCGAGCAGGCGCCGCGAGAGTACCGCGCGAACCGCACGCGGCGACGTGGCGTCACGCGACCGCATGAAACCGAGCGACGTTTTAATTTAATGATCAATAAACAATTATGTTACAATAATCCCTACCGCCTGGGACGCGTTCGTGACGATGTCAATATGCGCAAGTTGATTCCTCAGTCTTTAATAAATTGATGACAATGAGTAAGGAGAACGTAAATGAAACGAATGTTATGCAAATATATACAGATAGTGCGGTGCGCGGCGGCCGCGTGCGATTCGCGCCGCTCGGACCATCGGAGCCTTGTGGTGATGTCTTAATGTCGAGTTGCACTCGAACGCACAGCCATATTCCTAAACACACTATCGAACCACTCTCTAGCCTAGCGCACCCGACGGCTGCCTCCGTCGCGAACACCCACTAAACTACCTACGTGATCGCGACAAACCACTCTATCAACAAATTCAACAACATTTAGCTATTAAAATTAAACGGGAGGACGAGAGTCGCGGGCGCCGAGTCGGCCGCCCGGCGCGCACCGGCGCCTCCTCGCTCCGGCAGAATGAACATGACAACTAGCTACCTTAGCCTATAACATCGAAACTCCTTACAGTAACGGCTCTACGTCGTCGGAGAGTGCGGCGGCGCGGTGGTGCGTTACACTACACCTAATGAAATGACTCTAAAGTATTTGACACAACCTGTTACGCAGCCACCGGTCGCGGTCGCCTACAGGACGCGGGGCCGGCGGCCGGCGGCCGGCGGCGGGGCGGGCGGGCGCGGAGCCGAGTCAGTATCACAGAGCAGCACGAACTGTGTCGAGACGACGCAACGTTGCGCTAATTATTATTATCCTTCCACGCGATAAACTTCACTCGGATGCTGATTACCGCACTAAAATTATTATTTTTACCTTCATTTGTATCGACGATAATATACTCTCAAATATTGTAACAACTTCAGTATAACAACGTTAACATTTTCCAGTTATTTTACTTTAAAAATTATCTATATATACCCATTATGTTGATGATAATTTTAACTAACTAGAATTCCATCGATAACTATTATAGGAGGTGCGGCGCTCGCGGTGGCTCTGAGCGAAACGGCCGGGAAGGAAGAGAATATTGAGATGCTTATATAATTAATTCGCGGACGAAGCCATTAAAAGGCGCAGCGCTAGTGTGTAAGGCAGGCGGGACCACGAGTATGGTCACTACTACAGCCGGAATGCGGTCGGCCCTGGCCCCTGGGAGCGCCGCACCGAATAACAATGAAGAAGTCGTAACAGAGACGTTAAAGTAACAGAGAGACCGAACTACGCACTACCCCCAGAGCTCGCCCAAAAGGATGCCGACTGAATGGCGCGTTTGGTAATAACATATTTGTTAATTGACGTAATTCTTACACGTACCGTACTAATCAAGATTTAGTTCCGATTAAAATTGAGCTTGTTAAATCGACGTGACAGGCGATACGCGTCGAGGCTTCGGCCGACGCGACCAGGAGTCTGCGCGGTCGCGATTGCCAGCACACATTCAATACAGATACAGCTTACACAATCCTTTAGGTGGCTCCTACTAATTTGAACAGCATCTGTCCTAGGGAGCTGACGAAACTCCCACTGAGCTCCCAGCATCATGTCGATTTAGGTTTGCAATAGTTTGGTATATATTTTTTGCTGGACTAACGTCATGTAGCTATCGCAAACGCACAAACCCAACATATTTTTCTTATTAATTGACACAAGACGATATATGTACCTACCCCCGAATATTCATAGTTTATAGAGAAAAATTGGAAAAAACACCGGGAGAAAATTTATATCCAACAGCGAATACCTATACATTTGAAAGATTGAATACTTATTATATTAACTAGCTACGGTAATGTCAAACTACAATGCGCAATGTTAACTACATAACACACGTATATATGTAATAGATCAGTTAACAATACCCACAAATTGTATTATCGAGTTGTCGTTGGACAGAAGGCACGTCCGTCCGCGGCGGCGCGCGGCCGCGCACTGAGATGGGTAAGCGTCTGGCGACTCCACGCATGCGAGGGTAGGCCGCGAGTGCGCTGCACGGGCTACAGAGCCCAAATATATAGAAGAACGTTTCGCGATTTATTTCAAATGTCATGGTTGCATACGCAACCGCTGATTACATTCTGTCTGTTAGGGTTTTAGAGCGGTGCAGCGCTACGCATGGACCGGGCCGGGGGGCGGGGGTGGGGTGCGCGGCGGCGCGGCTGCGGACGGCCGCGCTCGAGAAACTTACAACAATATTATATTATAATCACTATTATCTTCACATTTTCAAGGAAGTACGAGGTTATATGGCGCATCGAGCGTGCTCACGTCCTTAATGTTATTTTTTATTTAATTAAAAATATTATTTATTATGTTTTATTATTATAATCGCGTAATTGTTGAATGAATTATTAGCTGAGAAAAAATTGTCTCTCAATTCCGATTTTCTTATACACTATCGTACATTAACGTTTCGTCACTAAGCCAATGTCAAATTATGTATATAATTTATTTATTTATTTATTATGTTTACATTTGCTTTTGTACTTCATACCGCGTTAGTTCACGTATTTGATATTTATTCACCGCTTTCGTAGGAAGTTATCTATCACTTTATAGTCGATAATAAAATGTTTGGCGCCCAACGTGGGACCGGAGTTTACACGAACAAAAATAGTTTTAAAACGCATTCACTCTTAACGTTTTCTCGTATAAATCGGTGCTGTCTACAAGGTTTCAGCGACAATTAAAATGAGGCTGTTGACCGCAATCAAAGATGTACCTAACGAGCGAACGTGTGGAGTGTTCAGGCGCGAATAACAGCGAAGCGGTTCAGAGGCTGGTCACCTCGTGCTAATGCTAAACCATAGAAATAAATCAAGACAGGTACGTGGGCGAGGGGCGCCTGCCAAGATTGTGGATCATAGTACATACTATTACAACTGCAAACCCCGTGAAAACTACATATTGCACTATTTCTAACAGCCCAAATAAAAGCTCTGAACAATGGAGGCTTTTCTTATCGCACGCGAGAATTTATTGTCAGCGTGGGAGCGTGGTTTGTTCCACAGACCATGCAAGAATGTGTGTACAGGCCACAGTAGACGCAGCCGTACCCACCGTCCGTCGGTCTGTCAGACATCAGACCATGGGACCCCAGCCCAACATTGACTACGACCGCTCTATCTTGATCTACTTCCATGTGTTATATGTAGATGAGATGGCACTTGTGAGGTCAACGAAGACAACTTAAAACTACTCGCCGGCGAGGGAAGCCAGACTGCTGCTACTACGCTAAGTGGAGACTGACGACAAGTACCTTGACAATGTCGAAAAACAATCACAGTTTATTGTATTATGTAACGCTAAGGCGGGCCGCGCGCCGGCGACCGTGCGACCACGATATTACAGACAATAGTCTAGCGATAACGCGAGCCGCAACCGATTTATTATTCATACGATCTAAGTAATATTCCGTTATTTTTTGAAGTCGCCTGCGCGCGGTTGTTCTAATAGAATACACTAAACCAACGTGTTGTTTAAACCACGGCGCGCAAAAAATAAAATATTCAATTATAGTAACTGTAAATAAGAATATATTATTATTATATTGTCTTCTCGATAATATAGAAATCTGCATTTAAAACGTTTAAAATATCATTATATTCCTCGTAGCTACTAACTACTATTCTGGACATGCATTTATTATTTTAAATTGTACTTATATCGTAAATTTAGACCGAGCACAAGATGAACAACTATATGCAACATTACTAACAAAACGAAAATATATGTTTTTTTTTTAAACGATTACCATTATAAATGTATAAAAAAATAAAGATCTTTGTCGAGAGAAAATCAGGAATGAAGTGGCTCTGCTAGACAGAGTCGCCGCGGAGAGAGGAGAGTGGGGTGAGAGTCGAACGAGGTGCATTGAAAGGGGGTCAACGATAGTACTGCGCCGAGCTGCGTACGCGAGGCATAGCGGGCGGCCATCGTCAGGCGAGGCCATGGTCACCGAGGTATAATTAATATTGACTATTCCATAGAACAACACAAAAAGTCGTTCAAACGTTATGCCTCGTATGAACAGACGACACTTGTCCAATTATTATGCCAAGAAACATGAAACTTTGGTGGAATCACCTTATGGTAATGTAACCAACGGCGTCTCAGTAACTGTGAAAGCGATAAAATCCTTTAACGAGAACATTATCCGATCGATACTAGTGCCGATCGCATCACATCACTAATCCTAATTTATCTAAAAAAAAATAACTTATCAATGGTAACATTTACAATGAAATCAACTTTGTAAATAAAAGAAGTATGCTGTGGTGAACAATGTACAAAAATAATAATATGTGTATGGAATAGGAATTTCCGTGATAGGAGATATCACAATATTTTCATCATTAATCTTAAACAACAATAACCGTCTGCTAGGCAGAATCCAATAATTACATGTCATCACGATAAGAAACGTTAAATTATAGTTGTAACGGGGAGCGAGCCGCGGGCCGGCGCTAGTGCTGCAAGTGCTAGTTCCCCCTCCGTTTTGTACAATAGAGCTGAAATAACTCCACCTTGTCGGTGAGTCAGCTGTGCGGCGGCAGCTAGCGATGCCCGGCGGCGCCTCCCCGTCACATTCAACACCATTATAACTACATGCATAAAATCAATATACATAAAAATGTAATATTGTAAATAGGTAACTATACGTCGATATGTGTCGTCCGCCGCGGCGGACATTGCACGGCCCCGTTACGTTACGATTCGTTGGAACGAACACACTCCGCTAGGAAAGTTCGGTACGGCGGCGCGCGACGCATATCGAGAGCTGCATAAAATTATACCCTCCGTCAGATTAAAACAAAACAAAACTTTCTTAACTACACTCAGGTAACTGGCGCCACGTTTTATAATCACAAAAATAAAATAAAATGTAGCGAGGTTCTCCTCGGGGAGCGGCGCGCCGTCTAGCGGACGTCCACTCGACTAACACGTCCGATGGCGGCGGTTTTTTTTCGAAAAACCGTTGAATGTAAAGACGTCTCAACACCGCTAGACGGCGCTACCGCCGCGGAACAAACCCCGGCGCGAGCGGCGTCGGCAACGGTGTGATCCAACAGTGTGACTAGAACTACTACGCTAGAACGAAATATATGATAAAGTACAGAGTGTACGGGACGCCGCTCGGCCGGGCCGCACCGCGCGCGCCCCGTGACGTCACGCGGGCTGCGGACCCTCAGTACCCACATGATCAGGGTAGGCAATTGGCGCCCATCGCGGGACCAAAGCGCGCGGCTGGAATTCACCCTTATAACAATTGTCCCTATCCCTTCACGCTATGCACCACATAATCAATTGCAACCACCGTGATTCTTCGCCGCGTGCTCCACGAAAGATATCGTCTCTTACAACTACCCACATTCCTGGCAATATTTCAAAGTACACATTTAATTGTCGCACAACATGGGACCATGCCACTTTTGGCAATAGACAACTTATTTCGGTTGCTAATATCACTGTCACAAGCTACGTACATATGGCGGGGCGGGTGGGGCGGGGCGGGGGCGTGGGCGGGTTACTGCATGAGGCCGGAGATGGCGTTGTGGCGCGTGCGCTTCATCTCCTCCTCCTGGATCTTCTGCTCGATGAGGTACTGCGCGCTGCCGATGCAGGCGGGCGTGCCCGTGATGGTGACGATGCGGTTGCGCGTGCCCGGCGCGAACGTGCCCTTCTTCGATATCTGGATGTTGGCGCCCGACATCTGCTGGATCTCCACCAGGCTGCGCCCGCCGGGACCTGCGGGTTCGGATACGGCTCCGTTCAGAATTCACTTCATTGACATAATTACTGGGGTGAAGATGTCACCTTTCAAGATTAGCCCTAAAATTGACCGTTTAAGACTCCACCTATGCATCTCGGGGCTTAAGAGAGTGTGTTTGTGCGAAAGTGATTCACTACCGCGTGTACAATACAATACAATAACCAGCGACAGAGCAAGTGCTTGCGCGCTTAATTAATATCGCGGTTTGCATCAAAACATTAGTTCCTCGTACAGAACTAGATGTCACCGTACGCAATTTAGATGGCGGTGTTATATTTTTTATGGTTTATACCACCCTATGCATGGAGTTTAATTTATACCTAGAAACCTAGCGACTGAGTGGTTTATCGATAATATATGTAGAGCAAACATACTTTTAAAATATCTCACGGATTTTAATCGTGTGGAAAACCCGACAATTAGCCGAGTTGATAAAGATTTGTTCGTACAGATATTTGCATGATATTGACGTGCATACATAATATGAACAATTATTTGAATACCGCTGCTGTGTTTTGGACACCTGGCTTACTCCTGGTGACTATGTTTGACAAAAAATAAATTATTTGAATACTGCCAACGAGGGATGAGGGTGCACTGACCGAGTATGGCGCCGACGATGACCTCCGGAATCTCGACGTTCTTCGAGTCCTTGGCGCCGGCGTCGGCGGGCGTGGGACTCTTGGAGAGCGGCAGCAGCGAGGCCTGCGGGAAGGCCGGCACGCCGGGCACGCCGCCTACGCCCACGCCCACGCCGCCCGCCGACAGCGAGATGGGCGCCACGGCTGGGGGGCGAAGCGCGTCCAATGCAACGTCCGCGAAACGCTCGAGCGAACCGCCGCCTGCGGATCAACCCGCACCTTGCCGCACGATGCCCACCGCCCCTCCGTCCGCCCTCCGCCCTCCGCCCGCTCGCCGCGCAACACTTACATTAGAACGTTTCGCGCTGTTGCGGACAGAGTTAGTGTTAGCGCGACCCGCCCCACAGCGAGCCTCGGCCTGCTAGTCTACCGGCATGCCGGCCCCAACACTACCCGGGATCACGCGCCTAACACAAAGTCAACTGACCCGCGAAGATACCCTGCTTGAAATTTATATTTTATGGCAACACATTGTATGACTTGCCAGTATCGAATTAAAATTTAATACCACCCGTCAAACACTTTAATTCGCTTTTCAAATCTGACAATAGTTGTTACAATAGGGTAGAATACAAAATAACTTTATGAAAAAATAAAACGAACTGAATTTCTTAGAAATGACAGTACATTAGCATATGACTGTCGCATACTGGCGTGACTCGAAAAATACCACGAATCTCCACTTTCATATAGTAACTACAGTGTTTATCTCTATCTACAATAATTATCTCTACTCGCTTAAGCTATGTAACTTCCATGCGTTAGCTAATCGTGTCGGGACTATGCAAAGTAAACTAGCATTTCCGAGCGCCTGTCTGTATGAGAGAGAGAGAGAGAATCGATTGAGATAACAAGTACTAGAGGCAGCGCTGTGGTGCGGGCTCGGAAGAGAATACATGATGACAAGGTAAGAACAACTTATTTAAAAAACGAACAGTAATCAATTTATTTTGCCATTTTGGTTTTTTTTTTCATAAAGCTTCCGTAATATGTTTGAGTATGTGGACCATAGAGGTGTGTATATTAATGTATTCATAAGTTGTTCTTACCGTTATTATGAAATGGACCGGACGATGAAACTCTCAGGCATGAGGACTATTTATTTGTATCTGTTGTGGAGTCAGATTTAATCTTAAATTATGACGTTAGGTGGAAATATTTGACTATTTTTTTTAGAAACAAAGCGATCGCTCGTAGGCGTGAACCGATTCATAACTTGGATACGGTTTGATTGTCCGAGCGAAACCAAATAGGTGCATGAAATTGTTTAATTTAAATATACAAATACAACAACTACATTGTATGAGTTTTCAATTAAAATTACTAACTTAACTGTAAACGATAATTAAGTTGCCTGAATTCTGACGTGTAAACATGCGTTTTTATTGTGAAAATAAAATTATTGCGGAAAGTATTTATCTTTAGGTTTATACGACATACAACTACTATACATTAAAAGTGTTTCAAACTACGTGCCAATAGGATATAGCGTGACTAATAAAACATAATCATTGCGAGCTGACACCGAGTGGCCAACCGTTCTGTTAGATCAGGGATTTCCAAACCATATTGGCAAAGAGACCCCATTTCCAAAATGAACTGATACCTCAGACCCCCATAGCCATATTACTATAAAAATCCTATCTCTAGTTTGTTTCCTACAAATTGAATTTGTACAAACTTTAGCACGCTTATGATACTTCCTACTAAAATATTATTCATTCTTATAACAAGTTGCTTCACGTAACACAACTTATACAGTATCTTGAAAGATTCAAATAAGAACTTGTGTTAATGAATAGGGGTCGATTTTTAGACTTCGTGGACCCCCAAAATCAGTTTTAGTTTAGTCGACCCCTGGGAAACCGATGTTCCCACCACTTTGGGAATCCCTGTGTGAGAGCAACGATTTTACATCAAGTTCAGTAGGTATGGGAAAACTGTCACGTGAAAAATACGATACAATTTCCATTCTATTGCAATCCCGTTGTGTCCTTTTACGGTAAAAAAAATCCTTAGCAGAATCTGATTCAATAGGATAAGGTTGAACGCTCCCCTTCCCATCAAATAAAAATCAGAGAAAAATAGTAAAATAATCAAATATCACCAAAACAAATAATAGATTTGATAGCGTGATCGTTCACATCGGTCCATCCATAGCCCAAGTGTTATGTATTGCCGACAGATGGTGTTGTGAGCGAATGGACAATTTGGAAGAGATCGTTAATAAACGTAAAAACGGAATAAAACTCAATTATCATGTTTAAGCCAATGGTTAATCGGTTCGGTCCAGCAATACACAGCGAACACCGTCGTTACATCTAAGCATGCAATTATAAGATAACCGATAAACGGTACAGTACGAGTGATTGAGATCAGTATTTTTATTGAACTGTGTTCTGTTTCAAAGGACATTTTTAGGATAGAAATATAATTCAGAGTCTAAATATTTTTTTATTCATGTAAACAATTAAGTACGGTATATATGAATCGTCATAATAGTTACAAAATGCTAAGCTACAATTTCACCACCCGTTCGGAATGCCGTTCCTATGGAGCGGATGTAACGGTTCTTCCGTTACATTTTTGAGCAGTACATGGTTATGGGTATTTTGAGTTTGTACCACCAAAACTCATTTTAGCAAGCACGTTTTTAATTTTTTTTTATTATTTACTAGCTGACCCGACAGACCTTGTCCTGTCCCGAATTCTATTTTGATAAAAACCTTCGGAATATTAGGATCATAAAAAAATGCCAAGTAGCCATAGAGCCAGTGGTTCTCAGCTTGTTCTGAAGAGATGCGCTCACCAACGAACAGTGTTTAATTGTTATTTATATACAAGTATGATATGGTGACTATGGTGATCAAATAACTGATAAAAAAAAACCTTTTTATCTTCTCAATGTGAAACGAAATGTAAGTAGAAGGGTGATACATAATCGAAACTTTATTATTGTATACTCCAAATCAAATTAAAGAAATATGTTTTATAATGTCGAGAGTTGACCTTAATTACAGCGAATTGTTTTGGACTTGTAACTCTACCATACACAGGTAGAACTACCTATCTTATCCAGCGTCAGCAAGCAGATTTATCAATATCTACCAAACAAAACAGAAGCACCAAAATGAGCACAGACGAACTCTTAATATTTATTTTGTTCTTGGACCAATATCACTGACGCCATTTAGTCAGAGAAATATAAAAAAAAATCCTTTGAAACACAACACAGCCAATCAAAAAACGAAGCATACAAAAGTCAGTGTTACACATAATAAAATCACGACAGCCAATCAGGTACCGGGACAGTGATGGTGGAAGCGGTGGCGAGTAAATTTTGAATTTGGAAAGTGAAGCGTGACGCGTACGTTCGTTGGCCGCGGGTTGCGCCACTGCGGGCCGAGCGCGGGCGGGCGGCCGGCCCGAATACGCCGATACATATATACCGACATATTCGATCACTCTTACAACTAATCGATACAATCATATTACATTTGAGGGCAGTCGATGAAACCATACTGAATATTTTATCGAACAATATGTTTTGGTCTATAACGTTATCGATAAAAAAAATAATTCAGTATGCTTCCAAAATAACCAGCCTGTAGTCGTTGCTTATTTAAATGATCGACAAAGTCGGTAATATGTTACATATGAACTGTTTCACACGGCTTTGTATTGAAGGTCGTAGCAATAACAATGGATGCATACATAAATTATGCAGATTAGTGGCTGTGCTCGCGACTTGGTTCACGTGGTCTTCGTTTTTTTACTATACCACAGAAATCCATTTATTTTCTCGATTCAAAAATATAAATAGACCATGACAATTTTTTTTTTTTATTCAAATCTATTTACGTTTATCAGTTAATAAGGCAATCCAAAAATGACTTATTCTCTGTAAAGGTAAGCTTTTTTTTTCCTTGTATAGACAACGAGCCGCTACTTACTAGTTACAGTGCTTTTATGTACATCGGTTGCATAGTATATAATGTAAGGCATATGCATATAACCGACTTTCTCACACCATTTTTGGTATACTTGCGTTATCTAGGATTGCTTGCTTGGTATGTTTATATTGTATCCCCCAAATTTATAGACGTTTTATAACTTTAACAAACGTTATATAGTACTGCGCACAAGAATTTTGCTTTGCGAAGTAATATATTTCGTATAAAACGTCTATAAATTCGGATGTATGTATGTGTTTGTTATTACGTAATTTAGGATCAAAATTGTATTTATTACATGTTTATTTGAGAGATTTTTATAGCAAATTATAATTCTGCTATCGATAGTGTGTATAGAAACATTATAGGGCAATGTGCAGTTTTCATTTATAGAGTTTGTGAAATAGATAAATAATAGATATTTACGGGAGGACAGTATCATATATAATATAGGCGAAGAGAGCAATATCTCGTATACATAGTTATTTGTGTGAGATGGAGTCGAAGCAATCCTAGATGCGGCATTTACTAATGACATAAGTTGAACGAGTGTCGGTGTGTGTGACTCACCGAGCGGCAGCTGGCCGATGGGCCCGAAGACGGCCTGGTCCTGCGGCTGCATGGGGAAGTAGGCGGCGGACAGCGGCGGCGCGGGCAGCGCGGCGGGCAGCGCCAGCGACAGCACGCCGTGCTTCACCAGCAGCGCCAGCGCGTGCCCCACCTCGCTCACGCCCGCCTCGCTGTACCCCGCGCTGCGCAGCGCCACCTGCGCACAAGCACACACACCAGCTGGCTCAACACAACCATCTAATACCGGTTTATATTTGTTTTATTATATATTTTGACGGCCTGATTAGCGCAGTATTAGTGACTTTGCTTTCTGCGCCGAGGGTTCCGGGTTCGAATCCTGGTAGGGACACAAGCTTTGTGTGATGAGCACGAATGTTTGTACCCGAGTCATAGATGTTTAATATGTATATAAGTATTATATACAAGCGTTGCTTAAAGTGGGACCGTATAGTTGGTGTGTTCGTATGGCGATATTTATTATTTTTTTAATTTGTAGATTTACTGATCCAAACTAAAATCATATTGATTAAGATTACCGGTAACAAATGAATTGATTTAAAGATGCGCGGAACATGAATTAATAAGACCTATAAGGCGTCGCGACGCTCACTATCACTGCTCATAGTGAGCTTCGTTGGCATTAAAATTAACCGATATACGTTTAGTTTATGTTTTAAATTTTATACCCGAGTCGAAAAAATAAATTGATTATTTATAACATTTTAATTGATGTCGATACATTCAATTAAAACTTATTTTTCGGATTTGATCGCGTTTATTTTATGTTTTTACGTTCTTAAAAAATATTTTTTTAAAATTAGTTTTATTTCAATGTGTAGTATTCGCGTAAATATAGGAAATCAGAATGTCGATACGTTCCTTTCATGAATCAGTAGATGAAAGAACTATTTATTTACCAATATTTTGATGTTTTTAGTTACTTCGCCATGGTACCAACGCCATTTGAACTTTTGAAACACACGATAAATTAGAAATACTTGCTAACATTTATTATTATTATTATTATCTTAAACCGGTGAGCAATGCAAAACTATCAACGTACTATACATAAATCGACTTAGTCTATTTAAATCGTAATCGTACTATACTTAAATCGACAGAGGGCGCAAGACCCTTCTTAGCAACCGGTTAGGTATAATATGGTAGGTCACCTTGATGTGGTCGAGCGTGTGCTGCGTGATGGGCGCGGGCGGCTGCGTGCCGGGCGGCGCCAGCGACAGCGACAGCGCCAGCGAGCCGAGCCCGCCGCCCCCCGCGCCGTTCACCAGCACGCTGCCCACGCCGCCCACGCCGCCCATCGCGTGGCTCTGCGGCACGAGCGAGGACGGGGTCAGGGGGGATGACTGTCAACGTGATGGCCATAGTCATGATGATGGAATTGTGTCGATATACTTACCTTCAACACTGGCCAGGACATATTACTATTAAGGTCTATTTCCACCACCGACGGTTACGCTATTACTGTGTGCTCATTCCTAGTTAATTTAGTAGCGAAAAAGTACTATAGCTGTCATCGCAACCAGAAAGAAATACTCGGCTTAACCTCACCTAATTCTAGCTAATAAATTGAGAGTTAACATATAATTAAGTATCATAATTCAAGTTCAGTTATTAAAAGAGGTCCCTTTTAACAAACGACCTCACAGCAATCCTCAATTTGCATAAATACCTGATTTTATGACTATAGTCAATACTAATGTTATAAAAAGATGAATTTTGTGAGTTCAGATGTAGGGGGTAAACTCCGGATCTACTGGACCGATTCTGAGAATTCCTTTACTAATATAAAGCTCCAATATCCATGTGTATTTTAGGCTATGTTTCATGGAGATACCGTGAACGGAGCCGCGGGCAAAGCTAGTTTAGTACGAGTGTTTTGGTTAGTGTGGCGGTGTGCGGCATCATGGGAACGGCAAGGGCCGCGCGACCTCTTGAACACGCTCACAGGTGCCTGGCACGAGGACGCGGCGACGCTGATCAGACCCAACTAATGACAGTACACGATCAAGTTTACCATCCAATTTGCATGATGCTTGAGGCCTGGGCCCCAAGTCTGCTAACACAATCGATTCATAAAGGTACAGCAACGGCATAGTAACTGTCACCTTTGACAGTTACAATACGGTTGCTGTTCGATTACGAATCGATTGTGTTAGTAGACTTGGGGCCCAGTAGGATCATCTTTCTAAATCACACAATTCAAGATGAAGATATTCGTTTTTTTATGTAGACGAGAGAGGTCTCGTCTTCAGACGGTTCTGATCAGCACCGCCGGTGCAAAGCGAAGCGGCACATAGAGGAGCGTGTCCGAGCGGTCACCTCTTTCACCTCGGCGCTGGAGACGGCGTACGGCGACCCGGTGGGGTTGTAGTTGGCCACCGGCCCGGCCACGTCCGCGTACGACACGTTCGGACACGAGCCCGACTGCGGGTCGTCCACCACCTTCTGCAGGATCATGAGGCACGCCTTCTTGTTGTTGTCCTTCTCGCCTGGAACACGGGTTCATTACACGGAAATAAGAATAGGGCCGGTTATATGGTGTGATTCAGATACAGTATGCTACTGTTTGAACCAGCGCTACCTTAACAATGTGAAGTCACAACTTGAATGTGTCATAAATTTAAAAATACATGCTGCCTACATAAATATTTTTTTTTTACATTAAATTTAAAAATACATAATGCCAATTGTAAATTTGTATGAAGCATTTTATTTTACTGACATCGAATTTGTGTCTTCATATACTAATTACAAATGCGCTAAATAACCGCAGGTTCAAATAGTCTGACACCACCAGCAACCGTATCAATACTAAAGCTTGGTTCAGAAAGACCAAGCTTTAGTATTGATACAGTTGCTGGATCCAGTTTTTAGTCCTTCAAAGCGTCAGAGACTGTACTGAATCTCATTGTTTATCAGTAAGTTGACTGGTTTAGTTTTATTTTTGTTGTGAACTGCTGGCGTATCTCGTTTGTACGGATCCACAGACGACTACAAGAGCCGTACGTCTTGCCGGCCGGAGAGAGGTCCCAACCTTAAACGCCTTAACCTTGAATCGCAAGTGGCAAGGCATTCATTGCGTGTTAGGCTAGATTAAAAAAAAATGTTACAACAGTTTTTTTTTTCAACTGTTATCTTGTCCCACTGGCCAGTGATTCGGTCCGTCGGTGCTATGCGTTAAACGTTATCACCAGCGCCGCGGCTAGCGATGCCAACCCACGCGATTCAAGAATAACTATAATTGTTATTTATGACTAACGTGATCCGTTAAACAAGCAAAACCATTAAAAGGTAACCGTGCAGTGAACGCGAGAGCGCAGTTTCAATATACTTAATTAAATACAGGGCTCAATTTCAGGCGATAAAACTATTTAACAGATTACTTAGAGAGTACAAAGGCATTGTACATGGGATAAATATTTCTACCAATATGTATAATATACGACTCATAACATTAAATACTTTAGAAAAAAAACATAATCGGGAACTCGAATCAGCCATGTTAGAATAATTCTCGCAAAACTCGGCACACGGGTAGCTAATTATCCAGGCCCCGATATAGGATACTTTTTATCCTGGAAAATGGATTGGTCACAACTACCAAGGCAGGCAAGAACCATCCCTCAAAGTCCACAGGACTAAGTTTACTTAAACATGGCACGCCGATAGAGCTTGCAACAATATCAACATCTGGGTTCATTTTCATCACAAGAAACCCATTTGCGGTTGCCAAGGGATAGGCAGAAAACTAAATCTAAAAATGGATGGTACCAGAATTCTTTCGGCATTCATGTTTACGTCCTTCTTGTAACGTATTGAATAAGAATTACTAGTTTATTATAGAACACAACACTGGTATTTCTGCATCGTGAAAAGAACACTATCTTACCCCGCCATATTGTCACAATGACAATATTATTTTTACTTATCACGAGATTCAATCATGGAGTACTGTAATAAAATGTAATCCAATAGTACTAATGCCTCCTAGGGACCGATATTATTGGGTACTCACCGACAACTGTGATGCACCTCTCCTGCAGCGAGAGCTCCTTCGCCTTCTGCGAGATCTGCACGTAGCTGCCGCTCTGCTCTTTGATCTGTTTGATGTAATTGCCGCCCTTGCCTATTATCATGCCCGCCGTCGAGTTCGGCACAAGGATTTTAACCTGGAACATGGAATAATGTTTATAACAACTGATAAGGTAGGAAACGTTGGATAATAACAGAAGTATAGTCTTCTGATCTACTGTGCGAAGTCTGGAAACTGAATAGAGAAGGCAGGAAGTTCTCTCACTCTAATCGACTCAATATCGACATTCGTTTGTTTGTTTGGTGCTATTTACAGACCTCTTTCTGTCTGAAATGAATTAATATCCAAATGAATAAATCCGTAGTTACTACGCTTCAGAATACGAGTTTTTAAGGAGTGATCGAATGTTTTCAAACATTATGCAGTAAAGCACATCCCCATAAGATAACTATGCGGCCAACTTAATAGAAAGATAGGTTCACTAGATGGATATTTGATTCCGTCAAAAGCTCCGAAAGTTTCGCTCGAGCGTAACCTTATTGCACTATGAACTTAATATTTATTTTACCATTACTGTTTATGAATCTCTTAATAAACCATTTTGCTCAGCTTTATATCCTTAATGCCCTTAAAGGATTAATTTGAAAGTCAATATTGCGGGAAACCGCTATGATCATTGGGATGTAGCATAAGATTTTATCAGTTATATAGCTTTAATAACCATTACTAGCTATATAAGCGCTTCTACAACTCGAAGCGTTACCCCACCGCATTGTATGTTAATAAAGTTGATTGTTGCATAAATTACGCTCACATCGCCTTTTTTATCTGCGCACACTAATGAATTAAAAATGCAGAGCGATAATGACTGGGAAGGAAAATGATTGGCCGCCGTGTGACCTTGCATTGTGGTCCAAACTTATTTTTATTTTCCTTGTTTCGAAATTTCTTACGTAGGAGCTGGAGTTACATTTATTGCGACTATGTAGACATCAGCGTCTAACACTAGATGCGAGGAAGCCGTGAAGACGGATTCATTGTTAGTTTAATTTAAGTGATTTAGTACCTTCACCCCCTTTCAAAGATTATAAGTATTTTCAGTGACGCCAATTCAGTTTACAAATAACTACATATCAAAAATATTGCTTTCTATTCATACACTATTACCATGAAAAGGTCGGCAATAGACTAAGTCCAGTTACTCAAACACTACTCAATTTATTTGCTACGAAGTTTGAATCGTCGTTATCTTGCACCTTTGTTTGACGCGTTAAAATTAAGCGGTCCCTAAATATAAGTAAGCCTTGAGTATTATGCGATTAGTGTCCTCCCCTTCAAGTACCATTATCTTCACATGGATTTTAAGGATCAATTAGAGTTACTAGAAGCCAATATAAAGCTTACCTACTCATTCCTAAGTCACATATTCCATTAGTCCATCCCTCTATCGTGAAAGGAATATTTGCCTCAATTATCCAGAGACGAGCGCGATCACCGCACCAGTTATTAGGTAGCTTTGTAGTGAACACGTGCATTGCCAATTACAGAGGTTGTCATACACGTAATCAGAATAGCAATCAGTCCCTGCGGGTCGCGGGTCGCGGGACGAAGCGTTCACGCGCACAGATATAATAGGGCTGTCAAACACGGGCTTTTGAATAATTTTAAATAGGGATAAGCGAAAATGTTGTTAGGCAAAACCAGACCGACCGGGCATCGAGCTTTGTTGGGGCACATGCCGCGCGCGGGGTGACATTGAAGCATTAGGTAAGGTGAGGTATCGAGGTTAGCATTGAGCCAGGCTCGCGTGGCGCGTTTGGTCTGGTCACGGCCATTTCACACCAACTGAAGGACAAGACTTTTAAGTATATCCCGTAACTATGCGTATTGTGCGTTCTGTAAATTTTAAAATGTATTACTATTCGAGTTATCCAAAGTGTATGTTAATCGGACAAGGCTAGCCGCCCCTGAGGTTTGTGTAGGGATCTTGTATATATGTTACGTTCTCCGAAAACTCTTATAGCGCGTTTCAGTTGTATGGAGAATCGTCAGCGCCATCTTGTAGCGATGTTGAAGACGTCACTACATATGCATAGTTTATCCTCCAAACAACATTATCGTTAGCTGGATGAGTGTCATCTACGGAGATACACCAGCCAGGAACCAGATGATAAATAATTAGTCCCATTTAATATTTCAGTAGTCACGGAACATCCCTCAATACAAGGGGGTAAAAACTCTACCATCAAAGCAAAAGGGAAAAAAACTCGGAAACAAAAGAAAAACACCAAATTATTCAAGTTATTCTTGAGATGGCGGCACAAAATTCCTTGGCCTTCATCGTTAACCCTGCCCGTTGCGAACTCGCAACAATCACAGGGCAGCGACAGGGTTGAGCACGTTTGATTACACAACCAGCACGAGTCGCGTGCCCGTGGAAGCCGCACCTCGGCCCGCGCACGTGGAAAATATTACTCGGAATAGCTTTGCAAAATGCGGCTTCGGTGAGCAGAAATGCGGTTGCTAAAGGGTCGCCGTGTAGTAGGAAATGTGACTTGACCTATTTACTGAAGATTTTCCTTATTAAATACGGTTGTAGACTCGACAAAAACAAATACACAATTTTTATGCGTGGACTTTTATAAACACCTTCTACCTTCCTACCTACCTTCTTATGAGTATTTGGTATTTTCAACAATGATCACACATTATTTGTTATAGCTGCTGCCCGCGACTTCGGTCGCGTGAGCTCAGTTGTTGGGTTTGCCCAGAATTTAACTAAAGTGTCAACTAATTCAACTGAACAGTTATATTATAGCATTCTTATCGAACATATAACCGACGCGAATCTTTAAATTTATATAACTTTTTTATTTATGAACTGATTGACATAAAATAACCACACATTAAAATTCATTAGTACTTAATTATTATGATGTGACCGCAAACCCTAATTACCAGAGTGTGACGTCATATCACGCCAGTTTGACGTTAGCCTCGAGCGTTTAGGTCTATTCTGCATGTATGTTATCTAGGACAGAGTAAATACAATGTTGTAGAGATACGACTACAAAACGTAATTGATATAGGTCCGTTCAGGACAATACGAATCTTAGAATTAATGACCTCTTTATATCAATAACACATTAAACAGAATGATGATGGGTAAAAGCATATAATGGTGTACCCCTATTCCCGTAGCCTCCCTATCCCGGGGCGCGGACAGGTCCCCCCCCTGCCGACCCCTCCAGCTACGCCCGCCCCGGACTCGCACTGACCCATTTTCCATTGTTGTCGTCTAATCGACAAAAACACAATCGGGCATAATAATAATTTGGCGAAAATTCAGTTGTGGAAAATAGCTACAGTTGGTTTAATAGCTTATACGATAAACCTATACTCAATACATATGTGTGATTTAAAGATTCGGCCATGATGCGTTTTTTTAAGTAACAATTTTTTTTTATTAAAAATTAAGATGTCTAGGCCACGTAACTTTATGGTGGATGTATTGATATGACTATAGCGATTGATGAATCGAATTTGCTTCATAATTAATGTTCAACGAAACAAACAATCAAAGCTCGCTTTAGATTCATTTTGAAACAAATCGAAGCTTGTTACAATTTTCCGCCGACCGAGCGCTTCGATTAGCGCAATTTCCCCGAATAAGGGTTCATTAACCTGATTAATAAGCATCCCTTACTGCGCGGCAGAATTAAATAAGTACCGCTCTAGTTTGGGCTGGGCTAACAAATTCCTACAAAACAGTCTTCTTAAATTAATGTATTACTAAGTACGGTCGATATTACTATGAATACTAACTTTAAGTCTCATTCTATTGCGAGAACGGACCGCGCAACAGAAACTACATAACTCAACAAAGCACATTTTTTGTCTTCATATCATACCTAACCGGCTTTGCTAAACAGCTATGAATATTTGCCGCATCAACACGGTACCGATTCCTTAATTGTCAAATTAGTAAGTTTGATCTGGCATGATGGAGGTCAGGTGGTGTGAAAAAAAAACTTCATATACCCGCGTTTTGCGTATATTCCAAATGGCTCAGTGGTTATCTATAAAACACATCTAAGAATCATCCATAGTAGATATTTAAACAATAAAAAAACTAAATGGACTTGAAATCGTTTACTTAGTCTTTTCTTAAGTTCTCTACATGACACCTTACGTCAAAGACGTGAAACTTAAAATACCTACTACCTGCCCGTCCACCGCTGCGAGTTTAAAACAAATTAAGCTTTCATTCAAAAAGTTACTCGTGATAACATTATCATGCAGATAGAGGGAAAAGCTTGCAAAATGCTATGTTCCACCACAGTATGCTTTTACACACAGATGAGAAGTTTCGCTCAAAAATAAAAGTCCTGTAAAATGGCGTATTGCGTATAATGCGCGCATAGAAAGTTATCCCATTTTTCATGAGATAAAACTTTCAGAAATGAGCTCAGCTTTAATTTCTAAACAATGTAAGCTACTTATGGTTACGTAACTATAAATTCCCTGTCGGAAAATAACAGTAAACTTGTTTATTTTAGTCACAAAATAAATTACCTAATTAACAAAGCCCGTTATAAAATAATGTTGTTCAAAGAAAGATTAGGAAGGCTAACGTCCAATTTTTTTTTATGATTTCCACATACTTTTCTTCGGAGAAAATACTGTGTACGGCTGATGAGGACTTTAATAATTTTCCATTTGAGGGTTAGTGTATAGTTTCTGTATGGTACAAAAACAACCAGGCTAGCTTAAATTCATCGATACAGACAATAAGATCAGGGCAACAAAATTATTACCAAAAAATCTACCGATTCTGTAATAAATAAAACTGTATTGAACTCAATGGCGAGTTAGGAGAGGTCTGCGGGCATATGATGATGATGATAAAGGGATATTACGTAACAGCTATTTCAATTCAATAGCCATTAATAGTTAATTGAGCTGAAGATAGAGTCTATGTGATGTACGAATTTGCTAGAGATGCTTTTAATCGAAACGAATATACTTGCCTAGCTGTTAACATCTGTTCAGTATTACGCCTATTGTTTTATATTTAACTTGTACATGTATGTAGTGATATGTACAAGTTAAATTTATATGTACACACGTAACCTTTACAACAAAGAAGTTGGCAGGATATGTAAATAGAGGCATTTTTGGCAGCGGCGCCGCGCAAGCTGCAGTCGGGTTACGGAGATTAGCGAATTACACTCAGGTTGGAATAAAATTATAGCGTTCCGGTAAGCCGATTGTATTGCCAATTGTATCAACAAGTTGTGTTTTTGGAATCCTTCTCATTGGCGTTTTGAACACTAAGTAGGTAGTAATTACTATTTGCTAAAGATTGTTTGTACGAAAGAAAAATCAAGAGTTTACGTAGTTAGCAAAAATGTAACCTCTATCGAAATTTATATCCAACCAAAACAGATTTATTTGACACTTTAATATCTTTACATTGCGCATTAACCGCACAAATGGCTCATTAACTAAAGATTTAAACGAAATCCATAAAACCAAATTTTGGCCAGTTGTCTGCGAAGGAATAGAAGAAGCTGGGGCAGTTTGGAAGCACTCCCGGAGGTTTACGTTGTAGACTAACTGGATCATTGCAATTGCTTCAACAAAACTGATACATACCTGCTTATCTCTATCCTGTGGCATTTTTGTGTCGACACCCTCAGGGAAGGGTTTTACCAGCTCCGGCTTCTCCTTGATCTTCTCCATGATGAAGTCCAGCACCACCATGATGCCTTCCACTGAGCCGGTGATAAGGCACGCCCGCTCAGTCGTACCTGGAGAATAGAAGGTGCTAAGGTTTTCAATAGCCCCTAAAACTTCCGAAAGAACAGTATTTGTACATGACACAGTTTTTGGTAATTCAGAAACTCATATGTGATACGCAATTTAAGTTTCCTCGAGAGACAAACTTAGATAGAGTTAAATTAAAGTTGACTGTAAAGATGTCTCCTTAAGTGACACATTAGATCAGTGTCGAGTTGAATTAGCATTGTACACGGTAGGAAAGTTTCACCAGCATCAGCAACATCCAAAATTAGTCTGCCCAGAAATAGAACGCTTGCCCCAAATCGTTAATAGTGCCCAATATGATGACGGATAGCAATCAAGCCGCGGTAATTATTCACGCGAAATCTGGCGCAAGTACATAACATGACTACATTTTACATACTTAGTAACATTAGTAACGTGTGGCTACTAGGTCATCAGATTAGTTTTACCCATAGCCGGTTTCAATTATTGCTTATTTCGTCCCAAAATTTTGATATTCATGGTGCGATGGGTAACAGCAAATTAAGGTGTTGTGTTGCAAGTCTTACAAGAATTCGCTGTTCATAATGCCGTTTTAATACATGTCTTATTGTATATTTCTGCACAATTGAGTTATATGTCTTCTAATTTTCATCCAACATTACATTTAATTAAAATCCATTTAAGATCTTATTTTGCGAAATAAACCAAGCCTTCAATTACATTGTCTCCTCAGGTGCCGCAATCCTGAGCTTCTAAGTGAACAGCATCAAATTGATATCCCACTTTCGCCAATACTTCTGTGGAGGTTGAACCTTATCAACCATTAAGACAGACATCACGAATGATGGTACATTTGGTTTGCCAGGCCGGCGTTATCGATCGCTTCGGGTGCCAGGCCGGCCCGCCTCGCGGCTTTGTTGCCAAAATGAATAGGCCACTGTCACGTTACTTGCGAGAAACTTTATTGTGATTTTATCGCAATTTCATTTGGATATTGATGTGTTAGACGGCATACGGCCGACGAGGACGATGGAAGATTGATGGTGCAAGCCGCCTCTACTTAGCTGTAGTCCTGATTCATTTGCGAAAGTGATGGGTGTTAAAACGATTACTTTAAACCATAATATTAATGATTCAAAGCCTATTGTAATGTACCATCACAGGAGATACCTTCAGTAGTGGACATTTTAATTTTCAACGTAGTTTCAAAATGTTAAAGTCACTAATATTGCTTGATAGTGCGATCGTTAAATATTCATTACTACTTTGTGGCATTTACATTTTCCTGTTCCGAAGGTAGGCATTGATAAAATAATAATATTCTTATTCTTAGCATTTAAATGTGAAATAGTGGCGATAGGTTATGTATGATTCCTATTGAACACATCATCGTGAGGTTACGTCAACGCACTGATGCTGATGCCATCACGGTAGGTGCGGTTCTGGGACCAATTTTGTATCCTCCATCCATGTTGGAAAACCACAACATTCTAAGGTTGGGAGTGACGACGACATAATGAGGACAAATGACGAGGTTCCTTACAATCCTGAAACGCGCTATGAGAGTTTTCAGAACACGTACTATATATACAAGATCCCGACAATAACCTTCGGGCTAAAGCAGCCGCCCCGCCAGGCATACCACCCGCCTGGCTGGAAGATCTTCCCTATTCCGCTAAAGGGGATTAGATAATCATAATAGCCCTACCAATTACTTGCTCTTATTTATTATAGTAACATTCCAAAGAACGAGTATATCGAGACATCTCTATCGTTTCTAGTCGAACGGCTAACCGGGAAAAATTATGCAACCTACAGACTGTCACACACAACCGGTCTTGTTGGGTAACTCCCTTGACCTTGGGCCATTGGTACAACTCCGAGCGAACATAACACGTAGTGGCAATAATTTAGTGGCTATTATCGTATGAAAACATGTCGTTATCGTTTGGTATTAGTCCAATGCTATGATAATTGAGAACAGTTGGCCAAAGAACTGTACATAGAAATAGGTTGGTGATGCGTTGGCGCAAATGTGGCTGGTATAGAAATGTGTTGCCACGTTTGGCGCCAACGTCTGTGAACCAAACAAGTGTAGAAGTGTTGGAGCAGCCATGTGCGTTGTGTAGTGAATCGCCAACGGTGCAACTTCATACTCGAGGCGTGACAAGGAAGCGCGTTCTCGTTTGACTTAATACTAGATCCAGTATGTTACTACTAGAAGTAACAGTGTCGACTAATATTTTATCGACTTAAGACATTACTACAACTTGAAAAAAAAACTAATTTACGGATCGGCGTTTATTTAATGTTTTTATTTTTACGTTTCCGACGTTTCGGCTGCTTTACAGCAACCATGGTCACGGAAGGACTGAGGTGTTAGACGTCCGAGCGCCATAGTTAGAACTGGAGTACCCTCATATTTAGTTTAATTATACTAATTAGTGGATCTGAAGTCGGTGGTAGCACCCAGCCATCTTCCCTATTGAAATTAGGATGTTTTCCATTACTTCAATGGCCCCACGTATGGGTCGAAATCGGTGTTCTTTTGCAAGGATGTGGTGAATCAAATCTGATATATTGGCGGGTGCATAAAATCCGTAAAATTAGTTTTATTTCAATGTGTAGTATTCGCGTAAATATAAGATATCAATTTCACTGCAGCTGTTATTGATCTGGTACTTCAGTTGCAAGTATTAGACGTAGTATCGTCATACTGCAGTTATGCCGGTACTCGTGTCTCGCATCACTAATATCACTATTGTCGCTTGCTCCCACACTCGGGCAGGTTGGCGCGCGATCGCGTTCGCTGTGTGCTGTGTGTCGGTCAGCGCAAGGCCGCGCACATAAAGCGAGATTATCACTTTTATCCAATTATGCATGCTATTGAGTTATTGTAGAACTTCACGCCGACGTACGCGCGCTATTTACACACATAGTTACGAAACAACGCAACGCGAATGAAGTGCTTCATGTTGAGCGCTTATAAAACCTTCGGGATCATAGCAACATAGAAATATTATATCTTTCTTCTGTATATATCTTCAAGTTAACTACTGGTATCCTTTGGTATTTTGTCGTTCTTGTTTGACATACCTTAAAAGAACTATTATCTCTCTGCAAGCATTATTCTTAGAGTATCCTACTTGACCATGTTCAAATCTATTAATTACTTACAAAAAAGAATATCAAAACATACGCCTCTGTGTTTCTAAAGCGATCGTTCATCCTACTTGGCTGTTGGCGCCTCAAGAATTGCTCCAGCCCGTTGTAAATCATTAGCGCCTTCATTAAAGTGGGTCAACTATTGTTCTACATACTACAAGCTCTAAATATACTTCACGTACGGCCGCCACGGGCAATGTCACAAGTGTATATTAGAATTAGCTATGCGCAAATATATGTGGACATTATATAATGCTTTATAAATGGTATAGTGATAGTAATAGACCCGTTACAGCTGTGATTTTGAGGTAGCGAAGGACTCTAGGAAGATTTGGGGTGTGGAACAGCAACGGTGATCCAAGAACGGTAACATAATAACAATAAAGATAAAAAAATACGAAAGCGCAGTGTTCAATTTTCGAAATTGTCATTTCGAATATGGAACGCTGCGCTTGAGCAAACATAGTTTTCTTTACATTTATGCTTATTCGTTTACATATTTTATATTCATACAATCACATTGTTCCTTGTGTTCATTTTATTTTTATTCTTACATCACAGCCTTTATTGTTATTAGTTGTATGTGCCTAATATTGATGATACTACCTATGTCTCGTGTCGTCTGTAGGTAGATATCTTTCCTTACTTTCTTAAGTTACATCGTTACATCTTCCTGAAAAACATCATCATTTTCACGAATGAAAAAAAAACATCAAATTGTGACGCGCTGTTAGCGAGTTGCGTCACGTTTTGACGTAAGTACGTAACTTACGTAATTGCCGAATTACAGTTGCGGTTCATGAAACTACATTTAGTCTCTAGCGCACAAACAATAGAAGTCACAATTAGGGTTGTCGAGTGCGGCCTATGTACAAAAAAGCATTCTAGTGTTCGATGTCACGGTGTCAAGACGAATGTTTTGTTATTTTTAGGTCAAGGTCTTGAGAAGTAAGCCAAGTTGGTGCACCGCTCGACATTTTCGTCGACGTGTGAACGACGATTGACGAACGCTCTCGTTGGCCAACATCGCGGATTTTTTTTTACTGTCGAAAGTTCAAAGCGAGGTCGGTCAAGGTGATCTGTCAAATATTTGCCATCTTAATTTTGATGTTAAAACTCTCACACGGATCTAAGAGATGGAATCTTGTCACCTTAGTATTATTTTATTTATTTAATGCCATTTAATGACTGGACTTATTAAAAAAACGCTTTGCGCTAGAGTGGAAACTGCTTTGCACAATGATGATTATCAATTGAAAGCGAGGACGATATTTATACGCGATTAGTGCAAGATAAAACTAATCTAGTTCATCTTCATCAGTCTTGTTTACTTTGATATAAGTAAAATAATAAGTAAATAAACGCTAAGTTTGAATTAGAACCCAAAAAAGTAAACCAAGCCGGACAAAAGAAACGTGTTGCAGACCGAAAATTCAATTAGACACGATACATTTTTCCATTTCCTATTCCGGTCGGTCGGACGCAATGTATAAATGTCGTCTCGTTCTTTCTTATCAATAAAGAGAATAAAAAAGGAGAGCGAAAGAGTTAGGATATGTAGAGAAAGGCTCATTTAACCTCACATAACTCATAAAATAAGAGGGCTCTTATAAAATACAAGTATATTGACAATCTATGTTCCAAAACGGTGGAATACTCATCAAATTATAATTAACATTTATTGTTTGGAACGGGTTTTTGTGTAAATGTCACTAGACTTCGAAGTTAGCGTTTATTGAGAAAAACCTGTATTATAAATGCTCGTTTGCGATAGATATGGCCTTTAGAACTATCTCTTTAGACACAACCTTAATGCCGAATACTCAAACGCGACTCAATTTTGCGGGCTGTTACATACTATTTATGTCATACAAAAAAAAAATAAGAATGCAAGAATGTTTTACTTAACAAAGACGCCATTGTCACCGGGTCGCTAGGATGACTACGACGTCATTGTTAAGTAAGACACGAAAATGGATCATTTTAATCTATAAAGAAGCTATATGAATACTTTTGTGAAGTATTATATATTCTCTATACGAGAGGAATTCCAAACGGGTGGCCAAATTGTAGCTAAGCATTTTGAAAAAATAAATTGACGTTACTTAAGTGGGTACTTAATGGTTTACATGAATAATATAAATAATGATACTGATTCTGTAAAGCCCCAATGCATGTTGCTTGGGACTTTTCAGAATTAGACACCTTTTATATCCCGAGACCGGCTTCCCACCAAATTTTAGTTCCTTCAAATGAAGGCATGAGCATAAGGTCAGTGGGTAGTGCTTTCTGTGCTGCGGGTCTAGATTCGAATCCTGGTAGGGACAAACTTTGTGTTATTAGCACGAATATTTGTACCCAAGACATGGATGTTTACTATCTATATAAGTATTATATACTGAGTTCGCCCCCAGTCAATTGTACGGTACCCATAATACGAGCGTTGCTCAGTGTGGGACCGTATAGTTGGTGCGTTCGTCTAGCGATATTTAGTTTCAAGTGTAGCAGAAACATTAATTGCTATAATTCAAGAAGGAGCTTGCAAATGCTGCCTTCCTTATCATTGTTGTAGTCCGTGCGGCTGTCCTTCTGTCACACCTCGACCGCGGGATCGGTGAACTCTTGTTTATAAATAGAGTCCGGCTTCGATAAAAACAGTTGGTCTATCATTCTATGACGACCGGAGACAAGGTTTTTACTTGGCCCAGTAGGGGTGCCACCTTCATGGGAATAAAAATGATTTTTCTTTTCAAAAAATATTTTTGGTGAAATTACAGATAAAAAATACTCTTTTTTTAAACAGGCTGCATTCAACGACAAATTCACAATGACTGAAAGATGGCGTTTCTACGTAAGTGACGTGAATGCGTGACGGTTGTATTAGCGATGAAAATTTCTCGTACTACAATAATTTTCTATAATATATAGTACGCTTGATTCAAATATCCTACTACTATATAATACAGTAAGGTTGGCAACCCTACCAACAAGTCTAGACTTCCATAAAATACATTTACATACAAATCTCATTTTCAACTATGATTATAACTTGCTAAACGGTGTAGGAAAACATGGAGAGAAATCCTGCATGTCTCAGAGAACCCTGCCAAAGGCGTGTGAAGTCCGCCAACCCGCACTGGGCGAGCGTGGTGGACTATGGCCTAATCTCCTAACGCATTGAGTGGAGGCCCGTGCCCAGCAGTGGGAGATTAAAAAGGATATTATTATTATTACATTCTCTCTCCTCTTCCTCCTTAGTTTAATATAGCTGTTCCTTCGACTTCGATCGCATTGTCTTAAGTGGTTTGGACTATCCCGAGGGAATCTTTCTATTTTACGGAATAAAAAATATCTTTTAGGTATTGATATACGGCTATCCCTGTGGCAAATTTGAGCAAATGCAACAAGTGGATTTTGAGTTAATTTTTTTTTACTATCGAAAGGGAACCCTAACATCAGCGTATAATCTATCACTATGATCATTTTCATTAAAATCCATCCAATAGTTTCCCCGAGATGCGCATTCCGGCAGACAGACAAAAATATTGCCGATCGATTTCTGTCTTGAAGATATTGACTTTACGATTATTTTTGTCATACTGGCGGGGTCAAAAACATTTCCGTATGAAATACTAGGTAGAAAGTATTCAGTCTTCCTACTCCGTGTCGCTACACAAGCGTGAGCGAATTCATTGAATTTTCATTGTACAAATCATAGTAAAACATGTTAGCTATATCTACCAAATAGCTAGTAGAGCATACCCAATTAGTCATTTTGTAACGAAAAGCATGCACATCACAATAACCGTCCAAGGTTCCCGCGTGCACACACACACACACACACACAGGCAGATACACTGATGTCACCGCTACAAAAATAAGAGTGAATACAACCAGCCATCTAGAATGCAACACCTACACGAATATCAGCTATCTTGCACATAACTGTAGGAGAAATCAGTTCGAGCAAAAAAAACACATAAATCATTTAGTTCTTATACATATGCATGGCTAACAGCTAGGTAGGTAACAAGTTGGGTATCCATATTTTGTGTGCCAACTTTTTCGTATGAAACAACGTATTTCGGATTATAAAGGTGGTAAATACAAAATACAGTCTCATAAACAAAGTACTTATGATGATTAGAAACTTAGCAGCCCATTCCAATCTGAACTCTAATCAACTATCATTTAGTTGAAATTTGACGTTAAATTAAAGCAATTACTCTGATTAATCGGATTCTAACATAGCATGGGCCCCTCTACACTTCTCATTTGTAGGTACTATAAACTAGAGTCCCTTAAAATTCAAGCCGATACGCCAAGAAACCTTCACCATACAAATGTCATATTTTTCCGGTTATAATTTTACTCATACTATATTGATTTCTTATATTTACGCGAATACTACACATTTAAATAAAACTAATTTTACGGATTCTATCGCGTTTATTTTTTGTTTTTTACGTTCCCGACGTTTCGGCTGCTTTACAGCAACCATGGTCACGGGAGGACTGAGGTGGTTGACGTCCTGGTGTCATAGTTTGAAACGGGGTACCCTCATATTTGACGAAACGTCGGGAACGAAAAAAACAAAAAATAAACGCGATAGAATCCGTAAAATTAGTTTTATTTAAATTTACTCATACTATTCGAAATCAACCGATCGAACGGTTTTTCAATAAAATTGAAGCGAGTTGAGTAGATCGCAAACCAAACGATTACCTACTGCTAGTAGCGGCGATAGCGTGAACGTAACAATAAAGCAAGCACCGGCCACGAGCATGGGGGGCGGCTCGCTCAAGGTCCGCGCCATATGCGGTACCTACTGTGACGCAATCTAATCGATATGCGAAATCGACTGATTTAAACAAAATATCACAACTATTTTTCAAACTATTATCGACTTTAAATTATTTAAAATAAATATCGATACAGACCGTGGTTATAGTTTAGTTTAAATGTCAAAAGTTGTGCTAATATTAATGTGTGATGGATTACCGGATCTGCTTAGGAGTCTTGCACAACTCCACCAACTTACAATGATGGTTGCTGAACGGAATGTGGTTTTGTAACTGTTGCTTGTAGGTGTGGCTGGACAACGTTTGTGATATCCCCTTTATAGTGTTACAAGGGGTGAGATATATCGGTTTTTAAGAATCTTCATCTTGCAATTGGTCATATTTTTGGCCTGTCTACGACTTTCAAGTAACCTTTAACGTTACCTATAACGTTATTTAAATTATTCAAATTCAGTGACGTACATTTCAAGTCATTCAGAATACTTCTAGGTCAGTTAACTTGAAATTTGATCATAATTCCCTTGACAAGCGAGTCCTAGTTGTGGGACGCAATATCAAATAAATATGGCAAACAGCTGGTGATAACTGCATGAGTATAATCTTTGGTGTTCTAACAACACAATAGACGAATACACTACGTCTAGTACTGTGGTCACTGAAGTATGATGTTATAGATGTCGACGAAGGTGCAAACAGGCAAGGCTCAGCGGGACACGACTGGAATGCAGTAACACAGTGTTAATACAACTATTAATACGCCTCGAGAGAATATTAACTCTATTGCATTCATTGAAATTCGTAAGTGCGATGGATATTATAGAAGACTGTTTTTTTCTAAATGGATGTTGGAGTGACGCAGGAGTTGTGACGGCTGCAAAGAATGCAATATCAAGTGATCTTGAATGGAACATTTTAGATGTAATTAAAGTTCTCCATAAAAGGCTTTAGAGTTAGAGATTGAATTTGAGGTATTGATAGAATTCCAAAGAACACAACTTCTAACTTGGAGTAGAGTATTTTGGTGTTAGGAGTTGGTTCAACTTAGGGATTTGCCGATCAGTATTAGTTTCAAAACTTGCGGTACATGTTTGCAAGGGTCTATCCAACTTCCAATTAACAAACCTAGGGACTTAATGTTTTTATTGTTGGTTCAAAGATTTCAATATTAGATCTGTAATTGCGCGCGTCTTATTTTTTGTCTGATCGTCAATCAACAATCTTTTTATACGTTTCATAGTTGCGTAGGTCAAGGTGATCTATTACTTTAATTGCGAGGTTGGTTAACTGTTAATGGAAATCCATTGATTGACTTCAAGAACCCTAATCATTACGGTTCTAAATATATAAAAATGTATTAGAAAAAAAAAACTCATGTATCGATTAATGTCTCTGGTTCCTTTCATAAACGAACGCAAGATCGTCGTCAATCGAACAGCTATATGACTTCGACTACACGATAGTCGAGCTATTAATCGAATTGGTAAGTTAAAAGAACAATCCATGCAAGCCCAATACGGGGAGCAGACAAAACAACACACACACAGAATGTGAACCGCCCTCGTCCATTGTTGTATCAGAGATCATTTCCGTGCCACGTTGCTAGAAATAAAACAATGTGTTTCGGTAGGACCGCATATTACGGTTTTGCTTCCGGGATTTTTAATAATAGTATCAGCTGGAGCGAGCAAAATAAGCAATTTAGATCACGTTTAAACAGCAGCAAATCTTCCAAAAGTCTTAGTACCTTTTAAGCCACGCACAACACAGTCCAAGAGCTATAGAGGATTATTATGTCCAATGTATATCTTTTGGGTGAGGAGTAAGTTGTGATTGCTTGGAGCAAGATAAATCCGACTCTTTTAGTTGCTACTTGTGTTAATTGAGAAGCAAACACACTGTGTTACAACTATGTGTACAGTGTTATTGGTCTCCGTTTATAACAGAGATGTGTTAACAAGATGATGTTTTGTCATTCACTTTAAATCTATTTACGATACAATTTGTTTAGTAAAACCAGGCTATATTTTTTGTCTTAGGACATGTTAATCAATTAAACAAGTAATCTTATAGCACGCACTATACCACATCGAACCAGACTTTCAGTTTATATTATATTTTTCAGGTCTGCCACTTCAGAACCAGTTAATCCAAACTATTCTTTCAAGTCAAGCTCAACATGCAAATAAAACATAATAGGTCACCTTTTATAGCTTACTCGTGGGAGTTGGGGAGTCCCAAGCAGACGACTGTAATCCTTCTAAGTAATATAAAAGGACTCTTTCGTTGCACTATTCTAAAATCACCGAAAATAAAAAAACCGACCTACGACTTATCACCAGTTATTTCCAGCGGTGGCGGTCCAACCGAATTGAGCCAGTTGACCTACATTTTTATGAAAACGACACAGTTCAATTTGGCACAGGAATTACCACCGGACAGTATAATTAATATCGTTCAATGAGCCGTTGACGCGGGCTCATATTCATATCTATTTTTTAGTTGATAGAATTTTCAAGCGATTCAGGTGCTGACGTCACGAAGCGAGCAATAGGAAGACCTTGACACGTGTGGCGTAGCGAAATATCGCGATGTGCTCAAGGATATCTCCGTGGTGGAAAGTGAAAGTACCACTCGTCGTGATCTTCTGTAAATATGTCCGGACCGACGAGTGTGTTTGACTATGCAAAGCTAATACAGCGAGACGCTGCATTAATTGTACGTTTTGAAATGACTCGATGTTTTGCATAACAATAATGGTACAAAATCGAAGATGGAAATTAGAAAATGAACGCTGCAGTGTGTTAGATGTAAATTCTGTTAATGTCGTAGCCGACTATGTTTGGTTACCTAGAATATAACATATTTTTATGACTGCAAATACCTATTAACTATAGAATGCGTTATCGCTATCGTTATATGCGTTATATAATTTAGCGGCTTAATCGGAGCATTTGATCCTTATGCGTCTAGTATGTTCCATCGATCGTTTAATCATACATGCACATATTTAAATCCACATCCCATATTGTTGTGATACAGAAGACGGGAGCGTAATGAGAAAGCACCTGACTATACGCGCATAGTAATGAGGCAGGCGCCTGCGCAGCGCCGCCCCGTGCCGCCGCCCGACCGCGCGCCGCACTTCGGGCCGTTCGCCGCGCTTCGGGCCGTTCGCCGCGCTTCGGGCCGTTCGCGGCGGCAAACCGAACCTGACATTGTGACCCACTTGCGCGGAAGCGGTATGCCTACATTGTACACTATTGCGCACAAATTTATTACATGTCTAGTTATTTGTAGACGCTTAAGTAACAGCAAAACAAGATATGGAAGTTAGGTATTATTATCCACTAAAACAATATTATTTATATCCAAAGCAGAGCTGGTTATAATTTATCGACAGTTTTGTTGTTTATTATAAAGGTACCTGGACGATTTAATGATATACAATTAATTGTTACACCAATATTAGCGATCTATCGTTTTATGTTTGTCTTGTAAACAGTGTTATTCATTATTTAAACACTTTCTATCTATACCAAACACAAATGGTCGAGTCGCAGTGCTGTTCAGAATCTCTACGAAACATGCTTTTGTATTTTAAAAGTCACTAAGTTTTTCATTAGACTTTAGAAAATCTTTATAATCTGTTGGAAAGTGGTCATACTTTATTTCAATCGATAAATATTTCGATACTCGATGAACATAAATACGGTGTGCCACTAGTTATGCTAATTGCAGACAGATGTACGGCCGCAGCTAACTCCTCGGAGCTCACTCCGCAATAAAACGCGTCACTCTAGGTATACATACTGTATTTCTATTGGCTGCTTTAAATATAAAAGCACTATGGACATGGCAGGTATTTTTATACGACGCTTGTTAATCCTAAAGATGCACATGTAATCGTGCAAGATGTGAAAGGAAAGGTCCTTGTCACATTAAATAAAATACCAGTGTTCTCGAAGATTATCATGAACTCGACAGCGCAGTATAAAGTCGTCCACATAGATTTTTTTTTAAATTCTTCAGTATTATGACAAAGGAACTAACGGTTGATCTTACAAAATCCAATGATAGATAGCAAGTTCGGCCTTGACACGCCTAAACAATCTTAAGTAAAAATTCACTGTGGTGTAACCACGAATGGGCGGTGCACCTTAAGATTGTTATCACAAGTCTCAAGCTCGTTAGACTTATTATTTTTGAAAAAATACACGTTGTGTGCTTCATTGAGCCCTTGCGGGTCAGATCTGCAGTTTGATTCAAAGTTTAGATGGAATTAAGACAAAACTAAATCTAGGTAATATAAATTGACTTTGGCAGCAGTTCCATTCCTACATCCAAATGGCTTATTGTACCACTAAAATAAATAATGTTCAGTGACTTACCAGGATAGAAATCGTGTGACTTGGACATCTTGACCCTGGCTCCGGTATCTTTCTGCAGCTGTGCGATGGTCTCGCCACCCTTGCCGATGATGGCGCCAGCCACCATCGAAGGCACCAGCATCTTGAAGTGGTATGTCGGCTCCACGGCTGCAGATTACAAGGCGAGATCAAAAACATGGCAACCACCCTCATGAATACAGACAGATTACTATGTTTCAATTAGATATCGCCAATTAAAATATTAAAGTTATTACGGAAGCTAATATAAAGAAAAGAAACGAAGCATGGAGTAATTCAAAGTCCATATTTAAAATAAACAAAACTAATGAAGAGGTATGAGATGGAACGAAGGCTCGTTCAAACATAGTATTTCAGTTTGCTGTAGGCTTGATGCAGAGATATTTCGTACAAACATTTTGCGACGGCAAATTCCGTCACGTCTCTTTGGTGAGGCTTTCAGATTACGTGTACCATAAGTTACTGTACTTAACAGTGCGCCTCTACTATAAATCAATACCTTTGTATACAGCACCCAAACCCTTTTCAAGATAAGGGTAAGCCTGACGAAATTAATTGGTTTTAGAAATATTTAATATTATTATGGGTTTGGCATATTAATTACTGAGGATCTGAATCCGATCCAAGGTAGCTGTGATTAATTAACTGAACAAGTAACGGAAAAAATAAATTAACTAAGATAAAACATAGTACTCTGTTGCATTTTTCTACATTTAAATCAGGTGTCATGTATGATAATAATGTCATTGAAAATATAATACGAATAGAATGAAATATCAATGTGAACTGTGGAACACTTCGCTGTGGATACAGACTCACAAAAGCAACGATCTCGGCTTTCGTCGCCCGTTCCGGATCAGGTGGAGAGCATGAGTCAGTGTGATGTGCATCATGTTATGTGTGCATGTGTTGAGAAACCACACCCGCAGGTACCTGTGCTCATGGCAGTGCACGAAGATTCAATAGCCAACATCAAAAATAAATTATTGTATTAATTAGCTCGCGTGTGGCAACACATTAATTTTCATGTTTGTGTTGGCACGATACGCGATTTAAATCGCACCAGTGTTAGTTGTATCGTTTTAATAAGTTTAAATTTAAATCTAAGCCATTAAGTACAGCAATGAAAGTTTTTATAGTTATTTACATGCGTTTTAGATCGAAATACGAATACAGATGACGCCGAAGAAGATGACAATGTGATAAGTGATTAAGTATCGTTCGCCTTATAAAAGCTGTATTGTATACCGAGAATTGAGATAAATAATAAAGTTTTGAAATCAAAGATGACTTTACGAGAGACAGAGAAAAAAAATACTACAAACGCAGTGACGCGTCACGGAATATGTTGCAGGTCAAGAAGTTATAAATCAACGTTTCCTTGCATACAATAGTCTAAATAGCTAAACCACATACGTGGTCCTATTTAGGTGATACGATAAAAATCTAAATTCTTACAAAACTTCTAAACCAAAAAGTAAATGTGATTTTAATTGGATTTCTTTCAGCATTGTAAGCGTCCAATCAAAAGTAATGATCGCTTGAACAGACGTTGGTGCGTTCGGCTTTTGTTAAGGGAACCATTAATAAGCAGCAATATAATATCGACACAACAATGTGACGATACTCGTGTGCCGCCTACATTCAATATGTTTCAATTGAGTAGCATCCCACTGGCGGCTGCCGGCGCGTCTCATTTGACCTCATTTCAAATGGAGCATGGTCTTGCTATTCACCTGCCACCACTGGTCGGTGCACGATTCGAGCGACATTCGTTTTTATATTCCACCATTCTTTATAAGGTACATTGATTTATCAACGAAAAGGACACGCCGCTTAGTTATGTAAGTAATCCAAAGTTTGTGGATAAAGCTTTCCTAATGCAGACGACATTGCCACATGATGTTTCACAATAACATCTAAGCGGTCGTGTAACCAAAATACCAACCAAATAAAGTGGTAAAGGTTCTGTTTGGATGTGGGAGGTAATCTCCAAAAAAATATTCACTCATAGAAAGCTACAATATTCCAGACTGCTTAAAAGCTGTTTTATCGAGGCACCGCGAGCAGAAGCTAATAATATATACAATATTTGACGTTCTTAGATTATTTTTGTTACCAATTTCCCTTTCAAATGGCGCGTGCCACAAATGAATTGGCATTGATTTATAGCTTTTGATGACACACTTAAAGCAATCTACTTGAGTATTCATAGGTCTTGTGTGTGTTATTAATTTTGCTATGTACAATATTCTATGTTGGCCGTAGCTTAGAACAGCGGATTCTTTATCCTAGCATTAACAACAATAGAGCATGGAGATTAAACCGTGGGGCGTCGGCTAATCTAGATCGGACTGACCATCATGGCCGGTGATATATTGCGACAGAGTTGCGGCCACATTTTAATTTCGCACACAATTTGACATTCACGTAATTTAGAACGCCTGAATTAATGCCCGAGATTACATAGAGACCTTTTGTTAAAGCCCCTTTTGTAGTAACAAAGACTTCACCCGTTAAATTCTTTAGGAATTTTGCCGTCGGCCCTTTAGGAGTCGAGTGGACTTTAATAAGTCTCGTGTCCCCTCGTCTCACAAATACTGAATACAATACAAATATTAACTTTGTTTATATAATATAAAATTGATAGAACTAGGAGATACTTGGTGGAAATCCATTGTTAAAAAAATGGGGGCAGTGGATCCCTCTTCCCCAATTTGTTTATATAATATAACTGAGAATAAGTACGTATGTACTGTAGTTAAATATCGCCGGACAAACTAACTAACTATACGGTCCCACACTAAGCAACGCTGGCATTATGGGTACCGTACAATGGATCTGGGGGCGAACATTTGTGCTCATCACACAAAGTTTGTCCCTACCAGGATAAGAACCAGGGACCGTCAGCGCAGGCCACTACCAACTCCGCGCATCAGGCTGTACAATTATATTTTCTTTTTAGGAAAATGCAGTTCTTTACGTTTTTTTTTTTTATTACATTATAGGCAAGTATTTGATCTCGATCTCACCTGATGGTAAGTGACGATGAGATCTACGATGGATGGACGTCTGATCTTATCTGTACTTTTACTACTTAAAAAATCTCTTTCCACCAGCTAACCGTGCTTCCTAAATACCATTGTAGCATATCACAGTATCTCACCATGATCGCAGTATAAATCTAGTATGTTAATCACCGCAGCGATGCCGCGCCCCCACCACGCTGCGTGCCCTGGGCCGCGGCCCCACCGAGATTCGCTGCCAAGCGTCGCATTTGGCAATGCGGTGCTTTTAAAACTTTGGCATTGCATCCACTATCCTAGAAACATGGTGACCGTATTGTTAAACTGCGACATTTAGAATCTATCTATATACTCGTGTGCCGTATTGAGAACCATCGAGATGAGAATACGGAGATGATGGAGTTATTAAAACGTTAACTCTTCCTGCCATCTTGTAAGAGTTATTATGTCGTCAACGAATATCTCTTTTACTGGCACCCTCTAGAGCAGGGATTCTCAAAGTCGGGGTCGATGTCGAAAACAGATTTTGGGAGTCCAGGACGTCAAAAAACCGACCCATAATTAACACAAGTTCTTTTTTGAAACTTTCAAGACACTACAAAATGAAATTATTATTTTGTATCAATAGGACAAAAACTAGAGATAGGATTATTAAAGTAATTTTGGCTATGGGGTTTGAGATATCAGTTCATTTTGGAAAAGGGGTTCCTTGCCCAAAATAGATTGGGAATCCCTGCTCTAATGTATTAATCCAATTACACACTGGAACTTATTTATGTAAATGAATTTATCAGTGTCACTTAGCTATGCTATTATGATAGGTATAATAATGCCGTTGGCCTATAAATCGCTGTGCAATTTACATCACGCGAAGTCCTTGTAAATAACGTCCGCTCCTTATTCTAGCGGCAACTCATAATTTCGTGTCATATCGCCGACCACGATCTGTACGACTGAACTACTTTGTTTTGAAAGTAAAAGCTCACTTTCAATTTCGATTTGTGAAGCTCCGTACATATGACTCATATTCTGTGACCAAGGCATCAATGCTCATAATTGATGAATGCATTCGAAGAATATTAATAATTGTGAATAGATAATATGGAAAAAATTTTTATGTGAATTTTATGCTTTTACCATGACCTGGTTAACTTGTCATGTCATTAATGCAGTTCGAGTAAATTGCATTGCTTGCACTAACAGGTGATGTGTAGATCTATAACACAGTAGAATTAACTCTCTTGATTAATCTACTTGATTGAGTTTCCATTAATTGTTATGTAGCTAACACCCATAAGCGTGATGGCATCAGCAACTAATCGGTTATGGTAATTACACTTGATATGACCTCACTTAATATTATGACGTCAGCAGCTATGATTGCCGACCATTTTGTAGTAGAAATATATAAGGTCTATATCGCTTACACTTTCACTGCACGTGATGTTAGATGGCCTCTAAAGATTGCCATAACATACATGTCCATGAATTATGAGAAATTATTATAGTCGCATAGTGAAAAATCTAGAACAGACTTATTGGATTTTATTTTCTGGATTCCTGAGGAAACTGGAATACTGAGGGTACATGAAATTCGTTGGCTTTATTCTCATCCAGAACCTTTAATAAATCTCTAAATAAAAGGATATAGTTTAAAAACAATATGAGATAATTGCATCCGAACAACATTGAGGGCATAAAATGCCTCCGCAGCATAATAAATATAGCGATGTTCACGTGGCCCCGTTACAAGTAGGAACGCACTCGTCTTCACAAAGCCTGCTAGCTTTCATCTTTCTGCTTTGATCCGTGAGCTCAGCATGTCGAGATTAATGGGACTTTGTCTTTTGCGCTCGCGTACGATACATATATAAGTCTATCTGGATTCAATTTTAGCCCAGATTTCAAATCAGGTCAACTCCATGAATGAGTATTTGACAACGAAATATGAATATAAATGTGTATTTTGGAGCTAAGGTTAGACCAAATTTCCCGAGACGATAACGCTGATATCAAACTAAACAACCAAATGAAACTGATATACATAAATGCCAGATGAACTGGTTCAACAAATTCCCAAAACATTTTAAACATCTACGCGATGTCTCCAAAGCGACGAACTCTCTTGACCGAGTTTATTTTTATCACATTTTCCACCGAAATACCGGCCACGATCGGAACTAATAAATCACGCGTGATCCGTTCCCTCGTCACCCGAAACACCGCGGGGTTATCTATGGCTATAAAAAAGTCATGACACTACCCAGCCATAAACATAAAATATGCATAAGGCTGTGTCCCTAGTAGGCAAACTGTTAGCGGCCGACTGAGTGAGCCGCAAATTTGTGGCGAACTGAAATTCGAGTTAGCTGCAAATTCAGTCGGCCGCTAACAGTTTGCCTACTGGGGACACAGCCTTATGTGTAAAATTTATTCAACCTCGATACTACAAACAAAACAGATTGAATCTAAGTTAAGAATTTAAATCAAACATATATGGACTTTAAACAGCTAGTTAACATAGCGAGCTAGCAATCTAGCTTCTCTGAATAGCGTTTATTAGGCTAACTGCGCACGGTCGTCAGGTGATGCATTCAGACTATGATTGTTTAAAATAATTCCAACATAAAAAGTAACTCACTCAAATATTTATGATCTTGCTAAAAATACACCAAGATGGTGCTCCGGGAGAAAGAGAATTGCTCTGCCCTAAATACTGCGAGTATTGATATCGTACCGAAAATACTAACTGAACTTGTGCAAATACGAGTCGAGGAAATGAGGCAAAAGGGAGCCTTCGCGGATACATCTGTCAAAAACGTGGATTCTGTATAAAGAGTTCCGTTCGTCGCAAAACAGATGCCTCACCGCGAGGGACCTCTGCAAAAAGTTAAAATGGGATAGCTATTTATTATTTATAAAAGTTATCGGCATCTGTAGAAAATGGTAATAAACGAGTGTATTGACGCTATCTCCCACAAAACATTTTATGGATGAAGTATTTTTTGACGACCTGATTAGCGTAGTTGGTAGAGACCCTGCTTTCTGTGCCGCAGGTCACGGGTTCGAATCCCGGTAGGGACAAACTTGATGAGCATGAATGTTTGTACCTAAGACATGGATGTTTAATATCTATATAAGTATTATATGCTGGGTTCGTCCCAATCCATTGTATGATACCCATAATACGAGCGTTGCTTAGTGTGGGTCCGCATAGTTGGTGTTCGTCTGGCGATATTATTATTATTACCAATTTAATGGTAGAGTTATCCCAGTTTGGAACGTTGTCAGACTGCTTTGAGATATAGAGACAAAGGGAGCCCCTAAACGAAGTACTTAATAAGGGTTTATGGGGGTCTACACTGAGGTACAGTTTTGTTGGTTCTTTGAAACTCTGGTGTGTTAGGGATACATTTGCTCTTCAGTGTAGTTTAATTACAAACCCATGTCTGTTAACGTGCTATGAACTAGGAGACGAGAATTATTACGGCCTACTTATGGACATTAATCCATGGTTTTTTTTTACATAATCTTGGTTGTCAAACCACAATTTTTTTTTTATACATTATTTAAGACGTTAGTGAAGATGTAGTTAAAAATATTATTATATAGCTTTCATCACTATTTAACAATCAAAGCTATGTTTAATTAAGGAACATAAAGTTCATAATTTCTAACAATACGCCTAATCAAGACGATTTCGAAACGCGACGAATGACCCTATTATAATTTGTTAAAAAACAGCAGACAAAACAATCCACAATCACTTGTTTACACGAACAAATGAAATCTTAATGCACGACTTCTAATCAGAACACTGAGAGCTTTTTGGCATCAACTAAATGAGCGCGAGTCAATTATTACATTTCTGTAAACGATGCTATAAGAAATCATTTGTGGGCCATTCATTAACGTAGTTCTGGTTTTAATGACTATAGAAATTAACAAGATTTATCAATGATAATCTGGTAAGAATTATTTTTAAAGCACGCGTATATATCATTATAGTAATTACGGTTGCCGCAATTTCTATCGCTGAAGTTAATTTCATCGATAACATCTTTACCCGGTATCCTAGTTTAACAGATCAACTACCTACTCAGACGTAAGGAATTTATCAACGCCCGAAATATAAGTTAACAATAAATCTTAGTTAAACAAGGATTAAGAACCAGTCCACTCACCGTACGAACGATTTAAAATTCACCGGGAGTACATCGCCAAACTCGTATTTTATACGTCTTTAAACTAACTTTTGGCAATCAGCAAATATTTTGGCATCGTGCCACCGTTAACGATAATAGCAATGTAGTAATTAAAATCAAATTATTATTCATTTAATTCGGCATAAATGACCTACATTTCGCTTTTTTTTAATGATTCACGAGATATGCCTCTTGACTGTCACCGAGAAACGCTTGCCTTTGGCTTAGCAGACTGATCAAAAGCACCTCTCTGAGGGCACTCAAACCTCTTTAGCTTCATCAACGCTATTCATAAATGCTCGCTCGTCGCCATTAGGATGATCACGATTCTACAGGCGATTATACAGCGTCTTTCTGACGCTGCAGTCTCTGTGTCGATAACTGAAGTATCCTGCGACAAAGTCAAAGTCAAAGTCAAATCATTTATTTCGTATAGGCCTACGGGGGCACTTACAAATTGTCATTACATTTTCTTAAGTCTACAACCGGATCGGAACGCGACCTCAACTGAGAAGACATTGTATGTCCATCGGCTGGATCCGATGTAAAATATTAATGGCACTATGATTTATTTACTCTCGACGATATTATAGTCTTAAATGTCCCTACAACTAGTTCATGTCGTCCCAATTTTGCAAATCAAGGTTCGAGAACAGAAATTACCTACTTGTAATTTGTCGGCACAGCGGCCCCGCTGTGCCGACAAATTACAAGGGGCAGTGCCCTATTTCTGAGGACTTCGAACATTATAAAACGAGTTCATCATTTGAAAGTATATAAATATTTGCGTGCTAACACTTTGAAAATACTCAACCGAATACGCGGCAGCAAAACGAGCTTTTCAAAAATCCAACTCTAAAATTCTGAACGCAGATGAAACGCCACGGGAATAATTGAATAATAGCCCTGGAAAATGTCTTTTATTACCGGCGTCGTCTCGTTTTAAAAGCGGTAAGTTGTTTACAATCTTTAGGTAGTCATATTTCACAGGCGAATTTCGACACGGCCATTAGGCTGAAACTCTCAGCGACTATAAGTACGTGCGCGTCTACACGGGGGATATTTCAATACAATTGCAATAAATTGTAATTCACCGCTCTCACTCCCGTTATAATTGTAGCGTAAAAACAATTTATAATACTGCCCACAATTGATATACGTGGACGAACGCGGTATAATCTTTTTATATAAAAAATAGACAAGTTGCGCAAGAGTGTCGGCTTTTATTACTAAAACTAAATTATTTTATCTCTCAAATAACAAGAATGTAGATAGATAGAAGGCGCGTGTATAACTCAAAGTGCGGCCGTTAAAGGAATACCAAATATATACGATTCCAGCCGCAGTGTTTCGAGAGCATGCGTTTCACATGTTATTTAAAAATACTTTATTATGTATTTCTGCGTAGTAAAACAGTGTATCGCTTCAGACAAACACAAAAACAATACTGGCTTTGCTATTTGGCTTCACTGAATAGTTAGACACGCACCATCTATTAATTTTGTAGCCTGAGTTTTATCTGTAGTAGAGCTTGTAAAAAACACAAATCTACCGAATAATAAATACAAACATAAAAACGTCTAACATCATTAACCACGAATTTAAAATACTTCTATTTGAATAAAAAAAAAGTTACGCATCGGGCAATACCGCGACTCGGTGTTAACTACGCTTATTGGACGATGGACTAGCACTATATCATCAAGGTTATATTAATCCAGTTGCAATCTTATAACGATCGCTTCCAACTGTTCTTATACCTAATATTAATGATTTTGCGTCGTTTGCACAACATGAAGCAGAAAACGTAATCAACTATGTAGTCACACAAGCAAGAGCCTATCTAAACATACAGAGGTCACGGAAACTAACAATTTTATTACCAACCACGCTCGTTGCGCAACACCAAGCAAATGGGAGAAGATTTCAAAGTAAATCTTGGCACAATACTGAGCTAGGTTGGGGAAACCCAATAGAAAAAATGGCTAAATGCCAGTACTACCCTTAGATTCTATTAATCCTATAATTTCGTGACGTAACTCTGCAAATCCCAGGAATTTAATCGCTCTCAATCAGATGCATTCCTTCCAAATCTCTGTTTCAGATCTTTGTCATATAATTTTTATGCATATCAGTTTAGTTTCGTGACACGGGTGAGTTAATGCACTTTCCGTGATAACAGCTCACGGATTGCAACATTCAAAACGTTCTGCAGTGGCTAGGTGAGGAAGGGGGGGGAGGGGGCAGAATCACGCGATACAATAGCGTGCAGCAATCGATGTATGTTGCAGTATTTTAAATTATTGATATGCAAGGCCGTTGTGTGACCGAGGCTAGCATTTTAGACTAGCTAGAATTTAATGTGTAATTATTCACGATATTGATTTAGTATTCAAGTCATGGCATTGAAACTAGATTTGTCTGTACATCGTATTCAGATAATTCACTATCGTATAGTTAAAATGATGATGGTTTCGACATCATCTTTACTCGTTGCTAAACTTTCTCAATGTACTCCTCGACATTGCACAAATAACAACAAGCTTCTCCTCGTTCTGTTGCTTCATTTGTTATACAATAATTATGAACATTATTCCGATCCATTAAACAATGCCGTCCAACCTTAAATTTACGTCGGATGGCTCAGTGAAAGTCTTCCAAAAAGCTATGTAGGTCCCACTCTAAATAGTGTAATAGCATATTGCGCAAGCACAGCACAGCTGTATAAAACGAAAGTGTTCAACAACGTGCCACAATGTTTACCCGTCCAGCGTTCAAATAGATGCAATAAACACACTTATTGTATTGAATAAATTGCGCAGTGAACGTGTGCTAATGATTTTACCTACTGGCATTTGGATATGAGTGTTTGTTTTTGTGCATTTGTTAGATGAGATCTGATAAATCCATCTGCAGAGTTTTTATTACACGCGCTTGGGGAACGTGTTATATTCTTTATCCGCTTACGCTGTTTGTGATCACGAACTGGAATAGCTTCAGGAATGAGACTCGTAGGAATATTTAATATAGTTTTTTAAATACCAATCATATGATAAACATGACTCAGAAAGTGAGAAGATTCATGTGCTAATATTATACTAGACCTAAAGTCAAATTTCAATAGCAATTTACTACCAAATGCCCCAGTGTCCATGTCATTGTTATTGTTTGCAGTCTCTCCTGGGTGTTGCTAATGGTACTTAGTCACGAGTGCTTAGTCATGACAAATCTTTAGATTCACTGATACTGTGCCAAACATACGAAGTACATCTATGTATTTTTAGCTGTAGATTAAAATAAATTAGATTTTTGACATGTCATAACGCTCCAATAATTCTGGTCTATACATCTATAGGTGCCCATAGAATACAGTTACCTACTACAGTAGCATGACCTAGTTTTTAGGTCATCAATTCTCCTCATGTAATACCAAGGCTTTAAATTCCGTAAATTAAATTCACTCAGTTTTACGAGGAAATTTATCGCGGGAGTCTACTTCAGAGACAGACTCTACGCCTATTCGTCCCGCATTCGGTTGGGTATTAATCCTCAAAAATTACGTTCATTAAATTAATTTGCGGTCGCGTTTGGTAAGTACGGTGATAGTGGTGGTGTCACTCAGCAAAATTGCCGCAACTATTCTACATAATTTATCTTACCCTCAATTAAGCAGTTGTGAGCACAAGCGTTCTGATATTGACTAGCAACCAAACAGAGCTATAAGAAAAAGAGGCAGTTTCCTTTCTTCTCAATTTTGGAGCCCCATAACCAGGCAAAAGGCGAACTGTCCGGCCTTCGCCAAATGACCGCGCTGTTCACCGGTGCTACTAACGCGCGCGCTTTATTTTTGAGGGCTATTAATAGGTCAATGAAAGTCACAATTGCTATTATTAGGCACGTATACAAACGTGTAGATAGGATTGTCTGAGATCAAATTCACAAGCAATCCATGCGAATTGGTGAACTATGCGCCAATTATTTGAAGTTCCTTGTATCGAGTATGGAAGGAATAGCTCCTAACAATTTTGAACACAATGAACATTTTACTTTTTATGAAGGTTTTGGAGTATAAGAAGGAGTTTCTAATCCACGTCTTAGCTCCACCAAGGAACTGGGAACCTCGCAACGATTGGTAGAAACTGTTGAAATGAATCATATTCCAGATGGAAAAGGTCTAATGTTTTAATAAACTCAAGTCATTCGAAAACGAATCAAAATGGATGGCTATTGTCATTCATAGCGCGACTATTGCGCACGCGCATCGCATATTGTGACAGATCTATCGGTAATGCACACCCATTGCAGCTGATAACATAATTTTAAACGATAGAAAACTGAACATGTTCGTGTTCAATTAGTGCAATTGAAAACTATACCTAATTGAATACAATTTAAAGACGAGTATTGGTTGTTGTATAAAAGTAGATAAGGGGTATTTGGTTGCGAAAACGAATAGTACGTAACTATTATTGCTATATTAGACGTGTTTGTAAATGGTCGTGCATTTTACATGACGCCTATTGTCGACATTTTAATTTGTAATTCCCAATGGAAAACTACTAGACTTGGTACACTGAATAACGTGACAAAGAGAATATTATACAAGGTGGAAGGGGCATAATAGCGAAAACTTTGGGTATAGGTTAATGCTTATAAATTAAATTATAGAAATCATTTACATCGAAAGTCATTAGTTACAAATTTTGTAATTTTTGAGCGTGCAATGTATCGTAAACAACGCGATCACAACACAACGCTCCGCGCGATACCTGACGCGTGCGAGTGACGAGCGCGCTCGATCGTATTGAGTTTTTATTTACATTGCCGTTTTAGGTCTAAATTAGTAATTATATTTTTTAAATTTATAATCACGTTGAGATAAACTTCCGATATGATTTCATGCTAAAATCAATTTAAAAAGAACTGAAAAATGCGTAAAATCTTGAAAGGATCGACGGAAAACCCTACCTCTGAGAGGTTCAGAATGAAGAGTTCGAGTTCACGGTATAAGTTTTCGTTACGAGGTCACCTCTGACCCCATAACTAAAACACTTATTTTCAATATGAAAGCATGTTTTTTTTTTACTACCAGAATATATATTCCAGTTTCGACGTGCGAGTATGCATTTGAATACTTTCAAATCTGGTGTCTAAGGTTATCGTGTCGAAAGAATTGAGGATAGACAGGCAACGGAGATACGAGATGTGACCTCAAAATGGGGGAACCTCATTACAACGTTTATTAATAGAATAAGATGAAAACATTAAATGCCAGAACATTATAGTTAACAAAGAACACATATACATGCATTGATGGTATTATAACAATTGGCCGGATCCAGACCAAGATCGCTCGGGCGCGTGCATTGCGAGCGATAGACTTGCTATTAGCACGCACACGACACGTGCCTCGAGAGGCCACGCGGTTGGTCTGGTCCGGCCATTGACGTTTTCAACCAAAAACCTTTAATAATAACTATTACGGTAAAGACCCAATCGCAATCTCTCATCATTTCTGACTATTACATTATTCTATAATTTGTTGATAAACTTGCTGATAGCGGTATCTTATCACGACGAATGAATCTCGAGGACTGCGGCTAACCTAGATACTTATAAATCACCTAGTGCATACTATCTTTAATGAGAGTCAAGAAATGTTACAGTTTGGAGAATCAAATAGCTTGTACGCTTCGATCTTTACTTTTTTGAATAGACATTAACTATGCCATTAGCAAAGTGAATGCAATTTTTTCAATGCATCGATAGTGGAAAATGTTACCACAGACAAAAAAAATGCCTAGTAAATGGTCTGCATAGACTAAGAAGTTCTGGACGTGTTTTTTTTTTGTATAATAGTGCGTGAGTGCGTGTCTTTACTTGCTAGACTACTTTTCTCTAGGCTTCACTTGTAGCGCATGCTGTGTCTGAATATTCTTAACAAGTCTGTGAACCTCAATTAGTAGGAACTCGGAATACGAAGAGTAAACACCTTAATAATTAAAATAACAAAATGGGAAAAACATGTGGATCTCAAACCCAATGTGCCGTCGTCGTCGAAATTGTAACATTGAAATTGTGGCGTTCACGAACGCACCATATTGAACCGTTAGGTTGGCAACACCAGCCGGCAAAAGGGCTAGAGGGTTTTGACAGATAGCAAAGACTAGACAGGTTCGAGGTAACCCAACAGAGAGTTTGATGTCGTTATTATCTCTAATTCTAATTCCCAATTGTTATATTTAGTACATTATCTTACTCTTGTGTTATGTGTAAGTGACGAAGGTGTTTAATGCTGCCATTGATTGTTAACTACCAATAATTGTGGATACTCTGTCAGGCATAGCCCTTAAATACACATCGTCAGATTACGAAGGTTTTTCATTTGGAAACTACAACTACGTTCGACTAGACGGGGGTCGATTTAGGTACTGACGTACCTGCCCTACAAGTAGTCCCGTCAATTGGTGACTCCGACGCACCGCAGGCCTATTGCCTGCAGTGTTATTTACTCAAGAAGTCGTCTGATTGTTCAACGAGTTGCGCCGCAACCCGTGTGCGTTTGTGACTGTTGCGGGAACATACCGCAGACAGACACCATTGGCATAACCTACGCCAGGTGTATTTTCCTGCCAGCCGCCGTGAGAAGAATCCTGCTCGAAGGCCGCCTTTCCGCGTGCTTTGCGTCTTGTGGTGCTACGGCAGCGGGCAGTGTGTGTGTTTAAGTGTAGTTCTAATGATCATTGACGCCTTCCGCTGAACTGTACCCTGGTAGAACATTCATACCTCGTCAAGTTTTTATTAGTTTTCATGTGACATTAACATTGCATAGTGCAAAACGTTTCATTTATTTTTTGTCCTGCTTTGGCATGAAGGTGAATTGAACATACTTATGCGTTCCAGTACCGGGCGACATGAATGTTTTGCATTGACCTGAAATTACTTAATAATACTTTAGCAATATTTATATTTAATGTTTTTCTCGTTTCGTAAATAATAATAACCATCCTTTAATAGCGGTGTGTACACTAAATAATTAACATTATTTAATTTTTTTGGATTGTTTCAATATCGTGTTTTTTTAATATTAATTTATATTGAAACATCTTGTTTGTGATTGTTTTTTATGTGTTTCGTGTGTGTGTGTTCTTTTATTTGTTTTTAATGTATCTCAATAGCATGTATAAGGTGAATATTTTGTGTTTACATGTTGATTTATAATTTTAATATCTAAGTGTGCATATATTTTAATCTGATTGATAGTTGTAAGTTTTAGTTAGGTACCTGGGGATACAAATAATTTTGTTAGTATCTTTTTGCATTGCAAAATCCACCCACGGAGACGGTTTTCTTGTTTTACTTTATTATACCTTCAATTTGACTTATATCTAATTACTACTTTTTGCATTACTTCCACTATGGCTGAAGCTTTGAAGGAACAGATGGAGAAGCTTGCGGCTGAAAATGCAGCTTTGCAGGAAAAATTTCAGGAACTTTTGTCAAGTAAACCTAGTCTCGCTCGGCCTGAAGTTGACAAAGTGTCTGTTAAATTGCCCCCATTCTGGCTGGATAAACCTACAGTCTGGTTTGGCCAAGCAGAGGCTCAATTTGAGAATGCTGGTATTGTAGCTGACAACACTAAGTATAACCATGTTATCGGGCAATTAGACCAAAGACTAGCAGCAGTGATTGAAGATATTATAGAGAATCCTCCAAAGACAGGAAGGTATATTAAGCTGAAAGATGAGCTAATCCGCCGTCTGTCAATGTCAAAAGAGCAAAGAGTTCGGAAGCTCCTTAGCGATGAAGAGCTTGGAGACAGAAAGCCATCTCAATTTCTTCGTCACCTTCGCTCTCTTGCTGGATCATCAATCTCCGATGACAACATCATGCACCACCTCTGGTTTTCCCGTCTACCCCAACAAGTCCAAGCTATTCTAGCATCTCACTCAGGCCTGGACCTTGACAGGTTGTCAGAAATGGCTGATAAGATCATTGAGTGTTCTGGACCAGGCCAAGGTGTATGTGCAACATCAGTTTCATCCATATCAGGGCTAAGCGATCTGGTAACGGATTTAGTGGGAAGAATGGATGAGTTAGGAAAGGAAGTTGCCGCTATCCGCCGTGAATCTGTTTCACAACGCCCGAGACAAAGGCGTAATCGCTCCGCATCTCCGGCAAGACCATCTCGCAGTACTGTGCCGGCTGTGCCGGCTAGAAAACTATGCTGGTACCATAAGCGGTTTGGAAACAAGGCCACCAGATGCATCGAGCCATGTGAGTGGGATCAGGAAAACGCAAAAAGCAGTCAGTAGCGGCGGCAACTGATTGTTATCCACTTAGCCGCCGTCTCTTTGTTGTTGACCAGACCACCAAACGTCAATTTTTGATTGACACGGGGTCTGATCTGTGTTGCTACCCTCACAACTGGCTGCCTCGCCGTCAAGCAGCAACTGACTACACACTTAATGCTGCCAACGGAAGTGACATTCGGACTTATGGGACGGTAAACCTACGTTTGGATCTGGGCCTGCGCCGCGTTTTTGTTTGGCAGTTTGTAATTGCTGACGTAAAAACAGCTATTATAGGGTCGGATTTTCTTTCTTATTACCACCTTCTTCCGGACTGTCGTAACAAACGCCTCATAGATAATTCTACTGGCTCAAGCTCCGCAGGCATAACTGCCACAAGTGACCAACCCAGTGTCAAGGTCGTGGCCGCCGGGGGTTCTAATTACGCACAGGTGCTCGCCGAATTCCCGGAAATCACCCGACCACCTGGCCTCCCGAGGGTTGTGAAACATAACACCGTCCATCATATTACAACGACTGACGGGCCGCCCGTGTCTAGCCGCCCCCGCCGTTTAGCTCCGCAGAAACTTGCGGCAGCCAAAAAGGAATTCGAGGAGATGGTGCGCTGCGGCTCAGCGAGACCCTCTAAAAGCGCATGGTCATCCCCTTTGCACATGACACCAAAAAAAGACAACACCTGGCGTCCATGTGGGGACTATCGCGCTTTAAACGCCAGAACAATACCTGATCGATATCCCGTCCGGCATATTCAGGATTTCGCCCACAGCCTCGCCGGAGCTACAGTTTTCAGCACAATAGATCTTATTAAGGCGTATAATCAGATTCCCATTTTTAACAAGGATATTTCGAAGACAGCCATAGTTACTCCGTTTGGACTCTTCGAATTTCCTTTTATGACCTTCGGTTTGCGGAACGCTGGACAGACTTTTCAGCGCTTTATCGATGAGGTCACTTGTGGTCTTAATTTCTGTTTTCCCTACGTCGATGATATTTTGATTTTTTCGCCAAACGAGGCTCAGCACAAGGAAGACCTGCGCATTCTCTTCAAACGCCTTCAGGACTATGGAGTTGTTGTTAACCCATCCAAATGTGTTCTTGGAGTAAGTGAGGTCATTTTCCTGGGCTACCATATTAGCGCAGAAGGTACTCGTCCTCCTCAGGATCGTATTCAAGCTCTCCTAGATTTTCCACCACCCGAAACTGTACAAGGCATGCGCCGTTTCCTTGGCATTTTAAACTATTACCGTCGTTTCGTGCCTCACGCCGCTCAGTTTCAGGCCCCACTGATTAATGCTCTGGTCGCTACCAACAGCAAAGGTGCAAAACCATATCCATGGACACCTGAACTGTTCGAACAGTTTAACGCGTGCAAGAAGAGTTTGTCTGATGCTACCTTACTGCATCACCCCGTGAACAATGTGCCTTTGGCCCTGTTTACAGATGCTTCTAGCGCGCACATAGGCTCTTGTTTACAGCAGCAGACGAACGGTCAATGGTTTCCTCTTGCATTTTTCAGCAGGAAACTGACCCCGCAGCAATGTCAGTGGCCTGCTTATTACCGTGAGCTTTTGGCGGTGTACGAAAGCGTACAACATTTCCGTCACATCCTGGAGGTCCAGCACGTGACCATTTTCACGGACCATAAGCCATTGGTGTACGCGTTTGTGCAGCGCCGGGAAAAGCTTCCTCCTGCACAGCTGAACCAGCTGTCTTTTATTAGCCAATTTACCACAGACATTAAGCACGTAAAGGGTGCTGACAACGTTGTCGCCGACGCAATGTCGCGCGTTGATGCTATTTCCTTCGAACAAGAGCACGAGGCTCTCGCTAAGTCCCAGCAGTCAGACCTTGAACTGCAAAGTTTGCTGAGAGGTGGTTCCAGCCTGCAACTGACCAAGGTCAGGATCCCGGGCACTGGCGTCTCTTTGCTCTGCGATGTCTCGACTAATAAGCCTCGACCTTATGTAACTCCTGAACTTCGCCGCGTGTTGTTTAACAAGCTTCACAATTTGAGCCACCCCGGTGCGCGTGCTTCTATTCGCCTCGTTACTGAGCGGTACGTATGGCCGTCGGTTAGAAAAGATTGCCGTGAGTGGTCTCGAAGTTGTGATGCATGTCAGCGCAGCAAGGTTTCTAGGCATAATACTGCTCCTCTCGGCGATTTTCAACTTCCGACAGGTCGATTCCTTCATGTCCACTTAGACATCATTGGACCGCTGCCAGTTTGCAACGGATTTCGTTACTGTTTGACGGCGATAGACAGGGTAACCAGATGGCCTGAGGTGTGGCCAATGCAGTCTATCACCGCAGAAGAAGTTGGGGAAACTTTCACCCGAGAGTGGATTTCCCGTTTCGGTGTACCTTCTGTCCTAACAACAGATCAGGGCACCCAATTTGAATCTGATTTATTTCGCCGACTTCTGAATACATTCGCTACTAAGCGAATTAGAACCACAGCGTACCATCCAAAAGCGAATGGCATGATAGAGCGTGTTCATCGGCAACTTAAGGCTTCCTTGATGTGTCACGGCCAGTCTTGGACAAGCGCTCTGCCATTTGTTCTTTTAGGTATGCGGTCCGCTTTTAAAGAAGACCTCAAAGCTACAACCGCTGAGTTGCTGTACGGAGAAACCTTGCGTCTTCCTGGAGAATTGCTCGTGCCGGCAACAAATTCAGATAAATTCGAGGATCTTGCTGATCTAGTAACGAAGTTGCGGCGTGTCATGACTACCATTCGACCAACTCCAGCATCCCGTCATTCGCACCCAGCCGTTTTCATTTTTAAAGAACTCGCCACAGCGACACATGTGTACCTCCGCGAGGATGCCGTTCGAAGGCCATTGCAGCCTCCATATACAGGGCCCCATTTAATATTAGGACGTGCCAGTGATAATAAAACTCTAACTATTGACATTAAGGGAAGAAGAGCTACGGTAACTGTAGATCGAGTTAAGCCGGCTTTTGTTACAGACGATGTTTCACGAGCTTCACTACTGTTACCCTCGCCAGTTCCACTGCGGTCTCCTACAGCTCCAGCACTAGCTCCTTCACACGTTCCACCCTTAGTTTCCGGGCCCTGCAAAGTTAAGCCATCTTCTGCCATGCCCTTTCAACCCGAACCAGTTCCATGTCCCCAGCCATATGTTACTCGGTCTGGTAGACACGTTAAGTTGAAGACTTTTAACGATTAACCATTTTTCTCCGTGGGGGGGTGGTGTGGCGTTCACGAACGCACCATATTGAACCGTTAGGTTGGCAACACCAGCCGGCAAAAGGGCTAGAGGGTTTTGACAGATAGCAAAGACTAGACAGGTTCGAGGTAACCCAACAGAGAGTTTGATGTCGTTATTATCTCTAATTCTAATTCCCAATTGTTATATTTAGTACATTATCTTACTCTTGTGTTATGTGTAAGTGACGAAGGTGTTTAATGCTGCCATTGATTGTTAACTACCAATAATTGTGGATACTCTGTCAGGCATAGCCCTTAAATACACATCGTCAGATTACGAAGGTTTTTCATTTGGAAACTACAACTACGTTCGACTAGACGGGGGTCGATTTAGGTACTGACGTACCTGCCCTACAAGTAGTCCCGTCAAAATGAAAAATAATAAAGCAGAAAATACATTGTTCTATTTTTAATGTATTTTATACGAGGATTGACGAAGGTACTGCAGAGCGACAAGCCCCACCCGCGGCCCGTAATCTCGTACGAATAAAATTATAAGATTCGCTTCACATTTACGTGCGGCTTCGAGCAGAATTAGTAATTGCACAATTTAATGCGTTGACATTCTGCTAGCATTCTGACACCAAGACGCCATGTACAGCATACTTAAATCCTTTGGTGTAAGTTGTATACACTAGTAGGACAATTGCCTAAGCGCAGATACTTACGACGTAGTGCACAGCAAAATAACAATATTATTAACAAATAAAAATGACATTAAACATCGATTGAGTAAGGCTATCACAGTAAAAAGTGTAGCATTTAATAATTGTTATTACTTCTGAGATATTTCCAATAAGCACATTTATAAAACTTAGCGAATGAGAAACATCATTGGAGATAGAAAAACGTACATATTTATCCAATCTAATAGCAGAGCCTAATCGCCCGCGCGTGGAACACATTATATAAGGTAAATAACAAAGGATGTCGGCAGGTAGGCGCACAAGGGCCGAATAAAGCTCGGCAAACTATTAGAGGGATGTATTCCGTCTTCTGTAACCTCCGGGGAACAACCAGACATATTTTGTTTCGGGGTTTCTATGTAACACTCGTGAAAATAAGTATCAGTTTTCTAAATAGAACATCTCAAGATAAAACATTTGCGTACTATGATAGAATAAAAATAATAATAACCTTATTCTTTGTTACGACTTTATAGGTAAAGTAGACGAACTTTTCAAACCCAATGATACTGAAAGAGAGACTAAAAGGACAATTTTCAAACCCAATGATACTGAAAGAGAGACTAAAAGGACAATTGGAATCTTTCTTGAAGCAGAAGACGAGTTAGATCACGAGACACTATACGGCAGAGTATACGTCATACGAGTTTTTCGCGAAACTGAATACACGCTCGAACAACTTGTGATAAAAATGATAGCCAGAGCATATACTTCGAAACATCGCCACCGAGAAAATGCGGAAGAGAATCATGGACAAACGTTGATGACCTACGGACGCAGCCAACCCACACGTGAATAGGGGACATCGCAATTAAGATTGATTTTGACATCACGTGGCGGTTCGCCGCCGGACTGTACCGAGTTAGATAATCCAGCAATGTAAAGACTGCCACGTCCAGATCTAAGCTAGACTTATTTCCATGTATCTCGACCCGAGACAAAACCTGTAAATAACAGCAGGACAAAATACCCAAAAACAAGATATTCTGGCAAGCAAATAACTATTGCTGAAGTTATTAGAGATTTCGCTTTTGTAATTAAGGTAATATGCCGTTAGCCATAACGTAAAGTTTGCCTTACTCCCTTGATTGATGCCTTCCATACATCGGATGACGAAGCATGTTGCGTAACACGAAAGGCGCGTCCATAACGCGCCTCAGAGCCTCGGAGAATAGAATGATTACTCTGGGCTTTGTGAAAGTTCAATAATGACATAAACTGTTTCAATGTAGGCCTGCAGATAGCAATTTGTATAACTATTTAATATTTCAAGGCCGTAATCTATGGAGTCGCGAGTCCTCAGATGAAATTGAAATGTGTCGAAGCATTTATAAGCTAAGAAAGTATAAGTAAACGTTTGTTTTCCTCCTTTTTCGTTCTCCATTTCTTGGTATACGTTGGAAGATACCTGACGATATAGGTAAAATAGTAAAACAAGTAAGACGTAGCACACTGATAAGAAGTCAATTCCGCCAACCTTTATTCGCCTTTCAAGGATAGCAAATGGGACAAAGTTCTTCATTCAGAACGTCGTAAATTAAGTGCATGTCCCTGAGACGCTTAAATGTCTTTTTTGTATGAGGAAAAATATATAATTACAATACGAAGCTTCGCAATTCTCAGAAATAATGAAACGGGAGATGGTGTCGCCGTAATTCTAGTATGGTCACTATTGAATTGTAATGCATTGAATTGCAAATGTTAGCGATTCATTTACAATCGCGCAGGAGTGTGCCTGCAGGGGTGGCTGTTATAATGCATATCGTTACACCCAGATTTTGCAGCTTGTTTTTGTGTTTACATTGTCACGTTAACGATAAGTGCCTGTGTACCGAATAATATCGTTAAATAAAAGCGGCTTTTCTAAATAACCGTTAGCCTTTTCAGCATTTTATCCTGGTTTGTGGCGGTAATGAGTTTTTATTTATTTTATAAGCAACCATTTAAGAATTCTTTTTTTAAATTGTGTGCTTTTACCTACCCTACTACGCCGAATGTTCCTCTTAAAAAGCAGGTAAGCAGGAACTTACTGTAGGGTAAAACCCCAATTAGGCTATACTTATTGTGTAGATCTTTGCTTGATATTTACAAGTTTTCTCCTCAGTCATTTAGTCAGCAATGTCCACCGACAACAACAATCAGCGAGTCTCGGAAACGCTAATTAATCTGCGGAAATATTAATATCTGTCAAATTATTTTAGTATAGCACTTTGTTATTTTATTTTGTACATAATAGCTCTATACACTCACGTATCTAATTATGTATCATTATATATTGTGTAACTAACAAAGGTTGTTATTCCCTTGACATTAAGTAACGGTTAAAGCGAAGTTGTTATCGGCTATCTACGAGAGGATGCCTCGTAATCATTTACGTTATTTAGAGGCACAAAAACCACCTACGTTTAATTGACGAATGTTAGCTAGTTAATATCATTCGTAACTAGTGTTTTTATGTTTAGAGTGCCTACGTGTTCTCCTTGTTTTACAAAATGCTAGATGATTTGTTATTCTTCTTCTTTAGCCACATTTAAACATATTGGTGTAGGCCTCCTTCAGCATCTTCCACTTGTCTGTCTTGAGCGACCTTTATCCAGTTCGATCCAGCTGCTTATATTATTATTAACCTATATTGTCCTACAGCCGGCAAAGATCATTCCCACAACCCGCTATGCCATTTTATTACCAGCCATCTCTGGCCATTGCCAAGGCCAACGTTTCCTAGGCCTGCCCTGACGACGCGTAACTTCAGGCACCCCAAGCGTGAGGAGTCTTTCCCATCTCTAAGGGTATTTCCTGGTAACAACGTATTCCACCCAATCCCATTTCAGACTGGGAGACTTCTTTTCTGTGACAGTTTTAAAAAATAATCGGTTCGGGTGGATAAGATAGGTAGCTTCCGAAGAGATTACTTATAGGTTTTTGCGCCTTCCTTTATTAACGAATGAGATGTCTGGTTTTGGAGAAAAACTATGATTTTTAATCATGAATTAGAGATAACACAAGCTCAGAAGCCTTCACGGTAAGCTAACCATAACTTCGCAGCTACGTTTGAAAGATTTAAATTAGGGCTGATTGCCTATCTATTTTAGTATGGGTGTCACTGGAGTCGGCTACATCGGTGGGTTCACCAAGAGATATTTATAATGTCACCTTATCTTCAGGCGGGTATATTTTCCACGACCTTGACGCACGCCTTGAGTTCTAATCGCCTGTGTGTTCGTCCTATTTCGTATTTCCCCTACTCTTTTTGAAATAAAGAAGTTTGACAACATTTTTCAACGAAAACAAGAAAACCAAGTCAATATTCAGTTATATTATTACCGAGCCGCCTCTTAACGGAACGTGTTTACGCAATCTGAACCAACAAATTACTAACAGCAAACAATATACCCAACACACACATGTCCCCGCCAACGTTTGACAAATTGTCGCCACTTCGCCAGAAACCTTCATCCTAATTACACCGAGCACAATCGACAATACACTCTAATCTCTGAGCGACTAAGTCGAGAACTAGACAACGTGACTGCGACGAGAACCGGTAATGACCTTGCCTGGCATCAATCTGAACCTTCACATAGTTATTAAAACTTATTGCTGACGATTTACACTTATATTTAGCAAAGTTGAGATGAGGAAGGATAGGATGACGTCATCTTTGAAATTATAGTAGGTATTGGAGGTCGTTTTGGAGCGATAGAGCTGTTCGGTAGGGTAGCGTAGCTACCTAAATTCGCTAGAAATAGAATTTAAATAAAAATTTAAACAATATTGTCGGCGCGATATTTCAGTACACAGTAAAGGAAATCATTTAGTTGAAAGAAGTAATAATATTTAATTTAATGATCCTTTAAATGTTGAATGTAGTTGTTGGTGGCATTTTGCAGGCTGCGTATAGGTATGTAGGTTCCGTGAAGTACCTATTGTTACAACTAAAACTTTAATTTGTTACTGTAATACACTCGAAATCTTAATTTTAACTTAGAACTAATTTTATTATACTTAATTGAATGATGGTGAATCAGTGCCAGACTATATTACTTGTGTGTCAAATATAAATTCGAATGGATAATGCAAAATAAAGGTAGATATTATTCCAATTGTTAGTTCTCACTGAAGCGAATAGAAGAAGCGATAAAAATAAAATCATTTGAGAAGAAGGTATGAGAAGATACACCAAAAATAAAAAATGGATCGAGATCTGTACATTGGAGTTGATGTTCACACCAACAATGTGAGACTAAGCCATGAGTGGTTTGGTGAGGCTAAGTACGACATGGCTCACAACAACGAGGCGATGTATACTGTGCACGATGGACGAGTTAACGAAAAACGCTAACACCTACGCGACCCACACACTCTATGCTCATGACTTATTGCAGATAAATAGCTAGTTTATTAAGAAATAAGAATACCTTTTTTTATTATTTTCATATAATACCTAGTGATTAAATAATCAATAATCGGCATAACTGCCTACTGCCTATTGGGGCAGTGATTTTTTTTTTTTAATCCCCTAAGTTTAGGCAAAGCCGCATTGCAGTGATTTCACATTGGATATTTGATAATAATATGGGGTGAGGCTTCTGCCATTGTATTTGCTGGGCAACCACCCTCATAAGGGGAGGGGTGTTTGGGCCATAGTTAACATTGTTCAGCCAGAGATATATTACTGAAAATGAGTTTCTAAATTAAGGAATTGTAAGCCCGGGTTTGTAACTGTCCAGTTTTTTGTTTCAATGGCAATAACTCAACCAACTTTTATCATTACTATTCAATTCAATTTGAATTGACATTATTAAATAGTCTAAAAATAATGACTAGTCATGTTGCCTTCTACTCAGTTTGTCAAAGCAAAAGTTGGTTTTGAGCTACTATTACTTATATGTGAACCAATATAGAAGGATAGTTTTTCAATGAGAGTTACTTACTCTTTTGAAATTTCTGTTAGTGTTTTAAAGGTTAAAGTGATACCTAATACCCAATACAAAAATATAAGTAATATAGTTTATTTGGACATAATAATCTTCTGCTGCTACAGCAGTTCATAGAAGTTTCCTGATATGATTCAGTAGTAATTTGTGAAGTGGGTCACAGTACATGAGCAGAGGTGCTGGGCGCGAGGCAGTGCGCGCGTGAAGCATGCGCGCCATAACAACCACAAAGCTGATGAGGTAACGATGCGTTGACAGTCGACTCACCGAAATGAGACGTAATATTGCTGTGGCCATTGGCCAGGGGCAACGCGGTCACCAAGTCTTGCACTAAAAAACAACGAGTCTCCTTTAACATTGCATGCACACTGCACGGCCGCCCCGGCCGCCCCTCGCTTATCAAAACACACCAAATTACCCTGATAAATTATAATTCTCGCTACTTATCAACGGAATTATTGTCACATTACAGCAATAAACTCCTTATCTATCACGGCACAGTTTATCGTAAGTATTATTCTTTTAGTTTAGTACTTTATAAAAATTCGACTCGCTGTGACCTCACAATCACTGAAAATAGGTCACATTGATAACAACAGGGCCCACTGATAAGAATCTAGTTGGAATCCAGCTGGATCGACCACAAGCTCTATGTCAATGTTATGCCTGCCGAGTACGCAATGAAGTAAACCAACACTCTATAGGTAAGGTAGCTATGTATAGTGTGTGGACGGATACTGCGGCACTCACCGGAGCTGAAGTGGGACCTCTTCACGTCCCCATTCTCTGAGTCGGCGTCCAGCGGCCGTTTCCTCGAGTCCGTGATCTCGGGACTGGAGCAGGTATCCATCCCTGTGTCAGCGGCCATGTTGAATTTCAGGGCAAAACTTTAAACTTGTCTAGCATAATTCCCATTACGTAATTGCTTCAGAATGCGTACTATTATACGGCACTATGCATTATTATAACATAATAATGTTAACACTTAACACTTAAACAACTAAAAACGAAGGGGGATTGAAGTTTTGAATGGTGTAGTGTAATGAAATAAGAAGAGAAGTGACACTAGTGGTTACGTCTAAACGTTTTGTGAACGTTTGTCGATACTGCGGCTGTTTGTGGCGCACAGCCAACGTGAACATAGCCGTGGGTGTCACGCCGTTGGGTTGGCGCTCCTGTATTATGACAGTAACCAGCTGATTGCAGTAGTGATCAACAATTTTATCGATAAAAATATTTATATTTTGTTAAAGCAAAGAGGATTATTATTGGTTTTATTTTAATTTCAACTCATCGCTGGCACATTATAATAGGCTTTTGATATTTGATTTTATTCGACGTAGAACGTCTAAGAAAATGTATCTTTACTATTGTGTTGTGGTACCGAATATGCTGTAATTTTATATATTTTTCGATGTACCTCTATCCAAGTATAAAAGTGATTCATGATAGAATCTACAATTACTTTGAAATTAACAGCTTATTTGCTAAAGAGCAAATGGGCTTTCGTAAAGGTAAGACAATTAATATGGCAGTCTATAATTTTTTAAACTCAATAATGAAAAGTCTAGATAACAAAATACCAGTATGTGCTTTGTATATGGATTTAAGTAAAGCATTTGATTGTGTGGACCATAAGATTTTGTTGAAAAAGCTGTACGTGTATGGGATCCGCGGCAATGTACTGGATCTGATGAAGTCCTATCTTAGCAAAAGGAAGCAAGCAACAGTTATAACTAGACTATGTAGTAAAACAAACAGGGAGAAAAGCTACACATCAGAATACAGAGAAGTAACGTTAGGCGTACCTCAAGGAAGTGTGCTTGGCCCTTTGTTATTCAATATATATATAAACGACCTTCCAAAAGTAACAAATCATCCTACTATACTCTTTGCTGATGATAGTACGGTTATTTTTACAGGCCAGAACAAGTTGCTCCTAGAACAGGATATAAATAGCACTATCCAAAGCATAATTAAATGGCTGACATCAAATAATTTGAAATTAAATATAGGAAAAACTAAAATAATGATATTTCGCAATCGTAAAGCACAATTTTCAGATCTCGATATTGACTATCTAGGGAATAAGATTCAAGAAGTAGAAATAACAAAGTTCTTAGGCATGATAATTGATAATAGGTTAAATTGGAAGTCACATATTGAGACCTTAAGTTCAAAAATCAAGCAGCACTCATATGCACTCCGCATGCTGGCGAAGACTGTTGATATATCAGTTGTACTAACAGCATATCATGGTTACATAGGATCACTGATAAGGTATGGCGTTATATTTTGGGGACAATCCACAGAAAGAGATGTGGTATTCAAAGCGCAGAAGCGGTGCGTTAGAGGAATATGTAATATTAAACAAACCGACAGCTGTAGACCCTATTTTAAAGAGCATGGTATATTAACACTAGCATGTGCCTACATCTACGAGGTTGTCAGTTTCGTGAGAAACAACACTCATTATTTTGAAAATTATAGGAGTAAGCGGCATAATGCAAAAATCTGTTTTCCCTCTAACAGGACCGCATTGTATAGCAACAGCTTATTTTGTATGGCGCCGCGACTGTATAATCATCTACCGAGTACAATACTTGAAACTGCACCCATTGAATTGTTCAGGCGGAAAGTTAAACAATTATTGGTACAAAAATGTTATTACACAATTAATGAATATTTAACAGACCCTCTGCAAAGATAGCGGTCAAGTGAAGGGTATTGACTCTAATTTTAATTGTATTTTTTATTTTGACTGACATATTTCTTAGGTAGTTGCTGAATTAATTTTAATGTTGACATTAGAATTTTGTAAATGATATAGCCAGATTAGCAATTTGCTGGCGAATTATATTTGTGACAAAGTTTTCATATTGTTATATTATTGTTTACTGTGTATTTTATGTTTTTGTTTTTGACTGCTTACAATGTCAAGTTTGCATGCTGGAAGGCGAAATATGGCGAACATTAATTTATATCTTTGACCATGACTGTAACCTACCCATATTAGCAAATAAATAATTTGAATTTGAATTTGAATTTGAAGTATATTTTATTGCTTACTCTCACTGACACTACGTATTTTATTTGAATTCTGCTGTATATGGTGTTTATCACACTGAGTGACTGCACCTGAGGAGTCAGTTACATTATTGTTTTAATAAATACTTCGTATGAATAATCGTATAAGTTAATAATATTGTTTTGAACTCCCTAATTTATAATTGACGTATTTATCTATTTTTGGAAGTAAGATGTGTTGTAGTGTCATTGATGGCTATTTTTATTTTATTTATTTGCTGAAATTTCTGTATTCGTTTTTTTATTTAATCAACATTTAGACACATAAAAAATATCAAAACCATAATTTCATCTCAATCTTTATACATGTTTCAAAAAATTATCGATTAATGTAATTTATTTCATGAACATTATAACAACACTAGAAATACGTAATCTACCAAGGTCGTTCGAAAACCAATTGGCATTCGTCACTAACTTCACTGGGATTCAATTTGTGCGGGTTATTTGAAAATCTTTCGCTGTTATATCGTACATCGTTTTTATCATTCGTTATTCGTTACAAAATTGGCTTTACAAAAAGGACATATAAAAAACTAATTTAAGATCGATAAATATTTTGTTTAATATACGACTGAAGAGTCATAAATAAATATAATATTATTGTTAATTTATATACTTAATACCTTCATAACACCGCTTTCGTCTATCAAAAAAGTTCAAGGCGATCAGCTTTTTAATTTTTGCGATCTTAGCTTATAATAGATAATTACTTTTTATTCGCGATTATTGATGAAACCCTTGCTTGTGGATTTCAATAGTAGCGCTGCTTACCCAGATAAACTTTAGCTCAAAACTAGGTCAAGGATTAATTTACATTGTCGTCTCTATCACACAACAAGGCAAGTCAAGGAGGATGTAGGTCTTCCTACTCTGTTTTAAGATTTTGGTCATGTAACGCTTGGGTAGAAACTTTTTTGCACATTTTGTAGGTTTATCATGAAATTAGTTTTTGTATGGACCTCAACAAGATATTTGGAACGCCATTAAAGTTTTAAAAAGCATATAATTTGTCGTTCCATGTATAAAAAATACATGGAACGACAATGTTAAGTTAAACACATCAATGTTAAACACATCAATAATTTGGCGGGAATAGGTTTTAGTTGCTAGTAATTTTGTGAGGAAACGCTGTGTAGGTGTTTTTTTAATCTCCTAATGGGTTCTTACCGCATTGCCGCGGCCGCTAGCGCACTGCAGGCGAAAGTGGCGCCATCTACGATCAAAAAGGAAAAATGAGACTAAAATAATGTCGTTCAGCATTAGGTAAGCTTACTTTACAACTTAACTTTGCAGCTATGAAATAAGGTTTCGGATACTTAATTGTTACGATAACCATGAACAACGTGCGTGGATTCGATTCCTTTGATAAACCAAATGCTTGGTGTACCTACTAATCCACTAATTACATAGTTAAATTAATGAGCCCTTTTTAATTACGGTAGGTACCGTCGTGTACTGAAAATCATTTGACAACGAACCCATTGTTTAATAATTCGGTAAACAATGTTATGTATCATTTCGTAATAGCTATACTTAATAGTCATTAGTAATTCGAATAGTTAGCATCGCGAGTCGTGTTATTTCACAAATGAGCAAACAAACAGTAGTTAGGCATTCTACACGCGTCCGACTTTCTATAGAGCAAGAAGATACTTATTTCACGAGGTGACAAGAGCCTCACACGATTCTTGATACGAGAGGATTTATTCATATATATACCTATGCGCAAGCTTTGACATAGATAAGTAGGTAACTATTAATACTCAGACTTAGATTTTACGTATAGCTCAACGCTAATGAACAACGATCACGTAATTCCTAAACAAGGAGAATATTCCTAAATCTCCTAAATAGACTTTGGACAGCATCAAATACAGATAAATGAATGATATTACGAGCAGAAAATTACAGCTTTACTGGGATAAGTATTATGGAAACGGTAGGTTTTTGACAATGAAATTGTATGTAGTATAAGCATAGTTTATTTTGTAATAAAAATAACTAAACCTTTCACACTCTAAGTCATAAAGCGTCTCAGTGACATTTGTCGCAACAGTGCTACAAGCCTTTCAGAGTGCGTTGCGTAGTTTCATAATTATCATGATACAATATACATACGTGATGAAGCGCGTCGACCCCGATGTCTGTTGGCCCACTGCACCGCCCTCTGTATGGCCCCTACCCATTTAACTAACAAAGATATCACTAATAATATTACACACTGCATGGTAAAACATTATACCATATTGCTTATAACACTGACATAGCGATCGTGAGAAATATGTTTGTAAAAATGTAGGGTAGTAGATTTATGTTTTCATTAAGGGAAGGTGCATATAACAGTTGGTCGGTTGGGGAATCTTACATTCTACATACATTTATCTGTGTCATCATATTTATATATGATAATGTAAATTAAACATATATCATCAAATTGTCATATTGTTTCTATGATCATAGATTATTATGTTATTTTCTCCAAGTATAGCGACCGACAAAATGCATGGAGCAGTCTAAAGCTACGATCCTAGATAGAATCACATGTTGGAGTTTTTGGCGGGAATTTGAACCGTTAAGTTGTCAACTTTGTTTTATTTTCTAAACAATGTGTTTCTTTGATAGATAATTTATAATAAATATTAGTGGAATATTAACATTATGTTTATGAACATGCCCGAGTGAAGGACATTAAAATAAAACAATATAGCTTGACTTTTCGAGTTCTCCCAAGATGTCCGTAAATTGTCAGTGAAGTATCCACAGCTTTACTAATAGGGGTGGGAGAATCCTTCCATTATCATCGTCATTAGCATTATTATGAGGTACATCGAAGAAATATTTTACTTGACACTATTTTGTAGCCGATTGCGAACTTAAAAAAGGAACAAATAAAAAGTAAAACACATTTAATAATTATAAAACTATATTTTAATATTGCGTTCAATTAGTACATACAAAACACAAATGGGTCGCGACGAACGATTACAGCTCTGCTGTACTTACAAATTCTTTCATTCATCAACATGATAGCCTATTGAGACAATATATTTATAAAAACAGTATTATCTGGGCTCAGATGCTGAGCTGTTAGAGGAAGCCAAATGAGAAATTATAGTTCACGAATCCCACGAACCATTGTTTTAAAAGTCCATGATAAAGTTACTGTAACTTTTTTTACAAAACCTCGATTTCGAGATGTTGTATACTTGCATTTGCACAGATCTATTTTTACAAACAACATTGAATCTTACCTGTAACTAATTTTCGGCGCAAGGTATTTGAATTAATATTGTAAATTAAACTGAATGATCATACAGGTTATAATTTGAGTATTTTTTTTATTAGTTTTCATTCGATCCGTAACGAAGCATTTTATCAAATCAATATAAGATTATATATTTTATTTATTTACATAATTCTCGATTTTTCACCATTGATTCAACAAGCTGCTGATAGATGGCGTCACTATAGCTTGTGCCAAAACGCCAAGACCGAGTGTCAGTATTTTTCATACATTAAGGAACATTTTGGAAGTATTACAATTTTTTTTACAGATTTATATTTGGATCACAGGCTGATATTTGGTAACACTATTTATCAGCATATGAGCTGCGGCGTGGCGGGTTCAGATTTGTAAATCACAAATGTCAAACCATACTGAAAGACCTGGGTAATTTCGTAAGATTGAAAAAATGAGATAAATGGAACGGTGTGAACGTAGGCCACATGGCACACTGCATCAGGTCGATACGAATTCGCTTTTCGTCTGGGGAAATTTCAAAAATGATTATCGTAATTTGCTCTAATCTGGGAGTATCTGGGATCGCTATAATCCAAGTGTTCCTTAGTTTGAGGCCATACAGATGGTGTATTGGACTGGCGATATTTACAACCTCGCAGTTAAGTCAGAAATGCATGGTAATAACTCAGTAAAAAATTAACTTGAAAGACAATACAATGAACGTCACTGAATTCAAATTAAAGCTATATTATAAACATCAGTTTTCCACATTAAAAGCTGTAAAATTAAATCCAAACTATATTGATCAAGATAGCATAGAGTTAACTCACACTGATAGGTAGTAGGTACATTTTTGATTCAACAATCATTAAGAACCCACTCACACCACAACCGTCATAACACTAAGTACATTGCAAGCGGGGAGGGTCGCTATCGCGCGGGCGCGGGCGGCGGCGCGGCGGCCGGCAGCAGGTGGCGCGACAGCCACCAGGACAGCAGCGGCTGCGTCACCGCCACGAACAGCAGGAAGTACACGCGCCGCTTGGTGCCGCCGCCCGCCGGCTTGGCCCAGCTGTCCGCGCTCGGCCCGCCCGGGTACCCGCCGTACACCGGCTGCTCCGGCGCCTGCGACCCGGACAGCAGTTGCAGCCGGAGGGTTTTCACCTGGGAAAGAGAGGAGGAGATTTTATAACGAAATAGAAGGAATTTCCATTTTTTTGGCTGATTGACAATTCATTTGGCCGTTTAGCTTCTTCTTCTTCTTAGTTATTGGCGTTTGCAGCTAATTGCCACAATTCTGCCAGTGTCTGTGATGATAAACTTGGATGTAGATGACGGTGAGGAACGAATATGACCATATAATATGGAATATGGCCGTTTAGCTGATTGACATACAATCTTATGCACATACAAATTGAGCGAACATGAATACCTTTGTCAATTATGTACCTACTATTTTACGTCTAGTACTTAATAATCTTACCGTTGTTATTTCCTTCCAAAACCCATAATAGTTGTTTGCTGGTACCATTTATACCTTATTGTAAGAGATAGTTGCTATCACTTACTGCAAAACCGTTTTTGTTTTGTTAATTATGCAGTTGACTATAGATGTCAAAGATTCGCGATAAATTGGAAACACTTTTTCATTTTTCCGCCTTTGCAAAAAAGCATACCAACCATCACACACTAAATTATTATATCAAAAACTTGCATGCAATATTTGAATGTAACAGCCTGTATATAAGTATAGTTATTGAAGAACTCACCAGGAAATAAGACAGCGCAACACTTGCGTACACCAAGCTGCAGTAGTAGGCCGTCCTGCCGGCCACGAGTGCTGCCAGCAGGCTGGCTATCATCACGATGTACTTGTACCCGGAGAAGGCCAGCAGGTCCAGGGTGCGCAGGCTGGCGCTCGTGTTGGTGATGTACAGCGTCACCAGGTACAGGATCATCTCGAAGATGATGTACGCTAGAGCAGAGGACGCTTGGATGCCTATTTGTTCAGGGGAGAAACGGTGTTGGAGACCTGCAAAAGGGAAAACATACCCTCAGTCAAATCACATAGTCAAAACTCTAATTACATTGACAGAGCTTTTTGAAGGGGTACTTGGTCCCCTGGAGTCACAGCAATGCTCTGCCAAGTTGACTCAAAAGGCGCTGTTTTACTCTAACCAGAAGAACAAACCTAGAAAAAATTATAATAAAAAGAAAAGGGGAGGCAAAGACTAAGGGGCTCCGAGGCTTGGACCAACAGTCCAGGTCGAATTGCACACGAAAATTATTGACGCGCTTCATTGCGCCACTGAGCGTCAGAAATGGCGGCAAACTGACAAGGAATACCTTGGTTGGGTTCATCACAATGCTCAGCAGTGAGCGAAGTATTTGAGGAGGAGGACCCTTTCCAGAAGCTATACAGAGATTTTTGGTAAGAGCTAGTTCGGGTTTGATGAGTATTCTTACCTAACATGAACCCAGCGAGCAGCACATACGTGACGTACCCCATGGAGGGTATATAGAGGTCCGGCGCGTTGATATCATACCGCGGCTGCACCGGAGTGTCCTGGTCGTACTTCACCATCCAATCCTGCATCAAGCGTGTTTTGGATCATTATTAATAATTATTCGTCCTGACCGAATTTCGATCACGGTGGCCAATCGCAACGGAGAATAGCCAACTATGCAAAAGATATTTTAGTGCACAAGTATTCTGGTGCACACACTCTTATAGTACAATGCGTCGGCAATCAGACACGATTGGAGAGATTAGGCAAAATATCGACAGGTTTAAGTGCTCTTTGAGTCATGAATGAGTGATAATTATAGCTGAAAACAAGATTCGTACAAGAAACACTAGAAGTTCAAGCTGAGTTGACTGGGTTGACATGGTCTGTTTAATATATATAGCTTAACAACCGAACAATAATTTTGCATGCCATTTCATCTGAATATGGTTATAACTTATTTTGCATTTGTTTTGCAACAATAATTTATTACAAGTATTAGTGTTCTACCAAACTGGCTATCACTGCTCAGATACACAAATACCTTGTGTGTGTAAGGGAACATGATGAGCATCAGCTTCTTGAGCACGTATCTGGTGTCGACAGCGAAGTAATAGCGCAGCCGGGATACGGGTACGAACTTGCCGAGCTCGCGCTGCACCGCCTCACGGCCCTGCGCCGCCAGCTGGTTGCCGTACTGCAGCGCCATGTCCTGTGCACACAGAAGGTACTCTATGTCAAGGTTACTGTCCATTCGAGATATGACCGACCAGTGCAACATTTGAGGCTGATTCGGCTGTCTTTGGCTTCAGGACATTGTTTATTATCAAAGTTATGTACTATGAGTGATTACCTGAACAACAGGCTGCTGCAGCATAGAACCTATTTGTGCTGGACTCGCCATTGGCGCCTGGAAGCCGCCCATGTAACCAAAATCTGAAAGTTTTATTAGTGCTATCAAAAAGTTTATACATACAAACATCCCAAGATGTTTTAAGATTAAGTAATTGTTTATTATTTATCTGTAATATCACATAATTATATAGTGAACTCAAATATTTTGTGATGTGTGTAGTATTTGGACACCTTTAATCATAATGGCATTATGGGTGACATGTTATTAAGCTTTTTCATATGGTAATACTTAGCTCAAGAACAATGTCTCATAATGGCCTGTACCTATACTGTTCTAAGTAACAGTCTTAAGTCTGGAGTAAAGTCTTTAATAGGACTTAAGTTCGCCTATAGTCATTTTACTAGCTTATGGAAACATAAATTAGTGGACCCACTTTGAGCAGGACTAGGTGCTCCGAAGTCCTGTGTGGTATCCAACTGGATTCCTTCAGTGTATGGAGGAGGGGGTCCAGCAGAAGGGTACCCTGGGTTGTACTGCGGGCCTGGGCTGAACCCGGGGCTCGGCATCGGCGCGCCCATCGCTGACACATCACTCACGCGCTTCGCCTTGCGGATACCGCCCGCCTGATTTACTGCAAGAACATCACTTGTATAGTGAGCATTGGTAGTCTATGAATTCAATAAATTCCTTTATCTAATAATTAAAAAATGAACCTGAATGAATGAAATGAATAACTGAGACTGTTATTAAAAGCCAAACAAGGGAGCATATCATGTTTTACTGCTTATTGTTGTTAGAAATTGACAAAATAACATCACACCCACCATGGTGTAAAAACGGTTCATAGATGGCCGGTATGTGTATAAAGAATGTTAAGTAGTCTAAGGGCAATTACGGTAACAGTTAGCTGGCAAATAGTGCAATACATAAAGGGGTTTAAGAAGAATAAGTAAGAGGGAAGTGCTGATGCATTCCCAACAGGTGAATTCTCTGTTAACACAAAAATTTCCACTTACCATTTCTAGAAGCGTTGAAATTCATTCTCTTGACTTATTATATACTTAATGGAGCATCAATAACATAGTAATTTGTTCAATTAGCACGTTTTTTTAATTATTTTTAAGATTGATACACATCACCAACGTCCCATCTGTCGTTATTTGACGTTTATTGGTGATGCATGATTGACAGCCAGCAAGCATGACAATCAATTTGACATTGGCAGAATACCTTCTTCTATTTTTTAGGTTGGCAAGCAGCTATAAATTTCCAGTTTTGCTAGTGTTGAGCCATTCTTGATAATTGTTTTTGAATAATATGTACCCCAATGATAATGATAATTTTTATGACGATGATAAAATGAATCCCCTACTCCTATCAGTAAAACTGTGAAAAATTTCCACAAATCTTGGGAGAACTTGAAAAGTCATGTTTTACTATTTCATTCCAACTTCCTTTACCGCACGTTCATGAACACACAATGCTTAATACCTCACTAATAATATAAATTAATTATCATAGAATCACATTTTTCGGAGGATAAAACAAATTTACAACTTTACGGTTAAACTTACCGCCAAAAAGTCTCATAAATTATCTTAGCGTGTGTGTATGGCCATCATAAGAGCACGATACTATAGACAACGTATGGATTATGTAGATTACCTATATATGGCCATTAGAGTGAAGTGACATCACTGACCTCTATGGTATACATCGCTGGACTAATCATAAGCCCGGTTATCGTGTGCCTATTTGATTTTCGCCATTTTGGCGCTGATAGCGGCAGTGAGGGGGAATGGAACTAATAATAGAGATGGGACAGTGATATGATACATCGATAAAAATGTTTATGCTTAAACCTACCCATGCAGTAAAATGAAAATAATTATGATCCATTGCTTTAACAATGGCTAATGTCCAAAATAGTCGAGTGGTTAATACTAAGATGAAGCAAATAATGATAATGATTAGCCGAATCGCTCATGGGTAGGTTAGGTAATCTTAGGATAAGCCGAAACCGGACTAAAGGGTGGTGTGTGACTAGCTAGATCCTACTTAAATAAGGATTGTTTTTTAATTAGAAATGAGGTAATGTAATGTTGTTTGGGAAGCAATGGAGTAGGTAAGGTATTAATAGAAAATAAAAATCATCAAAGTAGTACATGAGTTATGTTTAATAAAAGTCATCAGAGAAGTGTTTTGAACAGATGTAATCATATTTTTTCGGACGCCAACTAGGCTTTTCAATGTTTTTGAGCCATAATTCTAGTCTTCTATTGTCAGTCGGAAACCTGTGAATTAGTAAACATTGTTTTAAAATAATATGTATTTGATAATACAAATCTGTCTTCGGCGATTTTTACGTTCTTGAATGTTCTATCTATTTAAGATATTGATAGAAAAAATATCGATAAATTTTATCGACAAGGAACTTTAACAGCACTATAGAATTTTATTGTTTATAAAAAACCGATAATACAAAGACAAATGCGTTGTAATCACGTATAAATAAGATTAGTAACATATTTTTAAGTGCCTATAATATCAATAGAAGTTTTAATTTCTTGAATATTAGCCGTAAATTCACTTACTTGTGGAATGTAACCCCACTTCCCTTCTGGTGAAGAGTTTTGCATAACACGCACTCTTTCATGGTTTACCTATTAACTAACACCACTTATTTATGTATTAACTATATTAATACAACACAACAAACAAGTTTAATCGCGTTAAACAATCTAAATCACGTTATAAACACGGATACAATGTAAACAAAACAACGGCCATTTGCAATTTACGTCAGATTTAGTTCCTTTCCCCCACGATGGGGGCGCTTCAAATAGGCAAAATAGATAGCTGTCATTTTACAGGGTATCATTAGTCTAGCGTACTTGTATCATGGACGTCAGTGAGTGACATTGTTTATTTTTGTCTGTATTTGTTTTCTGCGACGAATAAAATCATAATTTTCTCTTTGATATGAAAATATTTTATTTCATCGCATTTTATTTTTGTAAAGAAGAAATCAAATAAATTCGAGTACAGTAGGTATATTACTTTTCTATTTGAAAAATACCATCACTAATAAAAGTAGTGACTACTTTTTCTTTTATCACTGAGTATTATTTTCCCTTGTTCAACCGCCGATAAGGTGTTTTTGTTATTATTCTGTAGTGTTCTATATCTACGTACGAAGCAACAGGAGCGATGGCGCTCACGAACGTGCTGCTGTTGAGCCAGATAGCGGGCTACGGAGTCGGCCTGATCCTCTCGCTATGCATCATTGTGCCGATGAGCATGCACCAGAATGAATTCAAGTAAGTTTATCCCATTAGATATACCAGTTGTTTACATACGTTGTATGTTTATTCGATCTAGTTAAGGTAAATGTCGCCTATTTTAATTAAATGTAGGTAGATATGAAAGTTTTTAATTTGTAGTTTTTCGGAGATCAACTATTCATAATTTACTCTGATCTGAGTGTTTCATGGATGGCCCCTCTGTGTATTATGGCTCCATTTACAAGAGGCCATCCATTTGGTATATTAATTATTGTTAATGCATAATTATGATTTACCATCTCAGTTCCAGGAATATTATAAAAAAACAATTAACAGCCTTCCTTATATCTGCTCTGTATAAAATGAGTGTATCCCAGACTCGAGACGAAAACTATGACGCAAAATGCGAATGCAAATATATAACTATTATGCAAAACTATGAGGGTCTCTAGTTTGACTACAAAACCCTAAAAAAGGATATTTCTTGACGGTGTATATGGGTATCAGTAGGGTATGGCCTGGTTCCAGTAAAAGTCTAATAATATTTTTGTGCCCACAGTGGTCATTGTCTGTTGTTCTCGGAGGGCACGTGGCGGGAGGATGATGGGCAGCTGGCTGTGGATTGGGCCTCCCGAGCATACTGCAACTATGTAATTGTTGTTGGAATCCTCATGTTTATAGTGTGCACTGTGCAGATCTACAGGTCAGTGACTGTCATACTTTTTTTTTATACACAGTTAATTTTGATGTCTAAAAATTTTACTTACACTTGCAATAGAGTTAGGAATATGATAGATTTGGATTTTTTTTTCTATTTGTTGTTATGAGAATTTCCTGTAAACCAAATTCTAAGATTCAAGGTCGACTGGAGATATCTTACAGGGCAGAAAATATCTTAAAGATTTTACAATGTCAGGCAGAAAAATATATATATAAATAAAAAAATAATTTTAAGAGTCCATACAGGAAAAAAGTGCTATTTATAATAATAGTCCAACAACCTTTTGTGATTGCTTTTCCTTGTATTACATATCTTACACGGAACCTTGTTTTAGTCAGGCCTTATTATTTCAAGCATTTGTCTCCGGAAAATTGAAAATAAAGCAAACTAAACCACTTAATACTACAATTGCTGCCCTGCAGGATGTCAATGTTCATGTACAAGGGTCTGGACAGCTCGTTCCTCTCCGCGTTCATCGAGGCGGTGGGCTGTGTGGTGCTGTGCGGGCTGACTGTCTCCGCAGCCATCATGGTCACCCTCGGCTTCATGACGTGGTGCCAAAACATTGTGTTGAGGTTCCCCAGGTATATACCCACAACAAGCTACTGCTCAAAAATGTAACGGATCTTTTCAAAAAGAGCAACCGTAAAGGTTCTTGCTCGTTCTTCTCCATAGGAACAGCATTTCGAACGGGTGGTAAATTGAAGCTTAGCATTTTGTAACTAAATTGAAGATTCATAAGTACTGTACTTAATAGTTTACATAAATAAAAAATATTCTTGAATCTATACACAATATATTTAAAATAAAGCACTAAGTACGACTATTTAATATTTTACGAAGAATCTTCTCAGTAAAACCTATATACTGTAGCAGAGGTTGATTCTCAATATACATAAGAGCAATTTTGCCCAAAAAAGTATTTTCACATTCTTCTCAGTACTAGTTAATGTTCATTTTATTTGTTACAGTTGCGAAGACAGTGCTGGGCAGCCAATAGACAAGAAAGATGGCATATCCACCAACGGGTTCTATGTTGAAATTGGCACAGCACAGGTAATATACTTTTGTTATGATTAAATAAAAGCGGCAACAACACTAACACTGGCCAAAAATACAACCAGTGTGGAAACTGCCATGCCAACCACATGATGGCAAAGTAAAAAAGGAAGACCATGCTTAAGATGGGACGACAATGTAGATAATAGGAGGACAGACATGCATGTGAAAAGCAACTGATAGGTCTGAGTGGAGACGGCTGGTGGAGGCCTATGTGACTGATGTCACTGTGATAACATAAAAAAAATGTTGTGGCCACAACTTTGTACTTCTTCATAATCTAGGACAATAGTTCTCTTAGATCTTTGATAAGCTCTCACCATGAGAAGTGCAATCTAAGCCCGCCAAGTGGTTTTTAAGATTCCGTTTTTTTTGTCTATCCCGCAGGAACCCATACATTTGATTCTGTCTAGTAATGGTCAAATGAAGTACCAATAGATACTAGCCTGTTGTTGTTAACTGAGTGATATGAAATGACTGTTTTTTACAATGAACGCAATCATGAAGTTTCTCGCCCGTTATCTATACATATAAATAAAATTGGAGTGTCTGTTTGTAATATTAAAATAACCGCTTTTTACGAAACAACATTTTTTACAATTTTTGTCTGTCTGTCTGTCTGTCCGTCTGTCTGTCTGTCTGTCTGTCTGTCTGTTTGTTCCGGGTAATCTCTGAAATGGCTGGACCGATTTTGACGGGATTGTCACTGGCAGATAGCTGATGTAACAAGGAGTAACTTAGGCTACTTTTATTTTAGAAAAAAAAAAAATGGATCTCTCGAAAAAAAATTAAAACCAATGTTGCAGCGCTGCGCCTGCTTAGAGTTTGATAGCAACAATCTGCAATGCGTCCCGCGGGATCAGAACGCTAGCAGGCTGTTGCCAACGGTTGAGACGTTGTTAAATACCACGCAGACGAAGTCGCGGGCAACAGCTAGTTCTCTATAAGAACGGCATTCCGAATGGCCGGTTAAGTCTTAGCATGGCATTTTGTGATAGTTTTGACGGTTCATAATTACTGTAATGGTTTACACCAGGGATTCCCAAACTATTTTGGGCAAGAGACCCCTTTTTCCAAAATGAATTGATACCTCAGATCCCCATAGCCAAAATACTTTAAAAATCCTATCTCTAGCTTTTTCCTATTGATACAAAATGATAATTAAATCTTGTACGAACTTATGCACGCTTATCGACTTGTTGAGATTACTACAATAATACTACTTAAATATTAGTCATTCTTATAACAAGTTGGTATAAACATAACAGGTTGGTAACAATATCGACCACTTTGGTAATTCCTGGTTTACATGACTAAAAAATAACTCAAACATTTATTGCAAACATGTGTTGTCTTACATTAGTTTTAGTACTTACGACATAGCGGCCTTCTTCAAGCATTGCAATGTTGAGGGGCTAGTTCTACCTAATGTTCTGACAATGTGTTATCCGGCCACAGTTCGGCGCGTGGGCCGCGTTCGCGACGTGGGTGGGGCTGGCCGTGTTCTCCACGCTGAAGGTGTGCCGCTACCACCAGATGGAGAACATCCAGGTGCACTTCACTATAATGCAGGCTAAATGATAGATCGGATAATAATGACTCTTTTTGTTTTAAGATCTTTTCTCATGTTTTAATAGTTATCCTGCTATTCGGGGCGGAGACCAATTCAAACAATCTAAGATCATGAAAAAATCTGCCCTTCCGTTGTTGAGTTATAAATGGTGTAATTAACACGATTTTACTTTATATATATTTATGTATTATGTGTATGTAATATGTAAATCTTGAAAGTATTTTATTTTCATTTATTTATTTATTATATAATTTATGAATATAGTTTATGTATATATTATGAAGTACACTCCCATTCCTTAAAATAATTTCGATGCAAAGGTTGGCTGCTAGAGATAGCTATTATTGATATGCCCGCAAATTGTGGGACCAATTACGAGCCATCTATCTATCCATTCGAGCACTGATATCCAAGTTGGTAGAACGCTTGCCTCAATAACGAGTATCGCAGGTTCGCACCCCGGCTCCTACCTCTGGGATTTCTAGATTTCATGTTCGAATCTTATTTCCAACCATTACTATCACTTGCTAAACGGTGAATGAAAAACATCGTTAGGAAACCTACATGTCTGAGACAACCCCTCGAAAGACGTGTGAAGTCCGCCAACCCGCACGTGGTGGACTATGGCCCAATCCCCCTCGCATTGATGGGAGGCCCGTGCCCAGCAGTGGGATATTAAAAGGGGCTGGTATTACTATCTGTCCATCCATCCATCCAGGTGTCCATGTACCGCGAGCGGCAGCGGCTCGTGAACGAGAGCGGGTCGCCCGCCGCGCTCGACGGCCGCTCCACGCCGCCGGCCGCCGCGCAGTAGAACAACATCCTGTAGGCAGACTGCTGCAGCCGGCCCGACACAATATATAGGATGGAGTGTTCCGATCATGGCACCCAACTTGTTTCCAGGGGCAAGCTAGTAGGCCCAACTCGATGTTACGGCCTGTATAACAGGGATTATACAGGATGTAGCATCCCCGCCCCGACGGTTGTTGTTCTCCGAAAACTCACATAGTGTGATTCAGAACTGAATGGGGAATCGTCAGCGCCATCTGTGTTGTGTGTCTTTTAGCGAGGTGGAAGAGGTCGCTACCATGGTCGTCATACATTTCTCTTTCACTCTGTGGCCGTTCAAATGCGCTGTGTCATTAAGCAGTAATTAATGGTTATTAATTCGATGCCCATTGGTTTAGTACGATAGGTATGATACTCAAATTGCGTTGGCTCAATATCAGCCCGCATATTATTCTGATAATATACGTACCTAAGATTTATGTATAAGGCACCTTAACAAGCCAAATTGGTGTATATGTTACAGTCAAAACTCTTAACCGGTTAAAAGCAGTTTTGTCTGAAAATCATTGGTAAAGAGTGCTCTGACTGACTGAAACTGACGCCTTTAGTCACTATTACTTTAACCGATAATGTCATAACTTCTTTTGACGGAATCGGTTAGACAAAACTACTTTTAACCAGCTCCATTGGGGAAAACTAGTTTTGACTATTATTTCACTCAAAAGCCTACGGTTAAAAGTACTTTTTGACTGATGTTGCCATTTAAAAGTAGTTTTGCCTGCAACATATACATATCTTGATTTCTTATATTAACGCGAATACTACACATTGAAATAAAACTCATTTTGCGGATTTTATCGCTTTTATTTTATGCTGGGTGCTACCACCGATTTGGAATCCAGTAATTAATATAATTAAATCCAAAACCAAGCGCACCATTGTAAGGCCCAAGACACTGCACACTTTCTGCGTAGATTGGACCGCAACCAACAATTAAATATGGGGTACCCCAGTTCTAACTATGACACTAGGACGTCTAACACTTCAGTCCTCCCGTGACCATGGTTGCTGTGAAGCAGCCGAAACGTCGGGAACGTAAAAAACATAAAATAAACGCGACAAAATCCGCAAAATCAGTTTCATTTCAAAATGTATATTTGTGAAATTTATATTTCGTAGAATTATACATTTCAATGGAATGTGTATGTAATTAAAATATAATTTCAAATACATTGTAAGGATATTTCTTTTTAAATAATTAATATTGTAATTGAACAATGTTGTTTGAATAAAATTATGTTTGACATATTTTTGTGATAGTTTATGTATGTAGTGTATGTGTATGTGTTTATTGATTGTTTGTCATAGTAAAAACAAATACTGATAAGGTACCAATCTGATTTATTGTCTCATTTAAAATCACTACAATTCGGACGCCGACGCCGAGAGAACAAACCACACATTAATAAAATGTTGCTCGCCTATATACTTTCTTGTAAGTAGACATAATTATATAACTATCAATTAAATGTTGTGTCCATGGTGCATATAAGGAAACGTGAAAAATACTGTAATATCATCATCATTTGAAAGGAACGCATTCTCTCGGCGGCCGAATCGTAAGAAAGTTATTTATGTACTGTGATTAAATTATTTATTTAAAAAAAAATAGAATAGTACGTAGGTGTTAATTTGTTTAATGGCGCTTGTACACGGTTCAAGTTACTGGCGCATGTATAGGTGCGGGCTACATGCGCATTTCTTTACGGCGCATGTTCAGGGATCGTATTACGAACTCTTATTTCTAGGCAATTCACTTCGCGGCCCATCACATGTCATCTGTATCACGTTAATGACATAAGTTCCTTCTAGATAGTACTCTGTCTCAGTCTGTAATTGTTATTTTGACAGACTACGGTTGCAAACAAGGTACTTTTTTTATTCGGATAAGTGTGTATTGTTGAGTAAAAATATTAAATTACATGGCAGTTCAGTAATCCTACCTGGAAATAAGAGGTCGAAATAGGTCCGTTATAAGGTTTACTTTACACAACCCGCGGGGCGGGGTGACCAAGCGTGCGCAAGACGTTAAATTTATCGTGTACAAGCGCCTTAAAATGTTTGTTTCAAAAATAAAACATTATTTATTCTATTACGATAAATCCGAAATAATTTTATTTAAATTGTTTAATGTAACAAAGTATTTTATAAGTAACCAAACAAATTTAATTTACAAAATAAATATGATATCGATACAAAATTGTATTTATGTATTTACAAGTGGGTGTAAACACCTGTTATTCCATTACACTGGCACTGCATGTCTGATTACTCTAATCATAAATACTACGCATAATAAATATTATTGGTATCTCTAACTGTGGCTAGCGATTTTGAGCGTTATCACATATCATGTATGATTGAACATTCCTTAAAAGATAATTCGTTCAACGATACCAGACTAGACTACAATGTGCAAGAGTCCTGCTGCGTCATTGCAATCAGTATTTTAGTCGCTCAACAATAAGGTTTCAATAAATTGGCTAATAGCAAAAAACTACTTTGAACCTATATGAGAAAGATTCAATTCTCAATGTCTAATTTCAACTACCCTCGACATATAAAAACAATAATTTATCAGTCTTATTTACACGCAATGAGATTCCTTCTCCGCCTCCAAATGTTTCTTGTCCATGTGCACTTTGAGATACCTCAGCTGAGCGAACTTGTGTCCGCACTTCTCGCACGTGAAGGTGCCCGCGTTATGCGTTCGCGTGTGTCTCAACAGGTCGCACCTGATGCTGAACCCGCGGCCGCAGACCGAACAAACGTGAACCTTTTCAGCCGAATGCCGCTTCATATGTCGCAGTAAATGCGTCCGCCATCTGAACGACTTGTGACATTGATTACACGACCATGTTTTTATACCATTGTGGGTCTGCTCATGGATGTATAGGCTCGCTTTTGATCGAAACCGTTTCTTGCACTCTTTGCACTCGAACTGACACTCCCCTGTGTGGAGCGGCGCGTGCTGCGCCAAACTGGCTTTCGTCCCGAATTTTCTACCACACACATCACATTCATAGTCTTTGTTTGTATTGTGAGAGTACTTCAGATGATAGAAGTAGCTAGACGACGCTGTGTAGACTTTGGAACAAATTGGACACGTTCTGGTCTTCTTGTGACTTTTAATTACAACTTTTTCTGTGTTCTCCACTAGCGGTGGACTGTTAGTGTCACAGTTTTCAGCTTCATTATGGACATGGTCCTCATCGGGCGGCTGGCTGTCCTGCGAGTCTTCTATCGCTTCGAAAACGGATTCGGGTAGTGGTCCGAAACCGTACTCGGTGTCGCTGTGGTCCGAGAACTCGTTCTCCGGACGGTCTTCTGGTTTTTGTGGAAAGGTTTTGTCTCCATCGCTGACGCTGTCAGTGCTCTCATCTTGTGCCTTCTTTTTAACTTTCCTACACCTCTTTATGTCAGTTCTATCGCTGTCTGTAGAGTATTGTACAGCGTGCAGCGACATGTGCAGCATGAAGTCTTTTCTGTCGATGTACTTATCGCACTCCTCGCAGTGGAACAGCATGTCGGCGTGCGCGGTGACCAAGTGCTCCTTGTAGGAGGTGTCGGCGAGCTGCGCGGCGCAGAACTGGCAGTCGCGCGTGCGCTGCGCGGGGCTGCCGGCCGCCGCGCCGTACTGCGGCGGGGCCAGGGCGACCACTATGTTGGCTATGTCCTCGAATCTGCAAGAAAGCGAGCCGTCAACTTGGCATTTGAGGACTTATCACTAGTTTTTGAGATCTTTCATGGTTTAGCCAATAGCAGTATAATCAGAACAAGTGGCTGAGATGACAATGGTGATATTCACAATTGGGGTTCTCATCTTCAGTTCTCAGTTCACCAGAATTTTCATGATTCCTTCTCATGCGTCCTCGCATGTGAAGTGAGCTGACTCCTAAGTCTGAAGGCCCGGCCGCAGCCGCACAAATGCGCCTTCTCCCCAGTATGCACGGTCACGTGGGCTCTCAACTCCGCCCGCCTCTTGAACCGCGCCCCGCACTCCACGCACCGCAGCCGGCGCGCCTCGTGCGTCTTCCGATGCATCCTCAACGCCGCACTCGACTTCGAAGCTTTACCGCACAAATCACAAACGAATTCTCTGCTCTCCGAATGAGATTTCACGTGGTCTTCCAAATGGCTGTTTCTAGAGAAGCTTTTGTTGCATACGGGACAGGAATAGGGGCGTTGTTTCGGGTGCAAAGCTCTTCTGTGTCTAGACAGGTTTCCGTTGTCGTTGAAGCCCAGCCCGCAGGTGTGGCAGCTGTATCGGTTCCCCTGATGGCTCCGCGCGTGTCGTCTCCAAGATGTTAGCCTAACAGTCTTATTACACACTTTACAGCTCCCGTATCTCTTCCCATCCTCACCTACAGTGATTATAGTAGGTTTTTCAATATGTTCGATGATTTTAACGAAGTTTGAGGTATCGGTGTCTTCGTCCACTTCGATTTTGATTTCATGCTCCTCTATGTACAGTCTGGAAAGGGAAATTGGATCAGGATCATAATATTGATTGAAGGAAAGAAACTATCAATTCAGTTGCTTTACAATATATGATTGAGGAGTATTTTTGGATCTTTGTTATTAATTGATATCATTTTGCCTACGTCATGGGATAATGTAATAAAAAAGATATATCAATGGAAAAACGTATATTCAAACAATAAAATTTGGTCCTAAAACGGACCAGGGTGGTACACTAGCGGGTGCGTCACCTCACGACTCGCATCATTTTCATGCACCCTCTTAGTATGGTGCCTCAGAGTCCTGCGTTGCTTGAATGTCGCTCCACAGATACAGCACGCGAACGGCTTGCTATCAGAATGCATTAATCTATGGTTGTTCAGTTCATATTTCTGTCTGAACGTCTTGCCGCAGAGTAGACAAACGTGGGGCCTTTCACCAGTATGCTTCAGTTTATGTCGGACTAAACCAGCGCGTAATCGGAACTTCTCCCCGCAATCCGCGCACTGGTAAGGGAACTGCTCCGTGTGAACCTTCAGATGCACATGCAGAGACCCGCGCTGCCGGAACCGCTTGCCGCAGTGTGTGCAAACGAAAGGTCGCTCGCCGGTGTGAATTCGCAAGTGCTGCTTCAAGTTCTGTGTATTCGCGAAGGTTTTCGGACACAACATGCAAGTGTAACGCTTTATTCGTTCATGGGTCTCGGTTAAATGTCGCTGAAGGCCGTTGGCTACCCGGAATTGTTTGCCGCATATGTGACACACGCACGGCCGCTCCCCTGTGTGTATGCGCTTATGGAACACGTATGTGTGCGTCGAGCTCAAATTCTTTCCACATATCTTACAAGTGTAGTAGACTTTTCCATTAACCTTTGTTTGGACCTCGCTTAGCTCCTGCCTAGTTTCATCATCCATTCGCCCTTTCCTCATATTAGATAGAGTGAGATCATCGAAATTGTCAACGTTATTATCTTCTTCAGAGGCACTGGACTCCGTGAACTCTGGATAATAATTTTCGTGATCATCAACAAAATGATTTCTGAAATTGACTAGCGCTTTGTAAAAGTTGACGTAAAGATTCTGAGATTTTCTTTTCGCTATTTTGGATAGGGGCTCATCCTCGGACTGGTCTGTGTCTATGTCCGTGTGTGCGAGGTAGCAGGCGTCCCTGCAACAAATAAGCGTCGTTACTTCCGGTGCGTCGTGAGATGGTAATTCAGGTGCGTTCTCTTCCTGAATCGTTTGTCGCAAATCTCGCACGCGTAGTTTCTTATATCTAAATGGGTCTCTATGTGGCGGGTCAGAGTGTTCTTGGCTCTATAGCTCTTATCGCAGTATTCACACTTGAAAGGCTTATCACCTGTATGTATTCTGGTGTGAAATTCTCGCTCGGCATTCGTTGGGAACGCTTCGCCGCACTCCACACACACGAACTTTAGTACGCCTTCATGCGCTATTCTCTGATGATGCCTCAGGTTCCCTCGACTGCAGTAGCTTTTAACGCACTTGTTGCATTGATAGCGCACGTTCCCGGCGTGAGACTTCATGTGTTCGAACATTATGTACTTGTTGGCGTATGCTTTGTTGCATTCCGGACATACAGCGGGTATATTCCTCTGATGTTTAGGATTCTGTGCTTTCTTGCCTAGCTTCGGTTTCACGTCATGCGCCTCGTTCACGTGGGTATGCAACTCGTTGGCATTGTCAGCTATGTGACCGCAACTTCTACAAATATATGTAGTTTCGTTAACTTTACTAACATGGGCTTCTTGCAGATGTTTAACGAATAATTTCTTATCGTTGTAAAGATGGTCGCAGCAGATCACACCGTCACTTATAGACATTTCAATGTGCTTATTCAAATGACAAATCAGTCTAGTAGACGATGAGAAAACATTGTTGCAGAATGGGCAGAATAGACTGGGCAGAACTGTGATGTTCTCGTTAGTTTCGGAGTCAATGTCTCTTTCATACTCTAATTCCAGTGCCTCTTCGAATGTAACATGATCACTTATAAACATGTTAATATGACTTTCATTACTCAAGTCAGGTAAATGCTTGTGTCTCAAATGTTCTGTTAAAGTCTCAATAGTGATCAGGCCAGGTTTCTCTGTGCATTTTTGGCAAACAAACTCCAAACTGCTAATATCTGTTATATTTAACTCTTGGAGGTAATTGATTAAAACGTTTGTAACATTTTCGCTAAATGTTTCTAACCTGTAACGGTGAACATATTTGTGGAGATTGTGACATGAGTTTTAATAGATTATTGTAAAGGATACTTACTTGCTTTGTGAGTCGTCTTCTTGGCTTGACTTTTGTTGGATTGATATACATTTGGATTCCTAAAACAATAAAACTGTTAGTAAAAAGTCTGTTGAAAACAAAAGAAAAATTTATAGCCTAGTGTTTACAGGAGCCCTTCAGGTTAACTACTCTGGCCTAAAGACGAGAACTCTAGTAAGTTTCAGCTTAGTGGAGGGGCTATTGGGATTAGCTACTAGTATGTTACTAGTGTAATGGATTTATCCTGCACTAGTAAGCTTATTACTTGTAGATGATCAAGTACCAATTCATATTTGTGTGCGTGTTATGTCAGTATAGTGCCTTTACTCCAATTAAATACCGAGGGAATTGTAAAAAATAAAGCACCACAGCCTGTCCAGTCTGGTATACTTCCATCTTTAGTAACAAGGTCTGTTAAATATTCATGATGCTTTAAGTGTCACCTGTGAAGTGGCAAGGCGTGAGCGCAGCGCGGCGTCGGCCTGCTCGCAGCACGCCACCAGCTCATGCCACGCCAGCAGAGTACTCGCGCATTGATAGCACACCACGCGCGGGAGAACATCTTGTTCCGATACCTGGAGGTTGGAGACAGTAGAACATTGGTTAGTTTGTTCTCATATAGTAGGCAGTTTTTAATTATTATATTAGTGAAAAAATTGAAGAATGCTTGTCTAAAGACCTTGTTATACATAAGCAGTGACTTGTTTACACATTGGCTGCTCCTCTGCTTGGTTTGTCAATGCAATTATGAAGAGTTGATGGCAAACTACTTGAAAAATATGCAGGAATTATTTGTAGTTGTTTTCAGGTATGCAGGTGTGACAGCAGGGTTGTATGTATCATTTCGACCGCGCGATTGGTTGATCAGTAATCCCTTGCATCCCGCACCGCCTTCGCAAGCGACAAATTGCTCAAGTTTTTGCCAGCAACTATACAAGAGCCTAAAGTAAGACTGTGTAGGTACCTGTATTGGTAAATGTTTATTTATTTTCTCAGCGAGGCTATTCTGCAGCCCCTCACCAGCGAATATTGGGATCACGAACTCCGTTATGGTAGCGCAAGTGCGGCACACGTTGGAGAAGTCCTCCACATCTGAAATATTGATGTTACAAACAATTCAAGTGCTATTTATTATAACCGGAATTTATTTTATAGCAATTTGTGGTAAGTGTATCGTATGAAAACTAAGTTCTTATTAAAAAAATAATGAAAACAATTGACTAAAACAAAACATGTACGTGCAGAATTAACTTACTTTCAAGGTTAACTTGTGTTGTCCCCGGTATTTCAATTAGCATTTTCTGCGAAGCACTCGACTGTTGGCTCGTCGAAGGTGTCAATATAAACAATTGTTCAGTCTCATTATTCATTTTCTTGCGTTTATATATTATTTCACACAAAAACAACGCTCATTTTGCAAAAAAAAATCAATTTTGACGTTTGGCTTTTATTTATCACGTTTAGTTAGAAACGAGGCGACGTTTCGTTTCCTCCGTAAAAAATACTAATTACACAGATATCGGTGAGAGTATTCACTATAAACTTAAAGGTCCGAACAAATTATCATGAAATAAATAATTAAATGAAAAATCTGGATAATAACATAACTTTATAATAATACAATCTAAAGTTTTTTGAGTTAACTGTATTAAAATGGAAGGAAGAACGAAATGCGGTTAGACATGCCTCGTTTTAGGTTTAGGTCTTTTGTCAGAACTTGTGTGTGGAACAAGGGGAAATGTTTAGGGACATGCTAGGTAATATATGCTAAAATAAGAATAAGATCTACAGTTCAGTTGCTTTTATTTGTGTTCAATTGCATGCGATGCGCGAAGGCGGCTCGTCCAGCAGCCGCGACCACCAGGGGCGCCACCATCATCGACTTGTTCTTGTACGTTTGGATCACTTGCTAAACATAAAGACAATATAAAAAAAAAATAGAACTGAATTGAGAACCTCCTTTTTGAAGTCGGTTAAAAATATTTCTCATGTTGGGAAACTTAGTATCTACTTCTATACCTAGTAAATGGTGACATTTCTTTCCACTTGTACAAGTTAATTCACTTTATTTTGAATTTATATAATAAATAATAATAATACCAACCCTTTCAATGTTCCATTGTTGGGCACGGGCCTGCCCTCAATGCGATGGGGATTAGGCCATAGTCCACCACGATTTCGATGGGTTCTCTCAAACGTGCAGATTTCCTCGCGATGTTTTCCCTCACCGTTTAGCAAGTGATAATCATGGTTAAAATGAGATGATTTTGACTTTGCTTGTACCTAATTCTTCAGTCTAAGCAAAACATACCACTTACCAGAACAAGTTTAATAAGGAACACAGCGAAAGTAAGAAATGATATGGTCATCAGCGAGCTCTCAGAAGACGGGAACTCCACGTGTCCGCGAGGCTCTGCCTGCGCGTGCGCAGACCGCGAGCCGCGCCGTGCGCTGCCGCTAGTGGTGCCGTCGTCGTCCGGCCATGTAGCATCTATGCGGTCTTCTATAGAAACATTATGGTAATAATGACACAGTTTTTGGATCATGGCAGCGTACACCTGTCTACCATTGGATGGACGCCATTTCGAAATCATAACCAGCTTTGGATTTTTGGAAGGTATTGCAGGTATAGAGGGACAATTAAAAACTACAATCTATTTTACCTATATTCGCTAGAATGTTGTTCTTCAGTTCCTGTAAGTAGTGCATCTTCCCGTTGAAACTTCTTCGCGAGTTTTTTGATATGGTGTCAGTTATCACCATCATGAACTTCATAATATTCTCTATGGTATCAAGTTTACTTGCTGATTTATTGGCTTTTATGTTTATGCCTTCTTTCGATTCGTAGTTACCTTGTTTACGATAGGGATAAGTGGCTTCATCTTGTGTTTTTAAATGATCATTTTTATGATCATCTTTTGTGTCGTCTGTGTTAGGGTTTGCTGAAAATAGATGTATATTTTCTTGATGTTGTGTTGCATGTTCTTTTGGTTCATGTTCGTAAGTAGGTTTCATTATTTTTGTATGTTTTTCATTGTCAGCATCTTCATTTGCATTAACGTCTTGTTCAGTAACTTCAGAGTTTCTGTTTTGGTTGATTTTTTCTCTACTTCTTAGTGTTTCGTTGTTCTTAAAGTAATCGTTCACCGACGCTTGTTTATTTGTATTTATTTCTGTATAGTTATTAAACTTGGTACGTTTTGTTTCCTTATTTACAAAAGGTGCATCAGTAAACATCATTTCATCTTTATCTTTCTTTAAAAAAGGTATACTTGTTGTCATGTGTGGGAATATTGCATTAGTGATAGATTTTTTGGAGTCATATGCTTGTTTGTCTGTAGTGTCTCCAAGAACATCTCTCTCAGTGTCATCCGCATTAATGATGTGAGGGATTTTACCTCTTTCAGTATTCCATTGCAAGCTTGGAGATTTAACGGGACTATTATTCAGGTGCACCCTTTTCACGTTACCGACATTAGGTACTCTATTCACTGTACCCTTTAGTGCACCCTCTCCATCCGTAGCTATTGTAGATCCAGGATTAAATCTCACTGGTCCATAATCATTTAAAATAGGATTTCTGTCATCTCCTGCCCTTCTATATTCATCACCACGATTAATTACTGCTCTATCCCAGTTGTAATCGGTAACACTGTAATTGCTGAACCACGGTTTGGTAGTATCTTCAAGGTCGATAGTTTTGGTGGTGTGCTGATAGATTCGCAGTGGTTTCCTATAGTGTTGCTGGGATATCTCGACCCACTCGGCGCTGGCTTGGGTGATGAGCAGGGCCGCTAGTAGCATGGCGTGTGTTAGAATGTTTGTCGCGATGTGGATTGTCGTGGAACGTGGACACGCTTCGTTCGGTGGCAACGGGTTTGTCAGGGGTGCTCAACACTACTACGGCAAATAAAATCTGTGTGAAAGTAATAATGTCATTGCCTTAGTAAAAACTGTTTATAGTAACTAGGTAGGAAGCGTAGGTTAACTCAAAAATTGTTAACGACGCGAAACACGCTCAGTACGTTGTTGGAAAGCTTACGTGCATTCCGTTGCAAACGCTCGGCGTGTGCGCATTATGTTCCGTACAATAATACGAGGAAACACAAACCTTGTTTAAAATTGCCGACTAGGTATAAAATTAAATGCAGTTTTTTTATATTACTTTACTTTATTTATAACGCCCTTATGGTTTTCTCGAGTTTACCGGTGAACAATGCACCAAATTAACGTGATGAACATCGCGTCATGTAACTGTCTGCTCTGCATTTGGTTGCACAGACGTCGCAATCAATATGTATTGCAGCACTATAGTAATGTGATTACCCCTTTAGCGGAAAAGAGATCTTCCAGCCAGGAGGGTGGTGTGCCTGGTGGGGCAGCCGCTATGCCCCGACGGTTATATGTCGGGATACGTTACGTTCTCCGAAAACTCTCATAGCGCGTTTCAGGATTGTATAGAGAATCGTCATTCGTTCTGAATGACGTCTGCAGCGCCATCTGTATAGCTTCTTGAAGAGGTCGCTACACTCCAATCTCTCCTAAATACCTATTTATAGTAATCCTAGAAATCTATGGTTTTTATAGATGTTAGAGACATAGACACTTTGGAGATTCAAAATCGTTTCTTTTAATTTAGATGATTCTATCATATTTCGAAGTTTGTTTTTTTCTGTCAAAGGTTGCAAACATCCCGTGTCAAGTGCACCTATTATTCGCTCCACGCGCACGATATGCTCTGTGCCTGCCCCGCAGCCGCCGAGCCGTGAAGTTTGTTTACCTTCATCTCAATGACGGCGATTTAAGATCATCGTTAGCAGGCGAACGGTTACGGTACGGTACCTATTTTTAACCGACTTCACAAACGAGGAGGTTGTCAATTCGGTTGTATTTTTTTTTATTAGTGCAGTTTCATTAGACATCAATATGAAACTTTTTACCACATTTTTAATCATTATGTTGATGTCACAATTTCTATATATAAATTTTTAAAAATGCTCCCAACCAAATGACACTTGTGATTATTGATGAGCAAATAAAAAAAGTCTGTAAATTGTGATTTCTAAAAATGATTACAAATGCGCTGTGGCTCAAAAAGTGGTAACCATTTCTAAATCACGTTGTATTCAGTGTCAGCTTTGTATTCAGTGCCATCTATATTATGCGCAGTGAATATTGTTTTTAAAACGATGCTTTAGAGGTCGCAGGTGATAAATAAAATATCTACCAGTATATTAAAAAAACGGCATTTTATTATTTTAATGAATACCTAATAACACAATTTGTAAATATTATATCGCAATATTAGCGCTTATTTACATAAACATCAACAGTTAGGGACCGGCGTTTTATGCTATCGTACTTTTATGCTGGGCTGCGTTTACAGAGTCAACTATTTGATAAGTTAACAATATTATTTGAAAGCTAGTATTGATATAAAGCTATGCCACGGTTCAGTGAACCCCCGTAATTCTAATTTTTATCTGGGCATAAAAAACCCGGCTTAAATATACGTACCCCTGTTAAAACTTATTTATCAATTGAATGTGAGTATTTTCTACATCCAAGTTTGATGACGTCACGGACACTGGAAGAATTGTGGCGAATAGCTGCAAACGCCACTAACAAACAAGAAGAATATGAGTAATTCGACTTCCTGGGACCATATTTATCGACCGCTTGATCAAGTGGGTTGACCTCAGTATCGGCGACTAGCACATGGAGCAGGACAGCACACCGCGCCAGCCCTATTCTTATATAACCTACATCAACATCAAACATACTTGATATTATGCGCAATATACTCAAAGGGCGCATTATGAGCTGTTATTTCCAGGCAGTTCGCCCGGCCTTTACCTTGTGACTGCTCTGTATCACGTTACCGACATCAGTTTTCGCTAGATCGTACTTTGTCTCAGTGTGAAGTTGTTATTTCGACTGACAGCGTTTGGAAACATAATAGTTTTATTTTATTAATAATATCGCCAGACGAACACACCAACTATACGGTCCCACACTAAGCAACGCTTGTATTATGGGGTACCGTACAATGGACGGAGGGCGAACTCAGTATATAATACTTATATAGATATGAAACATCCATGACTCTGGTAGAAAATTCATGCTCATGACAGAAAGATTGTCCCTAGCAGGATTCGAACCCGGGACCCACAGCGCAGAAAGCAGGGTCAAATTATTAGGATAAGTACTTATGTATTATTGAGAGAAAATATAAAATTGCAGGCAGTTGCGGGCAGCCTGCCCGGAAATAGAAGTTCGTAATACGCCTTCAGGTTATGCTCAACACAGACATACCTGCACCCAATTTTATAAAAACTTTAATCAATTTAAAATGGTATTACAGAACGTTTTTCGGAAGAAAATTGTATTGTAATGCCATTGTAAATGAACGAAAGCTTTATATATACTTTTACAATACGATCAACAGTGGTTCCGTGACTTTGACTGGCTGACACGGCACATTATTATATATTACAGGGCACATTTTAAAAGTATAAGTCGCTTTTTTAATAATTCCTTGCCATGTTCCATTTTTGAAAGGAGCGATGGAGATCTCTATTGCTAGAGGCGCACCGGGAATACATGTTTCAGTAAAAAATATTTATTTAAAAAAACTACTGCTCTCTTGTTTAAGATGTGAATGATTTCATAAATACAAACTTTTTTGATCGGGTGTAAATTTGACCAAGATATTGGTTAAATAAAATACCACTCTTAGATGTTAGAATGACCGCTAGGACCCGTCCCAGTTCAGCCCAGGCGAACGAATAACCCAGGGCCGAAGTCCCCTAAAAGGATTTACTTTAAAATGTGCCGTGCCACACAAGTTTTGTCTACATAGTTGATACATCGATGGGGTTGCCATTGTTAAGGTACAATCTATAATTAATATTCCAGTTTGGTCCAAACATTATTCCACTAACATCATTTTCAACAAAGCAATGTGTTAATTTGTATCCAATATAAAAAAAAAGCTAAATAAGTATCAATGATTCATAGTTATGAAGCGTGACTGTCAGATATTCTGACAAAACATACATAGCGGATATTACATTATCATGCATATATGACATATATCTAGGATCTATGATCACAGTTAGCATCATAATTTTATGTCTAAGTGACATTATCATATAAACAGCTTAGGACGTCCTATATCAACGTCATAAATACATGATAATCTAATTTCCCTGCCATTTTGATTCTAAACCAACTGACATGTTAAACTTAAAAAGCCAGGTCCAACGATTGATTTGTTCTAGAATAAAATGTTATGAGTAGATATTCTTTCTAAATAAAATAATACTAACATGTATATATAGGATGTGTTAATCTCCGCTAAATTAGGCGTGGTTTAATACAGGAACGGACACTAACGCATCTATCATTATAAATTAATAACGAATGAGAATTGACTATTGAAATATGAATTTGTGTGGTATTTTGCGCACTGGAACAACTATACATTGCACTAATCTCGGTAAAAGATTGTAATTTATATATACTCGTACATAACAAAATTGTGTTAGTTACACAGTTTATAACTCAAGAACCGGTGGGCCGATTTATTATACTTGATTTTTTTTTTATCTGTCTCCGACCCTAATAGCAAAATAACTAAAAACATGGTAAAAATTCACAAAAATTAATAATAAAGCTAATTCAATTTCTCGAGAGGCAGTACGAAGTTCGGCGGGATAGCTATTATAGCCAAAAACATTACCCTTCTTCTGACGCAGTCGGGTAAGAAGAGAGCGTAAGTATTGTTTGTCTTTAAAACTCCACTAGACCATAAACAATTTGCGGACTGCATTTTTTTTAATTAAAGGGCCAAGTTATCCAAAAGGTTGTTTAAAAAATCGCAATATTGCCGACTCACCCCGATGTAAAGTTAACACCTGTTTTTATAAACACAAATATTAAAAAGGAACATAGAAAAGGTATTTTAATATAAACCAATAATACCTCTTCCATTCTTGGAATTACTCTTGTAAAACACACTTTATACAAAAATATAATTTCTAAGGTAACTAAGTACTTTTTTAAGTTCGTTATTATCATAACTAGATATTATGATTGCTGGGTGTAATAGTTAATCCAGCGCGCGAAATATTGTTTTAATCAACTATATAACTCTAATACACATATATTGCCATTTAGTATGTCGAGATATGTATAATGTATACATTACCTAGCAGCACATAATAAAATGCTAACACAACGTAAATCGCTCTGAACAAGTATCAATTAGAGATCACAGAAAATGGAAGCTTGCATTGCAAAATATTAAAACATTGTAAAGAATAATGTATAAAAAAAGTATATTAAAAAAAATCACAGTTTGCTATGAGGGGAGCGACTATGAGCTATGTTAGTCGCAATTTTATAAAAAAATATTTTTTAAACATTGATTTCTTATATTTAAAACTAATTTTGAGGGTTTTATCGCGTTACGTGACGTGACCATAGTTGCTGTAAAGCAGCCGAAACGTTGGGAACGTAGAACATATACAATATACGCGATAATATCGGCAAAATTAGTTTTATTTCAATATTTTTTAAATTTGTGCAAGTGTTTTCCCACTCGTAATTAATTATATCATCGCTCCCCTACAAATAATGCATTTGATGGCGAAAAAAACGCGTTACACAAATATGTAGAGACACCTTCGCGCGGATGTCATAGAGAGGGTTCTATCCTGTGTGTATACACACATAATATGTCAAGCGTATACAACGAATCGTAGGTCCCTATAATCCTATTAATTCTCTCGCGCTTATAATTAATAATAAAAATATTGTATTATATATATTTGATTCTAATGTATTAAGAATGATATTATAGAATTTGTCAACACGGCGTCCCTCTTTATGATCGCGTGATGTAGTTATTTCATACATGTCTAACTAACTTTTGTATATTTACCCCAAATTTATAGATGTTTTATAACTTTATCAAACTTCATGTAGTACTGCGCAAACCAAAACTCTTGTGCGCAGTACTATGTGACGTTTGATAGAGTTATAAAACGATGATAAATTCGGGGATTAGAATCGATACTTGATTACCACAGGAAATGTTGAGAATAAATTCTAGTTGATTTTGGCATCTTATTCATGTAAGATATTTCTCGAAAAGATATTTTCCAAATTTGTTGATGTTTTTATCAACTGAATAACTATGTGATTCATTATAAGAGAGATTTACTACTATGATAGTAAAAAATATATCAAATGTGTATAATTGGCACTGCTTGTTAGATCGCTTGAAAAGATAGATTATATTTCTACAATAATACAAAAAATATATATACTTGTAAATAATAATTTTAGGCCCAAAATATGTAGCAGCCAAATTTACTGTGGTAATACACTTGAGAACTACGTTTGTGACAAATGTTATGTTTGACTATGACATATCTCTATTATTCTTCATTTTGGCACTTATTTTAAAATAATTTCAGTAAATGCAAGAATCGATTTCCCATAGGAAATGTCAACATAATGTTGTATATTGAAATGCACACTTACACGGTAACATAAAAGAAAATAGTTTTATAAAATATATCTTGTAAACCAGAATAACGAGTTAAAATGTTCTTACAAGGCTGTTAGCTGCTTCTCTCATCAATTTACTTAACCCATTGTTTATTATTTTGTAACTCACAATATATTATACAATACGAATGATAAAAATGTATATTTATTGACGACACTTATGCGTACGTTAATCTATTTAGGCCGTTGCTTCGACAAATATATATATATATATATATACCTTCTTAATGCACACTATCATTTGTAGTATACAGGATGTAAAATGAAAATGTTAGTATGGGGAACCTCGAAATTATAAAAGATAGAAAAATGTCTCCCAAGGGACTAAGACGTCGAATTAAAACAGCATTTATAAATTAAAAGAAAATATTACGTGATTCGAGAATCCAACTCGGTCTTTTTGAAAAGTAAACCACCGTTATTTAATTGCGATATTAATTGTGTAGGTTGTAACGAGTAAATATTGCTATAAAACAGTCTCTAAAATTGAAAGAAAATCTATCGTTACGTAAACGACTTAATTATTACTCAAGAAATTAGCTGTCATTTCGAACATTTAGGTACCGAAGTAAATAAAATTATAATAAATACAGCATTTTCTTTTCATTTTGCACACAAAGTTTCACAGATATTTGTGCTACTTACAATCTACACAATCAATATCGCAATAGAATAAAGTTATTTTTTTCAAAATGACCTGGTACGATTACCGATTCAAGTATGACTTTTGGAAAATCTAAAAATACAGTTTTGCTTTTCTCTCGAATCGACGACATGGTTCCTAAGAACATTATTTTCGGTTTCGGACTCATACTGACCCATCTCAATGTTACATCCTGTATATTTCACAGAGCAACATAGCTTATTTATTTATTTATATTATGTGTTCTGTGTGCCTCTCAGGAACTCCTAACTAAAGTAATCGTTACACTATCGAGAAACCATACTGTCACAATCCTTTTTACGTACCGTATCGGTACGTAAGCGTCTTCCATCCCTATCACACCACAGATTTCATAAATTTGTATGACAGTGACAGCATGCTTTCTCGATGACGTTACGTTTACATTAGGAGTTCCTGCTTACCTCCGGTCAGATTACGCTAACGTTAAAGAAACGTTACTTGAAAAGATCGTGCTTATGTTATCTGATCTAGTTTTTAGCACAAGTTTTGATGAAACTATTGAATTTGAAATATTAAACGGAAGTCGTCGCCTTAGCCAGAAAAAATAAAATAATTACTAAGGAAAAACTGTTCAAAGTTATTTTAGTGAGTATATGAGAATTGGTTAATATAGTACCATGTAGGCCGAAGTAAATTAATAATAGGGGTTATTATAGTTCGGTGTGATTTTTTTTAGTTCACGACTTAAGAGAGTTAATTTCTTACAGACTAGGAAATATGTTAAGACTAAGATGGTGAGTTTGTAACATTTACTTAATCTAATTATACTTTTATTCGCAGATAAATATGTATAATATTTAGCTGCCATCGCACGCCGAATGTTGTGGATATTCGTCGTAGACGAATCAATTTGTTGACCGTGGGAAATATTTGGTTTCTATTAAATGCAATATCACAATTAATCTTTGCGTTAACACTATGAAATTGTAATATTGTTTCATATGCATGTTATTAAAATTAACGCAATCAAACGATATAGTCATGTCATGCTACTTAAATAATAGTTCCCATGGGAAACTTAATCTATTTAACTTCTCAAACTACAATACATTCGGCGCCCACGACATCATAATTAAAATTTATATTATTTTGTCAACTAATACGCACAAACAGAAAATTCACCTAGAGTTAATATAAATTAGAGCTTACAGCTATTATTATAAAATCCCTTTGTCAATAAATAAAGAAAACTTAATAAAAATATTCTTCTAAATTAGGAATGCAGCTATCTGACAACGATTTTACATTGAGATGGTAATTTATCTACTTATGAATCTTGTGACAGTACACACTACTAGTTCAAACTAAACTAAGTTTGAACACTGAGCGATAGGAAATAATAAGTTTTAATATTATTACATTTGGAGATGCAATACAGGCTGAGTGAATTGCCGCTCAGCCGAGTACTACAATCTTGGCTACAGTATGACCGAGACGTAGCACGCTGGTCTTACTTTAAAGTAACGCTATGTATGACCGCTACCATCAAATAAAATGAAAAAAGAACCGATGTATTAATATGTACTGTCACAAAATCAAATAAAAAGTAAATTGAGGCGGCAATTGTTGCGTAGTGTCAGCCAGCACTGATCGTGCTCGGTTGCGGAGCGCTCGTCGCGTGGCAAAGTGGTAGGTGTGTAGGTACCCCAGAGGGCCTGGCACCCCAGGGCGGCAGCTGATCGATGTTCCAGGGAATCATCTGCAGAATACTAGCCTAAGTAAAGGTGGCTTATAGCTGTAATAGAACCTTCAGAGAGCCCATGTTGGTACTCCAAAGATAACTGGATGGTTGGCAGTTGCCATGCTTTGATGGGCAGTATGCAACGCCCCCTGGCGGCCGGTGTGTGTGTGTGTGTGTGTGTGTGTGTGCCTACCGAGTGCGAACGAGCAGCTTCTTCCAGCGCAGGCGCACGCGGCCCGCGCGCAGCCGCCCCGACTCGGGGGGCTTGCTGTCTGATCTGTGACACAACCGAGTGTATGGTTAGTATCTACTCACGTCTGAAACTTTGGGCCGTGCATTAGGGTAAGAAATTAATGTCACCCTATTTTTTAACTTTAACAAATGTTATTCGCTGTTTAGGTTTAGGTTAGTCAGCTACAGGTACAGACAGGTACACTCACGGTCAGCGCTGCCAGCGCGCGTCGTCGCTGGCGTGCGTGAGGTAGCGCGCGCGGGGCTAGGCGTCAGCTACAGGTACAGACAGGTACACTCACGGTCAGCGCTGCCAGCGCGCGTCGTCGCTGGCGTGCGTGAGGTAGCGCGCGCGGGGCTAGGCGTCAGCTACAGGTACAGACAGGTACACTCACGGTCAGCGCTGCCAGCGCGCGTCGTCGCTGGCGTGCGTGAGGTAGCGCGCGCGGGGCTAGGCGTCAGCTACAGGTACAGACAGGTACACTCACGGTCAGCGCTGCCAGCGCGCGTCGTCGCTGGCGTGCGTGAGGTAGCGCGCGCGGGGCTAGGCGTCAGCTACAGGTACAGACAGGTACACTCACGGTCAGCGCTGCCAGCGCGCGTCGTCGCTGGCGTGCGTGAGGTAGCGCGCGCGGGGCTAGGCGTCAGCTACAGGTACAGACAGGTACACTCACGGTCAGCGCTGCCAGCGCGCGTCGTCGCTGGCGTGCGTGAGGTAGCGCGCGCGGGGCTAGGCGTCAGCTACAGGTACAGACAGGTACACTCACGGTCAGCGCTGCCAGCGCGCGTCGTCGCTGGCGTGCGTGAGGTAGCGCGCGCGGGGCTAGGCGTCAGCTACAGGTACAGACAGGTACACTCACGGTCAGCGCTGCCAGCGCGCGTCGTCGCTGGCGTGCGTGAGGTAGCGCGCGCGGGGCTAGGCGTCAGCTACAGGTACAGACAGGTACACTCACGGTCAGCGCTGCCAGCGCGCGTCGTCGCTGGCGTGCGTGAGGTAGCGCGCGCGGGGCTAGGCGTCAGCTACAGGTACAGACAGGTACACTCACGGTCAGCGCTGCCAGCGCGCGTCGTCGCTGGCGTGCGTGAGGTAGCGCGCGCCGACGCGGCGCTCGAGCGCGCGCAGGTCGAGCCACGCCTCGCGCGTCTGCAGCCACGCGTGCGCCACCGACTTGTCCACCGACAGCCGCTTGCGCTGCTTCACTTGCAGCAGGTTGTTGATCAGGTCGATCGCTGCACACACATGCCACATTCACACTGCGGCCTAAGCGACACTCGCAGACCCAGCGGCCGTAAGGCTCTCGGATCGCGATCATGATCCGGAGGAACTAAACAGCTCTCCACAAAATTTACAAAAGTCTAGGTCAAATATTTTTGTTTTTATACGAATCCGCGGTTACTTGTAAATAGTTAGTAGAAGAATAGTTCAATAGTTGTATTTGTGGATACCTTCAGCGGAGATCTCCCGCCAGGGCGTGGGCGGGTACATGAAGGCGGCGTTCTGGATCTGCTCGTTGATGTCCTCGTCCTCGTTGAAGGGGAAGGTGCCGGACAGCGACACGTAGATGATCACGCCCACCGACCACATGTCCAGGGACCGGTTGTAGCCCTTGTTGCGCAGCACTTCCGGCGCTGAGGGAGACAGTGATGGTCAGAGCAGGCAGGCGACGTGCTGAGGAGAGCGGGGAGGGGGGCGACGTGATAAGGAGAGCGGGGAAGCGGGCGACGTGATGAGGAGAGCGGGGCGACGTGATGAGGAGAGCGGGGAGGGGGGTGACGTGACGAGGAAAGCGGGGAGGGGAACGACGTGATGAGGAGAGTGGGGAGGGGGGCGACGTGACGAGGAGAGCGGGGAGGGGGGCGACGTGATGAGGAGAGCGGGGAGGGGGGTGACGTGACGAGGAAAGCGGGGAGGGGAACGACGTGATGAGGAGAGCGGGGAGGGGGGCGACGTGACGAGGAGAGCGGGGAGGGGGGCGAAGTGATGAGGAGAGCGGGGAGGGGGGAAATTACTGTCGCGACCCTTTGAAATCTTTATTGCGTAGCATACCTGACTACACATATATTCGGCATGTTCCTATCTAGGCATGCTACAGTACTTGCCAGTGCTTCAATAAGGATAAATTGTATGGAGCATGATTTATACTGTATAGTTATTTAAGAAAAGACGAAAATACAGACCGAGTTTCGATCAGCTAAAAAATTACCAGAGCTATGCAGCAGTGACGTCACCGCCATAAATCACTAAATGTGCGACGAAGAAAAAGCAAAATCCTGCTCTCTTACCTGGACGTACTTATAGCAAATGTCTTCGAAACTATCTAATTATATTTAGACTTAAAACAGCAGCAGTAGCAGCAGTTCAAGCAGCAAGGAAACGTGTCATAATTTATTCTTAAATGAAAACCATGATTATCACTAACGGTGAACGAAAACATGACAAGCAAAATCCAGGAACCTGCAGTGTTCGTTGAAAGGAGGAAAATGCCCAATAGTTAGATATGAAGAGCTGAATATTATTGTGTATTCTGAAATACTCCTAGATGTATCCCTGGTCGATGTCGCACTACTCCACCAACAACTCCTCGTGGCCGGAGAGCATCCAGCATCCAGTATCCAGAAGCACTCACCCAGGTAGGCCGGCGTGCCGACCACGGAGCGGCGGAAGGACTTCTCGCCGATGATCCTGGCGAAGCCGAAGTCGCACAGCTTCACCTGCGGGAACTCCTCGTCCGTGGACAGCAGCACGTTCTCCGGCTTCAGATCGCAGTGGACTATGTTTTTCTCGTGCAGATGCTTCAGAGCCACCAGGATCTGACAGAGTGGTGGATAAAGTAGTATTACATCGAAGACAGAAATGATTGTGGCAGGTACCAGAAAAGCACATAAAACTGAATATTTTAAAACGACGATATCCTAGTGGTAATGAGCGCTGTAGTGGCCGCTAGATTCCGGGTTCGATTTCCACCACAGCCAGTAAACTATTAACGTGAGCACAACACAATCTTTGGCGAGCTAGCTTAGTTGGATCCTCTACAAACATTCGATCTCATGTCACAAAGTTTGCCGCTGCTGGAATTCAAACACGGTGGCCAATCGTGTCGCATTTGAGTCTCACCTGAGCTACCAAGAACTTCGTGATCCTCTCCGTCAGTCTCCCGTTCTCATGGGACAGTATCATCTCCAACATGTCTCCCTTCAGCTTCTCCATCACCACGAAGATGCGCTCTGGAGTCTCGAACATGCGGTCCAGGTTCACCACGCCGGGGTGGGACAGGTTCTGAAGTATGGCCACCTCGTTCTTGAGCTGGGCTTCTTGTTTAGTCGGGAAACGGAGTTTGTCTATCACCTGATAATGATTCAACGGTTTAAGGGAGATTTACCAGTAAGACCAAGGTAAAAAATATGATTTGGATTACTGTGTCTCTAAGGGAAACAGTTATTATTTTTCTTGGGGGACAGATTAAGTCAAAGAGCACTGAAGTGGCTAGTGCAAAATTAACTCTCGAACGGTCTCAGTTTATAATTCTCGAAGACATTTCCCTACACATCCGCGGTAGAGGTAGAACACACCAGGATTGACGTAATAATTCGAAGCGCAAGCGCAACGAACGCGACATTAAATACTGACACCGGTACACATTTCACTGGACCTTTGCAACCGTTCCTGATTTACTGGCAACACATAGAAACCTAAATTGTTATTATAAGATCTTCAATCGTACCTATGTTTGACAAATAATATATTTTTTTTTATTACATTATAGGCAAGTATTTGATCTCGATCTCACCCGATGGTAAGTGACGATGAGATCTACGATGGAGCATACTTGCCTAGAAGGTACCTGTTCACTCTCGACTTGAAAACACCCAGATTGAAGTCAACAGGGAACAAAGACGCCGGTAGCGTGTTCCATTCCTTGGCAGTTCGCACGATGAAAGTAAAAGCAAAACGCTTAGTTCAAATTCAAGGAGTGATACGTGAGTACGGCCGGTGGGGCGGGTACCTTGATGGCGGCGGGGCGCTGCGTGCGGCGGTGCAGGCCGCCGTACACGATGCCGAACTGCCCCGAGCCCAGCACCTCGTCCGGGTAGATCTGGTACAGCTGCGCCATGTCCGTGGCGCGCTCGTCCGCGCCCGCCTCGCCCCCCGCGCCCGCGCCGCCCACCCCCTCCTCCGCGGGGCACGCGCCCACGCCGCTCGCGCCCTCCGCTGCCGCCACAATCACATTATGTCACACGAATAAAATTCTCCCCCTCTTGTCGGTGATTGAGATCAAAACATAAATACTATACAAAGACATTCAAACAAAAACGCTGCGGGACTGAACCGATATTTATCAGCAATTATTACGGGTCTTCTAGTCTTCTGCCCAGGAAATCATAAGGTTCACCCCCCTGCACGTGCAGCGGGTGCGGGCTGGTGCACTCACCCGAGTGGTGCGTGACCGGCATGAGCGCCTGGCGCAGCGCGGTCTCCCAGGAGCGCGCGAGGTAGGCGCCCACGCCGGAGTCGGGCGGCGGCGGCGCCTGCCCCGGCCACGGCTCCTCCACGCCCACCAGGTAGTCCACATTCGCGGTGCGCACCTCGAAGCAGTGCATCACGTCTACAAGGAACACATTCCAATCACAACAAACAGAATCAGACTCCCTTCCAGTGGCGTAGCATAGGCCATTAGCACCCGGTGCGGGTTTCAAATTTGCCGCCCTCTTATTTTTGCTATTCATTATAAAAAAATTGAGGCATTGTAAAAAAGGTACTTTTATTCAATAACGCCAACCTGAAAAGTCAAATTAACATTTTTTGACATGGGAATATCATTTACGTAAAAAAAAAAGATTAAAAATTCGCTGATAATATTGCGTTTTATACCTGCATATATGGTAACGACAAAAAAAAATACGAAAAGCACTGAAAGATTTTTTTTCTCTAACTGCCACCTGTGAAATGCCGCCTCCGGCAAAGTGCCGCCCGTAGCGGACCGCACCCTCCACCCCCCCATGCTACGCCACTGCTCCCTTCAGATCCTCTACTTTATCAGTATTAGGTTATCGCCAAATGAAGTGCATAACTGGATCACTATAAGACCGCGCTGGCCGCTTGGTAGGCTGCATTATTGTCGGAGCTTGTGCGATCAGTTGTGGCCATGTGGTCCCCAACTCGGAAGAAACCTGCAATTTCAAGGCACCTTACCGGAGTGCGGCTGCCGTGCGGTGTCGATGGCGAGGATCTCGTTGAGCGGGATCTCCTTGTAGTACTTGGTGCCTTGGTCCGACGTGAACAGGGTAATGGACTTGCTGTCCAGCCGCCAATAGTGCCGCTTCAACTGTACACAGAAGGTTATGTAATGGTGTATGGTTACGTGCGTTTCGCGCGTGCGTGCGAGAGTAGAGAAATAGACCAATCAAATTGTCTGATCAGATATCACACATCAGTAAACTGTGTTGCGCATATTCCATGCGTTTTCCTAAGAAATTGAGTCGTCGTGGTCAGACCCAGGAAATCATTACAGTTCCCGTGACAAAAAAATATCATAAATATTGACTTTGTTATCAATTATGACAAATCCAAGTTTGATTAAATCTGTCATGTAGATTTTGATATAGATATTTTAAGCCAATCCAATTCCCAAAATCCCGGGCGCCCTATATTCGGAAGAAAAGCAAACATAATGTTAACCTTATTGTAAAGTAGTAAGGAGTAATTTACCGTCTTGTCCTTATTGGTGAAATGCACGAGCCACCCCTCCTTCAGCCATTGCCCGTCCCGCTTCTTGGTGTGTTTGACGGACTGCACGATGCGCATGAGTGGAATGTTGGCGCTGGGCGACGACGACGAGCTGCAACGTGCGCGCAAGTCAGCTCTACCTGCACTGAGGGGTGCGAAGGGGGAGAGAGCAAGGGAGGAAGGGGTAGGGGACGGCTTTGGTACTTTTGGGCTACTATTTATACCGATGATGTTTTTAGATAGGCAAGCATTTTTGTTATGCTAACTGGCTATATCACTAATGATATGATATCTGTCTGTTGACATCTGCTATTGGCTTCGCTGTCAATCAACTCGAAGCATGTGCCCGAGCCAGTCTTGCGAGGTTTTGATCGGACCCCCAGATCGCCCCTTAGACCATAGAAACTAGAGAAGCGAGACTTATGAAAGCTCTGTGCGTAAATCGTCAACTTACATTATGTATTTACAACTACAACCGGATCAGTTTACGTCTGTCACTTGTGAGAACGCGTCACTCTATCTACCAATACTTTAATGAACATTCTGAAACTCTTCTTCGACCTGAAAGAGAAAGCAACACAAATAGACCCCCCACCACCGCCATGCCAAAGCCCACGTACCAGACCTATCGACTTAGTCGAGCGTGACCGACCGGCCGAGAGGGATGAATGAGGGAAATAAACAAGTATCGCCAGTAACACAGCGGTATAGTCTCAAACTAAGCAACGCTTGTATTAAAGATACCGCACAATGGACTGGAGTCAGTCCTAGTAACACCAAGACCGGAGAACACTACCATAAGGGAGTTCAAGTATTACGTAACGCATTTGGGGGGGGGGGGGGGGGGTCTTCTGAAACGTTACAATGCGTTCCAGGGGCGGGAGGGGGGATTTGAACTATGCGTTACGTAACATTGTTTTAACCCTTAAAAATCTCCATGAATTGCGTTACGTAATACTTGGACGCTCCCTAAGATGTGTCTTTTTTGTATGAAAATTGTGTCAAGTGACAATATGAACGATGAAATAACATTTACATTATGAGTTCATTATGTTAGTATACTTGGAATCCTGACGGGAATCGAGTCCGCAAATACTCGCTGCAGCCGAGCCAAGAGACGCTCGAGTCATGAGACATGGCCTTCATAACGCATCCCTCACACTTGATCCTAGCTATGTTTGTCTCAGTCGGTCAGGTCCGACCAAATCGGTGGTAATAGATGTAGGTGTCTGACCTGCTGGGGCGGCTGGCGGAGCCGGGCAGCACGTCACGCTGCGGCTCGTCGCACTCCTCGTCCCTGCGCCGGCGCAACTGCACCTGCAGACAATACTGGTGTCACTGCCGACTTGTAAAAATACGAAACTGCGGCAAATTCTATTACTATCTTAATCTTTATGTTGAATTTCCCTTAATGTCTTGCGGAATCGGATGATTTAGAACTCGCCGCACTAAGAGAAACATTCTGCGTACCGCGTACTTTGTTATGTACGCGTTTCAGAGCGCACGTGCAAGCTGCCGGCGGTCAACAGTCCTTGCATTTTAAAGAACTGTCTTCTGTCTGCGCGGAGTCTTAGAGCCCAAAACAGACATATGACGTTTTGTATTTTCGATCAACGTTTTGCGTTACGCGCTGTTGCGGACTGACTTTTATTTCTGAGGCAACATTTTATTGGAACAGGATTGTACATTAGTACCACTTAGAGGAAGGAAACGTTTTTTTTAGATCGAACCTTATTTTACACAGCGTATATACATTTTATTGTATTCAAGAATAAAGAAAAAAGTCAATAATAAAATCTATAATTTTTTAATTTCAAAAAAGTCAAGATATTATTGTGTTTATTACGCGACCGATTGGTTTTTTAAAGAAATGAGTTTATTCTTAAAACATATATAATCACGCTTCATTTTTACGTGTGAGTCAAAGGGCTTTTTTTATCCTCTTAAGGCTTTTTTTATGAAGAATAGTACTCAATGTTTCTTTGCCTTTGTTCTACCATAAAGCGAACGCTGCTTACCGTCCGTGACAATGTCATAGTGTACGTACCTCGTTATCTTCGTGGTTATTTCCATCAGCTCCTTCACCGCCGCCGTCATCGGACTCGTCGTCCGGCATTCGAGCTGACTCCGACAACTCGCTGCCAGTGCTGCTATCCTGGTACTCGCCTAGACAGTCCCATCAACTTAGAAGGATACAACCTTTCGGTATTTATTTTTCCATCCTTTCCAGAGTTGAATTGAAGAGATAATGGAGATATAATTCTCAGAACACGCATCTTTCAGGGACAACCAACAAAACTTTGAAGATTGAATATTGAAGAGCGTTTCAAATGTAACCCGTATGGTGTCATTCAAATTAAGAAACGCTCATATCAATACTAGGCTTTACAATTCATCAAGCAAGCTTGTCAGGCATTTCCTCAAGCGATCTCTAACATCTTAGTGCAGCCTATCTTTTTGTTTAACATTCTGTCGAGCAATCTCTGACATCTTACTGCAGCCTATCTATATGTTTAACATTCTGTCGAGCGATCTCTGACATCTTACTGCAGCCTATCTTTATGTTTAACATTCCGTCGAGCGATCTCTGACATCTTACTGCAGCCTATCTTTATGTGTAACATTCTGTCGAGCGATCTCTGACATCTTACTGCAGCCTATCTTTATGTGTAACATTCTGTCGAGCGATCTCTGACATCTTACTGCAGCCTATCTTTATGTTTAACATTCCGTCGAGCGATCTCTGACATCTTACTGCAGCCTATCTTTATGTGTAACATTCTGTCGAGCGATCTCTGACATCTTACTGCAGCCTATCTTTTTGTTTAACATTCCGCCAAGCGTCTCTTTGTTGAATAAACGTTTTTGTCATGGGTCCAACTCACCGTGCGGGTCCCGTATCTCCCCGCCGCAGTCCTTGGGTATGAAGGCGATGCACTTCCTGTGCGCGTTGTAGTGGCAGTCCTTGCACTGCAGGCCCTGCTTGAACAGGCCGCGCAGCAGCTTCTTGCAGTGGCGGCACACGGTGGGGCGCGTGTACGAGTGCACCTCGAACGTGTGCGGGATGCCGAGCGCCGCGCCGCCGCCGCCGCCCCCCGACCAGCCCGACAGCGAACCCGCGCGGGACGGCGAGCGGCTGCGCTTGCCACCCAGCTGTTGTGGGTACAGGGGAGGGGGGGATACTTGAATGTGACGTTTGGTAGGTGCGCTCATAAGTGGCCTAGCAACCCTGTGCCTACCTGGAATTGATTTGCAATGGTAGCATCCTTGTTTTATTGTATAAAATATTTGCTTATTTTATTTGATGCTTCCTATATGTAATGTACCTACCTAATAAATAATGACTCAGCCTGAGTCAAGCTCCTAATCAGTAAAATCATTTTACTTCATCATTCAATTCAATCTTATAGCGGGGTGCGTAGGATAAAGCTTTTCCGTCAACAATTTGATATTAAAAAATAATTGCAGTAGTGTGTAGTAATAAGGTCTTAACGATTCTTTTAGTGTAAGATTCACTTATATTTCACTAGGTGTCCCGGCGAACTTCGTACCGACACGATAACAAGCCTCTCATGTCCTAGATGAATTTCTTAAATGGTGAGAAAGTTGATATTGTTTGAAATAATATAGCTAATTGGCTACCATAATTCTCACTCACAGGCAAACTCACCACCAAATTTTATCAAAATACCAAAAATAAATGTAGATGGCTTAATGAAATTCAGCATCAACTACACTTAGTTCAGAACCAGATGATGGGTACCACGGGTGTCAAGAAATGAAAATCGAAAATGTATTTAATAAATTCATTTATTTTAAAAACCAAAGTAAATGTAACACTACCAATGTCACCCACCACCCGTTTCTTGTCGTTAGTCCTCAATATTATTATTATAATATTAAAATAACTTAATACTTCTAGTATGACTATGCGTGTGGACGGATTATTATAAAAAAATATATATTATGCTAAAAACATTATCTAGGATACATCGTAACTCGTAAAGGAATGTATACAACTTAATTTTAAAAAAGTCTTAAGTTCGAACGGACGGTGCTAAGTCCACTTGGATACCTAGGGTTGCCACCCGTACTATACTATATAGTATCGTAATATATTTTAGTCAATTGTACAATAGAAAAATAATATAGTACTAACTATAGAATATTATCATAGCTAATTGGACTGTATCGCTTTTTAAATATTCGCCGTGACTTGAACGCACGCGCAGCTCAGCATGCGTGGAGGATATTCAGAACAAAATGCATTTACGGTGTCCCGTCATGGTACGGAAAACTCACCTTAATGTAATTGTCAATTGGCGTCGAGGTGGTACATGTTAGAGGTGGTATTTTGGACGTGAAAAATAAATGTGTACTTTTATTTTTTCTTGAATTACCAGATAGCACTTTAATATCTGAAAAAAAAAATACAATTTTTCTTCCACAGGTGGCAACCCTAGATAGCCCTTCTGGATGTCTGTATAATATCTTCAAAACACAATTAAAAAGCTGACGATACAGTTTTGCGCCCAAAAAGACTGTGCGTATTTTTTTTTCTACTTGTAAATAATTTTGAAGAATGATACACAAAGTGTAATTGAAATAAAGCGAATCTTTAGAAGCTTCAACTGATTGATAAGTAATTGAGTCATCTAAATCTATAACGTTATTTTCTGTACTATTAAATGATCAATTTTTTTGTGATCCCAAAAGTTCTAATCATTTAACAACTCCATGGTCGCTTACTGCGGCTGGGCTTTTGAGTGTGCGTGCACATGCCGTGCGAGCGACAGAGTATAATAAATCTTGGAAGTGGCGTCATAATAATCTTATTTCTTGGATAACAGTTACAGCTACCTACTTAAGAAAAGTGTAATTAATTTAAGGCTAAGCTAACCTTTGTTGACCTTCGTCCTAAATGTTTGTGCCCAGTTATTGTGCAATACGGAATGTCAATTCTAACACCTAAATACATTTTATTATAAATTCTCGATTGATCACTTATTTAATATTTTATTGTCTCTGAAGCGTCAGTTGTAAGTCGTAAATGCATGTGTAGGATCAGCTGTTCCATCGAGCAGCTTTCGAAATTAGTTACATATACTAATTGTAGGTTGCTATAGCTATGTGGAAGCCATTAAATATCGTGTTTGTGAAATAACGCAAAACCAGAGACACTCCCAACTTTTTTGAATATAAAATAATATTGAGTCACTTAGACCTAGAAAAATTGCTATATTTTCATGCATTATATTTGTAAATTATACTTGAGTTCGAAATCCTAAATGTATGTAGTACCCAATGAATTAAATATCTCAGAAAAAATTTTTTTTTTGACTAAGAATAAAAAAAAAAATCTTATTTAAAAAAAAGGATAATAGATTTTACTCTTCATTACAGACAAACTACTTGCAGGTTTTGCATTAATTCGCAAACACGTGTGGATACCATTGGTTTATTTACCGACAAGGTAGATACCATGGGTTAAATATACCAACTTTATATTTGGAATCATCATTAGTATTCTAACTACAATAATGCTGATATTATGGAAGTTGTTATATTTTCATCAGCTGAATCTCAGTCTCAGAAAAAAAGACTATAATAAAATATTGTCTCTGCTCTATTCTATTGAGATTCAAATAATACAAAGCTCTTAACCAGCCCCTAATCTGTTGTCTGTTCAAATTATACGTGTGAATGTGACGAAGTTCATAAGTACATTATATAGTGATCTTATAACTCAGAACTAATATAAAGAGATGCTGCGCATCCCACCCTCTTAAGATCAATAGATCGGAATTGAAACGAATGAGTAACGTATTAAGCCGGCCACAAATGACACCATTAACTTGCAGTTAGTGCATCTCTGCGGTACCTATACGACGATAGTGTATGGAGTGGTCCTTCTGTTGTTCGTTACTATGCTCGCTCCCAGCACAAGGATTGTTACTGACGTGCTTTACGACAATTAAAAACCATATTCCACACATAATAGTTTGTGAACTCTAGTTGCAAACTATTTAGATAATATCAAGAAGCGATGCTGCCTATATTTCTGTACAGTAGATAGGATTACGCAAGTTAATCGTTGTTTTTGGGTCTGGCATTAGTTAATTGTCAGCAAAATAACGAAATGATTTTAAGTTATCGTCAAAAGAAGTAGCTGTAGTTTCATTTCCGATCCAAGACATTTTTCACGGGCTGCTTTTACAACTCGTTCATAAAGCGATCGCAGTGTGCGGGATTGAACGCGCGAAAACTCGCCCAGAATCGCGAGTTGTTTTTATCCCGTTTTTTGACCCAAATCTTTCACGCACGACTGCTCTGCTTTTGGTTCAGAAAGGAGAACGACTATGTAAAAGCTAATCACCCGCGATTACCTAACAAAAGCCGATTCACGTGGTCAAGAGCGTACATGTGAAGGAAATATTAATTTAATTGTTTTCTTTCGAGTTGCCGGAGACGAGTTGCGCGAGCCGCCTTACCAGCGAGTCGTCGTGCGAGGTGAGCGAGTGCGTGGACGCGCCGCCGCCGGACACGCGCCGCACCCCCGCGCCCGCGCCCCCCGCGCCGCCCGCGCCCCCCGCGCCACCCGCCGGCCCCGCGCCGCTGACGCCCGCCGCTACGGGCGACGTGCAGTTCGACGGCACCTTAACGGCGCACCGCTTGTGGTAGTTCAGCCCGCATCCTGGAACGATGGTGGAATAAATATAAATATCGCCATACGAACACGCCAACTATACGGTACCACGTATAGTACGCTTAAAGTGTTAAGCTTAACGTTTGTGTTGTGGGTACCGTACGATGGACTGAGGGCGAACTCAGTATATAATACTTATATACATATTAAACATCCATGACTCGGGTACAAATATTCGTGTTCATCACACAAAGCTTGTGTCCCTACCGGGATCGAACCCGGGACCCTCGGCGCAGAAAGCAGAGTCACTAACACTGCGCTAATCAGGCCGTCATGAATTAATTTATAATGTTTGAGATCCCCAAACACTTACGAGGATTCCGCATTCTTTGTATCTATGGGTACAGGTCGCGCTTTAAAAGAAAGCGAAATGTAGAACGTGAAACACAGAACGCTAAACGCTCCTGATTGGCGGGTTCTTAAGCTCGGCTACGAGATGGATTCATAATGGGAATGGTCTTCTTACAAGGAATGCTCAGGATTTATGAAAACTGACTACTATATGAATCAGAATATTTTTTACTCACGTAGACCATTAAGTACAGTACTTATGAATCGTCAAAAGTTACAAAATACTATGCTACTACTTCACCACCCGTTCGGAATGCCGTTCCTATGGAGAAGAACGAGCAAGAAACTCGATGGTTGTTCTTTTTTAAAAAGATATTTTATATTTTTGAGCAATACATTTTTATAGGTATGTGAGAACTATGTAGAAACAGCTAATCAGACATTAGCAGCACGTCAAACAAAAAAGTACTAACTAAGTATAAAATTACAGTTGATGACTACATGGATCCCACATTCCCACATTTACCTTCACACTTGAGCCCCTGCCGCACCAGCCCGAACAGCATCTCCCCGCAGAAGTCGCAGAAGGTGGGCGCCTTGTACGAGTGCACGGCGAGCGCGTGCGGCCGCAGCGCCGGCGCAGCCTCCGCGCCGTCGCATATCAGCGCTGCAGCAAATGTAATGCTCTACGACTTCCAGACCCAAAGGTGCATTGCCAAGCTACGAATACACTTGGACCATGTAACACTAGAGGCCAAGAGTGACCTGATCAGCGTTCATGTACTGTCCAAGTTGTACGCGTACCTTGTCAACAGATGTGAAGATTTTGCCCAGAAGTACCACATTATAACTTGGGAGAAGATAATGAGCATTAAAATTAATGCTTGACATGGGTTACATATTACCATGGTATACTTGACACCCGCACAATATCTATGATGGCGACGACATATTTTTGAAAGAAGAATAAGGCCCAGTTTCCTCCAAGGCGGAGTGTAGCGGAGCGAAGAGGCATGGACCAATCAGATTGTTTAAACATCACCGCGGTACCGAGTGGAGCATTCCAAACAATCTGATTGTTCTATTCCTCTCCGTTCCGCTCCTCCACTTTGGCGGCCACCGGGGCTTATAAAACGGCCGTAACTACTATACATAGACATTATAACACGTGGATCGGCTAGAATAATATGGTATACGATACTGTCTGGCATCAAGAACACTAGTATTCCAAGGCCGGAAAACCCTTAGGGGCAGCAGAGCAGGACTGCTCTAAGAGATCTAAAGATATGAACAATGGAGTGTTTAAAGCCTACACCACAACTCACGGTTCGCGGTGAGCACGATCTCGACGAGCGTCTCGTCGACGACGTCGGTGGCGGAGTTGATGAGCTGCAGCACGTTCGGCGAGCAGTAGTCGTGCCGGAACAGCAGGATGCGGTCCGACAGACGGTTGAGACCGTTGTCCGGGATCTGGAGACGAGTCATCACATCAATAAATACATATGGTCAGGGGCGGATCCAGCATTTCGTTAAGATAGGAGCATTTTGTTTGGTAATGTGTGCGTGATTTTACCTATATTTTATGATATAGTTCTCCTCAGCAACATTTCTAGCAAGCTATTTTGATAGCCGCTTGGCGAGCACTTTAACGCGAACCATTTGACGTCGTAAAAGATGAACAGTACCTCAAACACAATCTTTTTACGTATAGCGTTTCGATTACATCAGCGTCTTCCATCCCTCTTACCCCACAGATTCCATAAAAAAAGTATGACAGTGACAGCATGTTTATCAATGACGTTATTATGAATACAATAAAAGTTCCTGTTTACCCTACAGGGCCCCGAGTCCGCTAACATAATCGAACAGCAGCCGCATAGTAACTGTCACTTTTAACAGATATCTCATACAATATGTGTCAATAGTGACAGTTACTATGCGGTTGCTGTTTGATTATGAATCGATTGTGCTAGCAGACTTGGGGCCCAGGTCTAGCGCTGTGGAATGGTGGGCTGGTTCCAGTTACCTTCTCGTGCACGAACTTGACGGCGAGCTCCTTGAGGTGCGCGAGCGTGAGCGCATGCGCGGGCGCACTTACGGCGTCGCGCGCCACGCCCAGCTGGAACAGGAACGTGACGTCGTCCTCCATGCCGCCGCCGCCGCCACCAGCCGCCACCGCCACCAGCCGACCCTTACACTGCTGAGGACAAAACAAAACTTATGGAGTTACGAGTATTGGGTATATTATAGCTTTGTAAAGATCAGACCAGGAGAAAGTTCCCCTATTTAATTCGACTCTACCTCTCCTTGCGGGAGGGTTATGGGAACTGTCTGAAGGATTAACCAACATTATAATTATTATTATAACCTTTATTTCGTCACGTCAAAATCAGATCGTTTAGTTCGTATAGGCCTACGGGGGCACTTGCAAATTTTCATTACATTTTTTTCTTAACTCTACAACCGGATCGGAACGCGACCTCAACTGAGAAGATCCGGCGAGAAACTCAACGCTTGTCTTTTTTTTAAATCTATTATTTTTACAAAAATAAAATAAAAAGTAAGCTCCAGTGTGTTGCCATGCGAGGCGTACACACGCTACACTTTAACATTATAAATATTGATATTTGAGCGATCCCAGGCTGCTTTATCACGTGGACTTACTTTGATAGTAACTTAGCTTATTATGTTAATTTAGTTCATCCTATCCTATTCCACGGATTATTTACTCTCTTAACACATATTTAAACCAGGATGAATGTGTAGATTACAAATAAAATTTAGGTATACCTTAGTAAGGTATGTAGACAGGGGTTCGGATCGATCGTTGAATGTTGCTATAACTTTTAACCGGTGTAGGTAAACAGCGACAATTTTCTCTGATATAATGGTCGTGAAAGTTATCTATTAATTGTGTTTTTTCTACCAAAAGAGCAATAACAATTTCGGCTGAGATCGGTATTGCGTTGTTGTGCACTGACACTCCGACCTTGGACCTTGTGCGGGAAAATACTTTCTTTGACATTGTCGCAATAATTTCGACATGAGTGCATAATGAGACATTGTGTTATCATTTATTAATTTGTTCGTGTCATTGTTTAACTTTAAATCAAGCTTTGTTTAACAATTTTACATTAATTATTTAGGTCAGGGTTGAGATCTATATTTACAGGATGTTTATTATTATTTATTTATTATGTACATCCATGTGACATGTTTCGTTCTTTTGAACCACTTGTGGTCAGATGGTCCGAAGGAACACGGTCGACTTCTGGCCCTCCTATAGCGACACTATCGCCATATATTTACTTAGTTTTGGTTTGTTATTCCATCCTATTTTATCACCACAGTCACTAAATTAGGTGCAATATCGTAGGGATGAGATATACTTGCAAAATACCAGGGCTTACATGTATCGAAATGCAGCCAATTAATTAGACCTTGGCAGTATTATGTAGGTATGTCGCTATCACCTTTTCCACAACAATTTGCGATACAAAACAACCTTTCACCGGCGCCCGCGCATCGCAGCGGTCAACGGATTATCGCTGAACCAATTATAATCCACATTTCAAGGTAACCAAATGTTTATACTGATGCAGCAGATTGAATATAAATATGAAATAGCTATATTCATTAAATAAATCACCAGGCGAACACACCACTTTTGACAGACATTGTATGGGATATCTGTCAAAAGTGACAGTTATTAAGCGGTTGCTATTCGATTATGAATCGATTGTGTTAGCAGACTTAGGGCCCAGATTGCATGACCGCATTGATATTATGTGACGTTAGCATGACTTTATTTGCTTGGCTTCCTCTGGCTTAGCCATGTTATGCAACACTTATTTACCCAGTACGAGAATATTTATAGATGTGTGACGTAAAATGATCGTCCATTGCTGCTTTCACCGGCACGACTGTGAAGTCTAAGGCATCAGCCTCGTATTTAGCGGGCGGCGGCGGCGGCGCGGGAGCGGCAGGATCTTATGCGTAAAATCAAATGGACCGGTTCTCGAAAACAGCGGCGTGGCAGCGGCGCGGGCCGGCCAACGAGCTCCGCTCCCGCGCTGCCGCCGCCCCGCTGCCCGCTAAATTCGAGCCTTAGAGCATAAACTTAGAGGTAAACAGGAATCGCAATGCAAGCCTTCTTATAACATTTCGGAAATATCCTGAACAATAACATACAATAAATAATCCAATTTAATAGCAGGTTGTTTCAAATCCCGTTTTATTCGAAATTAAGACCAAGTACCAGACACCTACCGGCTTTAATTGCCTCTTAACAATCCGGCCGAACACGGGCTTAACGAAAGGTGTGGCCGATTAAATAAGTAATCTCAATACGAAAGACGTACTAATGTTTCCACATTCGTTCGGCTTGCGCACGTGGCAGCCCTGAACTTGTCCCCGTCACCTTGCGCTCGCGCAGGCTTCCGCCACCAAATCTGTTACTTCGTACTTCGCAAATACGCCGTAGACTTAGGCCCAGTTTATTTGACAACTTAACAGTACACAGTAATTTATTTCTAAAATAACATAAATATACACGTTTTTATACGTACCTTTTTGATAAATGTCGTATCCAATGAACCACCATGAGTGAAAATGCAAAATCAAATCGACGGTTAATTGGTCGTCAGAACTGAGTGAAAGGTATACACATACCTACATGCAATTACTGTTATTGGGTCACTCGCTGCTAGTAAACAAAGGGCACACGTGGAGGGATCGCCGATAACCTGCGCCCGAGTCTCGGACACAGATACACAGCACAAGACAGTAGGACAACCTCCAACAGCTCATAAATAATTTATGTAATAGTAATACTAGACTTTGAGAAACCATCGATCTTATAATTTTATCCATAAATTCTAAAATTGCAGTAGGATCAGCAGCTTCGTGCATTATTAAGTAACTTAACCTACTGCTTATGTTTAATAAATGTGGTGTTACCGTGAGACAGTAACCTCTGCCAAAGATATCAACCCTTTTCGATATTTACTGCATGTAATTATGCAGAAATGAACCTCAATGAAATCATAATTCACTACGCGCTGATAAGACCTAACCAGACCTAAATACTGTGAAATAAGTTGTAGTTTGAATTTAGAATTTTAACCTAAACACATAAAATAGACGCAATAATATCTGTCAAATTAGTTTTATTTCAAGTTTTAGTTTAGCAGCATAATATGAGAGGCCCTCAGGGAATTTTATTTGGGCAATAGCGACACGTGTAGACCTTGAGCTATAGACAGCCCATGCTCGACCTCGGGCAAACCGACACCATTAGCCATAATAGGAAACGAGCACACAGGCGAAACCGACATGATCTGACACGGTCCGGTGTTATCGCATCTCAAATGTTTACCGCTCCAGTGCAAATTATATGACCATACCAAATGTTTATGTGCTCTGTTTATATAACAATGAGATTTACTGCTCATCTGTCCTTAGGATGCGTCATCTAGAGGCGAAACACGTGCCGGATTTATTTTGTTTTTACTGCTGTAGCAAATTATTGATCTGCCATGAATTTACGTTAAACCGTCTAAGTAAAATATTTGTAGGGTAAATTGGGCAAACCCTGTTGGACAATCGGGATAATTAACAATATACAGACTCTAGAGAGTGTAGCGAGATCTTATCTAATAAGTAGGTGGGACTCGGAGGGCAGGTGGGACGTTCCGAGTTATAATCGGTAATCAGGTAAGTCCGGGAAGAATGAAGATGACCTCAAAATAAATATTATAAAGACCTAAAAAAACCTTATATCTGGTGCTAAAGCTACACTTATTACTACTGCAAAAGCTGCTGTTAACATAGAGTGAAGTTAATAGTGTTGCCCAAGAGTCTCCGATACTTATTACTGTAAAACTCTGCGCGATAAAAAAATGTTAAATGCTTAGTACAGACATATTGATAATTATAGTAAACTAGACGTGGTGGTTCATTACTCTGAAGAAAATAGAGCTTTGAATAAAAGTATTGACTTATTACCATAACCGCGAAGCAAAAGTTTACCTAGGAACATCAATGTTACTCGTGGATGCCACCACCTACAAACAAAAGGTAGCCGCACCAAACACCAATGTTAATAGATATTGAAAAAAAGGTTGCGAGTAAGGAATATTACAGCCACCTCTGCAGTTTCAATCTCCACTAGGTCACGATGAGTGTTGGCCTAGTTTAGAGGTGCGACGCGTGGGACATTGAACCTGCGGTTAAGGCCGTCGATACACGCGGACCTGTCCCACTTACTTCACATCTTACGTCAGATGACCAATTGCGTGTAACACGCCTTATTAATGAAGACAAAACGATTAGTTTACCCACATTCACCCCCCAACTAGAAACAAGTTTATTAGGAGCATACCCAGTATCAGTACAAACTCAGTAGCGGTCTTACTCCACCTTTACTCTCTGGCTCTATGTAGCCAGGTGCCCAGGATATACAACACTCGAGCCTGCATCGTACAACATTAGACTCGTCTCTTGGTTGCGAACGCGGTTTTGTAATTTAGTACTGACTTTCACTAAGTGGGACTCAAGGACGGGTAGAAGTGTAAGCTATCCCACAGCAAAAAGTCGATAAATACGAAATAATTAGAATCGCAAAAGAAATAGATATGGTTTGTGATACTTTGTGATATAATATTTAACACAGAGCCAGACTAGTTAAAAGCTGGAATCTCTGACGAAGTATACTTATACGAGTAGTACCATGTACTCCAGAATTTTAAGATAAAACCATCGGATTTCATTTCCAAAGAGCATAATCACTTAACAAACGGTAAAGGAAATTATTGTAATGGATCGGCATTTTTGGAAATACCTAATCAGATTCAGAAAGACAGGCTGGGCTATCGGCCAAACCCCCCTTTTACTATGGGAAGGCCCGAATCCAGGATCAGGAAAATAAAACCCCCCCTTTTACTATGGGAAGGCCCGAATCCAGGATCAGGAAAATAAAACCCCCCCTTTTACTATGGGAAGGCCCGAATCCAGGATCAGGAAAATAAAACCCCCCTTTTACTATGGGAAGGCCCGAATCCAGGATCAGGAAAATAAAACCCCCCTTTTACTATGGGAAGGCCCGAATCCAGGATCAGGAAAATAAAACCCCCCTTTTACTATGGGAAGGCCCGAATCCAGGATCAGGAAAATAAAATCTTTGCCTAGGAAATGTTCAACATAGGAACACTTTGAAATATCCACGTTTCTTGAATTCTCTCGATGGTCGATGAACTTCGTGGCCTAGAATGAACCTAGACCTTGTAACAGTATGGAGATTTCGCTTAACTCACTAAACTTGATAATTATAGTTATTAGTTAGTGGAAATCTTTTTTTATCGCAGTTGATAAACTATATTTAGAATATGGGTCAAGTCAGCTATTTCTGTTTGAAACGTTATCAAGAGCACGTTGGTGGATTACGACATTAGCCTAATAGTTTCGAGAGACTACACTAAATGGCGGTTGCAGGTTTAACCCTTAGTAGCCTGATTTACGAAAGTGATTTATTTTTAATATTACTGTGTTTAATGTTACTGTGTTTAATAATAATGACATTTGTTTTTTTTTTAATTTCGTTGGAAAGAATATTATACAACAGTAAAATACGTACAGCCAACCTATAAAAAAAAACTAATAGTAATGTGAACATTCGGTTTAAAAGATTGGTATCAAAATTGAAACTCTAGGCTATTAAGGGTTAAGTACGTGTTCCCGTGTACGTAAACGAATAAATTATTTTAATGTGACATTACAAATGTAGGAATAAAGCAATCGGAATAATGTATGATCATTGATAAAATAATTTCTAAAGACGTCCTAGATCTTAGCCTTGCATTTATGATATTATAATTTCCCCCAATGCACTGGGCCACTCTCGCCGTGTGCACGGGCATGTTGATAAGAGATACGCGAGCAATCACGCCGGCCGCACGCCGCCGCGCCGCGCCGCTACGAGCAGAGTGCACCGGTGAGCGGGTCGCGCCCCCACGAGGCGGGAGATAGTCATCCTGTATCTAATGACTTTCCGGTATTATATATATGTATTTGCCTCGATCTACGACCTCGGAAACTCGGTATGCAAGAGTCATACTCTACGTTTCCAGACAATTCGATTTTCCTCGGCGTCTCAGTTGGGCACTACTGTGGACCCCGACTCACAGGAGTTCACAGTGGTTCCCACTACTGCGAGTGGAAGGCCAAGTCCCTTTTGAAAAAGGTTTTGTACTCTTGAAGCTAATTTCAATAGACCGGAATTGAAAATTTTAATGTATGTTATGCCCTGCATCATTACTACGCATAGCAAACTGCACGCGTATGTTATTACGTAAACTAAAACAAAACAAGCTGTGTTCCGGTCAGCGACCCTGCACAGTCAGTCCGATGTGGCACGGCTCGAGGCAACGCGGCTACAACCAACTAGGACGACATAACGTTATCAGCGATATATTTTAGCAATTGAAAGCGTACTAGTCATCGTCGCATACTTACCACGGGCTGCTGATCTACGAGATTACGGCGATCAGCTAAATGGTAACGCTTCATTATTCTAGAGTTTCCCGTTACATTGAAAATCATCTCTGTCATACTCACTGGCCTTAACTAATATTGGACTGGCGATATACATCATCATGTTGTACCTTTTTGATTGTCGCCATTTTGGCGCTGATCGCGGTAATAACGGGTAGTGAGTGACCACGGAACTAATCATTGAGGTTTGCTATGTGACAACTATGTCGACAAAAAAACAATAAAATTGTTAATTTATATCATAATTAACCCATAGCTTATTCTGTTAGTGTTTTTTCACCGAAATACATAGATAAACACGGATACATAAAAAAAAGCGACAGTCATTGGAATTAAATACCGAATTTAGTTTCGGAGGCGCTCGAGGAGGCGCTTTAAATTAGAAAAAAAAAATGTTATCTTTGTGTACTATAAATCATGTCTAGTTGTAATATTATGATGTCTGTGGTCGTACTACAAAGTCCTAAAAAGTTGCTGTTCTAACAACGAATGTCTGTTCATCAACTTGGATAATACCACTTCCATGAACTCTATGGGTATAAAAACCGTTGGGTAATAAAGTGCGTTGATGCAGATGTACGCATCACGATATATTGACTCTATGGATTTTCATAAAACTTGGCATTGTGATAGATGAGTCAACATAAAGGATATTATTTATTCCTAGGAATTAGGGCATACCTGAGGGATACTAAAAAGTCGAAATCCAATGTGTGGATGGCACACATTGGATTGGCACAACACACAGCACTATGGCACAACACAGGAGCTGAAACACAATCTTTTTACGTAAAGTTTCATACCTCTCTCACTCACTCCACAGAATTCATAAAATAGAATGACAGTGATGGCATGCTACCTAATGACGTTCGAATACGTTAGGAGTTCCTGCTTACCCTACAGTCAGCCAAGTAAAACAGTAGTAATATTCTCAAATTCCTCACAGTGTACGGAATCGCAGCTGACACATGAATAACAAGGCATGTTTTGTTTGTGCGACTGTATTATCTAAGCAATAAATCGCAGGTGTATGACCTCCGGTTACACGCGTCTGCGCGCTCTTCGGGGTACGATGCGTCAAGGATTCTTTTGGGCTCCTTCTCCATTAGTGTAGGTACTCAGTGATTTTAAGCTTACAGGTTAGCACTGTATATTGGCTTTGCTTTTATTGCCATATCTGTTTGACGTTGTAATTTTGAGTGTTACACTGGATTACTTTAATGGAATTGACTTGTATATAGATGTTTTTTTTTCTAATAGATAATTATTTATTCCCAAACATTTTAACTTAGAATCAACCCATTCAGAAGGAGAGTCGAAGATACGATGGAGACTAATTGCATCATTGCTATATTCTGCTTGATCTTGTATTCCCCTGGAGAAGATATCAAGGAGACGAGACGGGTCGCAATTATGTGGACCACAACTCCGACTCTCGTTTCAGTGAGTAAAAAATAAAAAAGTGACTATCAGAATAGGATAGGGTAAATATTAATGATGTCACGATTCGGCGTGGCTTGGCTCCTAATATAATCGTAAAGACATCGAGAAAGTACGCTGTCACTGTCGATCTCATTTAACTAAAAAGTGGTGTGGACAGGACCGATGACGCTTACGCTACCGTAACGCCACGTAAAAAAATATCACTTTCCACAACTATAATTTGGCATTTTCCCGTAAAGTCTGATGCCTAATGAAAGATTTCAATATCTGGGAAAATATTTATATTCTGCCAAAATAGAATCCAATTTCATCGTTGAAATATATTTTCCAGGAAAAGTTATCCGATATGGTATCGAGATACGCGGAAAGTTGTAATATCGTTATCGAGAGTAATGAGTAAACACATATTTATTTTGGTCTTACATTGATTCATAGAAGGTGACGATGGGTATAGATAACAGTCTGGGTGAGGCAAAGGGTACCTTAATATATTAGCAAAAGTTATTACCATTGAGAATCTATAATGCAAGCTTATTAATAATGACTCTATGTAACACATACATATATGCTTAAGCATTCTTATGGCTTGTCATTCTACTCTGTTCTCTTCTATAATACCTCGTTAGGACATGTGCTTTATTAAAATACTATTTAATAGTTCAACAAAGGTGCATTCACTTGGAGTAATAACCTTAGCAGGTTCTGGTGTCCAGAGCACACGAGGATAAAAACAGTCTACATGGTTTACAAGTTTAAGGTTATGCACGCACGGTAGGTATACAGTTTGTCCGAGGGTATTTAAACTATCCAAAACCCACCTGCTTATTTACTGGAGCCATAGGGCATGCAAGGTTGTTGAACACAGATGTATTATACATCCGTTAATGACACATTTGAACTAAGGGCAGTCCTGCCTGAGATTTAGTCCAGCCTGAGATGAACACCTACAGCGGTCGCAGTTGGTCGCCGTTCGTTTCTTTCGTGTGTATTATTTCCATGTGCGTATTATATAATAAATAGTCTAAATTGCAGCTGAGTGTTTCAGCGCGCTGCAATGAACAACACTTTATGCAAGGTTGCCATCTTGCATAAAGTTTTGTTCGTGTTCATGTGATTTGGTAAGATGACATGCACAGCTGTCTCGAAGCACGTTGCAGCAAGATAATTAAGCCATTGTTTATTTTGATATTCGTTTAATCTCCTTGTCCCGGGTTACATGGCCCGGTGATAACTGTGAGCTACATATATAGCTACTGATAAATTAGCAGTTTTGACCTGTTTGGTAACGCTTATGTAAAATTAACCACTTCCCAATTATAACACGTGGAGAGAGGATTTACGTAATCAGCTTATGACGCGTCTATATCTCTACTCAGACTGTAAGATTTAAGATTTATACGAAAAGCTCATGAAATGTAGGTTATGTAGATGATCAGGTGATCATCGGATAGGTTGACAGAGCTATAAACTGTGATAATGTTAGCGTGTAGAGGTAATAGGTAGGTAGGTACTGTCCTCGTGATTCTTCACATTGAGACAGTTATTTGTGATCTGCGAAGGATCCTACGTAATAAATGCTCCAAAATACAAATAAAACATACACAACATGCTAAATGAACGAATATAAATGCCAAGCCAAGGTCGAGTTTTTGCGAATCTCGATTAATTATCAATCAATTACGTAATGAGTGGGTCAATCTGTTGTGGTAATATCTATGTTTTGGCACGAGAATTATTAAGAGATCGCAGTTGCCCAATATTGTTATTTTTTTCCTTGTTTCTTATGCTTGACATTTCAATATGTTAAGAAAAATATTCATAATTATGAAAAAAGGAGTGATGTTCATGTTATTAACACTCGTAATAAGGACAAACTATCCGTGCATGTCACTCGTCTCCACAGAATAAATAATTATTTTATGGGGCAATGTATACGCTTCTATAATAAACTTCCCAAAGGAATCCGAGATTTGCCCATTAGTAAGTTTAAAAGAACTGTTAAAAGTAATTTATGTCGTAAGGGTTATTACAGAATCTTGGATTATTTGGATGATAAAGCAGCCTGGGACTGATCGCTCACATATCAATATTTATAATGTTAAAGTGTAGCGTGTGTGCGCCTCGCATAGCAACACACTGGAGCTTACTTTTTATATATTTTTTTTTGTAAAAATAATGGATAAAAATAAGACAAGCCCGCTGAGTTTCTTGCCGGATCTTCTCAGTTGAGGTCGCGTTCCGATCCGGTTGTAGAGTTAAGGAAAAAATGTAGTGACAATTTGTAAGTGCCCCCGTAGGCCTATACGAAATAAATGATTTGACTTTGACTTTGATATGCTTCCATAATTATTTTCATCTTACCAACTTCTCAATCGGACATCAAGTTAAAAACGAGAATTTTAAATACCTTAAAAATAGTATAGATGGGCATTAAAGTCCCTAAACGATCGGTTATACTCATCACAAGAGTTCAGAACCCTTCCAACACTCCCACTCACCAGGTCATCCAAATATCACATTCATAGACCTAATAATATGATTGCGTACGCTATGTTATAAATTTAATGACTTATATTAGATTTAATTCCTTATATAAGGTGTAACTTTAATAGTGTAAAATGTTTTAACAGGTCGATCAGTAGGTTATAAAGAAAACATTTACAATGATATAAATTAAATTAATACAAATTGAAAAATTACACCACTTACTAAGAGCATGTTGAAACGCTACTGGTTCGCCTTCATACCAAAAAAAAACATAATTTACACAATTATTTTATACATAAACGTGATCTGTCTAATATACTTGTTAATCTGTTAAAATATTGTACACTAGTTATGTTATACCTTATATATTGGCTACACTATTGTTTTAGGGAAACCTGTAAAGATAATGTTAAGATTAGAAAAATAAATAAATATAACATCTGACGAAAAAACCCGAGGTTATCAATTCGTGGCGTGTATATTTATATTTTAATTATGTTTCACGACGCATAATATTTAAATGGATGATCCTTACTGAATAGGGTAAACCTTAAAGAGGGTTCAATTTTAATTTCAATAGTTTCATTACAAATTTCAGTAGTTCTTGTTTTATCTTGATTTCTTAAATCTTTGTTTATCTCGATGATGTTATAATTACAATATATCACCCATGAAAAAAATACACATAAAGAAAGCTTTTTATAAAAAATACAGACTGCAAAAAACTGAAAACTAAAAAATTATCGAATCTAAAAAGCAATACGTTGTTTCTTTGGCACTGAACATACATTCGTTACACATTAGATCAAGGTGGACTTGGTAGAATTTTAGGCTTGTATTATGGGTACCTTGCAATGGACTAGGGGCGAACCCAGTATATAATACTAATATAGATATTAAACATCTATGACTAGGGTCCAAAATTCGTGCTCATCACACTGTTTACCTCTGCCAGGGTAGAACCCGGGACTTTCAGCACAGAAAGCAGGTTCATTACCCACTGAGTCAATCGGGTCGCCAATATTCTGTGTGGTTTCCATTAACGCTCCTCTAAGCAAAGCTTGAATGGCACAGTATTATTGTTCCGCATAGTGACAACACAATAGCGCCAGGGTCGAGGTTCAGATGTCATAATGCACTATCAGTTATGCAAGTGATAACTGCGACGAGATATTTTTCCTGACTTGTACCAAATCACATAATTAAACATGTCTACTGATTGCAGATGTAACGTTTACGTATATTATTGTCTGTTTTGTATAATTTACTTCGTACATACCCATTTCATAACTGTGCCCATAATTAAAAGTGTATTTTTTAAACACTCTTATAGGTCCGAACGTCACTTTCAAAGGAAATATTCTAAATAAAATCATTGACTTTGCTCATGGAATATCTCCTCAAAATCCCTGGACCTGCCGTTCAGGTTGTGCGTCTTAATTAAAAAGATGATTCCGTGCATAAAATGTGATGAATAAAAAGAAATTAAGGAATCATGGATAGGGTGTAGTATATTTGAAACCAAAATATAACTTGATACAGTGGTCCATATTATGTGGCCATTTTTATTTAAGACTCACTGCGCGCTCTTTTTGACTTGAAACTATGAAAGAGTCTTTCATGGGAAATGCGAAGTTGTGGCCAATACAACAAAATTTTAAATACAATGTATCTTTAGCCATTCAAACTGGCTATATTCGGTCATGTCTCGAGCGTGAAATAGTGTAAATGCGTAGTCTTGGTAAAGTTTCCACCTCGCTTCTTTGTTTCTCTGTGATCTTAAGTCAAAATTATCGTGGCGGAATTTCTTACGTAATGAGACAATGTTACTTCCAAGGCCACGACAAATCAGCAAAGCATCTATCAAACACAAAATAAATATATCACTATTATGAAAGATTCGGTCATTGTGATAACATGGGTCAGTCGATCAAATTCGAGCAAGCATGCCACTAGAGATTTGGTTCGCAATCACCTGCTGTTATACCGAACACTTCTAAGGGAATTGTTTACTAGTGAACTTACTTATGTTACGTTGACCTTGTAAGATATGTTTGAGAGGGTTCAATGCATTAGTTCAGCATTAGCTGGTAGGACTTTTTGGCGGGAAATTAGAGAGGCATGTATGTCAACTTTGTTTTCCAAAATATTATTTTTTCTTATTCGTATATCTAATGTGCAATGTGTCATGTCCATCGCAGCATGGGCGAATGAAAACGGGATGCAGTTTATTACTTCTGTGCGTGCGACAGAGTACAAGTGTTTGCGCGATTAGATTAAAGCGCCTAATGGAATACTCATACTTAATTATTATTTACTAGCTGCGCCCGGCGGTGTTACCCGCGATAAAAAGTATGAAAAATTAAAACATCTATCCCACGGGAACCATACATTTTACCGGGATAAAAAGTAGCCTATGTGCTATTCCAGACTATAATCTATCTCTGTGCCAAATTTCATCCAAATCCGTTCAGCCGTTCGGGCGTGAAAGAGTAACAAACATCCATCCATCTATCCATCCATCCAAACTTTCACATTTATAATATTAGTATAGATAAGAAAACTCCAAATACCCAATGATAAAATGCCAAGGTCAAGACATTATCTACTTATTAAAACAAAAATCATCCAAAATATGGGACATTCCAGTAAGAGCACGCAGAGTGCGGTCATACTAAATATTAAAAATATATTTAACGTTCATAATGCGTGTAGGGATTTGCATTCGGTAATATCTCTCATCTATATAAATTATATCCGCTGGTGCGCTATGTGGAATAGAATAATAATATTTATATTTGAAATAAAACTAATTTTACAGATTTTACCGCGTGTATATTATGGTTTTACGTCCAACAACATAACATAAACACACACATAGTATGCATACGATAAAATCTGTAAAATTAGAATTATTTCGAAGAGTGTTCGCGTAAATATAAGAAATCTATATTTATCATTTTTATTGTTAGCGCACTCATCGGGTGCTTTAAGTGGAATACTATTGGTGATATTCAAATACGTGCTCTTACTGGAATATCCCCCATTTGTGTACCATTACGTAACTTTAACATTAAATTAATAAGGTGCATTATCGATCTCGTTAAATATGTGCATCAATCGTTTTAAAAAACTGAACTTTAGCACGTTGATTTAAGATCGCGTGGGGCGTGACAGAAGATAATTTAGGGCATATTTATGTACGATTGCGAGTAGATTTTGCACAGTTTGGAAATGTTTGATTCTACCGCGAAAACAGTTAATGGTACAAAATTGTATTAGGGATTACGCATTGTGTTAGGGTTGGCGTAATTAACACTTCCAATTAGCGATAGCCAAGGTAATCAAACGCTCAGCTAACTTGAGAAAGCAAGGACCACTCGACCTCTAGTACCCAACAGAACCGCAGAACTAGGTTTTTAACCAGAATTAATAAGCGGAATACAGTATAGTTATAAATATCACATACGAAAGCGTCGAGTGAAAAAGGCGTTTTCAGGGTAAATATTTTAATGTGGTACATTACTATAATTTTTAGAACAACCCTTTATCTATACAATATAGATAAAATTAAGTCGTCTGATTACACCATTAACAACTCAAGAACGGATGGGCCGATTTTTACGATCTTAGATTTTTTGAATTTGTCTCAGCCCCGCCCGCATAGAAAAATAAATATTAAAACATGGGAACATAAATATTATAATATTATTCATTTTCTCATACATTTGATTCTGAGGCGTTACAAAGTTCGCCGGGACAGCAAGTTAATTGTAATAACACTAGTTATATGTCGTATTTTGTATTTACTTGCTTACTTGCAACTCGTACATAGCGGCATTAATTTGGAAACATACGTTTTAGGGTTATGATAACATTTCATCACTATATACCATATCACCTCTATACATATGTTATTATAACCTGTTTTGTGTTTAATAATTAAATAAATATGTCGGTATCGAGACTATGTACATTATCGATATATTAAATTTAACAAAAAATAGTGTAAATGATTCAAAGATGCTAATAAGTATGTGATGACGATCACGTTTATGCATAAAATGTATGTGTATACAGTGTTTGGTTTTTCTGTGAGAAAGCGAGACATTACACTACACCTTCACCGCGTAATTAGTACGTAGAGTTACATTAAAAAAATCAAATAATTTGTTTGTTTTTTTCGGGTTTGTGACCTTTATAGTCTAACGATGGACCCCATAAAATAGTATTGTTATTATTATTGATAAGCCTCATAGAATCCGCATTCACAATTTTTGAAACAATATTATGACTATGTGTTTGCCTGTTCAATATAACCCAGGTCAAGGTATTGGTTACATTTTATCCTGGGTTGGGTTCGCGCGGGATACTTTACTGAGATTGTAAACCCAGTTGGCAATCCTAAATAAATAAGGCTTTTCCGGGATAGAGACAATACTAAAGTCCACGCAAAAGGCTGTAGCCAGACATTCACTTGAAGAGGGGGGGGATCAACCTAACAATCCAAAAAAGAGTGGATTATGTTTAAGCAAGAACCTATGTATAAAACGGTGAGTATAATAACCCCAGGTCCCCAAATTGGTAAACACACTGTTACACGTGTGCTTTCCTCCGGTTGTGTACCCCAAAAACCAGTCTAGATGTAACGTTAGATTCCGAATGGAGCCTAGGCCTAGCTCTTACACGTGTAAGCTCGTGGCTTGACCTTGCACGTTCTCGGTATTATTCATCTAAACATGGACATGACACGATTACCATTTAGTTTTATTTTCTTTGGCTAACATTTGGTAGAGTTATATCATAAGCAGTCAGGATATTGACGTGCGAGCCGGTGTTTGAACCTGCGATCCTCGTTACCGAGGCAAGAGTTCTACCAACTTGGCTATCACTACTTTATTACTGCCAAATAATTTTTTTATACTCGGAACTAAGCTTATGATGAGTCACCTACAAAGCTGTTAGAATAACTTAAACCGTTGTTATGAGAAATACCGGCTATAAACTGTGTAAGCACTATATCGTTATCTGAAACATATCTCACGATTGCAGAATCTGGAACTTGTGCAGGCAAGTATTCCTTTGCTAGTTGTATCCATTCTGGCTGTAGAGCCGTAGACAGACTGTAGGCACCAATTTATTGTATCGTCTCAACACTCACCAACGTATTTATTAAGTAAACAGCAAGACATACGTGTTAACAGAGATGACGCAGCATCTACAGCATCGGCACTATCTGCCCTACTGGTCTAGATAAGTGCTCTAGGCGATCTTGGCACGGAGCCGGGGAAAGTGTTGACGGGGGACGTTAATAAATGCTGTCTCGAAGGTTTTCTAGAAGGCCTATGTTTTTAAAAAAGGAAATATCTAGAACAATCATTCAATTAAGTAGACAAGTTGTTGGTAAAATGAGGCACACCTCAGCATCTCATTTAAATAATAAGTACACATACATCCATAAAGTGAATATTTTATTTTTATGAATTACCAATTGTTAAAAGTAACATGCGCCTTAATATAACCTAAAATATCGATATAATTAAAAAATAAATGGTGTTCGGTGGTAAGCGCATCACTTGAAAACGGCTGAAGCCATTGGCTGATTTATTTCTTAAAACGTTTGTAATAGTCCGATTCAAGTTAGTGGAGAAAGTTATCCGGAAATATGGAAAATGCGGGAAAATTTAAAAATGTTTTTTGACAAGACAACGTCTATACTACTTAGATAATGCATGTAACCAACACCCAAAATAATGTACCTATGACATTTATGACAAGAATCACGGTAACAACTGTTGATACTCTGCAAATAAATATTAAAAAGAATGGGTATTAAATAAAATTATTCCTATTTAGTTTAGAAAAACACAATTATAAAATATAATACAACGATGTACAATATTGATTTCTTGTATTTACGCAAATATTACACATTATCATAAAACTTATTTTACAGATTTTATCGCGTTTATTTTTTGTTTTTCGGTTCCCGACAATTCGGCTACTTTACAGCAACCATCCTCCTCCCGTGACTATGGTTGCTGTAAAGCAGCCGAAACGTCGGCAACGTAAAAACATAAAATACACGCGACAAAATCTGTAAAATTAATTTTATTTCAAGATGTACAATATTTTAAGAAATTTTAATGATTATTATTTGTATTTTGAATAGAGGAAGGGTTACCCTGAGATAGTCAAAAAACTAGTCTACACGTACAAAGTCGCCGCCGCCGCGTGCGTCCGCGCCGCCGCCCGGGCACCACTAGTTTAGTGTATTAAAAGTAGTCGAGACCTGTTTGACACAAACTAAAATCAAATATTATGTGAATACGACTGCGATGGAAATAAAAATAATGTTATTTCGACGGGTAATAATATATTTTCTGCTGTTACTGTGTTGTTCAAAAAATGCTTGGGAATGCGTGATACTTACTTTTTTTTTGACAATACAGTTATATTATTGCATGCAGTTATATTGAGTAGACATGTTATATTTTTATTTAATCCCTTTGTATATAACATAGATAAATTATCACATTTATTAAAATTGATTCTACGAGGAAATATAAGGGAACGTAAAAACATAAACAAACGCGATAACATCAGTAAAATTAGTTTTATTTCAACAGCATTGAAATTATATGAGAATAAGCAGTGTTAAATGTTTCCAATGTTTTTAAATTCACTAATTAGTTCGGTAGATTTCATGCTAATTAAGTGCTGTTGGCTTTAACATAGATTCTGTTTTGTATGTTACTCTCAATTTGAGCGTCTATGGGATATACAGGTAGATTTTCGTCAGAGGGTATCGTAGATATTCAGTCCCCATATTGTTCATATATTAGACGCCAGAACGTGGATTGTTTAGGGCTATTATAAGACAGGAATAAGTGATTATTTTCCTCACTGTACACATAATACAACAGTATGTTTCCACCAAAGCGGAGCAGAGAGAAGATGTCCGTAAATTTCTGCTCTTCCTACTTTGGTGGAGATCAGCTCTAATGCTTAGGACCAGTTTACGTTGTGTAACTTTAGCTTAACGGGTTTAGCTAAATAACTGGTTCGTTTCCCATGCAGGAGTCACTCCTGCTGTCCCGTGCCCCTCGGCTTGATGGTCAGGGATTATATTACTAACTCTTATTTCCAGGCAGGTATTACTACTGACTGGCAATTTTATATTTAACTCAAAATATCGAAATATTTATACTATTATCGAAAAAACTATATTTGTCGGTCAAAATTAGCCTGAGTGGCACATTGTCTCAGTGTGGAGTTGCACACACTGAGACAGAGTCGTATCTGGCTGCATGACACAGATGACAAGTGAAGATCGGGAAGTGATCTGCCTGGCAATAAGAGCTCACAGCACGCCCCGGGAATCTGCCCTGGCTGCCCCACATACTGTGTAGCGTGATACACGTGGTTTATATAAACAGTTCGCCAGCTATCTGCGTCAGTGTGGCCGCAGATGGGACATAGATATGTCGCTCTTCCACAGTGTTGTACTTGCGGTTCTCGCGAGCGGTGAGTTATTAAAACACCAATATGCGATTGCGACACAGTTCATACTATTTAAATTAAAATTTATTTATTATTTTCCGTAGATTTTAGTGAGATTCCAAAACAAGTGTATGGACTTTACGTGTGTTCGAGGCAAAATGTCTGTGAGAGAGTAAATAACAAGAGCCGGTTTCCGTTGAGCACACGTTTTTGTTGAAATTTATATACTTATTAAGTTATTCGCGATTTGTTTTGCTTACAACTATAATTTTAGTTTGGAAAATTTCGTGTCTGAAGGAAAACAACAGCTAATACTGAATGATGTTTACGAAATTTCAAATTATATTAAAATGTGATATATTTTATGCGGCAAATATACAAAAGGTTCCAGAAACAAAATAAAACTTTTCCAAGCTTTTGGGTTACTTTTTTGCGATTTGTCAGTTGGATATTTTATTTGTTGAATTAATTCATAAGTAAAATTTAACCACAGCTTCACTGGAGATATCTTGTCATATCCGGGAAATATACCAAATAGCTATGTACTTATATTTTGGCTATCAAGTGCTCAATCTAGTCAATTTAATTATAATCGGATAAGTTGAAGTATCTATGAGTAGATCTTGAAACCGGTTTGATCATGATAATTATGTTGTACCTATATTAACAAAAACGAATGTATAAAAAGTCACGTTTTTGTAGTAATATGAGCGATTTTGTATAAAAACTTATCCTTGAGCTCACTCAGCCGAATATACTTAAGTACCATCTTCCGATTAATCTTGTACATGAGTGTATATACTATGTTTTATATATATAAAAATAGTTAAACTATTTATAACTGAAGAACGGATGGGTCGATTTATCTTAGATTTTTTGAATGTGTCGCCCCGAATTGCAGAATAACTATTAAAACATGGAAAAAAATCACAATAAAAATAAAATATAATGATAATTAATTTTCATATACATTTATTTTGAGGCGGGACTAAGTCCGCCGGGAAAACTAGTAATCATAAAATAAATCCTACATAATACCACGATCTAATAACTCCGGTCAAAGATAATAATAAATAAACAAAAGCAAATGGCGCCAGACCCCATCAGCAGTGTAGTTCCAAACCAAGCAACGGTTGTATTATGGGTACCGTCCAATGACCTGGGGGTGTTTCCGTTAAAACTCCGACCAGGGTATTTTTAGGTGCTCCAACCCTCCGACGAAATATACTGACACCAAACGATAAATTAAACAATAAAGGAATCCGGGTCTGTTACTATGCGTTTCCTTATCAATGTTATCAATCTCGCGATATCTTTTATATAAGCGAGCATGTTAAAGACGAAACATAAACAGCACTTATCTCGTTTACACGTGTCAGATGATATTCAGTGGGTTATATTGGAATTCCGAAGTAGGGTATTGGGGCAGTTAGCTTCAGAGACATTCGTAGCGCTACGACGGGGGTTGCTACGCGGCTCGCTACGAATTAACTATGAAGTCAACGGCGTAGTGGCGGGCGACGGATGTGATAGTATCACTAGATCCCTAGTTGTACTCGCGACTGTTGGCAAAACATATTTACTTGCTAAATAAATCGAGAATAATAATAAACTAATTATAAAACTTCGAGGATTTCATGTATGTAAATAAGCCAAGTTTTATAGTTTATAGTAGGCAGGTTATTAATATATACTAAAATAAAATCAGCTGGAGTGTTTGAAGTTTTCCGTTATTCAAATGACACGTCCAATAAACATTGGTAACAAACAAAATTGGTCAACTATTATATTTTAAATCACAGTCCTTTTCCGGCTTCGCCCGTCATATATTTTTATGATACCTATAATTACTTCCTCATAAGTAAAATATTATAGCCGATTGAAGTCCCTTCAAACATTAACTAATGATAAATATTAACGAATTTCCCTAATCATTTATATTGTTAAGATGTCCGAATGATCTTCGGTGTTCTAGGATGGAGCGCCCACGCGTGGCCCAGCCCGACGGCGCGCGAAGTGTACGCGCGCACCACCGCTGGATGGGTGCGCGGGATGCAACGTTTGGCGGAAGACAGGTCCACGTACGCCAGCTTCAGGGGAGTGCCGTATGCCAAGCAGCCACTCGGAAAGCTCCGGTTTAAGGTAATCTATTATTGTTCGATATATGAAATATTACTACCATGACGCCTGTGGTTCCCGAAGGTGTAGACAGAGATAAATTGCAGCACCTACTTTCCGTCGATTCGAAGAATTCGAATTAGAAATTCAGTTATTTTTTTTTACATCTTGCGTCTTAAGAAATAGTTCTGCAGGACCGACGACTGCAAGACGAGAACGTTTGTTTGGAACGTACAGATTAGTTTCGAAAATTTGCAGCTAATGTCAAATTTAGTTCCGAAGACGCTCGAGGAGTCGCTTCAAAACGGCACAAAAAATTCCTTTTGTTCAACAATAATATGACAGTTTCAAGAATTAGTCCGTATTAACATTATATTATTGTAATAGTAAATAAAGTATATGGTACTGCATAGATGGTGTTAATTCAATCAACTGTGTGTGGAATACAAGATATTATAAAATGTTATCACTTTGTATTCTAAATTTCTGTCAGATTTTTAAGAAAAATTGTCAGGGTCCTTTTGACGATTCTGAAGTACTGTACGTTATGGTCTACATGAATAAAAAATATTCTGATTCTGATTATTTCCATTCCAGGAGCTCGAACCACTAACGCCCTGGTCCAACGTCTACGACGCACTAGAAGACGGTCCAGTCTGCACCCAGACCGACGTGTTGTATGGCAAGCTGATGCAGGATCAGGGTATGAGCGAGGCTTGCATCCACGCCAACATCCACGTGCCCTACGACTCCCTTCCTACGAAGAACTATCGCCCGGTCAGGGCACTGCAGCCCCCGTATACTGCTGCCCTAGAAAGGCATGAGGAGGCGGAGCCAGCGAAGGGTCTTCCTATACTGGTGTTCATACATGGAGGGGGATTCGCTTTTGGATCCGGTAATGCTGACGTCTATGGGCCGGAGTATCTCGTCAGCAGGGGTGTTATTGTCATCACGTTTAACTACAGGTGAGAGCATTAAGTATTTCTTTCTTATACCTGGTCCACACGGCCAACTGCCTATGCCTTTTTTATTAAATTGGTTAATGCGACTCAGAATAGAACCGAGAAAAAAGAACAGGAAAAGTCAAGCTGCCGTCAATTGCAGTACCTTTCTTTTACGACCCGCCAACACAAAATCTATACATATAAATAAAATTGGAGTGTCTGTTTGTAATATTAAAATAACCGCTTTTTACTAAGTGCATTTGGATGTATACACGTTACCTATACCGAAACAACATTTTTTACAATTTTTGTCTGTCTGTCTGTCTGTTTGTTCCGGCTAATCTCTGAAATGGCTGGACCGATTTTGACGGGACTTTCACTGGCAGATAGCTGATGTAACAAGGAGTAACTTAGGCTACTTTTATTTTAGAAAAAAAAATAGGATCTTACGAAAAACAATTAAAACCAATGTTGCAGCGCAGCGCCTGATTAAGTTTGATAGCAACAACCTGCAATGCATCGCGCGGGCTCAGAATGGGGGAGCAGGCTGTTGTCAACGGTTGTCTTTGTTAAATACCACGCGGACGAAGTCGCGGGTAACAGCTAGTAAATAATAAACACGAACCCATACGATTTCATTATCCGATACATTATTCTATTTTTTATTCGAAATTCCGCCCTCGCAGCTTTTATTATAAAACTGTGTTAATGACTGCTAATATTGACATTTCAGGCTAAACGTATTTGGTTTCCTCTCCCTGAACACGACCGAGATTCCCGGAAACGCTGGTCTTCGCGATATGGTGACTCTCCTGCGGTGGGTGCAGGCGAACGCGCGATACTTCGGCGGTGACCCTGACGACGTGACCATTGGAGGGCAAAGCGCTGGAGGCGTTGCTGCCCACATACTTACACTCTCGAAAGCTACCGAGGGACTATTTAAAAGGTTATTTCTTTTATGCTTGTTTATATACAATTATTTATACCTAGCACAGGGCATTGGAAGAGTACTCATCCCTATAATGTTCTACCCCCCATTTTCATAAATGCGTTGAATGTTGTTGGATTGGATGTTACATATAAGTAGGTACACATATCATTCGAGAAAACGAGTCATACATTCTACTGTAATGCAAACATTATCTTATTTCAGGGCCATACTGATGAGTGGAGTTGCAACAACCAACTTCTTCAGCCCAACCCCGGCTTTTGCGCAGTTAATTTCTAAACAGTTCTTAGACATCCTGCGCATCACATCCACGAACCCTGAAGAAATACACCAGCAACTCACCGAAATGCCGGTCGACAACATTATTGATGCCAATGCCATACTAATTGAGCAATTCGGATTGAGTACATTTTTGCCGACTGTGGAGACTGCTCTGCCCGGTGTAACCACTGTATTGGACGACTATCCAGAAGTGTTGATAGCCAAAGGCCGCGGTAAAAATATTCCACTCCTGGTCGGCTACACCGATGCAGAATGTGAGGTTTTCCGCCGCAGATTCCTGGAACTCGACATCATCCAAAAGATACAAGATAACCCCACCCTCGTAGCAACCCAGAAATTGTTGTTTTCGACACCACCCGATGCGGTGATGGATCTCGTTAATAAAATCGACGAAGAGTATTTCAATAAGAATATAACGCTGGATAATTTCATCAAATTCTGCACGGACAGTTACTTTGAGTACCCGGCGCTGGATGTTGTTGAGAAGCGTGCTCGGGATGATGCTGCACCAGTCTTCCTGTACCGGTTCACGTACGAGAGTGAAAGGAGCGTAATACAAGAGGCGAATGGCATTAAACATAAGAAAGCTGGACATGTTGAGGACATGACGTATGTATTTAAGACAAATTCTGCGCTCGGCTCTTATGTATCGATCCCGCCGCAAACCACCGATGATCATATGAAGCTGTGGATGACGAAATTATTCATTAACTTCATTACAAAAGGGTAAGTGAAACTTTCGAATCAAGCTACATGGATTCCACTGATAGTTTTCAGAATTTATCCCATGAATACAAATTTAAATTATATTTAAGAACACTCGGTTAATCATATGAATTATGGATTACTGATACCGTATCCACCCGTACAAGGCCGGCCCCATGGGAGATATTAAAGTGATTTGATATGTATCTATCACAATAGTTCCGGATATTATATATAAGTGGAGTTCATTTTCTTAGAATAAGGATGTAAGGCTCATAATTATATTAACCGTTAATATAAAAAATGTGAACAGGATCGTTTACTAATTTATTCGTTAGTAAGAATAACGCAAAGACGGCCAAACGGATTTGAATGCAATTCGGTACAGACGTAGGCAACGTTCTGGAATTAAATAAAATCCAAGTGAGCTTAACCGCAGTTAAAGCCAGTAATTAATATGTCATCGTTCTATTTGCAGTCAGCCAGTTCCCAAAGAAGAGGAGAACAACACGAAGCCGGAGCTATCTCTATGGCCGCCGGTAGCGGCACGTGACATCGTATTCCAGAACATTGAAAAACCAGGCGAGTACCATCAAAGAGGGCTCTCTCAGCGACAACGGAACGAGATCGAGTTCTTCAATAGCTTGGTTGGTCCGATCCAAGTCAAGTAGACGCTAAGATCAAATAATGTTGGAAGTTAATTTTAGAGGTTATGGAGTAAATATTTTAGCCATTGGAGCACTAGTTGCAAGGAATGTTGTTGATTTTGATGCAGATGAAGCTTTTGCTCGACAAGACACAGAAGTGTTTGAGATTATGAATTTGATTTTTAGTATATGAGACACGAGTATATTTGAACTATAATCTAATATAATCTAAATTAGTATGTGCGAAAATAATACAAGAGCATAATGGTATACGACTTTTTCACCATGTATACTACATGACTTATGGTTAAACTCAATCACAAGCATATTTAAGTTAGTATTAAGGAATATTTTAACTATTTCTAAGGGACATGGATAAATTTGTTTTATGGTAAGGGTGCAAAAGTCTTAGTGAACGCTATGCAACGTGATGTGATTATGATGTGGTTCAGAAGAAATGATCTCTAGCGTATTCTACGTAACTAATGCTCAAATATAATATGTAGAGTCGAGAAATGTTGCTAGTGACGATGCAAATGGCATAGCAACGAAATTTAAAAGTAGTAGTTATTAAAACACGTTATTCGTATGCAAACCGGATAGAGATCTCGGTAGTTAATCGATGTTTGACCAGTTAAATCCGAGTTTCAACGACTTTAATGATTTATTTTATAGTTTTTGTCTCGTGCACAAACAAATAAACACATGATCAGATATTCAGCTCATAACAAAGCTTTTCCAAGTTTCTTATAAATGGTATACAAAACCTGGTTGCCTGTAGGCAGACGAAACAGATAAAAGCTCGAAATGGTTTTGAAAAATGAGACCGCCTATCTGGCTCAAATGTTATATCAGTAACATTTGAGCCAGCTAGGTCATAAGATCGTAATGGCTGTACGTATATCTCCTCATGTGTCGTAAGTGACTGAAATATGGTATTATTATTTAAGTTACGACTGTTAACAATTAAGTTGGTGTTGGAATTGTAAATATTTCACTTTCCAATGTAACAGTAGTTTTGTACGTTTTCTATTGTGATGTATCCGAGTACAATTGACCGCGGCGCGTGCGTGCGCGTGCGCTCGTGTTGTGGTGGAAATTAAATAATTATGATTCACGGATGTAGTTTGATTTCATTCAATAGAAACGCGTTCAAACGATCCTTGATGACTAGCGATTTGCCACGGCTTTTCACGACTAAACAAATACTATACAACTTAAAAAAGTGGAACAAGCTCCTGGATTTCAGTTTACGAGATTAGCTATTTGCAGCGTTTTTAAGGGTTAAATTTTACGGTGCAGATTACTATTACTTAACTAGGAACCTAAAGCGCAGGCATCAAATGATTATGTTCTTGTTAAATCATTGGTAGGTGCCACCATATTTCAACCTAAACAGTTGTGTGAACATTAAATTAAGACTATCGCGAGATCAGGTAATTGATATGTTACTGTCGAACGTGGAAATGCTTTATCTACTGGCAATGCGCGAGATTCCATGACTGCCCTAGTACATCACGGTACTGACCAGTGTAAGTCGAGTTTTGAAACCTAGCAATAGTATTAGTCCGAGGTAATAAATATTCAGCGATAAAATTGCAGTCCGTAGGCAATCCCTTTTAATTGTCTAGTATCGATAAATATACAAATATCTACTTTAAGCGATTAATAAAAAACTATTTTATAATGCCAGGCGCAAAATTTGGAACTACGAAAAACAAAATGATGCCGTAATCCGGCTGCGACATATAGTTCTCGTAGGCTACAAAATATATCTTGAACTCATTAAAAACTAGCAGTGCCCACGATTTTATACGCGTGGACGTTATCGTTTTGGTTATCCCGGGGAACTTTATTTTTTATATAAGAATATAATAATGTGCTTAACTATAAGGCAAACTAATCAGGTTTCCAAGATACAGGATTCCGCCTAGTTTGGAACCGCAACATAACCTACCATGTCAAAAGTCTAAACTGCAATAAAATTTATTTTACTTTATTTATTTATTTCGACACGACCTAATTGCAGTCTAATTATTTCTTTAGATGGCAATATCAAGTCTTGTGCTAACGATGATACTATTAGTAAACATGTCCATGAGTGAACAAAGAGTGATCATCACTGCTCAGGGCAGGCTGCGTGGAGTGGATCGTGGTGGATATGTGATGTACCTTGGCATACCTTATGCCAGTATTGCAAGAAACCATGGCAGGTTTAAGGTGAGTCTTCACATCAGTTATATTTAATTAGATTCTTCTTTTCCATTCCGTTAAACGGGATTGGAATAAGCACAATGCAATTAGAAGAATGAGAGTAAAATTAATCTTGTGAGGTTCAAAATAATATCGCACAATTTTAAGACAAAATTGGTCATCGCATTGCAACTATTCAACGTAACCTATTGTTTTAGGGGCCCGGTTTAGCTCCATTATGGGCTGGCATCCGGGATTCCCGCGAATCTCTCTGCTCGGCAGTCTCATTAGACGACTGTCTGCAACTGGACGTATACGTGCCCACTGGGACTGGTTCGAACTGGCCTGTTCTTGTTTGGGTCCCCGGGGGCACTGGCCCATACAACCCAGGCAAATTGGTGCAGGAAGGAATCATTGCAGTTGTGGTTCATCACAGGTATGAATTTTGTTGATATTATTTAGAGAAATGTAGAAGCATACTGACTTTTTGGAATAACAAGGTTGCAATATGACTATGACTAACCCACCTGACTACTAATCTTCATAAATTGACAGCAACCCTGCTACTGAACCTGCATCTAATGTGGTTTAAGGCACCATTCCCACACATAATGAAGAAGCCCAAAAGTAGGTTACGCAGGCTAAAACTAAATAGTAAATTGGATTTACAGGCAGGGTGTTGCTGGGTTCCTGTGTATAGACGAGAAGACAGTACCGGGTAATGCTGGCGTGAAAGACGTCGTGATAGGACTAAGATGGATACGCGATAACATTATCGCTTTCAAAGGTAACCCGGCTAAGGTGGCGGTAGCTGGGCAAAGTTATGGTGCCGCCATGGTTGAAGCATTGACTCTCTCTCCCATGTCACATGGACTTTATCACGGCGTTATATTGCAAAGTGGAAGTGTGTTATGTCCTTGGGCTTTCAATTATGACGCAAATGAAAGGGGATTAAAGTTAATGGATATGTTTCCTGATTCTGAGGACTCAGCTAAGGTCTCGGACATTAATATTGAAGATTTAGTTGGAAAATCTAACAAGCTTGATGTACCTTATTTTCCATTCGGTATATGCCTTGAAAATACGATAAAGGGAGAAGAGAGACTTTTATTCGGAGCACCGTATGATTTGCTTTCAACTAAGAATGAGAGTGTACCTATGATGATAGGGTACAATGATAACGAGGCGTACATTTTTGTGTCACTGCTTAATGAAGCTAAAGTGCTTAAGAGAATGTCTAGGGACATAAGTTTCTTACTGCCAGCGGAACTCATATTTTTAAATGAGCGTGAACAGAAGCAAGTTGTTAGGCAAGTCGAAGATATGTATTTTAAGAAGAATATCAGTATGGGGTCAGTACTGGCTTATCACAGGTAATACCTATAATACAAGTGTGGTTTTATTTGCAGCGATATTTATTCACATATTTAATTGGTTATTTTATGTTAAAATGTAAATTTACAGAGACGCCTATTTTACAAGCCATATCCACAGAAGTGTTCGTCTCCACGTCACAGCAACTAACGCTCAAGTCTATTACTACCAGTTTTCATACTCTGGTGATATTGGAGTTCAATCAGAGCCAGGTATAGGAAAAATAGGTGCTGCAAATTCGGATGAGCTGGTGTACTTGTTTAGTGATGAGGAACACAGCGGCGAAGATCACATGGTACAGCTAAAAATGATCAAACTATGGACCAATTTTGTCAAATATTTGTAAGTGAACCTTTTAAAATTAACCATAAAAAGTGTAAAGAAATGCGGACTGGTGATCTGATGGGTGATGATCGCAAACTTTATGCATTCCTACTACACAAGCTTTAAGAAAGTACCTTAAGTAAAAAGATCACGTGAAGGTCACTAGACCTTAACAAATTCTAAGTAAAAACAAATAACTTCGCTTAACTGTCGGCCATCATTCATTAGCATAATTGCTTTCCAACGGTAATAAGGGAGACATAATTTCCCATCTTGAGCCCCAACGCATTTTTAAAACCTGACTAGAATCCTTATTTTCAGGAACCCCACGCCTCCTAATAGCGAAGTTAATTGGGAGGTAACGAGGGCAGACCAACTGCGAGTCTTAGATATAGGCACCGAAATTAGAATGATGGACTACCCCTATACCAAGGCTGCTAAAATGTGGCGTGATATTTATGACAAGTATTATTATGGGAGAAACCGTATTGCAACATAACTTTCCTCTTGCCTGCAGTTGGAGTACGATTTAAACGATCCTTCAAATACTGTGTTTTGGCATTCAGGTTAAACCGTAATCTCGATTTTTCTTTTATTTTAATCCCGAATGATAATACCAAAACTGGAGTATCACCATGTCAAGAGGTTTTATCTCTATCCTATAATACCGAGTGATGGATAATACAATATTAATGTAGATATAACATTAAAATTGCTGTTTCTATTCAAAGCAAAATTACTTTTAAAAATTGGTGTTTCTTTTTCTTCAAAGTTCTGCTAGTAAACTTACTAAAATAATGAGATCGTTCAAATATACAACTGTACAATCCAATGTTAAGTAGTTTATAGGTGTTCATAATTGCGATCAATCAAGCGATTGCGTAGCTGAATCAGTTTTTTATTAAATTGCGGACATAGCGCATCTACAAATACGAAGCCATCCATAACATGAGTGATCTATTCTAAGTAACTTGTAGAGTTCTTGCTAAATTATACCAACCATCAAGTCTATATTGTTTCACTAATACTGTCACGTTATTAGGACTAGTTTGGTGTATATTGATGATGTAATGATTTTCTATAAAGTATTATGTGTGATAAATATATCACAAGCTTTTATTGTTGACTAGCTGTTGCCCGCGACTTCGTCCGCGTGGTATTTAACAACGTCTCAACCGTTGGCAACAGCCTGCGATCTGATCCCGCGGGACGCATTGCAGATTGTTGCTATCAAACTTTAAGCAGGCGCAGCGCTGCAACATTGGTTTTAATTTTTTTTCGAGAGATCCAATTTTTTTTTCTAAAATAAAAGTAGCCTAAGTTACTCCTTGTTACATCAGCTATCTGCCAGTGAAATTCCCGTCAAAATCGGTCCAGCCATTTCAGAGATTACCCGGAACAAACAGACAGACAGACAGACGGACAGACAGACAGACAGACGGACAGACAGACAGACAGACGGACAGACAGACAGACAGACAAAAATTTTAAAAAATGTTGTTTCGGTATAGGTAACGTGTATACATCCAAATGCACTTAGTAAAAAGCGGCTATTTTAATATTACAAACAGACACTCCAATTTTATTTATATGTATAGATGAGTATATCAGGGGCGTCTTTCACTAAGGTTTATATTTTAAATTATAGAAATTATATAATTTGTGTGTCCAAAATAAACCTGGTATTTATTGAAGAAATATAGCTTATCACGTATTATCTTTGGTGTATGGTGTTCGGTGTTATATTAGTCATTCCAATTGTGAATTTCGGAGTCGGATGCAAAATGTTACCTCTACTGGTCGCTTGCATAGTTCACTGCGGTAAGTTAACTAAAAAAACGTGAATGCGCATATAGTGCACATATGAGAGACCAATTTTATCGCCGAAAAAAGTTTAAAAATAAAATAAAAAACCGCTCGTAGAAAAAGTTTTGTCCGGGATATAAACGTTTTTATTTTTAGAAATCTTACTCTTACGATACATAATGCCTGACATGTTATAAAAAAAATTGGGCGTTATTTTGAGAATTCTGACTATGGGAAAAACACACAAAAACGAAAATATCCGTAGCTTCTTTTTTATTATTTAACTATAGTATTTTCATCGTCGTTGCCTGTTATTTACGCTCATTACTGTTTGGTTTTAACCCGATAGGCCATTTGGTGCAAAATACAATGTTTTCAGGGACAAGGGGTCATCAGTAGCTACTAAAAAGTTTGGTTTATAAAAAAATACTATTGCTTGCGTCACTAAAATTGGGCGTAGTTTCCACCAACATTATATTTGTACTATGAAGACTCACACTGCATTTCAAAATCCGTCATGAATTGGACGATAGGCGACATAGTAACATGTCAATTGTGTAGGAACAAAACGATAGTGCAGGGTAGGTATAGTTCATATTAAAGATGGTGATGTTGACAATGTAATGAGGTTCATTGTTAGTAGTCTATAAATATAATTCTATTTGTGAACAGTTGTTGCGGTTCACCCGCACACATGTGCACCTTTCTATTTTCTAGTTAACTTCGTCACATCAGATATTGAAACGGTATGCGATGTGCGAGCGCGCATCGACACAGGGTGGGTGTGTGGATTGCGCAGGCTGGCTGACGACGGTGTACTATACGCCAGTTTTAGGGGCATACCGTATGCTCAGCAGCCGCTAGGAGAGCTAAGGTTTAAGGTAATTGTTTTTTGAGCTACGTACTGAATAAGTATATATGGTAAATTAACTTCGGGTCGGGTCAAATATTTCAATGCATTGCTATCACGAATTCAAATAATCTCATTTACTAACTTTCTAAACTGTATCCAAGTCAGGAAGCATGTAGCCTACCCAATTTTTCTACGTAACAATAATTCCAGGAGCTGCAACCAGCAAAACCCTGGCCGCACCACTTAAATGCCACAGTCGAGGGTCCTAGATGCCCTCAACACGACGAGGTCTACGGCCGCCTGGTCACCCTGGGTAGGGGGATGAGTGAGTCTTGCATCTATGCTAATGTCCACGTGCCACTTGAAGCTCTACCAAATGAAGGGAGTGGCAATGATGAAGCCCGTCTCCCTATTCTGGTTTTCGTCCATGGGGGCGGATTCCAAGTGGGAGCTGGTGATGCTGATCTGTATGGACCGGAGTATCTTGTTTCTAAAGGAATCGTTGTTATCACTTTTAATTATAGGTAAGATTCCGCTCATGAAATAGTTACTAATTCATAGTAAGCATCAGGTTAAGTACTTCGCATATAGACAATCACGGCGAAAAGACTTTGGTCCAGCAGGGACGGAAACTAAAGACATGATAAACCCAGCAGACTGATGAAACAAGCGTCTAATACTTACACCAAAAGCATAACCATGTCTATAGCTTCAATAGTCATTCAGCTGATTATTCTTGTAGGATCAACGTGTTTGGGTTTCTATCTCTGAACACAACAGTGATCCCCGGTAACGCTGGTCTCCGGGATATCATTACCCTGTTGCGATGGGTGCACAGGAATGCGGGAGTATTCGGTGGAGACCCTGATGACGTCACTCTTGGGGGACACAGCGCCGGGTCGGCTGCCGCACATTTAGTGTCATTATCTGATGAATCTAAGGGACTGCTCAAAAGGTGATCTTAATTTTTAATAATTGACACGGGCGTAGATGATAAGATTTTTTTTTACTAGGCTAGTATTTCTGTTGCATAAACGCTGCCGTTTTTGCAGTTTTAGCTTCTTTAGTAAATAATTTATCAAGAAAAATGTTGATTGATTCAACATTCTTACCATTGCAGACTTATTTTGATGAGCGGCACTGCGATTCCATCATTCTACACCACCTCGCCTATCTATGCGGCATACGTCGCAACATTGTTCTTCAGAGCTTTAGGCATCAACTCCACTGACCCTGAATATATTCATCGCCAGCTCTTGAATATGTCCCTCGAAAGAATCATGAACGCTAACACCATCGTACAATATGAGACTGGTTTAGTCTCCTTCCTCCCTGTAGTGGAGGCTATTCATCCAGGGGTCACGAGGGTTCTAGATACCGACCCCATAACTCTATTACGTCAGGGTAGAGGGAATTATCCTACAATAATAGGCACTGTAAATGCAGAATGCGAAACGTTTAAATGGAGACTTGAGTACATGGATATTTTGGGGCGAATCAAAAAGAATCCTTTAGTAGCTTTGTCTCCAAGACATGCTTTTACCGTGCCGCCCAACGTGGGAATTAAATTAGCAGAAAAAATGATCAAGCGGTACTTCCCTAGCAAGTTGATTATGGAGAAGTATTTACACCTTTGTTTGGATACATATTTTAGTCATGCCGCATTTAAGGTGAGCGAATGGAGATCGGCAAGAGGCGGTGAACCTGTGTTTCAATATTTGTACTCGTACGAAAGAGAGAACAATGTCCTGAAGGATTCCTTGTATTTGAAATACAAGAAAGTAGGGCATATTGAGGACATGACGATGATCTTCCGGCCTAACGCAATGTTGGATAATAAGAATTATCCTCTTAGTGCCAGAGATTATTTTATGAAGGAATGGATGGTCAATTTCGTGATTAATTTTATGCGGTGCGGGTAAGTTGGTGGAGTATTTTTTAACCATATAATATGAAGAAACTAATAAGAGTCACAGCTTGAAGAACTGATGGCCACGACGAGCCAGAAGACGTTGGACGGCCCCCAACAAGATGGTCCGGTGATATCCCACCCGTGGCACACTCGGTGGACGCGAGTGGCAGATGACCGTAACGTAATGAAGTCAATTCTAATATACACACGTTCAATTGTAAAATTAGCTAATTAGAAATATTTTTAAACATTCTGATATGTTCAGTAATCGTCTGAAGATAACAACGAACGCAATTCTTTTGTGTTACTAAGAGCTCCACATATAGGGATTTTCATTCTTAATTCCAGTGACCCAACATGCGCTAAAACAGGCGCATGGCCGCGGGTGCTTGCTGAGCAGCTGAACCGCCAGGCTATCAGTGAAGCTGGAGACTACTTCAATGTGGTGCCGAGCCGAGAAGAGCGAGACATGATACGATTTCATGATACACTTGATGAGATAGCCAGGTGCGTGTTTTGTGATAGGAGTACGATACATTTGTATTTTTACCACTAATTCTAAAGCCTTACACAAACTTTCAGAAATTCAACAATCATCGGGGCGCGTTAGAACGAAAGCGATGCGACGATTGGATGAAGAATTTAAATGGTGTCTATTGATTGTAGTCTCTTATTAAAACTTACAAAGATGTATCTATTTTATAAAATTATGAAAACCACTGTCGACTACTACGACTGTCTGACTGACAAACAACGCACAGCCCAAACTGGTGGACCTTGAGTACCCTAGGGTGTACTACCCTAGAACGGGTCATTACGGGGGTCAACGTTTGTGAAAAGAATATTGTTCTTCTATTACTCTCGGGCACATTGCTAGTAACTAATAAATCTTATTGTTTAATGTAGAAAGGATTTTTATTTTCGGTTCTTACCTAAGATGAGACGCTTACAACGAGCTTAATGTGTATTTATTCGTAGGACGCTTACCTGTCAACAAAAAAAATATATTAGCAAAGGCAGGCATAGATAGAATACAATATGTAAATAAATAATTATTGCAATTTGTACTGTATTCCCCAAAGAGGTAGGCAGAGGTGCCCTGCACCTTCATTTCCTTGTACTGAAAACGCGACGAGAGCTCATGTTCGTCTTGTAAACAACATAAACTTTACACACATCGTGCACCAATGCGTTCTGTGTTCTACAGCAAGTGCTGCGCGCGTGGCTTGAAGCGCACCTTGGATGACGATAGTACATATTATGACGATACCATTAATTGATCTTCTAAACATTACTATAAGTACAATCTCAGCATTCAAGCACAATCCTTTTTAAGTGTCGCTACGGCACGTAAGCGTCGTCCACCCCTCTCACACAACAAGCTTTATATATAAGTATGACAGCGACAGCTTATTTTCTCCAAAGCTCCTTCTTACCCTACAGAATGTGTACTTCTTATTTACTAGCATGTATTAAAATCGGGAGAAAAACGCAGAATCTGGTCCCCACTTATAAGTACTTATTAAATATACAGCAAATGTAGCATATGTATATATTCACTAATGTAGGTTTTTTCGTACACATATTACCATAAATAATTATTAAGATTTTTTTAAATTAAAATCTAAATAATAAAGAATTTTGTTTTCATATACAGTCAACTCATTATAAATATTTAATTATTATTGAACAGCACACCTGCCTGATGTAAACAAGTGCTTACGTTATCAAGGGAACGCGATTATATTGTAGTAGAGCGGGCGAGTTTACTCATCGATGTTTTTGTTGTAACTTTTATTATGTTTAAGGTTTAACTTTTATAATTTCGAGCCCTTTAGGTATTTTTTTAAGCAAACATAATACGTCGAGACATCCAATGCAGAATGCTTATATCGCAAAATGCTAAATTACATCGTAAAGATATCACAATTTTTCATAAAAAAATAAAAACCATTGACATTTTGAATTTCGCGCCTTGACCCTAAGCTTCCACCGTAATGTGCTTTTTTGCTACTGGCTAGGCGAGGAAGGAATAAAAAATGTTATGGCAAAATTTAAATTCTCATAGCATATCCTCGGCGGCAAAGGTCTAGATTGGCGAGAACGTACCAGATCGGGATGGAAAATAATGTTGCTATTTATCTTACTTTAGGCGTATTGCTGAGCGCTCAGATAGTTTTAACTTTGCAATGGAAAGAAGATTCTCTCTATAGCTATTGCGGTACAGTATGGGGTGTTGATGTTTGATATAACTCCCACAGTCAAGGGCAGCTGATTATATTGATTAAGTTTGAAATTGTATGTTTGTTTTAATTATTAGAATACCAAGACGAACTGTACAGAGCTCTGTTTTCACCGTAAGTAACTGTTGGTATCCACATCGGATAAGTTGTCGTTTTTATTGTTTAAAAACATTGTTTCATAAATTGCATTTACCTTTCCCTAGCCGTACTAAGCGCCCTTATAGTCGTCAAGCCTTTGTTAGTTCCAGCACATTTAAAAGAGAGCACCAGCGTCATTGTATGATCAGTTGTACCTGCGTATCCATTTTATCGAACGTGCATCTAGCGCACAATGTTCCTATTGTATTTTATTATCGTCCATGGATTAACCAAATACATCGGTGGTAAGTCTAATCAATATCTTGTTTGGTTGAAACAACCTGCTCTACTACGCCCCTTGTCTCCTCTGATCTGTAGAGATGCCGGCTTTGTTGGTGACCTGGCCACAGACTAATAAGACCACAGCTTCAACGGACATAATTATAACATGTTCACTGAATTTTGTAGCCACACCATGAAATTAATTAATCTGAAACCAACCACATTTTTAGCTCGATCAATCAATTTGTTCATCAATGTATTCGTCAGCTTATAGCTGCGCCCGCGATTTCATCGCGACAACAGTTTTACTTTTATGCTTTCACATTTGTTTCATACATCTATTGCAAATACCAGAGCCCTTAAATTGTTTAAAAAAAATCATGCAAATATTGTTCCGAACCCACTGAACGCACGCTATAAAATGATCAATTATTTTACGAATGCTAGCCGTGTAAACCTTAAGAGAAAATAAAAGTTTATTTTCAGCCTTCTATCATTCAAACGAAACATGCAAGCATATAGATTCAGGATGGGTGTGCGGCGTGATCATGAACGCGGAAGATAGTGTCCAATACCTTAGCTTCAGGGGTATACCGTACGCCCAACAGCCGCTTGGGGAGTTGCGGTTCAAGGTAAAATACCCTTATATACAATGTGAGCGGCATAACACATGCACATTTATTAAACGCGGTGTGTAGGCCGATGTGCACAGCACACACATATTGCCGATGGTATTTTATTCTCAATGGGCATGCTCAGCCTCACGGCGAAGGGAAACAAACCATAGTCATCAGCGCTGGCTCCGAGCTGAGCCAATCTTCATCCGGCTTCCGAATGACGTGTAGGTTTCTATAGGACGTTTGCCTTCACTGTACAAGAAGTATGATCGATAAGCATAAAACAACGCGCTCGCCCGCGCCCGCCGCCTCCACCAGCGCGCCGCGCGACACCACGCTCACCGTCGCCGGCGTGCGACCCGCAGGCATGTCGTCTGACCAACACAGTATTAAAAAAATCATTTTATTACATTATAGGCAAGTATTTGATCTCGATCTCACCTGATGGTAAGTGACGATGAGATCTACGGTAGCCAGATGGAAACTGGGTAGATTCGTCTATGGGAGTGATTAGATATTCATCGGTCATTCTGTATGCGCCAAAGCACCCTTGTAATACAGTATTTCTGCAAATATTCTTTAGGGTATCCTAGAACTCCTTTATTACAGTTGCGGATTTTTTTAACCGACTTCAAAAAGGAGGAGGTTCTCAATTCGGAAGTATTTTTTTTTTGTTTGTTACCGCAGATCTCCGTCATTTATGAACCGATTTGGAAAATTATCTATATATATATAAATCTCGTGTCACAATGTTTGTCCTCAATGGACTCCTAAACCACTTAACCGATTATAATAAAATTCGCACACCATGTGCAGTTCGATCCAACTTGAGAGATAGGATAGTTTAAATCTCAAATTATAGTCGCAATTTTAATTTATTGCTAATTATTTGTCTGTTATTATTTGACAGTCACAATTATCTGTTAACTCCAAATGATTCTAACAGATGTCGATACCTTTCCACTGGGTTGAGTAAGTAATCAATAGATGGCGCTGCTATGGTAAATCTACGAACGTGTCATATAAGCTACATTTTAACAGCATAATTACCACGTGTTGTTGACGCTATAAAATTAATTAAATTTATTTTGTAGTGAACGAAATACCGTATAATTCAATTATTTCCACTTTTTAAATTTTTGGTGTTAGCCACAGCAACGCGTGGCCGGGTCAGCTAGTTTTTTTATATGAAAGGATATGCTTCCAGATTGGTCCCATTTTTTTCAAAAAAATATTCTGATCATGGGATCCATGAGGAATTGAGAGGACTCCTCAAATTTTATAGGCATACCTATAGCAATTTTGGTATTTTCAGTAAGAAGTCAAGCATTTGCATTCAGAAAGTATCATTTGCTGAAGTGAAAGTGATGAAGAAGACCACCGTCTTCAGATTAGTTTAACATTTGATTTAGTTAGACAAGGTAGATTTCAAGATTAGATCATTTTTGGCTTTTTAGTTTTTTGAAGGCGGTTTTTATTTTGTTAAAAAGTTTTTTATCATTATCTTAACTACTTCTTTATTCCAGGAGCTCAAGCCCGTAGAACCCTGGGATAACTACCTGGACGCAACTGAGGATGGTCCGATATGTCCCCAATACGATGAGGTCTACAGCCGCCTAGCCAATCCCCAGAGGGGCATGAGCGAGGCTTGCATCTACGCCAATGTGCACGTGCCAATAGTATCGAGGAACACTGCCAAACTTCTTCCAATCTTCGTGTTCATCCATGGAGGTGGTTTCCAGGCTGGGTCAGGGAGCACGGACATGCACGGCCCTGACTATCTCGTCAGCAAAGGAATGATTGTGATGTCGTTTAACTATAGGCTAGTAACGCTATTTTGATACTTTTGACATAATATATGCTTCGGAATAGCAGGCATTTGATTTAAGTGTCTGATTAGTCTACTAGAGGCCAAAAGATAGTCTTTACATTTCCAGAATCAACGTATTCGGCTACTTCTCGATGAACAACAAGTTATTTCCCGGAAACAATAGCTTACGGGATATATACACTTTTCTGCGCTGGGTGCGGAGAAACGCTGGTGCTTTTGGCGGGAACTGTAATGACGTTACATTAGCAGGAGAGAGCTCTGGGGCGGCGTCTGCGCATTTAATGTCATTGTCGAAAGCAACTACGGGTTTATTCCAAAGGTCAGTTTTCGAAATCTCGAAGGGTTTTTAAGGGATATCTGTATTTTTATAAAAAAAAATGTGTTTTCCTTACAGAGTAATGATTATGAGCGGCACTGGTATTCCAGCGTTCTACAGCAGCTCGCCAAGCAACGCACTGCTCGTTGCCAATATGCTCCTCACGGAACTAGGCATAAACTCAACGGATCCAGTCTACATTCACGACAAGCTTATTAATATGCCACTCGACAAAATTATGAAGGCCAACAGGATTGTCCAGTCGGAGACGGGCTTAGTGTCTTTCGTCCCTGTAGTAGAGAGCTCGTACGAAGGCGTCACAAGGATATTGGACGATGAACCTATTAAGTTATTAAAGGAAGGCCGCGGAAAAGATATTCCTTTGATCATAGGTTTCACAAGCGTCGAGTGCGAGTTCTTTAGAAAGAGGTTGGGTTATCTAGACGTCGTCGGCATGATTAAGAAGGACCCTGCGGCCATTTTGCCAAAACGACTTTCAGAAGCAGTATCTCAAGCGAGGGGTCGTGAACTCGGCCAGCGTGTAATGGACAAATACTTCAATGGAACGCCGACAGTTGATGAATACATAAAATGTTGTTCTGATATATTGTTCATCTACCCGGCGTTTAAGCTCGCTCAGTGGAAGGCAGGTATGAGCGGTGCGCCCGTGTACCTTTATCAGTTCGCATTTGACAGTACCTATAATATAGTGAAGGATGCACTACAGTTGAAGTATGAAGGCGGCGGAGCTCATGTCGAAGACCTAACTTTTATCTTCCGTATCAATTCCATGGTGGGCACTGCGAAGTCTTTCCCACCAAGGTCCCGAGACGACCTCATGAGGTACTGGATGACGGAATTCGTCGCTAACTTTATAAAGTGCGAGTAAGTATGTCCCAAAAAGTTGTTTTCGTGTTCAAAAGCAAAACTTGATTAATACCAATCAATGCTTGACAGAAAGTGCTCGTAAATGGCAGCATCTCGATCGAGATCATTCGAGAGAATGTTGGTTCTGGATTACGTAAATATTAATGCCTATCGCACATTATGCCATTTTTTATATATATCTGTCTGTTCTTGCATTACGGGAAATTCACTGGCTGATTTTTTGATGGAACTTAGCAAAGCTTATAATTACAGGAACAAACACGATATTTTTATGCAAGGAACTAAAAGTCCACGCGTTAGGCCCGGGCACTGCTAGTTTGTTATAAAAATAATTTTCCCGTAGCAAACCGTTCTGCGATGATCCCTCAGACTGGCCACAAGTAGATGCGTGTTTGCTGAACTATCAGGCGCTCCATGAGCCCTTACGAATAGAGACCAACATACCCGCCACGAGCGAGCAGAGGGACATGATCGCCTTCTTCGATAGCATCGAGATCAGTGCAAGGTTAGTTTATATAGAGTAAATGTTTCAAGTGTGCGTGGATGGCCAAATCTCAAACTATCGTGAATATCGAAAAATGCTTAAGGGTATACCGGTCGAGACTGATTTTGATGAAAACGTAACCGGACCCATTTCATTTTTTGTTGAAAATAATTACCCTAGCCAGGACTTAAACCTGCTGATATTGAAAAAAAGATAACATACTGTATTATAAGACCATCCGGTAATATGGCTAATAAAGATCAAGTTCTGTGAAGTAATTACATATGACGTACAAAAGCTAGTACATACTTAGTCTTACAGTCTAAAGTATTCCGCGGTATTCTTACCCTCAAATTTTACGCTTACAATGGATTATAATGTCATTGTAACGAACTTTTCAGAGGAAAAAGTCCGTTATAATAACTTTATAATCTATTATAATTTTCTATAAATTTCAGAATTATTGTTTGAATCTTCCAGTAATTATGACGAATACTTTATTGAACGTATTGTTAAGGTATGTTAGTAGTTATTTTAATTGTTAACAACATACCAAAGTAAATGTAACTACAATGACTGAGTCATTTTCGTTACATTTACTTACTCTGTATATTGTCATGTTAATATGTGAATAAATTTAGTTCAGAATACCATTGTCATGAAGCATAATGGGCCATCAGCTGTAACGTTACTCCATGGTAGCTGATGCTACCAGTTTATTAAATACCATCCAACAATCCCTCGATACAATACAACAGACAGTTGCTATACATAACGTTTCGTTTCAGGAACCTGACATCTTTTTAACAGCTTCCGTCAGCGAGAGTCAGCATTTTTATCCCTTACTAGTTGTTCCGGCGAACTTCATACCGCCTCAGAATCAAATGTATAAGAAATAAATTAAGTTTATATTTTTTTTTGTTATAATTATTTTCGCTTGTTTCTATAGTTATATTATATTAGTTTTAGTCGGGGCGGAAGCAAATAAAAAAAAAACATCATAAAAATTGGCGCACCCGTAGTATAGATGGTGTAACTAACACGATTTTGTTTTATATATATTGTACAGATAATTTACTATTATGAAGTTTTATATTACATTGTTCAATATTTATTTATCATTTTATTTACCATTTTATACAGCAATGTACACGTCGCGATGTAAATAAAAACCAGATACGCTCGAGCGAACTCGCCACTCGCACGAGTCAGGGATCGCGCGGAGCGTTGCGTTATGATCGTGTGGTTTACGATACATTGCGCGCTCAAAAATTACAACATGCGTAATCCATGACTTTCAACAAAAAAATATTTGTATAATTTTATTATAGGTATTAAGTGTAACCTTTACCCAAAAGTTCTCGTTACGATGCCCTTTACACTCTGTATATAGTTACAGCGCTCAAGTATTGTCGAACACACATTACCATAATTAATTACTCAAAAAGTTGTATTTTTTAAATACAATCAAAGATCGTTGACTTGACATACATGAACTTCCTCATAATGAGGTGCAACCACTCTTTGTCATTTAAGGGTAGGCTCATTACTTACCTATCTGTATTTATTTGCTTATATAACTTGAGATAGATATCTATCGCTGTTTGATTTCACAGGCAAAGAAATTATCTTGCCTTTCCTTACAGTCTTATAAATTCAAGCTCAAAACTTGCCATAATGGAACGCAGTACTCTGGGATGCAAACCCATTATTTTACCTATTCTGCCTTGCCTTAAAGCATTTTCACTCATCACTAGGATTATCGGATACCATGTAATAGTCACGATAAGGTTTTTTTCTAGGAATATCTCAGAGTTCTCCAGAATCGTGGATCAGCTATGTTAGTGACGCCCCAGTGAAAAGCTCTAATACTGGGACTGAAATTTGTTAAATTGGGCATTTAGACATAGGAGACATATTATATGTGTCCAACTTTCAATTCTCCATACAAAATATCAAAATACGTAGGCTATAAAGTATATGGTTAGCTTACAAATAATCGCGCACTTGACGTGTCGTATTATTTTCTTATGTAGTAATTAATCAACGGATAGCATTAGCATTTGCAAATGTGTTAACTCGTATTTCTTCACTCAAATCTGGGAGCACCTCATTATCCAATCCTGAACTGCATAACCATGGTTACTGAGTTAACACTTTAGCAGTTATAATTAAAGAGGACATCAATCAAAACGGATAAAATAAAACGAGGTATATGTCATGAAGAATAGATCCCTATATTGTAAGAAATCTGAGCTTTAATTATTCCCAATTTTTTATTTTGAATATTTAATATATAATATCGCCATACGAACTCACCAACTATACGGTCCCACTTTAAGCTTAATGCTTGTGTTATGAGTACCGTACAATGGACTGAGGGCGAACTCAGTATATAATACTTATATACATATTAAACACCCATGACTCGGGTACAAACATTCGTGCTCATCACACAAAGCTTGGGTCCCTACCAGGATTCAAACCCGGGACCCTCGGCGCAGAAAACAGGGTCACTACCACTGCGCTAATAAGGCCGTCATGGAATGGTTAACATTTCGCATTTTAATTGCGTTGCTTTCTCTAAACCGCATTACGCGCCCTTATGCCCAAGCCTTTATTAACTCCAGCACATTTAAAAGGGAGGACTAGCGTCATTGTACAATCAGTTGGATACGCATCCATATATCCAAACGACATTCAGCGGACAATGTACCTATTGTATTTTATTATCGTCGTTGGATTAAGCAAATACGCATGTGGTAAGTCTATCTTGTCTCTTTGTTGTAGTTGAAGCAACCTGCTCAACTAATCCCTCATCTTCTTTAATGTCTGGAGATCCTCGCTTTGATGAATACATGACGTGAGGATGAACCAAGGTCTATATTAACTCCTCTAGCAGTGCCTGAGAGTCCATCCGCGTGGATTTGGTGACACGGTACATAAGCTATTACAATACCGAGATTCAATCAATATCCTGCTGTGGTACTCACGTGATGCGCACACGGAGAGATAAACATCCAAAAATAGCTGTCCCAGCTTCTGTATCAATAATAATGTCCCCGCGATTTGGTTTCCAAGAAATATTTAATGTCAAACAGATGCGATCTTATTATAGTCTTATTATACGACTAGATTGGGCTTAGTCATGTAAAGTTTAGGAAGATAGACTGACTCAGGGATTGTAGCATTAGCAGTCAGACGCTGCTGGGGGAAGCCTAATTTAAGGTCTACCTTATCCACTCCAAACAGTAAATATAATTCACGCCATTGATACTAAAATGCTTGATGAAGTAACTCATCCTTTGCGTAATATTGAAGAGTGATAAAAAAATAAGTTTTTTTTTCAGGGCGCTATCATTCAGATGAAACATGCAGGCAGATAGATTCAGGATGGGTGTGCGGTGCAATGAGGAAGGCGGAGGATGGGGTCCAGTACCTCAGCTTCAGGGGTATACCGTACGCTCGGCAGCCGCTGGGAGAGTTGCGGTTCAAGGTAACATACGCTGAATATATTGTGGCCGATAGCACATTGCACATTCCAGGATATTAATTAATTGTCTTATGGGTGTTTATGTCACCCATGCATGTGGAAGTGCGTCATCAGCATCCTCGTACAACTGTGAAATTATTTAATGTACTCCAGACCTTTTTAAATTATCTTAACAATTTTTGATTCAGGAGCTCAAGCCCATAGAACCCTGGGACAACTGCGTAAACGCAACTGAGGACGGTCCGATATGCCCCCAATACGACGAATTGTACGGTCGCATGGCCAATCCCCAGAGGGGCATGAGCGAGGCTTGCATCTATGCCAACGTGCACGTGCCAATAGTATCGAGGAACAATGCCAAACTTCTTCCAATCTTCGTGTTCATCCATGGAGGTGGTTTCCAGGCCGGGTCAGGGAGCACGGACATGCACGGCCCTGACTATCTCGTCAGTAAAGGAATGATTGTGATGTCGTTTAACTATAGGCTAGTAACGCTATTTTGATACCTTAATATAATCTTTGCTTCGGTAAGGCAGACATTTGATTTTTAAGTGCCTGATTATATCGATCCATCACATGTCAGTAATTAACAACGCTCATTTATAATTAGAGGCCAAAAGAAAGTCTTTACATTTGAGGACAAATCGTTCTCTTTTCAGGATCAACGTATTCGGTTACTTTTCGATGAACAACAAGTTATTTCCTGGAAACAATAGCTTACGGGATATATACACTTTTCTGCGCTGGGTGCGGAGAAACGCTGGTGCTTTTGGCGGGAACTGTAATGACGTTACATTAGCAGGAGAGAGCTCTGGGGCGGCGTCTGCGCATTTAATGTCATTGTCGAAAGCAACTACGGGCTTATTCCAAAGGTCAGATTTTGAGAACACAATGAGGTTTTTAAGGGATTACTGTATTTTATAAAAATGTGTTTTCCTTACAGAGTAATAATTATGAGCGGCACTGGTATTCCAGCGTTCTACAGCAGCTCGCCAAGCAACGCACTTCTCGTTGCCAATATGCTCCTCACGAAACTAGGCATAAACTCAACGGATCCAGACTACATTCACGAGAAGCTCATTAATATGCCACTGGACACAATCATGAAAGCCAATAGGATTATGCAGATCGAATTAGTCTTCTTTTTTCCAGTTGTTGAGGGCTCGTACGATGGAGTTACCAGAATACTGGACGGTGAACCCATCAAATTATTAAAGCAAGGGCGGGGCAAAGATATTCCTTTAATCATAGGTTTTACAAGCGTCGAGTGTGAGTTCTTTAGAAAGAGGATGGGCTATCTGGACGTCGTAGGCATGATTAAGAAGGACCCTGCGACCATTTTGCCAAAACGACTTTCAGAAGCAGTATCTAAAGCGAGGGGTCGTGAACTCGGCCAGCGTGTCATGGACAAATACTTCAATGGAACGCCGACAGTTGATGAATACATAAAATGTTGTTCTGATATATTGTTCATCTACCCGGCGTTTAAGCTCGCTCAGTGGAGGGCAGGTATGAGCGGTGCGCCCGTGTACCTTTATCAGTTCGCATTCGACAGTACCTATAATATAGTGAAGGATGCACTACAGTTGAAGTACGAGGGCGGCGGTGCTCATGTCGAAGACCTAACTTATATCTTCCGTATCAATTCCATGCTGGGCACTGCGAAGTCTTTCCCACCAAGGTCCCGAGACGACCTCATGAGGTACTGGATGACGGAATTCATCGCTAACTTTATAAAGTGCGAGTAAGTATATCCCAAAAAGTTGTTTTCGTGTTCAAAAGCAAAACTTGATTAATACCAATCAATGCTTGACAGAAAGTGCTCGTAAATGGCAGCATCTCGATCGAGATCATTCGAGAGAATGTTGGTTCTGGATTACGTAAATATTAATGCCTATCGCACATTATGCTATTTTTTATATATATCTGTCTGTTCTTGCATTACGGGAAATTCACTGGCTGATTTTTTGATGGAACTTAGCAAAGCTTATAATTACAGGAACAAACACGATATTTTTATGCAAGGAACTAAAAGTCCACGCGTTAGACCCGGGCACTGCTAGTTTGTTATAAAAATAATTTTCCCGTAGCAAACCGTTCTGCGATGATCCCTCAGACTGGCCACAAGTAGATGCGTGTTTGCTGAACTATCAGGCGCTCGATGAGCCCTTACGAATAGAGACCAACATACCCGCCACAAGCGAGCAGAGGGACATGATCGCCTTCTTCGATAGCATCGAGATCAGTGCAAGTTTAGTTTATATAGAGTAAATTTTTCAAGTGTGCGTGGATGGCCAAATCTCAAACTATCGTGAATATCGAAAAATGCTTAAGGGTATACCGGTCGAGACCGATTCTGATGAAAACGTAACCGGAACCATTTGATTTTTTAACCGACTTCAAAAAAAAGGAGGAGGTTCTCAATTCGGTTGTATTTTTTTTTTTTGAAATTTTTTTTTTTATGTTTGTTACCTCAGATCTCCGTCATTTATGAACCGATTTGGAAAATTATTTTTTTATATGAAAGGATATGCTTACAGATTGTCCCATTTTTTTCAAAAAATTGTTCAGATCATGGGATCCATGAGGAATTGAGAGGACTCCTCAAATTTTATAGGGAAACCTATAGCAATTTTGGTATTTTCATCAAGAACTCAAGCATTTGCATTCAGAAAGTATCATTTGCTGAAGTGAAAGTGATGAAGAAGACCACAAATGGCCACCGGAACTTGTCAGTGATACGTATTTCACGGGTTGCGCCAAGATAATCTCGATTATGTTCGTTAAGCGACTATGATACAGCAAATTTAAAGAATTGGTTCTGAGGAATATGGTACCATCGAACTGATCTGATGATAAACCCAAGAGGAAGCGGAACATTGTAATAAAACAATGTATCCAAGCCGTGTTTGGGCTTATTGAAATTGTTATGGGATGCACTTTGGCTATAAATAAAACTTTTTCGTGGATGTTCCGATTTGGATTATTCTTTTTTTTACAGAATAAGGTATACCCTTTTAAAATTCAACGAGATTGATTCAATGGTTTTTGTTTTATCTTGATTTCTTTGAATCTATATTTATCTCGTGATGATGTTGTATTTGGTATACCTATTATCCAGTAAAATTATTGATATAAAATACTTTTTAGTGACAAAGAATAATAAATATATCCACTAAAAAGTGTAAAATAATAAACTTTTTAACAAAATAAAAACCGTCTTCAAAAAACTAAAAAGCCAAAAATAATCTGATCTTGAAATCTACCTTGTTTAACTAAATCAAATATTTAACTAATCTGAAGTCGGTGCCAAATAAACAACCAACGAAGAATAGCAAAAGTATACTCCAGTAGCGAGATGCGCGGACCAATTTGTAGGTATAGGTCTTTGGCGTAGACCGGCAATACTCGACTCAGTAGTTTGTTTGGCACCGACTTCAGATTAGTTAAATATTTGATTTAGTTAAACAAGGTAGATTTCAAGATCAGATTATTTTTGGCTTTTTAGTTTTTTGAAGACGGTTTTTATTTTGTTAAAAAGTTTTTTATTGTTGAAAATAATTACCCTAGCCAGGAATTAAACCTAACTGTAAATGTAACTACAATGACTGAGTCATTTTCGTTACATTTACTTACTCAGTATATTGTCATGTTAATATGTGAATAAATTTAGTTCAGAATACCATTGTCATGAAGCATAATGGGCCATCAGCTGTAACGTTACTCCATGGTAGCTGATGCTACCAGTTTATTAAATACCATCCAACAATCCCTCGATACAATACAACAAACAGTTGCTATACATAACGTTTCGTTTCAGGAACCTGACATCTTTTTAACAGCTTCCGTCAGCGAGAGAGTCAGCATTTTTATCCCTTACTAGCTGTGCCGGCGAACTTCATACCGCCACAGAATCAAATGTATAAGAAAATGATATATCTTTATTTATTTTTTTGTGAAATTTTCGCTTGTTTCTATAGTTATATTATATTAGTGCTAGTCGGGGCGGAAGCAAATAAAAAAAAAAAACATCATAAAAATTGGCGCACCCGTAGTATAGATGGTGTAACTAACACGATTTTGTTTTATATATATTGTACAGATAATTTACTATTATGAAGTTTTATATTACATTGTTCAATATTTATTTATCATTTTATTTACCATTTTATACAGCAATGTACACGTCGCGATGTAAATAAAAACCAGATACGCTCGAGCGAACTCGCCACTCGCACGAGTCAGGGATCGCGCGGAGCGTTGCGTTATGATCGTGAGGTTTACGATACATTGCGCGCTCAAAAATTACAACATGCGTAATCCATGACTTTCAACAAAAAATATTTGTATAATTTTATTATAGGTATTAAGTGTAACCTTTACCCAAAAGTTCTCGTTACCATGCCCTTTACACTCTGTATATAGTTACAGCGCTCAAGTATTGTCGAACACACATTACCATAATTAATTACTCAAAAAGTTGTATTTTTTAAATACAATCAAAGATCGTTGACTTGACATACATGAACTTCCTCATAATGAGGTGCAACCACTCTTTGTCATTTAAGGGTAGGCTCATTACTTACCTATCTGTATTTATTTGCTTATATAACTTGAGATAGATATCTATCGCTGCTTGATTTCACAGGCAAATAAATTATCTTGCCTTTCCTTACAGTCTTATCAATTCAAGCTTAAAACTTGCCATGATGGAACGCAGTACTCTGGGATGCAAACCCATTATTTTACCTGTTCTGCCTTGCCTTAAAGCATTTTCACTCATCACTAGGATTATCGGATACCATGTAATAGTCACGATAAGGTTTTTTTCTAGGAATATCTCAGAGTTCTCCAGAATCGTGGATCAGCTATGTTAGTGACGCCCCAGTGAAAAGCTCTAATTCTGGGACTGAAATTTGTTAAATTGGGCATTTAGACATAGGAGACATATTATATGTGTCCAACTTTCAATTCTCCATACAAAATATCAAAATACGTAGGCTATAAAGTATATGGTTAGCTTACAAATAATCGCGCACTTGACGTGTCGTATTATTTTCTTATGTAGTAATTAATCAACGGATAGCATTAGCATTTGCAAATGTGTTAACTCGTATTTCTTCACTCAAATCTGGGAGCACCTCATTATCCAATCCTGAACTGCATAACCATGGTTACTGAGTTAACACTTTAGCAGTTATAATTAAAGAGGACATCAATCAAAACGGATAAAATAAAACGAGGTATATGTCATGAAGAATAGATCCCTATATTGTAAGAAATCTGAGCTTTAATTATTCCCAATTTTTTATTTTGAATATTTAATATATAATATCGCCATACGAACTCACCAACTATACGGTCCCACTTTAAGCTTAATGCTTGTGTTATGAGTACCGTACAATGGACTGAGGGCGAACTCAGTATATAATACTTATATACATATTAAACACCCATGACTCGGGTACAAACATTCGTGCTCATCACACAAAGCTTGGGTCCCTACCAGGATTCAAACCCGGGACCCTCGGCGCAGAAAACAGGGTCACTACCACTGCGCTAATAAGGCCGTCATGGAATGGTTAACATTTCGCATTTTAATTGCGTTGCTTTCTCTAAACCGCATTACGCGCCCTTATGCCCAAGCCTTTATTAACTCCAGCACATTTAAAAGGGAGGACTAGCGTCATTGTACAATCAGTTGGATACGCATCCATATATCCAAACGACATTCAGCGGACAATGTACCTATTGTATTTTATTATCGTCGTTGGATTAAGCAAATACGCATGTGGTAAGTCTATCTTGTCTCTTTGTTGTAGTTGAAGCAACCTGCTCAACTAATCCCTCATCTTCTTTAATGTCTGGAGATCCTCGCTTTGATGAATATATGACGTGAGGATGAACCAAGGTCTATATTAACTCCTCTAGCAGTGCCTGAGAGTCCATCCGCGTGGATTTGGTGACACGGTACATAAGCTATTACAATACCGAGATTCAATCAATATCCTGCTGTGGTACTCACGTGATGCGCACACGGAGAGATAAACATCCAAAAATAGCTGTCCCAGCTTCTGTATCAATAATAATGTCCCCGCGATTTGGTTTCCAAGAAATATTTAATGTCAAACAGATGCGATCTTATTATAGTCTTATTATACGACTAGATTGAGCTTAGTCATGTAAAGTTTAGGAAGATAGACTGACTCAGGGATTGTAGCATTAGCAGTCAGACGCTGCTGGGGGAAGCCTAATTTAAGGTCTACCTTATCCACTCCAAACAGTAAATATAATTCACGCCATTGATACTAAAATGCTTGATGAAGTAACTCATCCTTTGCGTAATATTGAAGAGTGATAAAAAAATAAGTTTTCTTTTCAGGGCGCTATCATTCAGATGAAACATGCAGGCAGATAGATTCAGGATGGGTGTGCGGTGCAATGAGGAAGGCGGAGGATGGGGTCCAGTACCTCAGCTTCAGGGGTATACCGTACGCTCGGCAGCCGCTGGGAGAGTTGCGGTTCAAGGTAACATACGCTGAATATATTGTGGCCGATAGCACATTGCACATTCCAGGATATTAATTAATTGTCTTATGGGTGTTTATGTCACCCATGCATGTGGAAGTGCGTCATCAGCATCCTCGTACAACTGTGAAATTATTTAATGTACTCCAGACCTTTTTAAATTATCTTAACAATTTTTGATTCAGGAGCTCAAGCCCATAGAACCCTGGGACAACTGCGTAAACGCAACTGAGGACGGTCCGATATGCCCCCAATACGACGAATTGTACGGTCGCATGGCCAATCCCCAGAGAGGCATGAGCGAGGCTTGCATCTATGCCAACGTGCACGTGCCAATAGTATCGAGGAACAATGCCAAACTTCTTCCAATCTTCGTGTTCATCCATGGAGGTGGTTTCCAGGCCGGGTCAGGGAGCACGGACATGCACGGCCCTGACTATCTCGTCAGTAAAGGAATGATTGTGATGTCGTTTAACTATAGGCTAGTAACGCTATTTTGATACCTTAATATAATCTTTGCTTCGGTAAGGCAGACATTTGATTTTTAAGTGCCTGATTATATCGATCCATCACATGTCAGTAATTAACAACGCTCATTTATAATTAGAGGCCAAAAGAAAGTCTTTACATTTGAGGACAAATCGTTCTCTTTTCAGGATCAACGTATTCGGTTACTTTTCGATGAACAACAAGTTATTTCCTGGAAACAATAGCTTACGGGATATATACACTTTTCTGCGCTGGGTGCGGAGAAACGCTGGTGCTTTTGGCGGGAACTGTAATGACGTTACATTAGCAGGAGAGAGCTCTGGGGCGGCGTCTGCGCATTTAATGTCATTGTCGAAAGCAACTACGGGCTTATTCCAAAGGTCAGATTTAGAGAACACAATGAGGTTTTTAAGGGTTTACTGTATTTTATAAAAATGTGTTTTCCTTACAGAGTAATAATTATGAGCGGCACTGGTATTCCAGCGTTCTACAGCAGCTCGCCAAGCAACGCACTTCTCGTTGCCAATATGCTCCTCACGAAACTAGGCATAAACTCAACGGATCCAGACTACATTCACGAGAAGCTCATTAATATGCCACTGGACACAATCATGAAAGCCAATAGGATTATGCAGATCGAATTAGTCTTCTTTTTTCCAGTTGTTGAGGGCTCGTACGATGGAGTTACCAGAATACTGGACGGTGAACCCATCAAATTATTAAAGCAAGGCCGGGGCAAAGATATTCCTTTAATCATAGGTTTTACAAGCGTCGAGTGTGAGTTCTTTAGAAAGAGGATGGGCTATCTGGACGTCGTAGGCATGATTAAGAAGGACCCTGCGACCATTTTGCCAAAACGACTTTCAGAAGCAGTATCTAAAGCGAGGGGTCGTGAACTCGGCCAGCGTGTCATGGACAAATACTTCAATGGAACGCCGACAGTTGATGAATACATAAAATGTTGTTCTGATATATTGTTCATCTACCCGGCGTTTAAGCTCGCTCAGTGGAGGGCAGGTATGAGCGGTGCGCCCGTGTACCTTTATCAGTTCGCATTCGACAGTACCTATAATATAGTGAAGGATGCACTACAGCTGAAGTACGAGGGCGGCGGTGCTCATGTCGAAGACCTAACTTATATCTTCCGTATCAATTCCATGCTGGGCACTGCGAAGTCTTTCCCACCAAGGTCCCGAGACGACCTCATGAGGTACTGGATGACGGAATTCATCGCTAACTTTATAAAGTGCGAGTAAGTGTATCCTAACATGTTGAGATTGTGTTCAAAAGCAAACTTAAGTAGATTAATACGAATCAATGCAGGAAAGAAAGTGCTCGCCAATGGCAGTCTCTCGCTCGCGAGATACGAGAGAATGTTGGTTTTGGATTACGTTAATGTTATTGCCTATCGCACATTAGGCCATTTTTTATATCTCTGTCTGTTTATGCATTACGGGAAATTTACTGGGTGGTTTTTTATGGAACTTTGCATAGCTTATTTTAATACCAACATCCACGATATTTTTTATCCAGGGAACTAAAACGCTTCCCTGGCATAGCCCAAAAATCTTAAGGCCACGCTTTAGACCCGGTCACTGGTAGATTGTTATAAAATATTTTTTTCGCAGCAAACCGTTCTGCGATGATCCTTCAGACTGGCCACCAGTAAATCCGAGTTCGCTGAACTATCAGTTGCTCGATGAGCCCTTACGAATAGAGACCAACATACCCGCCACGAGCGAGCAGAGGGACATGATCGCCTTCTTCGATGGCATCGAGATCAGCGCAAGGTTAGTTTATGTATAATAGTTTACAGCCTAAAGTATTCCGTGTATACTCAATGTTTGTTTCTTTATGTTATTATGAGGAATAATTTGGTGAACGCATTTTAAGGTGTGTTATTAGCTATTTTTAATTGTTGACAGCATACCGAAGTTACTTACTCAGAATAACGTCATGTAAACATGTGAATAATTTCAAACAAATGGGGGGAGAGGAACCTACCACTGACCCTAGACTTGACAACTTTTCCAAACCGCACTTCGCGGAGAATTCCATTTTATTTGAGGTCCCGACACTCGTGTTAGGTAGTTTCTCGACTAACATCTAAGAGGAGTTCGGTGTTGCTGGCTTCATTAATTATCGATCAACTTGTTTTGTATATAATTGGAAAACTTGACAAGCCGAGGGACAGTTGTGGGTTCCTCTTCCCTAATTTGTTTAAAAATGTATTTCCGCCAAGTATCGCCTTGTTCTATTAATTATATGAATAATTTCAAGGCAAGATTCTATCGCCTGTTTGGAATACTATTCTTGTAAAGCAAAATGAATAGTAATAGTAGCCGGGACGCGGGTACTACTTGTTTTAATAAATTCCATCAAACCACACAACAACGGATAGTTGCTACATTTAATGTTTATTTTCAGGAACCTGTCGTCTTTTTAACCGTCTGCGTCAGCGAGCGTATCGACAGTTTAATCCGCAATCATTTTGTCAATTTTTATACCACTATATTATATTATGGAGTTATATATTACATTGAAAAAAATTTGACGATCGTTTTATTAACCACGGTAAACCTCTATCGGTGCGTCAAGTATGACATTATTCGTCAGCTAACCGTACACTTTATAATTTACGTATTTAGATTTTTTTATGGACATTTGAACAGCGCCTCTAGCGGACGGTATTTAAAACGATCGATTTTCCATAGAAAATATCTAAATACGAAGACTATGAAGTATACGGTTAGTTTGCGAATAATTTCGCACTTAACGTTCTGAAATGTACTTGGTTTTTCTAACCAATAAAATATTTTTGATCGAAATCCTTAAAATTAGTTTCATTTCAATGTGTAGTTTTCGCGTAAATATAAGAAATCAATATAATTACTATTATTGTTCACTTTATTAGGAGTAGTAGTAGTAAATGATATTAGTAGTCCTAGGACTTTATAAGTATTTATTTATAATTTAACTCTGTAGGAGGTATATGACGGTTGCTACAGTTACGACTTCTTTTAAGGAATCAGACACCGGAACGAAATACATCATCTGTGTCAACGTTACATTCCTTTACAATGTATGTTATGCTTGACGATAAACATACATCGAAGTTCAAAGCAATTATACTAAATTTTCGTAAAAACGATTATGTTCCTTATTTATATGAAGGTACAGGTTGATTTCCAATGGAAGTATTCTCAGCCCTGGATGCCACGGTTCGCGGGCGACTAGCAAGTACTTAAATACCTGCAAATATTTCCGTCCGTACCACGGGGCCCTACTTCGAAGCGAAGCCCTACTTGAAATAAAAGTAATCTTACGGATTTTATCGCCTTTATTATACTTTTTTACATTCCCGACATTTCGGCTGCGTTGCTGTAAAATCCGTAAGATTAGTTTTATTTCAATGAGTAGTATTCGCGTAAATATAAGAAATCAATATGCGAAGACTAGTTTTAAAACCTGATAAAGTTAATACGTCTCATCCCTAATATGCAAATCTTCGGGGAACGAAGCGAGTCTAAAAAAAATGCTTTCTATATAATTAAATAAATATGAAACATTAGAGAAATGGATAATAAAGGAGAAGTACGGAGTGCAATATGCGGCAACAGGTAGGGCGCTGGGCGCATATACGAGACCATAAAAGCTCCTAACCAATGTATAATTGCAACGTTTCGTTTTAGTAAACGTGCTATTCACCCATTACAGGCGTTAACACTGTTTGCTCACGGGCACCGTTGAGTGTGAGTTTAAATTTATGTGAGTTTTAAATTGATCAACTGTTGGAGTCGAATAATGTTTTTGGGATTAACTATAGTTATGTAATTAAACCATCTACGATACATCAACTTATTTGGAGGTTAAGTTCTCAGAGACGCAAAAACGCTCACAAAGAAAAGACTTTGGCCATTTCACACAAGGATAGTTTTTTGAACACTTTGGACAGACATAATTGTTAGGGTCAAAAAAATTTCTAAAGATACTTCTTATGTTTTACTTTACTAGGCGGAAGAAATCGCGGGAAACAGCTTACAATTAATATTTTATGGCGACAGATAAATAAAATAACAGTTAGAACCTAACCTACAATCGTGGACTTTTCAAACTAAAGGAACAACTAAATGTAATTCAATTTAGTAGAAGGCGGCGGCGTGTCAACTTATTGTAGACATAAAATAACATACTTTAAAAATTAAACATCATTAACATGAAATTTACATAATGATTAAACTGTGTATATTAGGGCATACTTACTGGAAAACCATATCTAAACATCACCTTGTAATATGCAGAGTTAATAAAAAATCTGTTAGTGACCGACATATGAAACTGACCAAGACAAATGGTGTTGTGGACCTTCTAGTTCCAGAATAAGCAAAAATATCACATATATGCACTATTGCACGATATATTAAAGGAGATGTCTCATTGCTGCGCAAACTGTGCGTGAAAACGCGTCCGCAGTCTGGTTTCAGCTGCGAGAGTCCATTTGTTTATTAATATTTATTTTACTATACTAGCCATTATACTATTACTGGTATACTAGCATAGCACATTTTCCTTCATCCCACCTCCCGCTAAAGCCATGAAGAAACGTCTTCGTGTGCCGCTTGTGTAGCGCGCGCACTTTTGAGCTACGTGAGCGATATATCTAGACAGGACACGCGTGGTTCAATGACGTCAGCGTCCAGGCGACCACGTGTTCATGTTCGTAGCGGTCTTTCTGGGTTGTTGCACAAAGGTACATTTAGTTGCAAAACTTGCACGCGTTTTATCGGGAAATTAAAATAATTATTTTCGGGTTCTACTGCGAACAACATGAAAATGGGATCAAAAATCCAGCGATAAACATTCAGATTAACTAATCGTTCTAATGAATTAGTTTCCCTTTCCACCATGGAGATAAAATGGACTGTGACGAGCAGATTTGGCACAATAAAGGCAGCCTTTCCGAGCCAGTGAGATGAAAATGTACTTATTCTGCATGTAATTTCTTTCCCGAACTACTACCGAACAATAGACAATTCTCAACACAATCCTGAATCGCGCTATAAGAGTAGCTATAAGAGAAACACCCCCATATTACCACATTAGATATTCTGTTATCTGACAACCTATCAATAGATTTCTTAAAATATGTCACACTATTATCGTTACACCTTATATAATTGGAAGTTGCTGTAGCCCTTATGGACAAGCCCTATCTCGTCGCAGCGAGGTTATAAGCGTGTACCGGCTTCACTGTACGATCAGTTGGGCGAAAATTTCCATATTATTTGAGTTTCGACTATGTTACTAACATGTATTATCGTCATTGGGCTTGCTAGTTTCACCCGCGGTGAGTTTAATTAACATATCTTTGGCGTCATGGATTCGATACTACTTATATTGTCTATACAGGTGTGGAAAGTAGATATAGGGAAACGAGGAAACTTGGAAAATACGACTTAACAAACGTCTCGTTTAACAGCGCATTATTTTTAGAATCTGGACACTTTTCTAACCCGAGGGGTGATTGATACATTTGAAGGCATTGTCTGTCTCCGTGAGCGCATTGTCTGTGGCATCGTAGCTTAAACGGGCTAATCGCATTTAGCTTGCAAACGGGTTAGCCAAATTTTATGCAGTTGAGCGGTTCTTAGGCATATTTGATGGAGATCAGTTCAGCTGCTTGAAGACTATCAGCTCCGTCCCTAGCCGGTGTTGGGACCTCAGTCATATAATGGAGAATTATAGTTAAATATACTTGAACTTGTCTGATCATATTGAAATTTGGTACACTTTGTCACCGACTTCACATTCGTTAAATATTTGATTTAATTAGAAAAGTTAGAATTCAAGATTACATTATTTTTTGTTTTTTTTTTACACTTTTTAGTGGATATATTTATTTTTTGCCACATTTTTTTTTAACATTATCATCGAATTGTATGGAAAATACTGGAATTTACATTAAAAGAACTATATTGTTTTTAATCATATTAAACTAATGAACAATTTAAAATAGTCTTTCAAACACAGTCAAACAGCCGATTCTGAAAGTAGTTTTACAAACCGCTATTTATGTTTGACTAGCTGTCCCGGCGATCTTCGTACCGCCTCAGAACAAATATATGAGAAAATGAAAGTTAATGAGTAATTATCTATATTATATGGTTTTGTAAATTTTTCGCATGTTTTAATAGTTATTCTGCTATTTGGGGCGAAAACCAATTAAAATTGAAATATCATAAAAACGGGCCACCCGGTTTCGTGCTATCACCACATATTGAAATGAATATTATTTACGCTTTTCAGAAGTCATTTATTTTTTTAGATTGTGGTATTATATATTTTTTTTTATATTAGGGTTCGGTTTCAACCCCATCTGCAGGGAGATAGATTCAGGATGGGTGTGTGGGAAAATGAGAGTCGCTGAGAATGGCGTCCACTACCTAAGCTTCAGGGGTATACCGTACGCCAAACAACCGCTGAAGGAGTTGCGGTTTAAGGTAACTTCAAGAGGCTTTAAACTTAGCCAACGCGCGTTGCGACTTTGAGTTGCTACGTACGTAGCCATAAGCAGACTTTGTTTGTTTTTTACAATTTCTGGCAAGTCGTACAATATAGAACATACGTCGTATACATTGGCTCAGTATATAAGCTTAGGTTCACCAGCGATAAATAAGCCCAATGAATTTTAAGATAAGTACAGAATTTTGGCTATTACACGGTATATATTTATTTTTGTTGATACAGACGAACAAAAATTGTAATAATGGTGGATTTGGCTTCAACGTGGAAAATAATAATGACGACACGACCGAGATGAAGTCTCATTAAATGTTAAGATTACGTACACAGTTGAATAGTTTAAGCCCTCAAAGTCCGTATCTCAATTGCAGGAGCTCCAAACTATAGATCCCTGGGATGGCTACCTGGACGCCACGGAGGAAGGGCCGGTATGCCCTCAATACGATGAGGTGTACAGCCGCCTAGCCAATCCCCAGCAGGGCATGAGTGAGTCTTGCATCTACGCCAACGTGCACGTGCCAACCGCGACTCAAGACGAAGCCGATCTTCTCCCGATCTTCGTGTTCGTTCATGGAGGTGGCTTCCAGACCGGGTCAGGCGACACGGACGTGCATGGTCCTGAGTATCTCGTCAGCAAAGGGATGATTGTCATCACATTTAATTACAGGTGACTATAATCACCAAACGCTTGTCAGTGGCAACCATCGGGATTGTTTCGCGCTGGTTGCCAATGACTTCACTTGAGCGTCGGTAAGACATTCGATTAAGTATACGGCATACAACAAAGTAAATAAAAATCATATCTACATTACTTTACAGAATCAACGTTTTTGGTTACATCTCCATGAACAACGCGCTCTTCCCAGGGAACAATGCTCTCAGGGATATATACACGCTCCTGCGCTGGGTGCAGAGAAACGCTGGTGCTTTCGGTGGTAACCCTAGTAACGTAACCTTAGCGGGGCAAAGCGCTGGCGCAGCGGCTGCGCATTTGATATCATTGTCGAACGCGACTACAGGTCTTTTCAACAGGTCAGTTTTCCGAAACAGCAGGATTAATCTCTGGGTTTTTCGGATCACAATCTGCTCCCTTTGAATTGTATCGGTATTATTTACTATTATTTGCTTGTTACAGGTTAATGCTAATGAGCGGCACAGCTATACCAGCGTTCTACACCAGCGCGCCTAGCAACGCACTGGACGTTACCAACATACTGCTCACAAACCTAGGCATAAACTCCACAGATCCCGACTACATCCACGAACAGCTCATTAATATGCCGCTCGACAAAATTATGAAGGCTAACAGCATGACACAGTCGAATGGATTAGTGTCTTTCGTCCCTACAGTAGAAGGCTCGTACGATGGCATCACTAGGATTCTGGATGACGAACCGACAAATTTGATAAAACAAGGCCGCGGAAAAGATATTCCTTTGATCATAGGCTTCACCAGCAAGGAGTGCGAGTTCTTTAAGCAACGGTTAACGTATCTAGATATCTTGAATAAGATCATAAGTAATCCCGCGGCAATATTGTCACCGGAAAACGCAAGAGCAGTATCTGCAACTCAATTAGGCGAGCAAGTTATGGCACGATATTTCAATGGAACGCCGACATTAGAGCAATATTTGATTTGCTGTGCTGATACTTTGTTCATCTACCCAGCGTTTAAGCTGGCTCAGTGGAGGGCGGGCATGGATGGTGCGCCAGTGTACCTGTACGAGTTCTCATTTAACAGCGCATATAATATAATCAAGGACGCTCTCTTATTGACGTACGAAGGCGGCAGTGCTCATGTTGAAGACTTAACGTACATCTTTCGCACCAATTCTATGCTTGGTAAGCACAAGACTTTCCCGCCGAGGACCAGGGATGACCTCATGAGATACTGGATGACCGAGTTCGTCGCTAACTTTAATAAATGCGAGTACGTATATCCCAAAAAGTATTAATTCATCACTCATAAGCCAATTGCTTTCAGTCAGTATGCGACAGAGAGACGAATGTTTGTATACCAACAAAAATATTTGGTGGAAGCAGGATTCAGGTTCAAGGTCTTATCAGTAGATTCCTTTAGAGCTGGGATTCTAACTATTTTGGACACTTTTACAGTATCTTGGAAGTTTCAAATAAGAACTTGTGTTATTAATAGGGGTCGAATGTTAACCAGGTCGACCCTAAAATCAGTTTTCGTTTATGACGACCCCTGAGAAACCGTAATCGACCACATTGGGACTCCCTGCTTTGGACAATTCATTTATGTATGTGTATTTTCAGCTGGCCAGTAGACTAGCGTTTTTCTGAATAATTATTTAGACAATGTTTACTGCCACAGCATGCCGCTCTGCGACGAGCCGTCTGCTTGGCCACAGGTGAACGCAAGTCTGCTGAACCACCAGTTGCTGGTCGACCCCTTACTGATCGACAACAACATACCAGCCACTAGCAGCCAGTTGGAAATGATTCAGTTCTTCGATACAATCGCAATGAGCGCATTGTGAGTATGCCTTTTACACACTGATCTTGTGAAGTACCTGACAGATTTCCATCAGTTATTATTGATTAGGTGAATTTTATCTCATGTTTTATAGTTATTCGGCTATTCGGCGCGGAGACAAATTAAAATAATCAAAGATCATAAAAATCGCCCCCCCCCCCCCCCGTTCTTTAGTTATAAATGTTGTAACTAACACGACTTTGTTATATATACAGCGTGATTTTTTTCAGTTTACGTGGATGGCCAAATCCAAAACTATAGGGCTTATCGAAATTCAAGCCTGTTAATCCAAATTAACATGTTTCGTTTCTGTCTCTTTTTATTTGACGTTCTATCTGTCATATTTTATTGTCTATTTTAGTTTTTATTATCTGTAACACTTCGCTAAAATATGGCGCTCAGACGACACGGTGTGTGTATAATTTTCAGTTAGTTAAATCAGTAAAAACTCATCAGGTATTTCATTCATATTAAAGCACGATTAAAGCCACCCGGTAATGTGAATCAACACAAGCCCGATTTTCATAAACACCGAAACTGCATCATTCGATTTTTGAAAAATGTAATTAACTAGCTACGAGTTTAACCTGATGGTTTTGAAAAAAAACAACATGCTGTTTTATTGCACTATCCGATAATGTCGCTAATAAGGTTTAAGTTCTGGAAAGTAATGACATTCGACAAACATAGGAAAATGCATCTTTTAAATAGCTTATATACTGGGCTCGATCCCAGTCCATTGTACGGTACCCATAATACAAGTGTGGGACCGTATAGTTAGTGTGTTTGTCCGGCGATATTTATTTATATGTAGTTATAATAATAATGTTTTATTTTCAGAAACCTGACGTCATATTAATTGACCACAGCAGCCGTGTGGGACGGTGACAACATTTCCTATAATATGTAGATGTTATAACATTGTACAAATATATTTGCTTTGTTGTAAGCCATTGAATTTCATTAGTACGAGAGCATAGTTCTTGAATCTACATCCCATAGACTAGAGCCTCATAGAGGTAGCGTTCATACCTGTAACACATTAAAATAAAATTATTAATATTTACATTTTTCTTATTGCTAAGTGAAGACTTAAAACAATTACATGGACGAAAATAATAAGTATGCAAGTCTGTTTGCGCATCGCGCAAAATCTACCGAATGCATTTTGATGTAATCCGGAAATATAATTTATAAACCGAGTCAACATATAGGATATTTTTTGTCCCGGGAAATGAATACATTCTCGAGGACACCAAAAAGAAATGTGTCTCAAATGAACGTATTTTTTTTCTATATGCATCTTTGCCATCGCAGTGGCAGTTTATTGATGCCCTTTTTTAAGAAATCAGCTGGACGGGAGGCAGCAAATTCTTCAAATGCATTTTGTACTGCCTCTCGGGTATTGACTTTTTTTTTCGTCAAGAAGTTATCCAAATTCTGGAAAAATGAAAGTCTGTAGGCGCAAGGTTTGGTGAGTATGGCGGACGACGGAGAGCTTCCAACCCCAGCTCTTGTAACTTGGAGACCGTCTGCTGTGCAGTATGAGGTCGCGCGTTGTCGTGCAGAAGCAGCGGAGACGAGTAATTGACCAAAGTTGGTTGGAGACGTGCTAGGGTCTCCATCATTGTGTTCAGTTCTTCACATTACTCATCTGCAGCGATGCTCATCACATGGTAAGAAGTTGTGATTAATCACAGCGGCCCTAGACGACCAGACTGTGACCATCACATTTTTAGGGTTAACTTATTTACCTTGCCAGTTAAACGCAAATGGACCAATACATATTGTTTTGATGCTAACGTCGAAAGCTGCTGCTAATTCAGCCGTCGATTGAGTATCATCAGCTTCCACAATCGCCTTTAATTCGTCATTGTCAACCAAAATTTTCAGGTCGAAATTTCCAGAACGGAAGCGGGCAAACCAATAACAGGTGGTGCGTTCGTTTGTAGTGTTCGCTCCGTAAAGGCCGTTAATGTTGCGTGCCACTTGTGCCGCGTTGCTGCCACGACGATACTCATATTCCGTAATTACTCGAATTTTTAACGGATCCATAATGACGAAAAACATTCAAATACGATGAAAACATAACGCTAACCAATAAAAAAAATACTAATTTAAAAAAAGGCTTCCATGTTTTTAAAATAAAATAAATTTGAAATTAGAATTCTTAACCAAACAAAACATACTTTGATTTGAAATGGCCAGTACTGCAGAACGGCAATTTCATAGGTATACCTATTATATAATAACGACAGAAAGAATAAATAAAAGTAATAATCTAACCTACAATCAAGGACTTTCAAAGGAAGGGGAAGGAATATAAATCTAAATGTAGTGCAATTTAGCAGAAGGCGGCGCGGCTCGATTTATTGTAGATATGAAATAATATACTGTAAAAATTAAACTTCATTTCCATAAAATTTAAATACTCGATTTAATGTCGACATGAAAAAATATACTGTAAAAATTGAACTTAATTTCCATATCAATTAAAACCTGATTAAACTATGTATATTAGGGCATATTTACTGGAAAACCATATCTAAACTTTACCTTGTAATATTTCTATGCACTTTTCACATAATAGTACATTATGATACAAGTTAGCTGAGGTGGTCATGACAGTCGAGGCTGGATTGCAGCCCGAGCCGAAGCCGAGAGTGTAATTACCAGATGCTCACGCATGTTATACGAAGTTTTTCAACACAGTTGTGAGAAAAAAAAGTAATCAAAATCATAAATACACACTATACTTTCAACACGAATTTGTGCAACATGGCCACAGAACGAATTGGCACCCAGTTTTTTTTCACAGTCAAGCTGAAAAAGAGGTACCAATAAGAACGTCATGAAACAGCGTAATATTAAAATTAACATTAATTGTATATATTTTGTAATTATAACACTAATTAGTATTAATTTGATGGCATAAATAATTATTTAGTAGAAATAAAATGTTTATTTTTCATATTTTATCTAGCACAGTTTATTTTATCACAAAAAAATTTTAAATTTTTATAGGCATGCGTTCTCTTTGGCAACTTTTTTTTAAATGTGACGATTATAAATAGAATTAGTATGAACTCCATACGTTTGTAACACTAGTGTGGTTATGTAAAGTGAAAAGCATGAGCTGCATTATGAACGTAAACTCGGTGCAATAAGAGCCACATTACGACCAAGTATTGAAAAATGTGTTTTTAATGTTGCTCTAGCCTTTATGGACAAGCCCTATCTCGTCGCAGAATGGTTAAAAGCGCGTACTGGCGTCATTATAGGATCAGTTGCGCGAAAAAAAACAATTTTATATGACTTTCGACTATGTTACTATCATGTGTTATAGTCATCTGGCTGGCTGGCTCCACCTGCGGTGAGTATAATTACCATATCTTTGGCGTCAAGGATTCAATACTACTTATTTTGTTTATACAGGTGTGGAATGTAGAGAATGGGAAACGAGGAGGCGTTGAAAATACGACAAAATCAACGTCTCGTTAAATGCGGATTATTTTGTGAAGCTGGATACTTTTTGATCCCGTGGGGTATTAAGCTAGAAGCCTTTGCTTGTCTTTCATCCAGATCCGTGCAGCGGTTCTGGCATGATTGAGTAACAAACATCCATCCATCCAAACTTTCACATTTATAATATTAGTGGGATTTATGGCGGATCCCAATTAAAATCAGAGGTCATAAACCTCGAACCGCCCGTAATTGAGTTATAAATGGTGTAACTAACACGACTATGTTGTATATATTACACTCAACACATGTTGAAATGAATTTTATTTAAGGTTTTTAGAGGTCATTTATTTTTCATTTACGGACGCTGTTATGCATACATTTCTTATTCATAGGGTTCGGTTTCGGCCCCACCTGCCGGGAGATAGATTCAGGATGGGTGTGTGGTAAAATGAGAGTCGCCGAGGGTGGCGTCCACTACCTTAGCTTCAGGGGTATACCGTACGCCAAACAACCGCTGAGGGAGTTGCGGTTTAAGGTAACTTCAAGACTATGTAGCCTTTGACACCGCGCATTGGAATTTTGAGTTGCTAAGCACGAAGCCCTATTAAAACAGCCTTATTATTAATTTTCGGGATAGAACATATTTCGTATACATTAGCCCAGTATATAAGCTAAGTTTCACCAGCGATAACATGAGCCTAATTAATTTTAAGATAAGTACGGAATTGTGGCTATAACGGGGTATATGTTTATGATGAAGAACAAGACAGTAAAAATTGCAATAATGGGGGATTCGGCTTCAACATGGAAAATAATAACGACGACTCGACCGAGATAAAGTCTCATTAAATGTAAAGATTACGTACTCGTTTGAATAGCTTAAAGCCCTCAAAGTCCGTATCTCATTTGCAGGAGCTCCAACCCATAGATCCTTGGCACGGCTACCTGGACGCCACGGAGGAAGGGCCCGTATGCCCTCAATACGACGAGGTGTATAGCCGCCTAGCCAATTCCCAGCAGGGCATGAGTGAGGCTTGCATCTTCGCCAACGTGCACGTGCCAATCACGGCTAAATACGGAGCTGAACCTCTCCCGATCTTCGTGTTCGTTCATGAAGGTGGTTTCCAGACCGGGTCAGGCGACACGGACGTGCATGGCCCTGAGTATCTCGTCAGTAAAGGGATGATTGTCATCACATTTAATTACAGGTGACTATAATCACCAAACGCTTGTCAGTAGCAACCATCGGGATTGTTTTGAGCTGGTTGCCAATGACTTCACTTGAGCGTCGGTAAGACATTCGATTAGGTATTCGGAATATAATAAAATAAATAAAAATCATATCTACATTACTTTACAGACTCAACGTTTTTGGTTTCATCTCCATGAACAACGCGCTCTTCCCAGGGAACAATGCTCTCAGGGATATATACACGCTCCTGCGCTGGGTGCAGAGTAACGCTGGTGCTTTCGGTGGTGACCCTAGTAACGTAACCTTAGCGGGGCAAAGCGCTGGCGCAGCGGCTGCGCATTTGATATCATTGTCGAACGCCACTACAGGCCTGTTCAACAGGTCAGTTTTCCGAAACAGCAGGATTAATCTCAAAGATTTTGCGTATCTGCTCCCTTTGAGTTGTATCTGTATTATTTACTATTATTTGCTCGTTACAGGTTAATGCTAATGAGCGGCACTGCTATACCAGCGTTCTACACCAGCGCGCCTAGCAACGCACTGGACGTTACCAACATACTGCTCACAAACCTAGGCATAAACTCCACAGATCCCGACTACATCCACGAGCAGCTCATTAATATGCCGCTAGACAAAATCATGAAGGCCAACAGCTTGACACAAGCGAATACATTGGTGTCTTTCGTCCCTACAGTGGAAGGCTCGTACGATGGCGTCACTAGGATTCTGGATGACGAACCGACAAATTTGATAAAACAAGGCCGCGGAAAAGATATTCCTTTGATCATAGGCTTCTCCAGCAAGGAGTGCGAGTTCTTTAAGCAACGGTTAACGTATCTAGATATCATGAATATAATCATAAGCAATCCTGCGGCAATATTGACACCGGAATACTCAAGAGCAGTATCTGCAACTCAATTAGGCGAGCAAGTTATGGCACGATATTTCAATGGAACGCCGACATTAGAGCAATATTTGATTTGCTGTGCTGATACTTTGTTCATCTACCCAGCGTTTAAGCTGGCTCAGTGGAGGGCGGGCATGGATGGTGCGCCAGTGTACCTGTACGATTTCGCATTTAACAGCGCATATAATATAATCAAGGACGCTCTCTTATTGACGTACGAAGGCGGCAGTGCTCATGTTGAAGACTTAACGTACATCTTTCGCACCAATTCTATGCTTGGTAAGCACAAGACTTTCCCGCCGAGGACCAGGGATGACCTCATGAGATACTGGATGACCGAGTTCGTCGCTAACTTTAATAAATGCGAGTACGTATATCCCAAAAAGTATTAATTCATCACTCATAAGCCAATTGCTTTCAGTCAGTATGCGACAGAGAGACGAATGTTTGTATACCAACAAAAATATTTGGTGGAAGCAGGATTCAGGTTCAAGGTCTTATCAGTAGATTCCTTTAGAGCTGGGATTCTAACTATTTTGGACACTTTTACAGTATCTTGGAAGTTTCAAATAAGAACTTGTGTTATTAATAGGGGTCGAATGTTAACCAGGTCGACCCTAAAATCAGTTTTCGTTTATGACGACCCCTGAGAAACCGTAATCGACCACATTGGGACTCCCTGCTTTGGACAATTCATTTATGTATGTGTATTTTCAGCTGGCCAGTAGACTAGCGTTTTTCTGAATAATTATTTAGACAATGTTTACTGCCACAGCATGCCGCTCTGCGACGAGCCGTCTGCTTGGCCACAGGTGAACGCAAGTCTGCTGAACCACCAGTTGCTGGTCGACCCCTTACTGATCGACAACAACATACCAGCCACTAGCAGCCAGTTGGAAATGATTCAGTTCTTCGATACAATCGCAATGAGCGCATTGTGAGTATGCCTTTTACACACTGATCTTGTGAAGTACCTGACAGATTTCCATCAGTTATTATTGATTAGGTGAATTTTATCTCATGTTTTATAGTTATTCGGCTATTCGGCGCGGAGACAAATTAAAATAATCAAAGATCATAAAAATCGCCCCCCCCCCCCCCCGTTCTTTAGTTATAAATGTTGTAACTAACACGACTTTGTTATATATACAGCGTGATTTTTTTCAGTTTACGTGGATGGCCAAATCCAAAACTATAGGGCTTATCGAAATTCAAGCCTGTTAATCCAAATTAACATGTTTCGTTTCTGTCTCTTTTTATTTGACGTTCTATCTGTCATATTTTATTGTCTATTTTAGTTTTTATTATCTGTAACACTTCGCTAAAATATGGCGCTCAGACGACACGGTGTGTGTATAATTTTCAGTTAGTTAAATCAGTAAAAACTCATCAGGTATTTCATTCATATTAAAGCACGATTAAAGCCACCCGGTAATGTGAATCAACACAAGCCCGATTTTCATAAACACCGAAACTGCATCATTCGATTTTTGAAAAATGTAATTAACTAGCTACGAGTTTAACCTGATGGTTTTGAAAAAAAACAACATGCTGTTTTATTGCACTATCCGATAATGTCGCTAATAAGGTTTAAGTTCTGGAAAGTAATGACATTCGACAAACATAGGAAAATGCATCTTTTAAATAGCTTATATACTGGGCTCGATCCCAGTCCATTGTACGGTACCCATAATACAAGTGTGGGACCGTATAGTTAGTGTGTTTGTCCGGCGATATTTATTTATATGTAGTTATAATAATAATGTTTTATTTTCAGAAACCTGACGTCATATTAATTGACCACAGCAGCCGTGTGGGACGGTGACAACATTTCCTATAATATGTAGATGTTATAACATTGTACAAATATATTTGCTTTGTTGTAAGCCATTGAATTTCATTAGTACGAGAGCATAGTTCTTGAATCTACATCCCATAGACTAGAGCCTCATAGAGGTAGCGTTCATACCTGTAACACATTAAAATAAAATTATTAATATTTACATTTTTCTTATTGCTAAGTGAAGACTTAAAACAATTACATGGACGAAAATAATAAGTATGCAAGTCTGTTTGCGCATCGCGCAAAATCTACCGAATGCATTTTGATGTAATCCGGAAATATAATTTATAAACCGAGTCAACATATAGGATATTTTTTGTCCCGGGAAATGAATACATTCTCGAGGACACCAAAAAGAAATGTGTCTCAAATGAACGTATTTTTTTTCTATATGCATCTTTGCCATCGCAGTGGCAGTTTATTGATGCCCTTTTTTAAGAAATCAGCTGGACGGGAGGCAGCAAATTCTTCAAATGCATTTTGTACTGCCTCTCGGGTATTGACTTTTTTTTTCGTCAAGAAGTTATCCAAATTCTGGAAAAATGAAAGTCTGTAGGCGCAAGGTTTGGTGAGTATGGCGGACGACGGAGAGCTTCCAACCCCAGCTCTTGTAACTTGGAGACCGTCTGCTGTGCAGTATGAGGTCGCGCGTTGTCGTGCAGAAGCAGCGGAGACGAGTTATTGACCAAAGTTGGTTGGAGACGTGCTAGGGTCTCCATCATTGTGTTCAGTTCTTCACATTACTCATCTGCAGCGATGCTCATCACATGGTAAGAAGTTGTGATTAATCACAGCGGCCCTAGACGACCAGACTGTGACCATCACATTTTTAGGGTTAACTTATTTACCTTGCCAGTTAAACGCAAATGGACCAATACATATTGTTTTGATGCTAACGTCGAAAGCTGCTGCTAATTCAGCCGTCGATTGAGTATCATCAGCTTCCACAATCGCCTTTAATTCGTCATTGTCAACCAAAATTTTCAGGTCGAAATTTCCAGAACGGAAGCGGGCAAACCAATAACAGGTGGTGCGTTCGTTTGTAGTGTTCGCTCCGTAAAGGCCGTTAATGTTGCGTGCCACTTGTGCCGCGTTGCTGCCACGACGATACTCATATTCCGTAATTACTCGAATTTTTAACGGATCCATAATGACGAAAAACATTCAAATACGATGAAAACATAACGCTAACCAATAAAAAAAATACTAATTTAAAAAAAGGCTTCCATGTTTTTAAAATAAAATAAATTTGAAATTAGAATTCTTAACCAAACAAAACATACTTTGATTTGAAATGGCCAGTACTGCAGAACGGCAATTTCATAGGTATACCTATTATATAATAACGACAGAAAGAATAAATAAAAGTAATAATCTAACCTACAATCAAGGACTTTCAAAGGAAGGGGAAGGAATATAAATCTAAATGTAGTGCAATTTAGCAGAAGGCGGCGCGGCTCGATTTATTGTAGATATGAAATAATATACTGTAAAAATTAAACTTCATTTCCATAAAATTTAAATACTCGATTTAATGTCGACATGAAAAAATATACTGTAAAAATTGAACTTAATTTCCATATCAATTAAAACCTGATTAAACTATGTATATTAGGGCATATTTACTGGAAAACCATATCTAAACTTTACCTTGTAATATTTCTATGCACTTTTCACATAATAGTACATTATGATACAAGTTAGCTGAGGTGGTCATGACAGTCGAGGCTGGATTGCAGCCCGAGCCGAAGCCGAGAGTGTAATTACCAGATGCTCACGCATGTTATACGAAGTTTTTCAACACAGTTGTGAGAAAAAAAAGTAATCAAAATCATAAATACACACTATACTTTCAACACGAATTTGTGCAACATGGCCACAGAACGAATTGGCACCCAGTTTTTTTTCACAGTCAAGCTGAAAAAGAGGTACCAATAAGAACGTCATGAAACAGCGTAATATTAAAATTAACATTAATTGTATATATTTTGTAATTATAACACTAATTAGTATTAATTTGATGGCATAAATAATTATTTAGTAGAAATAAAATGTTTATTTTTCATATTTTATCTAGCACAGTTTATTTTATCACAAAAAAATTTGAAATTTTTATAGGCATGCGTTCTCTTTGGCAACTTTTTTTTAAATGTGACGTTTATAAATAGAATTAGTATGAACTCCATACGTTTGTAACACTAGTGTGGTTATGTAAAGTGAAAAGCATGAGCTGCATTATGAACGTAAACTCGGTGCAATAAGAGCCACATTACGACCAAGTATTGAAAAATGTGTTTTTAATGTTGCTCTAGCCTTTATGGACAAGCCCTATCTCGTCGCAGAATGGTTAAAAGCGCGTACTGGCGTCATTATAGGATCAGTTGCGCGAAAAAAAACAATTTTATATGACTTTCGACTATGTTACTATCATGTGTTATAGTCATCTGGCTGGCTGGCTCCACCTGCGGTGAGTATAATTACCATATCTTTGGCGTCAAGGATTCAATACTACTTATTTTGTTTATACAGGTGTGGAATGTAGAGAATGGGAAACGAGGAGGCGTTGAAAATACGACAAAATCAACGTCTCGTTAAATGCGGATTATTTTGTGAAGCTGGATACTTTTTGATCCCGTGGGGTATTAAGCTAGAAGCCTTTGCTTGTCTTTCATCCAGATCCGTGCAGCGGTTCTGGCATGATTGAGTAACAAACATCCATCCATCCAAACTTTCACATTTATAATATTAGTGGGATTTATGGCGGATCCCAATTAAAATCAGAGGTCATAAACCTCGAACCGCCCGTAATTGAGTTATAAATGGTGTAACTAACACGACTATGTTGTATATATTACACTCAACACATGTTGAAATGAATTTTATTTAAGGTTTTTAGAGGTCATTTATTTTTCATTTACGGACGCTGTTATGCATACATTTCTTATTCATAGGGTTCGGTTTCGGCCCCACCTGCCGGGAGATAGATTCAGGATGGGTGTGTGGTAAAATGAGAGTCGCCGAGGGTGGCGTCCACTACCTTAGCTTCAGGGGTATACCGTACGCCAAACAACCGCTGAGGGAGTTGCGGTTTAAGGTAACTTCAAGACTATGTAGCCTTTGACACCGCGCATTGGAATTTTGAGTTGCTAAGCACGAAGCCCTATTAAAACAGCCTTATTATTAATTTTCGGGATAGAACATATTTCGTATACATTAGCCCAGTATATAAGCTAAGTTTCACCAGCGATAACATGAGCCTAATTAATTTTAAGATAAGTACGGAATTGTGGCTATAACGGGGTATATGTTTATGATGAAGAACAAGACAGTAAATATTGCAATAATGGGGGATTCGGCTTCAACATGGAAAATAATAACGACGACTCGACCGAGATAAAGTCTCATTAAATGTAAAGATTACGTACTCGTTTGAATAGCTTAAAGCCCTCAAAGTCCGTATCTCATTTGCAGGAGCTCCAACCCATAGATCCTTGGCACGGCTACCTGGACGCCACGGAGGAAGGGCCCGTATGCCCTCAATACGACGAGGTGTACAGCCGCCTAGCCAATTCCCAGCAGGGCATGAGTGAGGCTTGCATCTTCGCCAACGTGCACGTGCCAATCACGGCTAAATACGGAGCTGAACCTCTCCCGATCTTCGTGTTCGTTCATGAAGGTGGTTTCCAGACCGGGTCAGGCGACTCGGACGTGCATGGCCCTGAGTATCTCGTCAGTAAAGGGATGATTGTCATCACATTTAATTACAGGTGACTATAATCACCAAACGCTTGTCAGTAGCAACCATCGGGATTGTTTTGAGCTGGTTGCCAATGACTTCACTTGAGCGTCGGTAAGACATTCGATTAGGTATTCGGAATATAATAAAATAAATAAAAATCATATCTACATTACTTTACAGACTCAACGTTTTTGGTTTCATCTCCATGAACAACGCGCTCTTCCCAGGGAACAATGCTCTCAGGGATATATACACGCTCCTGCGCTGGGTGCAGAGTAACGCTGGTGCTTTCGGTGGTGACCCTAGTAACGTAACCTTAGCGGGGCAAAGCGCTGGCGCAGCGGCTGCGCATTTGATATCATTGTCGAACGCCACTACAGGCCTGTTCAACAGGTCAGTTTTCCGAAACAGCAGGATTAATCTCAAAGATTTTGCGTATCTGCTCCCTTTGAGTTGTATCTGTATTATTTACTATTATTTGCTCGTTACAGGTTAATGCTAATGAGCGGCACTGCTATACCAGCGTTCTACACCAGCGCGCCTAGCAACGCACTGGACGTTACCAACATACTGCTCACAAACCTAGGCATAAACTCCACAGATCCCGACTACATCCACGAGCAGCTCATTAATATGCCGCTAGACAAAATCATGAAGGCCAACAGCTTGACACAAGCGAATACATTGGTGTCTTTCGTCCCTACAGTGGAAGGCTCGTACGATGGCGTCACTAGGATTCTGGATGACGAACCGACAAATTTGATAAAACAAGGCCGCGGAAAAGATATTCCTTTGATCATAGGCTTCTCCAGCAAGGAGTGCGAGTTCTTTAAGCAACGGTTAACGTATCTAGATATCATGAATATAATCATAAGCAATCCTGCGGCAATATTGACACCGGAATACTCAAGAGCAGTATCTGCAACTCAATTAGGCGAGCAAGTTATGGCACGATATTTCAATGGAACGCCGACATTAGAGCAATATTTGATTTGCTGTGCTGATACTTTGTTCATCTACCCAGCGTTTAAGCTGGCTCAGTGGAGGGCGGGCATGGATGGTGCGCCAGTGTACCTGTACGAGTTCTCATTTAACAGCGCATATAATATAATCAAGGACGCTCTCTTATTGACGTACGAAGGCGGCAGTGCACATGGCGAGGACTTAACGTACATCTTCCGCGTCAATTCTATGCTTGGTAATCGGAAGACATTCCCACCGAGGAACAGGGATGACCACATGAGATACTGGATGACCGAGTTCGTCGCTAACTTTAATAAATGCGAGTAAGTATATCCCAAAAAGTATTAATGCATCACTCATAAGCCCTTTGCTTTCAGTCAGTATCCGACAGAGGGACAAATGTTTGTTAACCTACAAAAATATTTGGTAGAAGCAGAATTCAGTTCAAGGTCTATATCAGTAGATACTTTTAAAGCAGGGATTCCCAAACTATTTTGGGCAAGAGACCCCTTTTCCAAAATGAACTGATACCTCTGACCTCATAGCCAAATTACATTAAAATCCTATCTCTAGTTTTTTTTTCCTATTGATACAAAATAATTATTTCATCTTGTACGAACGTTGGCACGGTTATCGACTTGTTGATTTTTTCAAAGTACAAGTTGGTAAGCGTAACACAACTTAACAGTATCTTGAAAGTTTCAAATAAGAACTATAGGGGTCGAGCCTTAGACCTCGTCGACCCCTAAAAGAGGTTTTCGTTTATGTCGACTCTTGTCGTTTGTATTACCATCTGCTGTATTTTATTTTATTGAATGCGCTGGCCAGCACGTTGTTCTCAATCATTATTTAGACAATGTTTACTGCCACAGCATGCCACTCTGCGACGAGCCGTCTGCTTGGCCGCAAGTGAACGCAAGTCTGCTGAACCACCAGTTGCTGATCGACCCCTTACTGATCGACAACAACATACCAGCCACTAGCAGCCAGTTGGAAATGATTAAGTTCTTCGATACAATCGCAATGAGCGCATTGTGAGTATGCGTTGTACTCACTGATCTTGTAAAGTCCCTGACAGAGTTCCATCAGTTATTATTGATTAGGTGAATTTTATCCCATGTTTTATAGATATCCAAAACGATAGGGCTTATCGAAAAATGAAAAAAATGCTTAAAGGACTCTCGAGGCCGATTTTAATGTAAACTAAAACTGCATCATTAGATTTTTGGAAAAACTTAATTCCCTAGCCAGGAATTGAACCCGTTGGTTTGAAAAAAAAAACAAAACAATATACTGTTTTATTGCACCAACCGATAATGTCGCTAATAAGGTTTATGTTCTGGGAAGTAATGACATTCGACAAACTAAGGAAACATTTTTTTCATAGATTATATACTGGGTTTGCCCCATACCCATAATACGAGTGTTGCTTAGTGTGGGACCGTATAGTTAGTGTGTTTGTCTGGCGATATTTATTTATAGTTATAATAATAATGATTTATTTTCAGAAATCTGACGTCATATTAATTGACCAGGGCAGCCGTGTGCGACAGTGACAACATTTCCTGTAATATGTATATAATATTGTACAAATATAATTGCTTTGTTGTAAGCTATTGATTTTTATAAGAGCAAGAGCATAGTTCTTGAATCTACATACCATAGACTAGAGCCTCATAGAGGTACTGTTCATACCTGTAACAAATTAAAAAAATATGAGTAATATTTAGATTTTTTTAATGCTAATTGAAGACCTAAAATAATGACATGGACGAAAATAATAAGTATGCAAATACTGTAGTACGTCTGTTTGCGCATCGCGGAAAATCTACCTAATGCATTTTGATGTAACCCGGAATTATGATAGCTTCTATACCGGGTCAACATATAGGATACTTTTTGTCCCGGGAAATGAATAAGTTCACGAGGCAAAAAAATGTGTCATAAGGAATCTTGGCATGGTGATAAAATACAATAAGATCGACATTTAGGATAATTGATAGCCCAGTAAATGGAAGGGCTTGCCGGGGCTGGGATAATACAATGATCACATATTCTATTGCCATCATACCTTCTTTTATCTAAGTGTTAAACAAATTGAATAGTGTCTTATTTGGTAAATGTTTATATCAGGTACAATATATTGCATAGGTACAGGAGAGCAAATAGGCAGAGCTTTCGATATCACTCGCACGAGTGGGCTGATAACGGTTGATAACCGTCGCTCGCGATAACTTCGCTAAGCTTTGTACTGGTGAAAACAAAAATACTAATATAAAATTTGATAACCCAATTAGCACAGTTGTAATGAACCAGCTTTGGTTGAAAATAATAATGTCACTTAAAACGTAACACGCTTCTTATACTCCGACATAGTCGTACCTATAGCCGGTGGCAATAGATTGATCTCAACTCCGACTGCGATGTTTTTGAATTTGTTGTAAAACAGACGAGAAGACTAGAATAAACATTGCGTTTAACATAAACACCGCTTGGTAACAAGACTCTGGCTGGCAACCCTGTCGAAAGGTGGCAAAACATAGGCTTTTGCTATCGAGTGTCCGCAGAGATCGATCAAGCGCATCGTATGTGTATCGACAGTGCTGTGCTTACTACGAGAGCTGGCTGACGCAATACACCCACTGCAGCACACGCATGCTGGGTTGGGTGAGTGTAACCTGTTAGTACACAACTATACTTACCTCTTTACTCATCAGTAGGGCTTAGAATTCCCCCTCAAAAAGCGAGGTTCTGACCAAGACTGTTGTCCCCAACGTTGGTTGCATTCAGTGCCGTGGGTTTTGGCTTACAATCCCATTGGGAGCATGTTTTGTGTGAAGAGCACGAACGACGTTTAATATTTACCCAAGGTTCCCAAGATACATGGGAAATCCTAGTTTGGGGTAAGATCAATGTGAGTAGATGTTTAGAATTAAAAAAGTAAGATGTCAAATTTAAATTAGGTGTGCACCTTACATACCGACCGATAACCGATAACCGAGGGGGATAACACGGAAGTCAAACCTGCAATTATAGCTTTTCATTTGTAAGGAGTTCATTAAGCAATGAAGATCTCTTTAATTTTACAGGAATGTGCATCAGCAACTGTACTCAAATGTAAACAATGCGGTGGAAAGAATTATTATGGTTGACAGTCACAGTAGCTGCGACGTCATCACAACACGCGACCCTCGAGAACACCATAGAGAACGATCTACTCCAGAACCACGACTTGGACCTGCACGATGACAACACGAAGGTACTGGATGACGACGAGTTGCAAGCCAGTACGAACCGTCCTGAAGAGAATCAAACTGAGGAAGACCACCACGAAGATACGACCACTGAAAGCCTCATTATAACCGAAGACGTTACCAATGACCATACCACAGTCACTGGGGACATTGAAGCTGAAACGGTGTCAGTACGAGAGCCTGATTACGAAACAACTGTGGTCCCAGGTGAGGATGAATCTTTGGAAAAATCTAAAGAAATAAAGACCAGCAGTGAGGAGTTCGTCAGTGTTCAACCAGGAGTAGTCGAAACTACTAGTGGACGGGTGCGCGGCCACCAATGGCACGACAACGTTAATATAATAAGCTTTATTGATATACCGTATGGAGTATTCAAAGGACGATTCCAGGTGAGTGTTCATTAATTTAACCTTATTTTATTAATTAACTTTTTAACTCTCTCCCCAAACATTCTCTAGTTTTGTTCGATGGAAATAAAGTTATTCCTTAAAATATCACTATTTACTAGATTAATGAAGCATGAAAAATCAATGGATATCTTTTAAATAATCAGGATTTGTATGCTCCGCCTCAAAGATTATAAATCAAAAATGTAATATTTAACAATCCTAAAACGACTACGGAACTAGTATTGAAAATAATCCTCACTTTCCAGCCACCAGAACTTCCAGAACCAACAGCCAACATCCACGAAAATACAGAACACAGCAAGCGCTGCCCACAGCTGCATAACGACGAAAACGTTGGCGACACAGATTGTCTCACTCTCAGTATCTTCGCGCCACAAAATGTCGAGAACGCCAGTGTGCTCTTCCACATCTACGATGGGAATTTTGTGTCAGGCAGCGGCGACCCTGCCCTATACGGCCCTGAGTATTTGGTATCTCAAGGTGTAATTCTAGTTCTGCCAAACTACAGACTCGGTCCATTGGGATTTTTGTGCCTACAGAATGATATAGCTCCAGGAAATGCAGCATTAAAAGACCTCACTTTAGCATTGAATTGGACGAGGACCAATATTAGAAACTTTGGCGGAGACCCTTATAATATAGTTGTAAGTGGAGACGGAATATCGGGAGCTCTGGCTGGGTATTTAGCCTTGTCCCCGCAATCTAATAACTACATAAATAGAGTTATTGTAGAAAGCGGTTCCGCACTATCATATTGGGCCTTGGACAGAAATCCAATAAGTAATTCATTGGTGTTATTAGAAAGAATAGAAGAACACGGATCAATTGAGGACGTTGATATGAAGATTCTATTGATGTCAGCGCAAGGCATTGAATTTAAACCATGTTTAGAAAATAGTACAGACGCTTTCATGGTGGACACTCCATGGAATATGGTTCACGGCGAAGACATCCATATCACATTCATGATAGGTACCGCCATGTACGCAGGTGTACACGAAGCTCTACAGCAATCAGAGGACAGCATAAATAAAATTAACGATGACTACGGACTTTTACTGCCAAATGATCTCAAATTTAAAAATGATCTAGAGAAAACTAACATAGGGAAGAAAGTTAAGACACAGTACTTTGGGGAGAATGCAATAAGTTTGAGTGATCTGCAAAATTTGGCTCTCTATTTCACTGATGCTGCTTATCTTGGGCCCGGGATCCGCAGTGCAAGACCACTTGTTGACGCTGGGGCAACAGTTTACGTCTACGAGTTCAGTTTTGTGGGAGATTTCAACAGAGAACTGGAATCCATTAACAGGCCTGTAGACGGCGCAGTGAGAGGTGATATAATTGGTTACGTGTTCACTCAAGATGGTCAAGTACCAAATGAAGAGACGGACGAGGAGCGGATGGTGAGAACACTGGTCGATTTGTGGATCAATTTTATGCAGACTGGGTAAGACTATGTATATAATGTAATTTAACAATTCATAATCCTTTACATAACATTTATATTTTCTATGTACAATTTTTTGTTACGAAATATTATGCTATTTCATGGGTGATCAACACTACCCTTCGCATGTTAAAAAGTGATGTTCTATCTACTTATATTTTTGGAGGTACCAACAATTATATAATACTTATTTCATACTATAACCATGACATTACAGACAGCCATCGGCTGAGAACATAGCATGGAACAAACTGGATAACACCAGCGACTCGGCGGAAGAATGGTTATCAATTGGCAGAGAACCAGCAATGATGAAGGGCATCCACGTCGATCGGATGAAGCTGTGGACAGACATCTATGACCAGCACTTCATTGAGCACAGCCTGGCCCATGAATTATCGTCTTCGGTCTACACGGTCCTCATTGCACAGTTCGTGTTCTGGATTGCCTTCTTCAAAAACATCTCCCATTTGTACTAAGTTCTTGATGATCGATGATTTATTATATTTAATTGTCAAGCCATGTACTTTAATTTATAAGCGGTATATTTTAATAAATGTCTGAGCTTTATTTAATTTAGTTTGATTACGAGTTAATATAATTATTTCCTTTATACGGATCCGAACGCAATAAGAAAGGAACGACAAGAGACTCAGCAAGCTCTTCATACTTACAGTATTATTTTTTATTGCCAAAGAATAGTGTAATAAAAAAAATATCCAATATGTTTTGTTCCATGTATATTATAGTGAGCCAAAACATATTGACATTTTAAGGGTAATGAATATAAATTTGAAGGGTCAAACTAATCCAAGTTCGTTTTATCTACGCATAAGTGATTCCCTAATTAAAGACATCTGAATCTATATAAAAAAAAAATCAAGTCAAAAATGTAGCAAGTTTTTATCCTTCGCCTACGAGACAATGATTAACCGCGAAAAACTTCCCCGGGAAAACGAAGCAATGTTTTGATTCAATTCCCCTACCGGCAAGAAAATACAGCCCTTAACACAATGTCAACAAATCGCATTTTAGAAAACATGAAAGAGGAGAAATTATCTGCGTCGCACAATAGATTGAAGAACAACTCTATAGCAACATACCGTATCTATTTATCTGTTTTTGAATTCCCAACACTGATTCACAATCAAATACGTCCAACATTTACTGTTTAGGTTAATCAACCATGTTTACATAATGACACACGGTCCCAACGAAAACACTGAACGGACAGCGCACTCAAATGATATAACGCACTTTGCACGATTGGAAAACTAGTTGGGGAATGGCGCGCCGGGTGTTTGCCAACCTGTTGATGTTGTGGGGGGTTGCGGGAAGGCCGTCGCCGCTGTTGAGGCCCCATAGGGACGTGGTGACGACACAGGGAGTGGTGCGGGGGTACATGGTGGGTGGCGACCCGCCCCACTTTGCGTACTTCGGCCTCCCCTACAGCCGCCCGCCGACTCACCGCGACAGGTTTAAGGTCAGTTGATTTATTTGTTAATAGACGCGAATCCCATTTGGTGACGAATAGATAAGATTGTTATCGGGAATAACGCAGACTTGTGGATTACCATTATTAAAATTAATCACGAATTCAGCTCTGTTTGTATGACAGAAAAATGTTTCACTTGTCACTCCACATTTTGAGTCAAGTTAAGCAAGTCTCTTGGTTATGATACCGTTCGACATATTGATTCTTTGATATCGTAACCCAACACGAAATATAGGTGAAACTTATCATACTTATTTATAATGTATGCAGACACCGGGACGCGACGTAGGACAGGCTGCAACTATTATAAAAGCAGCTTGTTTGTGAGATTATAACTCTCCTTTATATACTTAAGAATGCCAAAACCATTTCATGATGATTGTGGACCCTCTATTCGGCTATCTATAAGTAACTAATGTTCTCACTCCCCAAGGCCCCGGAGCCTCCTCCCCGCTGGGACGGCATCTTCGAAGCCACGCACAAGATCAGATGCCCGCAGCCCGGGGCCGCCGGCGAGGAACACTGCCTGGTGATCAATGTGTTCGCGTCAACGCAGGCGTCATCTCTACCCGTCATCGTATTTGTACACGGAGGTGCTTTCCAGAGCGGGTAACGTATTGAAAATGTGTAAATATAATATCAAATAAGATATCTTGCTGCTATCAAAACGTCATTTAATAATTTAACTAGGAAACAAATTGGTACACAATATTTGCAGGACGAGGTAGGCGGATAACTAGATGTAACTTTGTAGTAAACGGGCGAACGGAGATAACTATTACATAAAACGCCTACACAAATGTTGTGAGCAACGAATTTGCAAGTAAAGCGTTGTTAATACAAACGCTGTAGGCGGAAAAGTTTACCTTCCCTGTGCTACGACTGAATGACTGGAATTTAATATTCTTTAGCAAATTCGTTTCAAATACATGTGCAGTATCAATAACGTTGTCAATATATTTTTAAGATCTAAGACATTCGGGGCTTACGACAAGAAGTGCACCTTTATACCAACCGCTATATCGTCACAAAAACACGACATGAATAGACCTCCGTTATACCGACCAGAGCGAGACCTTGTATAACTAGACTACGATTTCAAATCACTGCACCGAACCCGGCTGCGATCGGACAATGGCCTTAATATGACTAATTGGGGATTTCCGAACATCGATGCAGCGTTTCTATGCGTTCATCCGCCGAAAGATTAGTCGCGACATTTCGATACATTAATGTTGGGAATTTCCAAAGCAGGACTTGACTTAAGAGTAGGTTAATTTTTAGGTAAATTAGTGGCAGATAATTTAAATTATTTTAAAAGTAGTTAGCGCATGATGTCATTATGTATCTACGTACGATATTTCGAAAATGCATAAAGTATGTTCAAGTAAATTGAAGAGAACACAAACAAAATGAAAAAAAAAAACAAAATATCACTTGTCAAGCTCTATAATAGGACTTATAGGTTTATAGTATTCCATATTTCCAGATGGGGCCCATACCATCCTCCTTTACGGCTGCTAAACGACGGTTATGTCATAACTACATTCAACTATCGCATTGGAGTCTTGGGATTCCTCTGCCTCGGTACCCCCGAAGCCCCTGGCAACGCCGGCTTGAAGGACCAAATAGCTGCCCTATACTGGGTTAACAGGAACATCGCCAGTTTCGGCGGGAATCCTAGTGACGTCATAGTCTACGGAATAGGTTCCGGAGCAGCTGCCGTGCAGTTCCTACTCCTATCTGGACTTGCTAAAGGCCTATTCCATAAAGCAATCCTTGAGTCCGGGTCAGCGTTGTCACCCATGTCCATGAGCTACGATGGCCTTGCTACAGCTTTTGACGGCGCAAATGCTATTGGATATGAAGGCAATGATGATCCAGCGAACTTATTACAGTTTTACCAGGATCTAGCAGTGAAAGATCTGATTGATATTCCAAATATGTTTCTGCCATGTGTGGAAAATGACACATACCACTCTCACAGCCTATTGGATGCTGATCCAGTACGCATTATGAAACAAGGGGATTACCATAAAGTGCCAATGATGTTGTTGTACACTGACAGACAAGGATTACCTGTTATTGGGAATGAGACCGAAAAATTTGAGAGAGTTCCCGATAATTTCGGCTACTTACTGCCAAACAATTTAGAATTTGATAATATGGAATTGAAGGATAAAGTTGCTGATATTGTAAAGGATTTTTACTTTGGAGATGAGTTTATTAGAGGTAATATAGTAGAGAACTATGTAGATTACATCAATGATGTGTTTAGTGAGTACCCTATTGTTAAATTTGCTATGTTATATGCTGCAAAAAGCCCTCAATCTGTTTATGTAATGAAAACAACTCGTGAGGATATTGGAGAAGCAATGGTAGAGACATCAACCCAAACAGCTGGTTCAATTATGAGTTATTTTTATAAAACTGATTTGGATAATGATGAGGAAGATAATATTGAAAAGTTAATGGTTCTGTGGAGGAATTTTATTAAAATAAGGTAAATACTTTTATTCTTTAGATTCTTAGGGATGAATAACTGTTTGAGCCATGATTCCAAAATTAAACTATTCTATACTAAGGTGTGTTTTAAACACATTTTTAAGTGCTATTAAAAATCAGTCTTTACTTGTATCCAATGTTATTGAAATTGTGCACTAACTGGCATAATTTAGCATGCAGTACTTATTTACTTCTGGAATTGGTTGGCTTGTACAACAGCAGATCCAATTCATGAGAACTGATAAGCTTGTAAGGTTTATGTCCACTGCTGGACTGATAAAGGCTGATGCTCCCTAAATGTACCCTTTTTCATGGGGAAACACAAGACATGCATATGCCAATGTTGGTCTTATGAATATCATAAATAATTATTCATGGCATTATGTCTTCATTATAAAACAAAAGTTTAATTGCATTTCAGTGACCCAACCCCACTTAAAACAACAATTATACCAGTAATGTGGCAGCCCGTACCAACAGATCAAGATGAGAATATTTTGTCGGTGCCAATACTACTATTTCCTGAACTAAAGATGAGCCCGCGACCAACACATCAGCGACTGGCTTTTTTGGACAATATTTATAATAGATTCTATAAGCCTCATACACTTGAGGTTAGAAATACAGAAGAATTAGATGATGATGAATAGAATTAAATGTTTATGATCATTAGGTGATGTAGCTACATAATAAATCATGATTCTGAAAAGTTTGGAAGAGTTTTAGTATCTAAATGATAAGGGCGCTTTCAGTTCAGCCAGCTATTGCAGTTGGTTGTTTATTTGCACACATTTGACTGTAGCCTGTGACTCTTAAAGAAGCAGACCAGGCATAGGGCTGGTCTTAGATAGCGGTCTGTATGAAAAAAACACAACTTTCGAAGCATAAGTGCTATTGAATTGTATTCATAAATATGTAAAACATTAGGAAGTTGCATCATATGTAGTCAAAATAGCACACGCTTTTCTCATCTAAATACAATTCTTATCTTAAGCACAGTAGCTTTAGTTAGTGAGGGACATCACAAATACATCCAAACAAAGGTAAAAACGTATTCATTTATAGTATTTATCAAAACAATAACTATCTAAAATAAGCCATTCCTTTCTCCTTGACCCATTTAAAAGGGAAAGGTGTTAAGATAGGTATTAGGCTCATATACATGTACCCACAAGATTTATACCCTGACAATAACAATATAACAGCGGCGGTCCGTGCTTGACAGACACATGAGGTCGTCGAATCGCAAAAAACACCTCTGCTACCATCAACATTACCCCAAATTATTTCTACAGCATTATTAATGTCAATCAAAAGTATAGCAGATAATTACGCAGTTGTTAATCAAATAAACGCACTATAATCGATAAAAACTAAACTAGTATGCATTTCTAGGAAAATATTCAACGTTGTCATAAGCGAATACCGTTACCTTAGAAATCGGCGGCCGTGGAAGCTCAACGTAGAGTCGCAAACACTATTTTCACTTATAAAACTGTAACATAGTTATCCCGGAGACGATAACACAAAAGTATCACTGTCTTCTCATTAAATTCTTATTTAAAATCAACAAGTAAAACGTAGGACACAAAACATGGGACACCCGTCACTTTTGGTTTTGATTTGACATTAGTTCGTTCGTTCGGAAACTCGAACAGTTCTTTGACGTTCCACTTTTTTTTTGTTCATCGTGTTGGTAACAAATACATTATCTGTCTACGGGTAATGAGTTCTAAATCCGTTGACATTATTATATTTTTATAAATACAAATATGTAGGTGTATTTAATTCTATAATGCGACAAGAAAATTGTAATTTGAGGTTGAACATGAATCGCGAACGCATGATGTTTTCAAGATATTTCTAAACATACAACAACATTTTAAATTAAAAAGCAAGGTAAAATTAAATTAAAACTTATTCAAATAGCGTGAGGTAAATCTGCCTTGGTATGAAAAAAACCAGCCCCTGACTGCGCGTCGGACCACACGTAGTGTAGGTAGGGTTCCGTATTCAATTTCGTGCACTTCTTCTTCACTTCACTTGAAGTTATGAGGCCCGGAACAGACAGAAATGAAATAATCTATGAAGGTCGACTCCTAATAAAATATTCCTTGTGTTTATATGCTTTAAATTATTATATAAGATACGTAGCCTTTTTATGTGGTCTCCGTAAAATGTGAAGCATAATTTTTATAATGCCTATCTAGAACCATTGGCCTACCTCCTTGGTAGACCTACTTACTTAGCATAACATCAACATTCACGACCCGGAACTGTTTACCACATGTTTTGGTTGACCTCGTTAAACATTTTGTATGTTTACTTTAAAATTTAGCATTATAAAGTTTATATTCCTATTGAAATCCTTGTAAATATCAACCGTCTGTTGTAGGTAGTCTGTTTGTAGGGACCTACCAATGATTTTAGAAACGAACATCATTGGTAGGTACTTTTTAATTTTTTATTACATTATAGTCAAGTATTTGATCTCGATCTCACCTGATGGTAAGTGACGATGAGATCTACGATGGAGCATACTTGCCTAGGTAGGAAGGCGGCAGTAGATCGAGACGCTACATTCACTAGGCATATGCTACGCAGCTGATCTGACCCGCCATCCATGAATGGCAACACCGAACATCATGCCGGAACATGGCTAGGCCGTTTGGCGACATGGCTTTGTTCAGTGGGTGGTGACTAACCACGGCCGAAGCCTACCACCAGTAGAGTTGTCACCTAGTTGGCACGACCCAGGGTCACGTGTAGGGTATCTCGAGGGTATTTAATTCTCCTACGGACGAAGGTGACTCGACCCCAAAAAGGTACTATAATATACGGCTTGTACTCATATATACCTAGATATATCTACTGTGTTTTAATCAATTAAGTTTATACTTAGGTAGTAGGTACCTAATGGAAATGTTTTATTTTAAATGTGCATATCTGGAATAAGTAATCCATTAAAATCATACAATATAAACAAGTGACATGTCTCGCAACGGATTTTTTCTTCCACCGTTAGTGTGGAATTCATCAACTTTGTCATAATACTAATTAGTTAGGTACCTATCATTATTTTGTGGCTGTATCAATATAAGACTTTTTTCTATAATGATGGTAGTGGCTCGGCAATTAAGGTATTTACACACGGCAGCGATTTATTTGAGCTGTACACCTATACAATAACTTTACCTATTGCATAATTTTGGGTTCAGTCAAACAAATAGGCAATAAAGATTATAATAAAGGAATCTTTATTTATACTTAAATAACTAGTTTATTTGATAGGATCTGTCGTCACTAATACATATTTAAAGTCTTTTACCTACAAGACATATTTGAAAAGTAACGGCTATTAACAATATAATTAGGATTTATCCTATTTCAAAGGGAATCGTTCCATATCCCTAATGTATTGTAGATTTTGCTTTGCATTGATTAATTTACATTTAAATTCAAGGTTTATGAATTACTTTGTTACGCGCTGAATTAATATTTAATATGTAGGTTGGTATGTTCCTTAAACAAATTGAACGTCTACAAATATAGACTATTGTCATTGCCATAATAAAAAAAAATGCTGTTGTTTTTTTTTATTTTTGTGTATTTGCAGATTTGTTGTTTACGTATACTACTGTCTACTATGTAGGTAATAAAGTAATTCCTGTTGTAATCACAATTAGTGGTATGGCAAGATATCGTTCTATAAAGAATACTTACCTATTTGTTAACATAGACAGCAAGTATAAATAAGTTATATTTATAAAATACGAAAGAATTTCGAAAATCATGCATAGTTTTTCCTACTTACTAGAAATAGGTAAGTAGATATAGTGTAAATTTACACATTTTTACCACACATGGGAAAACATCTTGATGTATCTACAACGATGGTTGTCTGGTTATACATAATGACAGTTAGTTGATGTTTTTTAAGTATTTTATTTAGTTACTTGATCGTAGACAGGTATTTTAATTTGTTTACATTTGCTTGATACAAAATGTTACACTTTCCTTTGTTACCCTACACAAATTATTTACCCAACAATATAATATCACATACTTAGGTATTCTACATTTCTACACATTTACAGTATGTCTATACAGTCGTATTTAGTACAATACTCCGGCAGAGTACCTACTTGACTTTATGTAAAAAAAAATATTGAATTAACAAATGTATCTATGATAAATCGTATACTTAATACAATATAACATTTACTCATTATTACTCTATTCAAATAAGTCTCTGGACTTATTCTATACATTACAAATATATAAAACACGGGAATGTATTCCCAAGAGCAAATCCAAGCAACATTAAATAAAATCACAAGTACTTATATCACAGTACTATCGCAACCAGGTCCCGTCACTGGCAGTGTTCTGTGACGTCCACGACAGAGTTCTTTCGCCAGCCGAAGAAGAAGTAACCCACCGCGAGACCGAGCACCAGCGCCAGGCAGAGCCAGATGTTGTACGTCATGAATATCAACATGAGCATGTAGGACGCCGTGGACTGTATGAAGTGTAGTAACGTTTGTATGACGTGGCCGGACGACAGCATCGTGTACCTGGAACAGGGAGTTTGACGATTAGACGCAGCAGTGGAAACAGAGCTTAACGGGTGTTTTGTTAATAAGTAGTTTTTGACAAATACCTACTGAATTGGTGTGAGGAATAAATGAATAAAAATAAGAAAAAATATCGCCAGACGAATATACTAACTATACGGTCCCAGACTGAGCAACGCTTGTATTATAGGTACCCAATGGCTTGAGGGCGAACTCAGTATATAATATTTTATCTGGTTTTTAATTTGCGTTTGCGTAGTTAGCATATTGGTGTTTTGGCGTATGCTGTTAGCCAATTGTGTTATGAATAAATAAATAAAAATAAAAACATCTATGAATTGGGCACAAACAATCGTACTCATCACACAAAGTTTATTCCTACCAGGATTCGAACTCGGGACCCTCGGCACAGAAAGCAGGGTCACTACCAACTGCGCTAATCAGGCCGTCAACGTCATGATATAGTATAATATGTACCTGGTCAAACAACCAAACTTACTTAACAACGGCAGTGCCCGCGCAAGGTCCATTAGTCCCACACTCGCTCTTAGTAATGTTGACCCTGGAGTCGCCGGTGGCGGCCGTGGCCCGGGAATGCAGCGCCTCCCGGTAGTACTTGAGGCCTTCGTACAGGACACCAGCCAGGAAGATGGCCACGCACGAGCCGATTAGCTCCAGCGCGTTGGTGGTCACCCATCCGCTGAACAGGATCTGGGTGCAGACGCAGGAGTGGAACTGGAAATTAAGAGATGGAAAATTGATTAATGAGCTTTTGACGAATAAAAGAGATACCGTTTCGTAGAAATCACAGAATTTCAAATGCCTACTACCAAGACCCATTAGGTATGCCAAGTTTATCTACACCATCATAAAGAAGTAAAGTTCTAAGTTTGTTTTAAGGTGATAATTCGCTATGGTTGCGCGCGCACAGCCAGATCAGATCGGCAGATATAGGATTTTGCTTTGTTAAGAGGGCTGGGGGGCAATTCCGTTTCGAGGAGCAATTTTTGTGTGAGATAACATACCCTTTGGTCGCAATAGGGTACTTCAGTCGTTAGTAAGGGGGGGGGGGGAATTGGGCCCATTGACCCCCTCCCACCCCTCGGTGCAACCACAGGCAAATACCAGTAGTTCATACGTCCAATTCCGAGAAAAGTGACTAAAGCATCCTTCCAATTTTTATGTATGAATATATCGATTTCACACGCTCTCACACAACTAGCTGGAGTCATGTTGCCAGGTGCCTAAACAATGGCCCGACTTCCGGCGGCGCTCGCGCATACCGATGGCGAGCGGCGACACTCCACTGACACACAGACACGAATTTTGCGAATTTTACAACTCGTCTCACATACGCGCGCGTGCGCAAGTCATAGATACATCGCATAGGCAATAGTTTGTGCAATAATGTGATAGAAAGATTAAGAAACTGTGGAGAATACTCTGTGTATGAGTCGAGACACGTGAATGGTGATCAAAGGGAGCCACATACCACCACCACACATACCACCACGTAGCCACATACCACCATGGACCTTCTAATTGTGACGTGCATATTTGCAGGAATGGGCTTACCACCTGTTAGTAGTAAGTAGGTTGCAACAAACTATTGGGTTTATTATCTATTGAAACAAAAGTGTTATAGGTTGTCACATATTTTTCTCATCTCAATCTTGCTGTACATCTTCATGTTTTACCCAATATTATATAGTTTGGTTGCACACTGCTAGTTTCAATTCTAGAGTCTCTATAACAGGTCATAGTCGTAACTGTGTTCTAGATTCGGACTGCAGCTTGAGCGGCCATTGGTTTGTCGGATATAACAGTCTACATCACCAGTTATATATAATAATGCTCTATGCAGTTCTCCTATAGCTTATTTGAGACTGTAGATGGGTTTACTTCTTATAAAAGAGATGTCAGTTAGATGGAGACGAAACAGCTGGTGTATTTGTTTGGGCATTTTTTTTATTATATTTTGTAATATCTACCTCCGTTCAAAGACCATATTTGACCTCTCTATCAACAATAAGGTGTAAAATAATTATTAGGATAATAATAACCTGACCACTGGGAAATTATCAATGGGAAATAGAGTCATTGCCGACCGCGAGCAGTATGGTGGTTTTGTTTCGATAACAACAGTGATAAGCTCTATATCTGCATTACTTGTACCGATAAAATATTATGTCAAAACTCTACCTACCTACTGCGTGGCTACAAATGTTAAGAACCTTTTACGTAACTCTACATACGAGGACTTCTAAACACCGCTAAACTAAGCAATGATTGTGGACAATCTCAGCACCTCCAGAGCAAATAACGAAATATCATTTCTGAAATTAGCCCAAACGAAAATCGAACCTGAAACTAGTTTATGCCTCCAGCAGAGCGAGCCTTTTACGGAGTCGGTTAACAGTTGTTTTTTTTTCAGTAGTCGATTTTTTTTAAATTACATCCATTCATTTGTCCAAACATAGGCGATATTCTTTTGTTTATTGTTACCTCTACAAGCAGAATTATAGAGTCTTATGGTGCGACTTGTATACGATGTTGCCAAAATACGACATGTCAGTACTTCAACTCGTGGATGGTGATACTCACATACATGGCGTGCTCGTGGCTGTGCCCGCAGCGGTCGTCACCGTGGTCCATGTTGCCGTGGTCGTGATCGTGCTCCATTGCTGCTGTGGTTCACTGGAATACACAGACGGAATACCATGTTACTCAACGACAACATAAATAAATATCGCCAGACGAATACACCAACTGTACGGATCCAAAATAAGCAGCGCTTGTGTTATGGGTACCGTACCATGCACTGGGGACAAACCTAGAATACTTCTTTAGATATTAAACATCCATCACTCGGATAAAAGATTCGTGCTCATATAACTATATTTACCTCTACCGGGATTCGAACCCAGTAGCTTTGGTACAGAAATCAGTGTCCTTACCAACTGCGGGTCGTCAACACGACCGAAATACGTAGTTATTCGTTGCGATGTCCATATAAATGCGATTCGGGTAACTCTCCATGTTATGCCCTTTAATGCGTGCAAACGGAGTCATTTTCAAAGTAGAACCGACAACCAACACCGAGATTGAAGTTAGTTATCGATTGATTGATTGAATAGGCATAGACCGTGTCCAATTTAAAAGATAAAGAAAATAATGTCCTACCTACTTAAAAAAAAAAACAAAACAGTTTCTCTACAAAAAGAGCTTTTCCGTTTTTAGTAGAGTAGGTACGTTTATACCTACTGAATAATTAAAGTAGAGTACAAAACCACGGCACAGCTGTTGAACTGAATGTGCTAACTTTGCTTCCAATAGCTGCTCGATAACCACGTAAGTAAACTGTTCTACTTACGATGTAGAAGTTGTATAGTTAAGTATTGCGAATTTTCACTCGAGCAAGTACCTTTAGGTAACCAGTTTGGCGGGTTGCCAGAGTGATCCCACGCACGCGGGTCAACTGACACTAAATTGTTAGCTTCCCTGATCAATATCCTTGTTGACTGACTGATCACTGTTTACCACAATACATGACTACTACCAACCGGTGCCTTATCACTCTTGCGTGCCTTTTAATTGTTTGTCGTATTGCTTTCACACAAGTTATCATTTAATGTGACGGTACCTATACGACAAGGTTTATTATCACGCGAATACATAAGTATTTTACGCGCTGTGTTTAATAAAATATGGGAAAAAGTAAATAAATGCCGCGATAATTGTACCACGCGCGGTCAGGTTGCTGACCTAATACGAACTGACGACGTAATATAATAGGAAAATGTGAATTATTATTATTAAAACTACCAGTTAATTGTCATACCGAATGTGTATGGACTGTATATACGGGAAGACGAACTTTATCTCGTTTACCCAGTAACCCGACAAAGCATCGCACGTCATTTTCTTTGATACCTCGCCTCGCTGTCACGGCAGGCGTTGTTCTATCAAAAAGCAAGTTTTATTTTTTCCTGAATTCCAATTTTCCGGACAACTTTATGCAATGTTTCTTTACCTATAAATAAATATCGCCAAGATTGGGGGCGAACCCAGTATATATTACTTATATATTAAACATCCATGTCTTGGGTACAAACATTCGTGCTCATCACACAAAGTATGCCCTAAAATTTTAATGTCAACATTTATTAATAAATATGTAAAAATGTTTGGAATATAGGTGTAGCAATAATTTGTACATAAATCTTTACTGGACAGTCAAAGTCAAAGTCAAATCATTTATTTCGTATAGGCCTACGGGGGCACTTACAAATTGTCATTACATTTTTTTTTCTTAAGTCTACATCCTGATCGGAACGCGTCCTCAACTGAGAAGATCCGGCAAGAAAATCAGCGGGCTTGTCTTTTTTTTTTAAATATATTATTTTAACAAAATAAAATATAAAAGTAAGCTCCAGTGTGTTGCCATGCGGGACGCACACACGCTACACTTTAGGGGTTACAACTTGCTACCGCTAATGTAAGACATTCGAATACTACTGATTATTGTAAGGGTAGTTGGAGACTTGAGCCTCACTTGACATTGTTATAGTTATCAGTTCTTCTCAGTCATTACACTCCGGACTGAGTGGTCGCGTTCGTAATTTCAGGATTAATGGCACACTTAACAATTCGCCGCCAATCCTCCGCCGCCACTATCGCCTTTCTGTTGCATTTATGTGAGGGACGACCTAATGCGGCATAGTTTGGCCTTTCATCTCATAGGTGATCTTTCAATCCCAATATTTTCTTTATGAATGGACACTGAATATTTGGGTTATCGCTATCGGCAGTCGATTTCATGTAATAGCACGATACGCGATAACGCGAGCTGATAACGCCCGATTAACAACACTTGTTCATCTATGCTTAAGGTATGATCATAAATAATTTATGTCAATAGATTATGATGTTACAAGGTTGGTCTTATTATCACTAACACCAATAACCGCCATGCTTCAAGACAGGGGTGCGTTTACGTAAGCCGGGTATTTTTTCCCTGGGTAAAAATTACACTAATGCTGAAAGGTGTCATAGCTTTATATCAATACTAGCTGTCAAATTATATTGTTAACTTGTCAAATAGTTCACTCCTGTTGCGACTTGACTAGATTTGATCTAATCTGATAGCAGAGTATAATTTAGCGACCTTTGAGATCGCTAAAATTTACACCTGTCAGCATTACCAGCGGACGTCTGTAAACGGGGCAGTGTAAATTTTACCCGGTGTAATTTATCCCTTCGCGGTATCTCTCAATAGAGTATTTGGCGTTTACACAGTGTAAAGTTAACGAGGGGTGAGTACCGTAAACGCAGCCCCGATTGATACCATCCCATTAGGAGTATGATAGTAAATCACGCCATTATTGACTACAAAATCAAGGTAAATAGTAAAAGCTTGGTATTCATTTAACATATACTCTGTTTAATATCTTTGTAACGAACCAACCCGTGTTTGTGACGCGTGTTCACCTATTGTCGTACAACAGGTGCCTGTTATGGAGTTGTTTACAATCGTAAAGAAATCGCCATTTTGTAAGACGCACTGAAAAATAGTTCATTGTGTAAAAGTGTCAACACAGACGTAATAATTCTTTTCCTCACGACAGCTCCACTGCGATAATAAACATAGATATAGGTACACAGCTAAGCTAGGTGGGTAAATGCGTAATTTGTCCATGCTTGTACTGTGTAAAAAGGTATTGGTCAGAATTTTAGAAGTCAGAAAACTCTTATTAGAGTTACCCGACTTCTAAAAGTCACGTAGCCCACATCGTAGCCAGTGGAGTATTCCCCCCATCTTCTGTACCTCTAGTTTCCCAAAACTAGGTATATAAGGCATTTCATATTCTCATTGCATTTAGGTAGATTTATAATAATTATTATTTTTATGCAAATTGTTATTCACTTATTTAAACAATGTAGTACATAATATGATAGAAATATGTTATATGACTCATACATACATACAATGCAAATACAGGTGGTTCGCTTTGAGGTTATAATTATACTTTAAAGGTTAACTTAGTGAGTATCTACGTCGTTTAATAATTAAATTATGTAGGAAGTATATTCGTTTCGGACGCAACTCACTGTTGGTTACAGACCATAGGCATGTCAGTCAGTGGTGGTGATGGGATGTTGTCATAATGTATGCGCTCTCTCTATAATAATTCCAGCCCTTTTTTCTGTCCCACTGCTGGGCACGGGCCTAATCTCCCCTCAATGCGAGGGGGGATTAGGCCATAGTCCACCACGCTGGCCCAGTGCGGGTTGGCAGACTTCACACATCTTTCGAGGAGTTCTCTCAGACATGCAGGTTTCCTCACGATGTTTTCCTTCACCGTTTAGCAAGTGATAATCTTGGTTGAAAATGAGATTCGCACATGAAAAATCCCAGAGGTGCGAGCCGGGGTTTGAACCTGCGATTCTCGTTACCGAGGCAAGCGTTCTACCAACTTGGCTATCACTGCGCTCTCTCTATATCCTATATATTTTTTGAGTAAAACCCTAGTATTTCATTCAAGAGCAGCCATCTGTCCGAGTGAGCGGAGTTGTGTAAGATCGGCTTTCACTGCGCAGACGCAGGGTCCGGAGGTATCGCGCAGCCACTCGGCCCGGTGCGCAAACGCAAGCAACGCGTTGCGCAACGCGAACAGCGCACTTGCCTTGACTCCAATGTTTACTTCCCAAATCATTAATAAGTATTTTGATTTCTTGACACTTATCGAGTTAAATGGATCTAAGACGTAATGCGTAGTTATGTTTGTTATTGTATTCATAGCTCGGGTTTTGCCATTTACCAGCTAAATACACAGTTTTCCTCGATCGTGGACGTTACTTTTATTATTCTAGATATTTTTATTGCGGCTTCATATTTGCTCAGAAACTGGTTATATTGCTAGGTTGTAATGAACGCCACTATGCATGTATTCTGTAGGCAGGTGTTAGTACTATTTTACACTCACATTTCGCCGAAGGTTTTATTAGGTTCCGAATGTAATAGGAGGCGAAATTATTGTCCATCACCTCAACATGAGGTAGTAGATAATTTTGACCGAATTCATGTTGCATACGTCATCAATAGCGAATGTATTACGAGTACACAAGTGTTACTGTAATAGGATCATCCTGAACAAAGATGTTTACTACCGTCTCCGCATTCAAAAGTGTCAACAACCTTTTAAATATTGTAGCAATCTCTCTGAAGTGTTTCAGCAAATTTTGGTGAAATCCCAAAAGAAAAACCCATTTTAGTGAAATGTTATCCCTATTTGATAAAATCCCATTCGGGAATTCCACCACCATACCTATAAAAGTGACATGAAACACCGTCGCGACATGAAGATAACCTTGAGAACGTAGCAGTCATACACCTACGATATACCTATACTTATCTATCTGCATCTGTTAGGGCAGGTGTGCAATATATATACAATTTTTCCCTACCTGAGTTGTAATCACATCGATCCTGTCATTATGAGTCTTTTCTAGTCTTTTATCCAAGATATCTATAGCCTATGCTTATTCTGGACTACTTGTTACGCTTTACCCAAGTGGCTGGTTATGCCCGATTATCGCCAGACTCATCCGGCTCTACAACCTGCTCACTTATGGAATGTTTCAGTTGTATTTTACAGGGCTGTAGCAAGCCTTCAGTGCTAAATTTGAACTGTGACATGATAGATATGACATCATTGTTAACTAGCCTAGAGGGAGATAGATAAAGGGAATTGGTCTTTGAGCTCAGCAAGAACAGTTCCTGAAAAGAGTTTTTCTTTGTTGGATACCTGCATTACCGGATCCAATAAAACATAGAAAAATATACGCTTCAAACTGATAATCCCTTTCTTTTTATTCGTTGGTTAAAAATTGGTTGGATAAGTTATTATAATTTATGCTTAATCGTACCAACCACGCTTAAAAAAATGCAAGATATTCAGTAGGTTGAGTAGTTGTAGTGCGCGCAAAATACAACATAAAATGCGCAAACCTAGCATTGTTCTTGCGAGTACATATAGTTGCTATCTACATATTTGTCGACAATTTTTATAGGTCAATAAAGTTTACGTAATCTAAAATATTTCCGAAGTGAGGTTTTGTCGCTATGAAGTCGTTTTGTACTACTTACCAATTGTTAACTGTTAATAACGCTAAGCGTTTAAAAATGTAATGTCACACCATATAGTTGATATCGTTAGTTCTATCTATTTATTTAATTCTAGAGGCAGCAATAAAGCATGCTACTTTTGAAACATAGAATTATGAATACACTTCCTTGTTTTGAAACTAAGTTTGCATTTGCAAGTCATCAGGAATCAAAGATGCGGTAAAGATGGACTATCTCGAAACTGAAATATAGCAACGCTTTGGACAAAACCTGAATGAAGTCCTTATTTCTACTTTATTTAGTGGATTTACGGAATTTAACTTGTCTAAATAAAATAAAAAATCTGGCAAAATCATCATCCACCTACCATGCAAATATAAATCCTTGTTTAAAGATACCACTCAGTCCAATCCGCTGTGGAGTGATCACGCGACCTTGCTTACTACAACACAAGCATTGGCTACACGACCGTTTACCAAACACCCGTGACATTGGTATTTCGTGAATCGCGAGTCAAGAACCCTTTTGTAACTTTAATTTGGAGGTTTATGAATGCGGTATTTTAATAATAACCAAAAAACATTAATACAGGATAAGATGGTCTCACTTGTATGGTGGTAACGGTAACGAAGGGGGCTTCGATATAGCTCTTTCAATGGCTTTTATTTAGAAGAGACCAGAGAACATAATATGGACTATCACATGGAGAGCCCTCTATATTTTTTTTAGTATTCAGTATTCAAAAAATATGTTATGCTTCATACCCAAATGATGTCCCTGTTTAGTTTTACACCAAAATTGCATGTAGGTATTATGTTTGACGCGTATTGCAATTTAGTATTTATGTTTCAATCGTTTCTCGTGAATGTATTTATTCTAATAGCGAATGTTTAACAAAAGATTTGTACCAACACCGCATCATCAGAATTGTGTCTCGCTCGGATTGCCACTGCTGGTGTTATGCAGGTCTGTCATTTTAATTTTAAAAGTAGTGCAGTACTACTGTTACTTACTTATTTTAACACTTTAAACTAATCAGTTTTATTTAATATACATTACAATAGGTAGTTTAAAATGGCTCTAACGGTTTTCTTCTTATATCAATAAACTTTATTTTTTTTAATTACTTACTGAGAATTCAAAAACAACTAAGGATCCATGTGATACACCCATTCCACCATATACCTCTAGCTAGTTATTCAATGCTCATCTAAATAAACTATCAAAAGTTAACCATCAAATTATACAGTCAGTATATAAATATACATTGTTTAAAATTCTAATCGCAGTCTATCAAACGCTGATTTACACAGAACTATATTAAACGCGGCTTTCAAACTACAACGTAATCATAGTTATGAGTCTATTTACGCGAATTTCTGTTATTCTTGTTATGAAATAAACAATGCATTATGATGAGCATTTCTTCCTATCGACCTAGTTAAGTCGACTGTATAACATAACAGGTCCATTGAAAAAGACAGTCAAAATAGTACAGGTCCGAGGGTATGGCCCTGGGAGACACCGAACAAAAGAATAAAATTATTGGAGAACATTACCTATACATTTAATTAAATTACTTTATTTGAACTGCAAACATCCACGAACCAGATAGCTGTTGGAAATGGATGCTGCACGTCAGTATAGCCTTGAAGAGGGAGAGCATCAGGCTTTGATTACCTCTATCTAACGCTTCAGACGAAACTATACCAACACTCGCAAAACATAGCACGAACATTAATTCTTATTTCAGTCACTGGAATATGATTTGTAGTTCTCTATGAATATTTTTTTATTCGTAGTTAGTCCTATGTTCATTAAAAATGTTACGCACCCTGAGTGAGCAGTATTATGAAGCAATGCGATATTTAATGTATAGCTGGTAACCAGCGTATGACGGCTGTAAGCCTCTGCAGAGAGACGATAAACTAGTGGGAATATTTACCTATGTAATATTGAATAAAATCAACGTATATTTTTTAATATTGCATAGTAACTAGAGACCCCTACATTATAGTTAATACTAAATACATCAACGAATTTCTTTGATATTAAAAAAAAAATCTGCTATCAATTTTGTTCTAGAATCGGAAGCGATGGGTAATAGGTTGTTTTAAATATCTTTGAATGATTGATATCTAGGTCAGCGAGCATCCAAACGACAATTATAAAGTCAGTTATATTACCTACAATACTCTGCCCGCGACCTTTACGCCCATTCTATAGAATGATATAGTTTCGACTTCTTACAGTAATTGTATCTTGGAATAAGTTGACTGTAGGTGCGCGTGCGCATCTTGCACCTACCCCAAGGTGAGCAACGTCGCGGTTATCAGTACCTATCCTGTCAAAACACAGAATAATATTTTTGTATCACGAATGTTCATAATTTATTATACTCCACTTTACTTTACGCAAATCTCAGAAATGTGGTGGAAAGGCCATTATCGTTATGAAAATATTGAATGTTTGATGCCGAGATTCTTAGCGATAAGTTAATCATAACAGTGACTGTGAGTTGAAGCAAGACAAAACATAAACTGGAGGAGGGAGGGCCTGGTCAACACGACGAACACCATGATATAGTAAAAAATATATAGGTACTTAAATGAAAAAATAACAACTTGCGCTCTGCAGTTTTTAAATTATGTGACAATGTGCTTATGCAAGTACTAGGTAAAATAACATATTTTGAAGAATTTATGCAACCTTTACAGCGAGGTGAAATTCAAGGAACGATTAAAATAGTTTACGTATAAAATAACTTTAGAGTATTAAAACGCAGATTTGAATCGGAAGTGCTCAGTAATGTAATTGACACTTATTGAGAGATCATTACGTACCCTAATTATCATTTTGCTCGCGGCACCGCGGCTCGTGTGATGCGCAGTGTCAAGGGTGCGTGAGCGCAGCGGGCGTGACGCGCGCCCCGCGGCGCTATGTATTAAAATCATCTCTTACCTACTTCAGCAAGAACATCAGGCAGCAAATTTTGAACTTTGTTATTGCAAGTGGCAAATACGAGTTAATTGTTTTAACTTAATAAATAAATATGTGAACAGTGGAACGAATAGATAAGATACTCAAACAAGAACGTGGTACGTTACATCAGACTGAAAATGCAGCACTAAGTAATGAATGCCCGGTAACATGTTCCCGCAACACATCACTTGATCTTATAACCAATTTTTGAGACTCACGATAATATCAGTATGATATAAATATGCAACAATAGCACACAAGATACGGACTATTGTAGATGCAGTGATTGTTTCAAAGTAATGCGAAGGCGATTGTAGAAGGTCAGGGCACATAATATTTGGGCAACACGCAGCGGAATAATAAACGTACTCAAGTTGCACTACTTAGTTTTAGCAATCTTGGGTTTAACCTTTATGTTCCACCTTTGTTTGTTCCGACGAATAAAATTTTAAATTTTTTGATTCTCTTCACGAGAAAACATAAGGATTGAACCGATTGACCAGTGATAAACTCCGTTAGAAACGTTTGCATCCGTTCATAGTTGTCATTCGTTTGGACCCAATGTTTTGGATAATGGTTAAATAATGAGCGCGGCTGACACAGACGGTTCCGCCGCCGCCCGCGACTGATAAAGCGTGTAACATTGTCTGAGACACAATTCATTGTTTTAGGAGTTTCTTTAAACTGAGAGAATATTTTAACTTCTAAAAAGTTGTTTGTTTGCGGCTTCATGATCATTTTATCATCATCATTACGCCTGAACTCCTCAGCCTGTAGGCTGCAGTGTTATCATCACGGTAAGGGAGGCCCCAATGTATACCCTGAATCCAATTAGACACGGGTTTCAGGTTTCTGGAACCCGTTTAAGAACCCCGTAATAACTATGCCGCGTTGAGACTAGACTATGGAAGCAGTCATGAACTTCATCCAGGTCAATTAACTTTATCCCGGGACTCGCCGAGGGTCAAACCTAGGTGTCTTCTTTGGACACCACTGTAGATCCTGGCTTACAGGAGTAGCAGTGGTGGGAGTGTGTGGCGGTACTAGTCTCATAAAAAAAAGCAGTCATGAAACAAAAAGATTATTAATATTTATGGTTTATTAAAATCGCAATTTGACTACTTATATCTATATAAAAGTAGATTGTGGTCACTTCGTCAAATGTCTTTGTTATTTACACACTTATCGTGGATAGTTTGGACAAACAGACACTGGAATGTTTATGTTCGCGAGGCAGCCGGACGGACCCGCGAGGCGTAGTAAACATTCCGGCGGCGTTTGCGCAGGATTGCGTTTACAAAATATACTGTTTCTAGCGGATACCGGGCTCCAAATATTATTAAACATATCGCGTTCCTTGGTTTTCTTTCGGAAACGAGATACTAAACCTATTAAGTAAGGCTAGGGACATATCTAACGGAAACTCCGTGACGGAATTCAAAGCGCGGTATTCAGTTTCATCGTGGCGTGCTACCTAACACCAAATCTGCTGCGACAAACATTTCAAATATAATTTGGCTAACACAAATTCAGCAATAGAATTTTCAGTACAATTGAGTTTAAGTAGCTGTCTAAATTATACTTAATTCCAAGTGTCGGAAATGATTGCGATCGTTCCAAGTGAACTGGAATCACTTACAAGGAAGTCTCAATGGAACTAGTGAAAACGATCCGTTATTTTTCGATAGCTGGGTATAGTATGTGGTTTATTTAGCTAACTCGCGGTGTTAATCTTTCGCTGGAATTATATAACGATAACTAATTCCTACTCATCTCATTCTAGCCGGACTCAATTCTGAAAAAAAACCTATACACTCTATAGCCGACTACATTTCTGGACTTGTTTTTGCAGCACACCTCAGTTACCTTATCGCCCTTCAATGGATTGAGCAATGGGAAAGTATTCATGGCCGCGAAGGCCGATTGGCTAACATTTTCTTAGCAAGCAGCGACCTTTTCAAGTTATTAAATAAAATAAATATCGCGAAACAAATTTCATTTGAGACCTATTTAAGCAATTTTATAAATTCTTCATAAAAGTTTTTAGGAAGATTATACATTCCTCTCTAAAACTATTAATTAAGTAGATCATTGAAGATTATGACGAGCAGAGCGAACTATATGAAGTAACAGACAGCAAACTGGCAGCTAGTATAGATATACCTACTATATTTTTGTGTAGCCTTGGCCTTCCCTGCTTGTCTGTCCGCCGAATAAATATGGGCCATGTATATATCCTTCTAACCAGCTCCCTAACCTCTCAAGGAATAGGCAGAAGTGTACTAACGCCGTCTCGTCTAATGAAGTACTTAAGCACTATAAAAAACACAGTCTCAATTGAACAACATCTATTAAATAGGTTATATTCAATAATCTGGTAGTTAACAGCCGTAACTGTATCAAATGCTAATGTGGCGTATCTTTGCGGTGTGACCGATAGGTGCGAAGCGATAAAACTGATAAGAAAACACCGTGCCGTCGTTACCAAAGTGTCAATGCTTACGTCAAGAGCATAAATTAACAAGTTAGGTATAAGAATAATTGATTCACTATGAATACTAAGCGCCTAGTCCCGAACCTTGTACTGGGAATTTGGTAGTAAGTATACTTTGACGGAAAAGGGAAGATCTGTCATTCAGGCGGGTGGTATGCCTGGCGGGGTGGCCGCTATGACACAATGGTTGTTGCTGGGATCTTGTATATACCTATGTTACATTTTCCGGAAACTCTTATAGCGCGTTTCAGAATTGTATGCAGAACCGGCATTTGTTCTGAATGTCGTCTGTAACGCCATCTGTGTAGCTTGTGGCGAGGTGGTAGAGGTCGCTGCACTACTATTGAATTCAGTACCTTTTTGTTGTATTGAATCATACGTACATTCTCATTCATTTTGTATTAGGTACGGGCAGCGCCCGCGAGACGGTAGGCGTTGATATAAGTTTGTTAACTATCCCGGGAGACTGTTACATTTTCAGGGATCGAAATATCCTACGCCAAGACCAGAGTTAAAGTTAAGTTTTAGTTAGTTAGGTAGTTTAGCTATCCGCTAAAGCTCCTCAAAATCCGTCCAGTAGTTATAAACATGATCATAATGTAAAATCAAAGGGCAAGAGGCTCTATACCTACCAGCTGTATATTATTGTAGACAAACATATTTCCAACCTACCTAGGTACCTATTATGAGCTCACGTTTGTTGCTAAACGTAAAACTAGTTAACAAAGAAACGAGTTATAGAGTTATTATGGTGTGTATACTCGCCTGGCATAGCGCAGGAGTTCCGTCGTGCAGTAAACCGGTTCCCAACCAGAATCCCGCGCCGATCTTACAGGACACCTTAGTGTTTTGTGAACCCCATAGACTGACCTTAGTTGACCTATATAGGTAATACTGCTTGATTCCTTTATGGATTTGCCAACATCACGTCTGTGCTGGGTTGGCAAAGATACACTCTTGTGCACCCATATTTTGCGAACGGTGTTTAAAGGTCTCAATAAAATTGGGGCGAGTATAAATGTTGCCATGTTGTTATGACAGCTATTACCTTGTGTGAGCAAGGATTTGATCCCTATATTCCATAACCAGATTGGCCTCATACCGCCTCAGACTCAAGTGTATGACAACATTAATTATCTTTATTATTATTACTTTTAGTTATTTTTTCCCATCTTATACATGATTTTGTTTTATATATTATAGATGTATAGATTATGTCTTGCATTGTAGATTTAAAAAAGTTCTGATATTAATACAACCAATATCGAATAAGAACCTGGATATTACGATATTTTAAGTTTTTTATCAACATGATGTTTCCGTTATCGGAAATCCGTTACATATCTCCGAGTGGTTATAAACAATATCAATATGAAATAAGACCTATAACGCTATCTAGGTACTCACACGACACAAATTTGTAATCTTTTGTATCTTTACTTTATTAAAGTAATGTAATGGACATTGGGAGAACTATACAGCACCTATTTGTATGTATATTGCCCATCCATTTTCTGAGTAGGTAACCGTATAAATCGTTGAGTTAACTTTATGGTAAATTAAAATGGTGGTCAAATAATTCCTAGATAAGATGAACTGAATAGATATTGTATTTTTAATCTTAATTCTAAAATAAATGATGGAGTTTTAAAACTACAAAACTACAATTGTTTAATTCAAAATGATAATTATATGCACTCAAAATGTAGTGTCAATGATCAGTCACAGATAGACAGATATAATTTTTGATGCCCGAGATTGTGAAGATGTAATTAAGGCTACTTTCACATCTAAAATTGTGTTTCTAATTATATTATAAAAAAAAACCTGCAACTTAAAAAAAACTTATGGACAATTTACCACAGACCATGAAAATGTTTGTACAATTTTATAAATTAAAACCTTAGAGGTGAAACTAGTTTTTCCTTATAGTTACGCAAAGTTATTAAAGTTTATCTCATTGTTACAAGAACACGGATCTCATGATATTTATAAAGTTGTTTAGGCACGAGTCCAACATGCTATATATTACCTATACGAGCGGGAGATGATACCTGAGTAAGTGCTGATGAAGTTATTACATACGTAAAGGTACAGATGCCATCAGAAAACTAGCTCTGCTGTTATTCAGAGTATTTTATAGCAAAGCTGCTAGCTGTTGCCCGCGACTTCGTCCGCGTGGTATTTAACAAAGACAACCGTTGACAACAGCCTGCTCGCCCATTCTGAGCCCGCGGGACGCATTGCAGGTTGTTGCTATCAAACTTAATTAGGCGCTGCGCTGCAACATTGGTTTTAATATTTTTTCGTGAGATCATATTTTTTTTTCTAAAATAAAAGTAGCCTAAGTTACTCCTTGTTACATCAGCTATCTGCCAGTGAAAGTCCCGTCAAAATCGGTCCAGCCATTTCAAAGATTAGCCGGAACAAACAGACAGACAGAAAAAAATTGTAAAAAAGTTTGTTTTGGTATAGGTAACGTGTATGCACAAATGCACTTAGTCAAAAGCGGTTATTTTAATATTACAAACAGACACTCCAATTTTATTTATATGTATAGATACAGCAGTCTTATGGTATGTGTAGTATTTACTCCAAAATAAATTTCGCCTGTCTATCCATACCATGTAATACTGTGGTCAGCGTGTCGGTGACATGATTGCTTCGGCCCATTTGGTTTAATTTAAAACAATGAGTCGTATCGCTGGATTGTTTCAAGCGACACCAATCATACTGTCATTGGCAGATTTGTGATCGCGGATATGTGCAGTTGGAGTGATGGGAACTTGTTTATTGTATAGTGTTTATGTTGCTATGTCACTTTCACTATTATGTTGTACTAGCTGTTGCCCGCGACTTCGTCCGCGTGGTATTTAACAAAGACAACCGTTGACAACAGCCTGCCCGCCCATTCTGAGCCCGCGGGAACCATTGCAGGTGTTGCTATCAAACTTAATCAGGCGCTGCGCTGCAACATTGGTTTTAATTTTTTTTTCGTGAGATCCTATTTTTTTTTCTAAAATAAAAGTAGCCTAAGTTACTCCTTGTTACATCAGCTATCTGCCAGTGAAAGTCCCGTCAAAATCGGTCCAGCCATTACAGAGATTAGCCGGAACAAACAGACAGACAGACAGACAGACAGACAGACAGACGGACAGACAGACAGACAGACAGACAGACAGACAGACAAAAATTGTAAAAAATGTTGTTTCGGTATAGGTAACGTGTATACATCCAAATGCACTTAGTAAAAAGCGGTTATTTTAATATTACAAACAGACACTCCAATTTTATTTATATGTATAGATATTGAGATGAGGTAGGTATAACGTCTGGTTACCGCTGGTGGGGTCACGGATGTGTGCGAAAGCGTTCCCGACCCCCTCCCCCCCACAAGGCGGGAGAAGGATCACCGTAAGGTTTTAGTCGGTAAGAGTCCGACATAGCCCGTTTGCCTCCTACGGGGCTGTCGGGTATCCATGAGGATTTCTCCACGCAAAAATAAAAAGTAATAAAGTTTGGTGTTTTCTACGCATCACTTATCACCGGCTTCGTCTGTATGGATTTTGACGATTAAACGTACATGAAGCCATGCGACGTTTACGTAGAATAATAACTAGTTAATAGAGCATCTTTAGGGCTATTTTTGGATATCTTTAAATCAAAAAAAGTGCAAAGGCATTATATGCAAATGCATAAACAATACCTCGCAACCGTTATCTAAATTTACTCATTTTCATCGAGTACCAATTAATTTAATCAAACCAGGTAATGGTTATTAGATAAATTGCTCGTATTGACAATCAATATAGAGTTGAATACGGGAAAGTATATGACGATGACACCAGTAATTGGTATCGACTAGCTGTTATAGGGCCTCAAAACGTGGCTGCCGATTATAAGGTTTGAGGTTCAATTCCCTTCGATTACTTTTTGGAAGACTGGCAGACAAATTACAGAAAGTTGTGTTTCAAGTATTCTAATATAGTTGCTGGCTCAAGTTAACCTCGATTATTAAACCGAAACGTAAGTTATTTTCACAAGAAACTTATTTATTGTAACTAGCGATATTATCGATTAATTCAATGTTGTGCAGGTAAAGATTACAATATACAGGTTTATAAATAATCCCGACCGTAAATTAATATTTTAAGATCAATATGACGGAGACGAAGATTAATATGACATCGAATCGTAAGAAATAAGATTATTCTGATACATTATTTAGCGTCCCCTTTTCCATCCAAAGACCCGATTGACTTAGTTGGGTTACCCGGCTTTCTCTACCAACGGTCTCGGGCTCGAATCCAGCATATATATATATATATAACAAAGCTGTGTTAGTTACACCATCAATAACATAAAATATGACTTATTTATTGACGCATCCGCAAAACCTTATTGTTTGTCCATCCGATCCGTTGAATATACAACTATATGCTTGATAAGTATAGATTCGAGAATATTACGAGACCTCTAATTATTCGGCCAGTGCCCAAAGGTCACGCCGTGAAGTTCCCCGCTCACTTTATTCGTTGTGTATAATGTATGTTTGTACGACTGGTTACTTCACATATGCGACTATACATAATGTTATTTTATGAAATATAGTATATAGGTACACGAGCTCAGTGTAAATATCGGTGATTAGGCTCACCAGGATAATGTAACAGGGAAAAGGCTAGGTCGAACAGGTAATACCTGGAATTCTTTGAAAACATCTGGTACCATAGGCTAAAACGTCGACGTCTCGCCGGCTCTCCGGAAAACATTTTTATATTGAGGCCTTAGGCTCATACAAAAATAGGACATTTATATCTAATAGCTACTACGTAAGTCACTAGGGTCTTAGTTAATTTTATCATTTTCCAAGAAAAAGAAAAAATTGAATATTTGTGAACGAAGCAAAAGTAGCATTATGTGTTGACTAGACACAAAAGAAACTTCACTGCAAATTGAAATTACATTGCAAAAACATTAATTATTTCACAAGGACGCGCTAAATCCTAAGCACGAAAAACAAAACGACTAGAGATTTAACTCACCTTAAAACTTGGCAACACGAAACGTCAATAAAAAATGCACAATAAAAAAATAACGAATCTTGATTTGTTTTTTTTTTTCGAATGCACACGCGATTACGAAACTTTATGCTAGTTTGACAGCTGTCAGAAAATGGCGCGATGCGTCCGCGCGGCTTGGTCACCGGTGGCGTTGTGTCGCGGGGCCGAGCACCGAACTGGGTATACTCGATGGTCGCGGTTACAAAACACTTGTTATCTGCACCTAGTTGCGTATGCGCCTGCGGTTGGCTCTGTTGCGGTTGCTGCTATCGTTGGTAGGACGTTTAGGGCGATTGTGGACTGGGAAGGTCATTTCTTTCCCTTGGATAGTCTTCATTTCTTGCCCTTGCGTATTGTACAAGTAGTCCAGGTAAAACCATTTACGGTACCTAAATAAATGTCTAACAGCCCGTGTCTCAGTTGATCACATAGGGTTCCTCACATGACTTCAAGATCCAAAGCTGATGAAAGAATACCAGTCCATGGTTATAGAAAGAACAAGCATTATAAAGAAATTCTATTTTTTACCGGCTTTTGTTAAATTATGAAACTTTATCAAAGGCAGCATTCTTTGGAAAATTAAACATAGAAATAACATATGTTTTGCACACAACAAAACAACTAGATTCAATGGAGAAAGGAATTACTGGAGTTTCAAATGAATAAGTTTTTAAAATGTGTGTTAGCAGTTTTCTAATAGCAATAAAATATTATAATGTAAATCAATATTTAAATGACAGATTAAAACAATCATGTTACATTAGAATAACAGATAAGGGTGTAAGTAAGGAGATATATAGTGAGTAATGAAAATGTGCTTTTGTAACTTTGTATGTTGTACTTATTTTAAAAATATTCTCTTATATCATTATAAAATCACCTAGTTTTCCAATATCAAGTGGACGCTTTGCTAATTTATTGACATATTTTCCTATCAAAACGATTCATATTTATTCAACTACATAACTTTTCATAATTCTCCGATTACGGTAAAACCAAAACGGGCTAATCTGATAAAAATCCGTTATATCTCTGAGCAACAAGACTCCGCATTAAGCCATATTTGGCCACTCGAAGGCATTGTGCTTGTCTCGATTGACATGTCAGTGTCGCAGTTACGCGCGCGCGCCGAATGCCAACGAAAGCTGCGCCCGCGCACCGAACACGAGGAAGTGACGTAACTTCATTTTAATACATCATTTGTATTGTATACAACGATCAAGATTTAATGTTACATCATTATTGTATTTAGAGGTTATGAAATAATTTGATATTCAATGTGTGTAGTCATGCGTCTGAGCATTATTTTAGATTTACGATAAAGATCAAGATTTAAAATTGGAAACGTAGTATATTCCTAATGCGATCGTCCACGGTGCGGATGATACCCGACTAAGCTCTGTTTCTGAACTTTTGGCATTATAACAATTCCAGGAAGTCTAGTACGAATGCAACACCGCTATCACTAAAAGCCCTAACGAACGACACAAATTGGCTTCCGATCGATATTTCGTCGAATTGTATGGTCCCTACCAATTGGCATATCAACTACTAGCCAACTTACCTATTGACATACCAATTGGTAGGGAGTCTATAGAACGGCCGGAGCATCGGGGTCCAAATTTTGTAGTTCGTATAAGTCTTACGTTGACGCAACATAAGACGTCCCCGGACAACCACCAAACCAGCTGTAAGCCAGTAGCGTAGCGAGGGGGAGGGAGGGCAGAGAGGGCCATCGCCCTGGGCGGCGTAGATGTATAGGGGGCGGCAGCGGGTGTGTAGAGGCGCGAGCGCGTGCCGCTTGCGGCTGCGTCTACGCTGCTGAAGTAGCTGACTTGGCTATCCTGTTATCCCCGTGTTTCAGCCATAGTCAGGGGGTACCGAGTTCGAATCCTGGTAGCGGCGAACATAGTGTGATGATCAGGAAAGTTTGTACCCGAGTCATGAAAATTTAATATATTTGATTCTTAAAGACTTTTGCCTACTTAAGCTGTAGTTTAGAAACATGTCCAGTCTTTATTGACAACTTTGGACAAACTTATTAGCCAATATAAAGACCGCTCTTCCATACAAATCAATACATTCATCCACACACCTGCTGGCCATTCGCTACACAAGCAATCCGTCTTTCGGCATGATCAATGTTTATTTTGCTTAGCTTAGCAATGTTGTTTTTAGTACATTCACTAGCTAGCTGACTATTTAGCACCGGCCAGTGATACGAACCCTGGCGGAATAAAAAATATGTGATTTGAGGTTGTGATATAAATCCGTTAAGACTGGTACAGGTTTTTGACAGCCATTTTTAAATTGCATCACTCGCATCTCACCCGACGATGAAATAAATGTGTCAAATCGAATTGAAAGGCGCTAAGGCAGTGCAGTAAGTATAGCTATATTATGCGTCGTCACTTTATATGCCTACATTAAAGGATCTGGCAGAGGGTTGATACAATAAATAACTATAGCTTATAAATATATATAGCTGTTATTATGGTTTTTATAGCAATTGTCGGCATCTTTGCTAAGTTTTAAGACCAGTGACATTACAAAGATGTTTACCCACACGAGTGTAGCTTCGTATAATGACTCTACCAATTTGTATTTATTACGTAATCGTTTGTTCGTTTGTACTGAGTATATTGCTTTTTTATGAGAAATAGGTAATTTTGAATAAGGCATCCAGTATCAAACGTGCATGTTATAATTAAGTATGGAAATGCAGTTAGTGCGTTTCGAAGAATGGATCGCACGAAATATGAGACTTGCCACTTAAATTTGTCACATTTTCCTCCTTACACAATGGAATTGTGACATGTATTTTTGTGGTTTATGATGTTAAGGTAGCCCTACTACATATACCTAAATCAATAAGAAACTTACGAGGAAAACTGGGAATTTAAATCCAATAAACAAAGTTTTCGTATTACTTAACATATAACAACTTATGGTATGACTAGCATTATGCATAGTAATGCATATCGTTCAGGGTGTAGAAAACTCTCAGTTTATGACACGTCTATTTAATAAAAACCTATTAATTATTTATTGGTTAATTCTTCCTATCTCTCTGATTTTGATAAAGCAAAGTTAATCAAAAAAATCCATTATCCCTATTATTTTGGTATCAAGCTTAATCCAAGGGGGATGAATCGAGATTAAATAAATAAACTACTATATTTTCGTCACCAGATAAATATGTACCTAAGTACTGGCATAAAAAAGAAATATGTGAGAATTTAAAAAAAGAGGAGACATTGGAGAGATTTTCGGTCAGTATTTATATGGAAGGAAACTTAGTAAAGATGGACCTAAGAAAAAACATTTAATAAAATGAATTCCTACCTTAGTGTATGTGTTGCCAACCTCGTGCTCGCACACTATGGTCGGGGTTCGATGTCGAACCGTTTATATGTGCCGGTCTGCTATCAGAGACTAAATTATTGATAATTAACGATGCTGTCATCAAATGGCACGGATGGGCGATTAGATTAATAATTAATTTTAATTGTGACAGGAATTAATGATGTTTAAGGGGTAGAGAACGCTAGTGGTGAAATAAGCCTGGTGATCGAAAAAAAAAATCCGTTAGCATTGAGTTCAACAAGAACTAAACTTAATGAGATTTAATCTTTGTTTGGGCCAAGCCACAAACCGTTTTATATTTTGTTACAGAAAATATCTGTGACTAAGTATTTGTAATTGAAATTAAACCATCTATTTATTAGTGTCTAACATAAATGGTCTAGTCTCAAATATTCATCGTATTGTCGAACAAGTGCGTGCGCTGACTAACGAAACAGTTTTTAAAACTCGGTCTAAAAATAAAATAACGACGCAATTATTTTGCAGCCATTTGAAATTCCAATAATTTTTTTAAATCCCTTGTATAATTGTAGGTTGGATTTATATTTGATCCGTTCGAGTCTACATAGTATTACCATTATTTTATTGGTGGAGATCTCTACTTATGCGCAGGAGACGGCTGACGGATAGGAATGGCCAGGACTTTTTAGCGGGATGTTAATAATGAATTTCTTTTGTAAATAATGTAGGTACCTCATTGGTGGCATTTTAATCACGTGTAATCACAAACGAGTGAAGAAAAATAAAATAAAATAATGCCTCTAATATGTCTTATCAATTCCTCCCCAAGATGTCTCCATCCACAGCCTTAATGATAGGAACAGGGGATTCATTTCATAATCATTATCATCGAGCGATCATGAAATACTCGACTAAGGTAAACCTGGTTTTATTCTGAAGCAGGTTGCCAACGAAACAAGAGAAGATAAAGTAGAAATTACCAGCCCGCGGCTGCTGCAGCATCGCGTCAGTTTTATGAACGCCATTGAAATTGCTTCTAGCGTGCTTTAACTAGGTATTGTGTAGTAATAGGTTATTCATCAGCCAAAATGAAGTTATATTGAGCTTTTGAAGAACGAAGAATTTTACGAATTGGCAGCCCAGCTGCACGTAGTTCAATGTTATTGACCCTCAATTAGCGTGTAGTGATTATGCTATTAATGGTATAGTATCTTATTACACAGCCGCTCTGTTTATTCAATAACTTCAATGGACAGTGGCTCTCAGTGAAATAAACGTAAAATGTTATGTGCTCCGCAATCAGATGTCATGCGGCCATAAATTAGTTGGAAACATATCGTAAATATGTACACAGCGGAGTTATATTGGCCGGGGGCAGTAAACATCTTATTTGTACGTATTTATTGGTTTGGAGAGGAATATACGTTGGTAATCTTGTGTATAAAATATGTGACGGGTAAATAGCAAACATGCGCGGGCGCAGTAGCCATTACGGTAAAGGCTTGTTAAGCAAATAATATATGGTGTATTGATCTCTTCATCATCATCATCGGAGGCTTCCCACTGCAGGTCCATGGTCTATCCGAGGGAAAGGGATCTAAACGTAAAAAAATGGCCGGTGAGCAGGTGCCAGTTTCTCTATATATTATGCCCCTGCTCCACTTGCGTCCTAACGCGCATATTAGCACAATAATAGTATCAGTCAGGAGGTATGACCGACACTTTGAAGTGTAAATTAAATACGACATTACTATTGACATTGGATATTTGAAAATAACTCACGTGTTTGTATTTCGACACATCAAAATAATATAGTTTTTGGAGAAGAACTACAATAATGTAGATTGCTAAGGCAAAAGAATTGTCTTTTGCCACATTATTGATAGTTCTCCGCAATTGAGTTTTGCCAGAGCGTGCTCACAAAAGCCTCGGATAAGGAACCTTTTTCACCAACCAACAATACCAACGTCCGACAAGGTTTTATGGAAGTCAGAATTAAACATGTCAGCTCATAGTTAATAACACACTCAAGGATGCGATCCAGTTGATATTTTCATTTTTATCATTTATCTAATATAATATAATATCGCCAGACGAACATACCAACTATACGGTCCCAAACTAACCAACGTTTGTATTGCATGGACTGGGAGCGACATCCATGACTCGGCTACAAACATTCGTGCTCATCAAACAAGGCTTGTTCCTACCAAGATTCGTATCCCGCACCCGCAGCACAAAAAGCAGCGTCACTACCCACTCAGATATAACATGTTGTAGGTACCTACACATAGACGACCTGATAGTTTAGTTGGTAACTCGAGGGCACCGAGTTCGAGCACCGAGTTCGTGTGATGAGCGCGAACATTGGCACCCATGGATGTTTAATATCTGATACGAAATCGCCCCGACTGTATGATACCTACTCGTAATACAAGTGTGGCGTAGCTTAGGAGCGTACAGTCATGGCCTCAAGTCTGCTCATAATCGAGCAGGAACCGTATAGTAACTATCACTTTTGAGAGATATTGTACGAGATATCTGTCAAAAGTAACAGTTACTATGCGGTTGCTTTTCGATTATGAAACGATTGTGTTAGCAGACTTGGGGCCCTGTTCTGTGGTAGTTGTTGATACAATGAATCAAAGGAAACTATTCTGTACGTATAACCGCAAGCCTCTATCTGCGCCGTCGTGATGATAACAGCCGGAACTCGTCGCAACGTTCCCACAAGTGCAGCGCACACAACTTCACATTCATACATGTGTATTTAGCCTTTTAGTTTAGGTATTTGAAAGACAAAACAAAGGATACTGTTATTGTTGTGTAAACCTCTTTGCAACAGAATAATACTAGGAACTGTCTTTACGCAGATGTACACACACGTTAACTTTATAAGGTGTAACAATAGTGTTAAATATTTTAACAGACGCCAATAGTAGGTTATAAAGAAAATGGTCCCAAATAAATAAATCAAATTGATTTACTTTTATAAAATAAAACGCTGTGCATTGCAGTGCCAAAAGTCATTGGTTCGCCTTGTTTAAAAAAAAAAAAACATTTAAGTACACAATTATTTTGTAAATCATCGTGATGCACGCAACTTACTGATTCATTGCTTAATATATTTTACACTATTTTTGTGAACCCCATTGTGAGCAAGCGCAAGACACTGCGAGCACTTTATGCGCAGATCGGACCGCAAACAAAAACTAAATATGAGAGTACCTCAGTTCAAACTTTGACACTAGGAGGTCAAACACCTCAGTCCTCCCGCGACAATAGTCGCTTTAAACCGGCCGAAACGTCGGGATCGTAAAACCATAAAATAAACGCGGTAAAATTCGTAAAATTTGTTTCATTTTAATGTGTAGTATTCGCGTAGATATAAGAAAACAATATCCATTGTGACCACCATACTGGGGCCCAATTCTGCTAATTTAAATAAAATGACATACAATTGCCATTCCAGCGACACACTATTGAGGTTTCATTGCGAATGTGACAGATTGGCTATTCTGCTAAAACTTTAATGTCGTCTCGATGGAGTCTCATTTCAGTGTCAATGGTTGTGTCTCGACTGCTAGTACTCGTAACGTCAGATAACGGATAAAATACCATTACTTAGCTACATTATATTGATACTACTGAAGTACAGAATACGAAATAGTTCAATGGCAGTTAAATGGCTGGTCAATGGAAATCTGCTGGTCTTAAAAAACTAGGAGACTATCAAATATCTAAAATCATTCAATCAACACGCTATCGACACTCCACTGAAGCGTTTTTAAATTAGCAGAATTGAGCCCCTGTTTAATCATCTCAGAAGGAAAGTCACTGCGGGGTCAGTGTGGCCATGCGACATAGCATTCGCACTTCTTTTAGAGTTGGCAATGAAAGCATAGTTAACACTCACACAAGTTTATCTTCAGTGTTTGTATCAGTGTCTCTCTCTCTTCTTTGACGTTAACACATTCCATCTATACATGTTGTACATCTTCCCCCGCACCACTTTTCATGCAGTCAATAACGCTCGATTCTCCTACCAACAGTTATCATAGTAATTTAAAATATCAGCAATTATTTTAATCCTTATATTGCATTATCATAAGGTTAACATTGAGTCGGATAATACCTTTATGTTTTTATGTTATCCTAAGTACCTATAAGCGCGTTAGCAACTGCCAACTTCTGCATACCTACCAGTGTTGTAAGTCTATTATATTATGTCATAACCAGGTTCCCAAGATAAAAGATTATGCTTAGTTTGGGACCGCAACACTAACTAATTTGTAATGATGCTTATGAAAATATTTATTTTTTACACACAAAAAATATTTATTTTGGGTGGTGGTTAGTCACCACCCACTGAACAAAGCCATGTTGCCAAGCGGCCTAGCCGTGTTCCGGCATGATGTTCGGTGTTGCCGTTCATGGATGGCGGGTCAGCGATCTACTGCCGTCTTCCTACCTAGGCAAGTATGCTCCATCGTAGATCTCATCATCACTTACCATCAGGTGAGATCGAGATCAAATATTGCCTATAATGTAATAAAAAAAAATAAAAAAAGACTTAACATTCCAGACTACCCTTCGAGTGAGGTTGATTAACCTGTTATTTTCAGTAAGGATTTAGGTAGGTAAGGCATCATCTTTCTAGAATTTCCTAGATTGAGTATTTGAGGTGACTACACCGTTATCTACATTTAATAACAGCTTACAAGATACATACATCTAGGTATATTTTTTTATGCCTGATATAAAATACTTTACTTATAGAACAGGTTATTTACATTTAAGGTGTACGTATACCACGTTCGTTACCAAATATTTTTCTCCAGCTTACTCTAGCCTAAGTAGTAGCTCACGTAACTTAATAACTTCCAGGAGCAGGCAGAGATATATTATCATCAGCCTTCATGACATCACAACTGCTTCCATTGAAGTGAATTCCTAACAAGCTGAAAAAGTTATTTAAAATAAACAAATGGGGGATGAGGAACCCACCACTAGCCAAGTATAAAACTTTTCCAGCTAGAGGAGTTCGGTGGTGCTGGCTCCTTTAAATATCGATCCAACTTGTTTGGTTTATAATTGGAAAAATTTACACACCGAGGGTCAGTGGTGGGTTCCTTATCCCCCATTTGTTTAACAATGAGTTTCCGCCAAGTATGGCCTAGTTCTATCAATTATAATTTAAACTAATCACTCGAGAATTATACGGAGTGATTCAGACAGGCTATACTCAGACACGAACCTGCGCTTCTTTACCACAATTGTAATAATTATGTGAAGATAGATCAAAGCGTCTCTTCGCCAAAAGTCACAATTCAACATGTCAAAATTCTACCGGCTCTGAATCACCTGTATATTACTTAATAACTTATCTCAGCAAACTAAAGTTCCGTATTATGTTGTACAACTGTAATAAATTATAATCCTGTTGTAACACCTTCGTAATTAAAACGGGATGTCTGCAACGCTTTTCTACATGATATTAGAACAAGCTTACCTACATCCAGTAGATCGATGCAATATAATTTTTGAACAGCCAATCTCATATATATAAAATAATACAATAATACTGGCCCTTTATAATGTCCCACTGCTGGGCACGGGCCTCCCCTCAATGCGAGGGAGATTAGCCCTTAGTCCACCACGCTGGCCCAGTGTGGATTGGCGGACTTGACACGTCTTTCGAGGGGATCTCTCAGACATGCAGGTTTTCTCACTATGTTTTCCTCCACCGTTTTAGCCAATCTAATACCAGACTGTAAACATGGTCGTATTCTGATACTGAAGACTTATCAGCATTACTGTAAGGCCGGGTTAGTTTCACAAAAATAAGCTAGGTACCTATATCGAAGGCTGCGTACGAGCACAGGCGAGCCCATAGCGGTGAAGATGCAGTTCCATATTACTTATACCTAGACGCATTCCATTTTAGGCATCCAGAAGACTTTTATGTCGTTCTTATCCTTAACGGCACAGGTCAGAAAGTAGTGCTCCAAGTATCCGAGTAATAACATCACTAGCACTTAAAAATGTTTTTTATCATAACGATAAGTTCACATTATCCGTGCACTGAGAACACGCGGCGGGCACCGAGTAGGCGCTTATCAGACCGAGTTACAGTCGAGTCGCCGGTGTGCACTCGGTGTGCTGGGTGGAGGCTTGCCCCGTGTGCAAATACTGAAGCGTGTGCACGCATTAAGATCGGGTGCAACATTTTAAGCTCCCAAAAACCTATAAGCGACGATAGCCAAGTTGTTAGAACGCTTGCCCTGCATGCAGGATCAAGCCCCAGTTTGCACTTATGGGATTTCTGGAATTTAATTTTAAACCATGAATTATCACTTGCTAATCGATGAAGGGAATCATCGCGAGCAAACCTAGATGCCTAAGAGCTAAATCATTCCTCAAAAGTCGTAAAAAAGTAGTTTTAGGGGACATTATTATCAATGTAGATGCCGAATCCGCCATGTTCGGATTTTTGTTTGTCTGTTTGCGCATCACAGGAAAACACCTGGATGGATTTGGACCGTATAGTAGGTGTGTTCGTCTGGCGATATTTATTTATAGATTCCTACCTATTATACGGATAAAGATTTAGTGGCACTCAAATTATCTCTATATAATTAGTAGGCAGATATTGTGGATTTATGAGAAAATAATGTGAACTCTACCCAACTCTCAACTAATTTACGAATGCCAACATCATGTTCTGGGTTCGATTAGCGGTTGTAATGTCATTCATTGATTACACGTGTGATGACTTTTTTTTTCATGCCGTAACTAAATTAATTAAGCTTAACAACGATTACAGGATTATTCCCAGATTATTGATAGTGGGCAGAGGTCGCGGCGTTCGTGGCAACACGAGCGCGAGTGTGCTGCGCGCGCGCACCGACGAGTGTATCGCAGATAATTGATAATAAAGCTATTGATAATGAATTGTTTGGTGCCGTGCGCAAAACTGTTAAGGTGGAGGTGGTTTTGGTGCGTTTAGCTAGCACAATTTTCTCTTAGTAGGTATAATGAAAATTACATCGCAATGATTACACAATTGGCATTGCATTGCATTCCATCTGTTTAAAATTACTACAAAATAACTTTAACAACTTTTAAATTAAATTTTGTAGTTTGTTTTATTTCTGTATTTAGATGATAAAAGTAGCTTTTTATAAACATTTCAAAAAAATCCATGAGCTTTGTAGTTTTGGTGTTATTCCCTTTTTATATGTCCTGAAACGTTATGAATTTAATCTAAAGAATCATTTATTCGATGTAATTATATCTATACCTAGGTATGTGAAGTTATATGTCTTGCTGTCTTGTCACCAAAAACTGTCATCTTGAGGACAATAATAGGCCATATTCGTATTATTTCATCGCATTTCATTTTGTAAAGACAGAAGAAGAAAACTGTTTTCAGCATTCTTCGCCTTTACAGTGCACTTCGCACGACACTAAAATGTGTGCCGTGTGCAAAAAGGCTTTAGCAAACAAAAACATTTTTAATCGATGATATCAAACGCGTCGGTAATCAGTCGAGATTCCAGCTCCGACCGATACACCAGGTACTGCGTGACATCGTACAAAGCCAGTTGCCACCCAGCATTGGTTGTTATAACCATTGCACAACGAATATACTAATTAAATATTTAAATTTGATAATTATTCTGGTTCGAATTACATTGAACGGTACAGTAGCGACATCTAGTTTGAAGTGGAAATAAATTCGAATGTAAGGGATTTGCTATTCGACGATAGATGGCGTTAAGATCTATATTATTTGAAATCATCATTTACTATGGTTGTTTAGTTTAGTCTTAGGTCTATTCATGGATTTTTTTAAAAGAAGTAACCTACCTCAATCATTCGTAACTTATCATCACTTTTCTATTGCGCTCATCGATATATTAACGATAGCATATCATTTTGATTCATGTTAACTTCATAATCATAGTTTTAGTCGTCTTCGTTAGACACCACTTTAGATCCTGGCTACATGAGCACAGTAGGTACTATATGCTAGCCAGCCAGTAACTGAGCTGCTGACCAAGAACCATAAACAAAGCATAGCTATTAATATTGCTAATGTTTTCAACGTCACCCTTAGACAAATAATTAATAAAGGAGGGCTGTGTTGTGAACAACATAATTAAGCACAAATAACGAAGCTGATATGTGTAGTACACGCGCAATGTCATACTTACGTACACGTGAATTCGCGCGTCTATTACAAAAATTTGCTAGGTTGTTTATGCTTCAATATGATGATTGCGAATTTATGACAATTTAAGGTAGGTATTTCATTTTCTAAGTCATCACCGCATACGTATGATGATGGTAAATATAAATGATTTTCAAATGATGATACTAATGCAAGTAAACTGCGCATTATTGAACCATTGTATTAGTTCAGCGTAGCTATGTAACGAAGGGCCCCGGGGCAAGAATGAAATCGGGGCCCTATTTAAACTAAATGACTTCATCATCAGCTCCTTATCGCCCACTGCTGGGCACATTAAAGCAATGCTATAGTTACTAGGTATATATTTGTAAGTGTATCTACTACCTAATAAATACAATAAATGTGTATATTTGTTTGTTTGTTTGTATTCCCTACATAAATAATTGGGTTGCCAGGCTTAAGCCTGGTGACACCCGTGGGTTACAATTATGCTTATGTTGTGGAGGTTGTAACCCTGAAGTTTGGAATTTATAGTATTAGATGCTGGCAAAACTCGCACAAAGCTCATGCAGTCCAAAATTTGAGCCATCACAAGAATCTAGTCCCACTTTTTGTGACCTCAAGGCGCCACTTAATCCCGCGCCGCCGCCGGGTCGTGGGCGTGTCGGGGTCGTGTCGCGTTACAAAGCGGCCGCTGCACGTACGCCGCACGACACGACACCGATCCGACACGGGTCACCGGAGTGGACGACAGATGAATAGAAGCGGTAGCTTTGTCGTCGAGTTGGCAAAAAATTGGCTAGCGTCGTAAATTATGGGTTAGGTATAGTGGCGATCTGATTAGCGCAGTTGGTAGTGCCATCCACCGTCTTCCACCTCTGATACATAGGATAGGTGCTCATGTAAGCCAGGTATTGTGTTTTATAAAGACAACGAATTTTGAGTACCTATCAATGCAGTTCGGAGCTCAATTGCATTGAAACTATAAATTAACCTGAACAAAATTTGTAGTTCAATGGAATGTTAATGAAATAATTTGTGTCAGTAAGTGAGGCAGTGCGTGAGCTACCATTTCATGGCAGTGGGCCATTTGTACACAATTCAGCGATGCCGGCCGGCGCGGCGGCGGCGTGGGCGCACACAAAGCCGCCGCGGCCATTCTTCTCGTTTTTAATTACTTGGGTACGTCCCGCCGGACCTGGAGTGCACCAGGGATGGCAGCAGTCCACCAGCAGGTCCTCAAGATCATATACTCATCGTTATCATGTCGTTCAACAATCTGAATGTAGAAGTAATAGATTCCCCGTAAAGGTACCAGGAGATATCATGTAAATTTACAAACCATGGTCGGATTCGGATCTGTACCGTATCACTCAAGCACTACTTTTGTTACTAAAGTATGCAAGGCTTAATCCATGGAAGTTTCGACGTAATACCAACAAAGTGGTGAAGACTCGATACAACCCGATGCCTACCGGCTAGTGGCCTTTCGGAAATGGCCGCCCTATTAGGTATCTATTACTCGCAAATAATAAAGTCAGTCACATTATTGGTAGGTATTTAACGCACCAGTTGGCTGCACTTTTAATAAAAATGTTTTTGCAACTGTTACAAAAACAAGAATTTGTACTAAAGCTATCAAATCGCTATCAAATCTATGTGAGCTGAAAGTTCTGGAATCCATCGGTTTCAAGACAGGATAATATTATGTACGTATATTTAGGGCGTTATTTAATAATTCATAATGTCTGAACAATACCGCTGAGCCCGCCCTGGCAGCCCTGCCGTCGGCGGGTCGGCGCGGGCGCATTGCAGCGGCGCGCGGCGTCAAATGTCATTTTAACAGCGACCGCCATTTTATTTTTTGCTCCCGCGCATTTCTGAATGCGATCATAAAATTTTGTTATTAATACAGTAAAATTTCGGATTAGGTCGTATTAAATTGGAAACAAAGCGAGGATTTAATTGGTAATTCGTGTGCGCACGTTCGCGACGATATTTGCAACCTCAATATCCGCTTATTGTTTTCGGTCGTTGGGCGCATTCGGGACGGGCTTGCAGTAGGTACTCCAGCATGCTTTTGGGAGCCCAATTTATGTTCAGAAATTGTAAAATATGTTTTACCTAACAACTTAGGTAGGTACCTAGTAAGTATTTTCAACTCCTAGTTAAAGCGGTAGAAAGGTATAATTCATTTCATAATTTGTGTAAAATGTCTACTAACTGCCAATAATTTACCTATCAGTAATCCGACTTATCTACTGAGTTGAAAGCGTACCTACCCGAATTAGCAAGTTAGGTGCCTACTCAGGCGGTGTGATAATATGTTACATACACCATTTATAATTATATATATTATAGTTATACAGTACCTACATTATAATAGGTACATTATTATTCGATAACATAGCGGTGGCAGCGCCGCCCGCGCCATTCAATTAGCGGCAGGAATTTTTAATGAAATTTTAATGTAGTGTACGCGTTCGTAATTAAATCGCTGCGCCCTCAAAATAGTGAGCTATTTCCGCCGCCCTTTGTGGCCGAACGGTCTACTGGGAATATACCTAGTTAAGATCCTATCTACATAGTAGTATACAGGGTTATTCAGGAACAGTATACTATGCCTTGAACCTGCACGTCTTTAAGGCATTTGTGATTATTATGTGAAGGCAGAATTTCGAGATGCCAATTCAAAAAGAATATTGTTAACCAGAAATCACGACTAATTCAATTTATTTAATTTTTGACTTAATATTTAGAAAATGACTTAGTATACCCTTTCTGAATCAACCTGTACCTAATATTTACTTACTTATTTATCAACACACATTAATTACAAGCGTATATATCCTATGGGGGTAGGCAGAGTTCTCTGTTACAGTTGACCGCGTGGCACGATCTGGGACTTCCCTCTTTGTATATGTAATACATAGAGGCGACATTGGTTTATCCTGATTTTTTTTCTCCACAACCATAGTAATGATTTACAAATACAACGTTACTTGATTAGTTTCATTCAGCCTATTAATATAAAGGTAAAGGGGTTATTAAAATAAACAGATATATAAGATATGTGAACAAACCAATTTATTTTCTATATATTGACCAAATATATTTTATATTTAAATAATTACCTATTATAAGTATTATTTATAAGTAGTATGTAGATACATAGCTAATTTGTACACATTTTCAAGTTTTTATACTTACATGACTTATTATTATACAAATTCGAAGATACAAGAATACTTTAATCAGTTAAATTTATCAAATATATCAGGTGTAACAAAAATTGTGTAAACTATTTTGGCAGGTCGATCGGTAGGCTATAATGGTCACATTCCCAAACAAATATAAAATTAATTGAAATTTATAAATAACAGTAGGTACTATACTAAGAGCGCCGTGCAATGGTTCTAGCTCGCTTCTAGACAGAAAAATTAAACAATGTTTAAACATATATTTTATACATAAACGTGATCCTTATGACATATTTTTGTTACACCTTGTATATAATATACACCACCTTCGGATGTTTTCTAGCGTAATCTATGTATATCTATTTGTGTACATTAATTATTGATATTATAAAGGGAATCGATCATATTTTATTAATGATTGTAAGATTTAAAAACATTTAAGATATCATATACTTAATTGCAAGAAAAACACAGGTGCAAGAGGCATGGTAACAAAACCTTTAGGTAAAGGTTACACTTACACTCGTTCAAAATAATATAGAAATCATCTTTGTCGAAAGTCATGGATTACACATTTTGTAATTTTTTGACGCGCAATATATCGAAAGCAATGCGATCACAACATAACGCTCCGCACGATACACAACGTGTACTAGTGACGAGTGCGCTCGGGCAAATCTAGTTTTTATTTACATTGCAGCTTTAGGTATAAATGAGTAATTATGTTTTTTTTTATTAAAAATCACGTTGAGATGGAAAATTCATAAAAGATCAGCGGCAATTCCAACTGTGGGGGTCTAGAATCATGAGTAAAACCCATAGTTTTCGTTACGATGCTACTTACAACCTATATTAGTTAGGAATGAACCGCATTTTATAAAAAGTCCTGCCAGTGTCTATTCCTAAAAATGCGTAAAATTTTACCTTCCTATTGTTTTACCCATATTTAGATAACTAACAATATCTTTTGCGACAGCAAATCTCGGAGTACAAGAAACTGGTTAGACAGGGAGCCGATCCCGATGTTTATATACAAAAATGCAGGAATAAGAATCACTCATTCAGACCTCACAATACCAGAACTAGACAGCGACATTTATATTACAAGATCACCACATTCTGTATACCTATAGGTACAGTTTTAGAATAAGTACAATTGCATTCCTTATCCCAAATATTTACAGAATTGCGTCCAAACCTAAATACAGGCCAACCATCTACGGAATGAGAAGATTATAAACAATAAATCCCCAAACCGCAGGTCAGTAGGTAACTGAGCCAGTAAGAGTCGCGCTGACTGCCGCTCGAATCATCCGCCGCTTGTAAAATTCATAGACAATGATGGCGATCAGGGGCCTTACCATAAACTATTAACGCGAGAGCTTAATTAGCTACAGCGCAAATTTGGGCTTGATGAGAGTGGCGTAATGTTCCAATGAAGGTCCAGAGTTGAGTTGCATAAATAGTTCATAGCAAGGAGCAGGCCTCTACGAACGGCACGAGTTGGCTCAGAATCAATAGAGACGATCGGTAGAGTCTCTACCAATTAGCATGTTGATAGGCAAGTTGGTTACTCATTGCCATGCCAATTGATAGGTCCCTGTTAATCGGCCCTATTGAGTCAATCTCATACGTTCTCTACCTCTCATATATCTATGTTCTCTACATTGACGCGGACGGTCCGCGCTGACGACACCGCTTATGTCACATCGACTTCGATCATGCAGCTTGCATTGTATGTAAACTGGCGTAACCAAAGTGATGTGATGGCGTGTCCTGCGCGAGCTGGTTGCTTAGTCATATCTACTATTATTGATGTGAGTAAGTACTTAATCTATTTATCTTACACGCCATAACTAAATTATGTACATTAGTAATAATACTTTATCGATGATTATATCACTAATTAGTAGGTCAGTTACCTCGGCAGCGCTACATTTTGGTATGTCCAATAGCGCCTACCGCCGGACCTACCGCGCCGGACCTACCTTCAAACATAATTTTACTTTTTTAATACATATTTCGTTGAAAGCCGACTTCTTGTGTATAATTTGTTATTTGTTTTAATTATCGGTTTTTCTTACGCCAAAAATATAATTTCACACGAGTTCATTGTGATAGTACCCAGTCTTGTAAGCCCAACAGATTGGATTAACGTTAGCAGCTGTGAATGGTTCTGATAAATATAATTGAAAAAGACTAGGATTCTAGCCGCCTTGTCTGTCACATCAGAAGTTCAAAGATAAATAAATGCACGAATGTAACATCTAAAAAGTTTAAGTACTCTTATGCTAACAGGCATTCTGAATTCAGGCTTCCTAACTGGCCAGTTCTCTGAATAATAAACCAATTTTTTTAAGTATCTGTGTGACTTCTATTTGCTAAAGCAGAAAGACGTATCATATCATCGGGGAAAATAGACAAATTAAATTCAGCATCCTAGCTATTTCAGGCGAATGTGATACGCTCTTCAGTCCGTATAAGTACCATTGATTATGGTAATTATTTTCTCAATTTGTCACAAAAATTGGTATTAACCACTGAGAATCCAGCCTCCAACATCAATATATAACCTTGACTTCAGCTTATTATAATAATCTCAGTCGTTTAATCGATAAATATCGTCCATTCTGCACTCACAAAGCACCACATCATCACTAAAGGTTCATCTGGAATCACCGGTGGTTCACCAATATCGCCGGTGGTAAACCAGTATCGGCGATGATGGTTCAACGGTAACGGCAGTGGTTCACAGGTATCGCGTGTGGTTCACCGGTCATGGTTGGTGGGCGCGTATCGCATGTGTCAGAGCGCGTGCGCGTGCGCGTGGTGAGGGGGAGGTGGTTGCTGATGCGGGTGGGGCAGCGAGTGCGGGTTGCCCGCAGCGTGCTGACGACCCTGGGATAAAAAACCCAAGGTAAAATTGGTTGCAACATTATGAGACCGCTGGCCTAAACTCAACACTTTAATCAAGTATTTGAAATTGTCGTTATCTTTTATTTCTTTGTATGACGCGCTCAAATTAACACGTTGACTGCGTTAGGAGGTCTAAAAGAACTCTAACGTGACTTTCAGCTGGTGCGGCGCCGAAAATCGTGTTCTCCACCTCTGTGCGGGAGGTCGTAACTTCTTTATTTCTATGTGTTTGACAGAGACAAATATACATACCTACTTCCCGCTGCGAGTTTGATTCAATAATGTAATAAAAAAAATAGGAGATGGATGAGGTCTCTAACGCACTGAGTTGTAATAATATACATCTGTTGCGTGAAGAGATCTTTCGGACCTCCTAAAACACAGGCGTCATAGACGCAAGGAGCGGAGCGCGGGCGGCGCGGGCGCCGTTAGCTCGCGCTCAGTGTTGTTCCAATGTCGATAATGTGTACCTGCGCACTCCAAGTAAAAAAAATACGCTCTTATATTTTGTCAGCGTGGTAGCAAAAAAAGGCGTTGCACAGGCTGTCACAGTAAATAACGGCTTACATTTAGTAGCACAGATGCATCCAAAACAGCCAAACGAATAAATATGTGTATGTGTGTGTGTGTGTGTGTATGTACAACTATGTGTGCAATGCGATCAAAAAATGTGTTTACCATGCTTCAATGAGGAACATTTTTCTGAAATATATTTAGGTCACTATGTTTATTGAAATAAAACGAATTTTATGGATTATCATAATTCATCATTCACGGAAGGACAGTCACCATGGTCAGTCCTCCCGTGACCACGGTTGCTGTAAAACAGCCGAAACGACGGGAACGTAAAAAACAAATAATAAACACGATAAAATCCATAAGATTCGTTTTATTTCAATGTGTAGTATTCGCGTAAATAAAAGAAATCAATATTACTATGTTTAAATGATTACTTCATAAAAAGTTTAGCTATCGATAACTGGGGTTTTATTTTAATCCCATTACTAGTCACAACCCAAACGGATCTATCTTTAGTTGCGATGCGAGATTCAATGGATACCTAATTTTTTTTTCGTTATATCTCATAACCCACTTTTCATATCCCCATGCGTAGCAAACTTGAGATAGAACAGTTAATTCTCTATTATTTACAGAAAGAACATAGATTTTATCTTATTTTTTGATAAAGATATGAGTTTTTTTAAAATACCTTATTTTAGGAGATGGATTAGGTCTCATACGCACTACAGTGAAGCTCGGTTATGAGGTCGAATAGGTCTCTACCGCACTGGCTGAAAGTCCTCTGAAAATGGCACCGCACTCAACGTGTTAAGCAGCCCTCAAAGTTTGAGTTGCGTTTGATTATTGTGGTGTTTACAAACAACCATTTCAACTGAAGCTTTTTCGAGAACACAAAAAAATAATTTCCCGACGGAAAACTAAAGACTCACCTGTAAATATACATAGTAGTCATACGGCTGATGCAAAGGCCAACACCTCTGCGGGGGCACGGGGTACAGCGGTGGCACGGGGTACAGGGCACCGCCTCCCAGCTTGTTCCTCAGGATCCGGCTGATGCTGGACACGGAGGGCACGTTGTACTTGTCACAGACCCCGTCGGCCAGGAGTCTGTCGCGGATCTCCCACGCAAAGATGCCGGGGTCCTTCGCTTTTAGCTGCTTTATGTATGACACCACCTAGGAAGAGGGCCTGATATTATTGGAAATACTGTACACGGCTCGTTCCAATCGAGCATAACTTGATTGGCAGTATTCATGATATAATGGTCGTAGCCAGGGTTTGCTTGAGAGTGGGACATAGCAAGGAGACCGGAATTGCACCAGCATCAGCTTTTCTTCGTTTAAAAATCTCACACCAATAGAAACTTGCCCTATCCCTGATAATGTCATCGCTCTCAATTGCTTTAGAGGCACAAAACTTCTTGATTTTATTAGTATGCTCATATTTTCGCCTCGATTCCATGAACCAGTGTGGTATAGCTGCTACCCCACGGAGACTACGCCGATGCATGATATAATAATGTCTCTCAAACGCGATTTTCCATTTTATTGTTGAAATTTTAAGGTTTCTTTACCTTGGGTGTGGTAACTCTGGGTTTCGATCCTCCTATGGCTCCAGGCAGTATGGACCCGGTCTCGTGGTATCTCGCCAGGATCTTGGAGACACAGCCGTGGGACACGCGTAGCTGCCTGCTGATATCACATGGCCTGGGGAGAATATTTACATTGAAATAAAACAAATTTTAAGGATTTTATCACGTTTATTTTATGTCTACGTTCCCGACATTTCGGCAGCTTTACAGCAACCATGGTCACGGGAGGACTGAGATGTTTAACGTCCTCATGTCATAGTTTAAACTGCCTGAATATTTAGTTGTTTTTTGCGGTCCGATCTACGCAGAAAGTGCTCACAGTGTGTTAAGGTCTTGCAATGGTGCGCTTGTTTTAAGGATTTAATTATATAAACTACTGGATCCCAAGTCGGTGGTAGCACCCAGCCATCTATCTTATTGCAATTATGATGTTTTTTTTATTTATTTCAATGGCTTCACGTATTCTTGGTCGAAATCAGTGTTCCTTAAAATTAGTTTGATTTCAATGTGTAGCATTCGCGTAAATTTAAGAAATCTGATTTTTTACAATAAGCACAAGATGCCAAAATAATCTATGCACTTTAGGTACTTTTGCAAGCACGAAATACGAGTACTGTATTTACTATATGATAATAAGTGTTAAGATAATTACATACGTCAATTGCACTGATAAGCTTCCCTCTCGCGGTTAAACATTTAATTTACTATGCCGTTATCACAAGTTATATAATTATTAACTGTCTTTGTTGTAATGTAAACACTGTTTTATCTACAAACTCTACTGCCCCTTCTCAATAAGTATACAGTCGCAGCCCATTTAACAAACGTAGGGGTCTATTTATATTGTGGTATGCGGGCTTCATAAACTTTACTCCAATATTCTTTTTGCAACGATAATATAAAGCTTGTTTTAAAAATAAGGGCATGTCTTGTAATACTTCTGCATATTTTCCTTGGTCGGGCGATATTGATAACCCATAAATAGGTAGTTTTCATGACCCAATTTGACAATATTCTAATTTAATCGAGTAATATTTGATGTCATCCGCAATAAAATTACAACTAGGGTTCGTCGTAAATATAGGTCATGGTTACCGGCAATATGCAATTCTTATGACCCAATTACGTATTTCGTGTGTAGCTGAAGCGAAATAGTCATCTGTAACCGAGATTCGCTGCCCTGAAATCAGGTTTGCAGCCACTAACTCAAGCATTGCAACGCTTGTATTACGTACACACTGGACTGGGGCCGGTAGCAGTATAATTATAATTATTTATAATCAATATTAAACATCTTTCACTTGGGCACAATAATTTGTGCTTATCACCCAAAGTACGCTCTTACCAGGATTTTAGCACCCTGGAATATTGTGCCAACATTTGGATGCAGAACTAGTTCTAAAAGTGGCGGAGCTATTCCATTTGTGCCACGTTGCGCACCGGTGGGACCCAGAGTCTCATCCTTCCATACAGGGATCAGCCGAAAGACGCCCACTGCTAAACATACGCCTCCTCTAATAACGTCTGCACATCAAGGTCCTCCACCACTAGCATCTACCGGCTATCTGAGACCCAGAACCTAGGGCTTGTGAACTCCCTTCTGATTCCATTTGGGTCTGGTGTGAGCCTACGTCTGGAGTTGTGCCGTCACTCACCTGATTCCCAGCTGCGCCAGCTCCACGATCCTCAGCCTCACGGCGTTGGGGAGCGGTCTGCCGTTGACGAACACGCCGCCCAGCTGGTTCACTTCGCCGTACTGCTGCCCGCTGCCACCCACGCCGGGGTTGCCCATGCCAGCTGACGTGTGGTCTGGGGGCAAAGGAAAATGTTCTTTATTGTTCGCAGATTAGATATTAAAAGTTCGTCCTAATTTTGTGTATAGACGGCGTGATTTAAAAACTGTATAGGTTTACCCTTTGAACCGGTTTTAGTGATGAATGAGAATGAGGAGTCTGAAATTCGACATGATAATTAAAAAAAAATGCTTACAATGAATCACAATTGTTGTTCTGTTGGGAACAAAATGTATTTTTTCAAATCATATCAATCCACTAGAAAAGCGCAGCTTCAAATGTTTGTGTATACCCTTTTTTAATCACGCTGTATTTAAGTGTATATAGTACTTGCTAAAATCATATAAAAAATGTTATCATGTATTACAAAGCATTTATCCTACGTCCTACAGAAGTGTTCTAAATTACTAATTCGTGGAATATGTGATGACGTCACGACTCGCGACCCGATGTCGCGACACCCGACACCACGTTTGATGTCACCACCGACACTGGTTGTGGCCTTTTTGTGACGTCATCTGACACCGGCCCGTGTAGCTGTGTTGCGGTGGCATTAAAATTGGCTTGTTAAAATGATTTTTGAGTGGTGTTGATATTTAATTCACTGTTTTAGTTTCAGTTAAGAGTATGGTCTAAGTTGACGCTTTAGCTGAATGAAAGATAGCGGGTAATGGAGAGGTTAGTTGGTATGAAAATTCTATTCGAACATTTTTTTATAGTCTGTCTACGATCGGAAATGTAGCAACCCTTGTATTATGGGTACAGCTTACAATGGAACTGAGGTGATTTCAGTATATCTAAGCGGGAACAAAACCCGCAGCTACCTGGAGTGAGCTGAGCAAACCAACTAGATCAAGCTGTTATAAATCAACGAAGGTGTAGCATCGTAGGTATCTCTAGAACAGATGAAAAGACATCAACGCGATTTTTTGTTTTCTGACTGGTGTCGTCGTAGCGATGTTTGATGGCATTCGCTCTACATATACATGGCGCATTAAATTAAATTAGCAACGATGGTGGCTCTGCGCATGTCTAATTGTATAAATCGGCATCGGCATTTCATTCTTAAAAAAGAAATACGTCGTCTAAATCTTAAATATGTTTTCAGTGTATAATGTGAAACTATTTCCACAAAGAGCTATTTCAATGATACAAGCATTTAAAAGCCAGACTAGGCCTAAATAGATACCGCTCCTCCATTCCAATCAATGGAATTGGGGGAAATTAAAAAACCACGTTACATTATTTTCATCCATCGACTGAAAGCCGTCCACAGAGACATACCTCCCCCAATGACGTCACACATCACGGTTCCAACGCAACTCGCACCCATTGTTAGACCATAGTCAAATTATATTACATGGACTACATCCCTTACAAAATCCTGACAAAAATCTTTAGGTCTCAAACTTTTCTAGAATGCGCGCCAGCTAAGTCTGTGCGCGGCGAGAAATGAAGCTTATTTTTCTAAGAGCTATTAGGGTCATAATGCAGTGTAGAGTGTTAACGGTGGCCTCAGTCGTATTCATTCCAATACACATCAAATGCCTTTATGACATGCCATACCTGTCACAAGACTGTAACATCTTTACACGTAACAACAAATGGGTGACATCGGAGATGTGTTGAGTATATACCTACTCAGTCAATTCTCTTGTCGGAGTGATAAAAAACATTCATCACAAGGAGAGGGGTCGAGTTGTAATTAGTAAGGAGACTTAACTAATGAGCGTTCGTTGAAGTAATATTTTCAGTTTGAAAAAATAAGACATTTTAGCTTATAGACGTGCTGCTTACTTAAACTAAAATTAAACGCTTAATATTGATGTTTACCCAGCTATTCATTTATTGACGACCTGATTAGCGCAGTTGGTAGTGACCCTGCTTTCTGTGCCGAGGGTCCCGAGTTCGAATTCTGGTAGGGACAAGCTTTGTGTGATGACCACGAATCTTTGTGACCAAAGTCATGGATGTTGAATATTAGTAAGAATATAAGTATTATGTACGGTACTCACAATACAAGGGTTGCTTAGTGTGGAACCGTATAGTTGTTTGTTTGGCGTTATTATTATTAGTTATTCTTGACTGGTAGATGTGCACCGCAGTTCAAACATATTTTGGTGCTGGTTTAATAGAAGAAGAGGCTATTGACATTAAAGTGGGCACATTCGTCTTCAATCTGATGGGTTTAGGCCACCACCCTGACTCGAATAATATAATAATAATAATATTTATTTCCATAAGCATGATTACAAATTAAGCGGTTATATTGCGGTCCCAAACTAAGCGTAAGCTTGTATCTTGGGAAGAAGCGGGTTGGCAACTTCACACGTCTTTTGAGTGTAGAGCAAGCTAGCTTTCTCCTCATAGTAAGTGATAATCATTATTGAAAATGAAATGGATGATAATTAGATTCCGAAATACCAAGAATTAATTAAAGACCGGATTCAGTCGCAAAAGAAGCAAGATTATCATCCAATTTAACCAATGGGGCGTTGTGACTGCCCCGCGGATTGACAAGTACAGTCCGCCAAATAAACGAGAGGCCATGCATCACGCGGCCCGCCCGTCGGCGCGGCTTGCAAATTAGTTAGCCGCTGTACAAAATGCTTGAGTGATGTGACACCGTCGGTCTGCGCGCGGGCGCACGAAGCGTCGCAAAAAGGTGCCCTAAAATAGTGTTACATGTTTATTTATGGGAGTGTACTTTAGATTAATTCAGATAATGGGTGTTAATTTCGCAACGGTTTAGAAGCTGTTCGAAAGTCTCTATATTATTTTGAACTTCTAGCAGATACGAGTTTCATATAGTTTAGTGGCTTTATATGTAATTCAAAAGGAGTGTGTTTTGTTGAAACTTAATGGATAGTTACAATATATTTACAATCATCCCTTCAGATTTTTTCGTGAATTTGTTTCGTCGTCATTCCATTCTAACTCGATGTTCCTATGTTGTGGGAATCACAGGGACATTCACTTGTATTGATATAGTACTTTTTTAACCAGCAACCCAAGCCTGCCTAACCGTTCCTTCTAACATACCCATAACAAATTACTGCTCAAAAATGCATAATACCTTTTTAAAACCATCGAGTTCTTGTCTGTTCTTCTCCATTGGAACGGCATTCCGAACGGGTGGTAAAGATTGTAGCTTATTTCGTGACAATTTCGACGATTCATAAGTACTGTACGTACGCATTTGTTTACAGGAATAAAAAATATTCTGATTCTGATGATCCTAACGATAATTTATATTTGTGATTTATCTGATTTGGGATGAGTTTGCCTTTCACAAATTTAACCCCAAATTTATAGAGGAAATAATGTAAGTTTCTATAAATCTGGGGTTACATTTTGAGGATCTATCTATGTTAAACCAGGTAATGACAGCATGGAACCATATCTACAATTATTATCTAGAAACAAGAGGTATTTTTACTTATTATAGCGAAAAATGTACCATCCCATGTGCACTTGGCAACGTAAAGTATGCTCAGAATGCGTGAACAAATGGCACATTTCAAATAATTATGTCATCGCTTGTGAATTGTCGCATTGCACAGCCGCGCGCCGTAATATCGGTAAAATTACGAGAAATCCACGGCGCGGTCAATAATTTGTCATAATTGTTATTTATTCGACACATCCAGGAGTAATAAATGAATACAATTTATTAGATTTAATTCCAACGGTTAGGATTTTTGAGAATAATTCTCTGTTTTATTTTTAGCTGATTTTGCATATCGTGCCTGCGCCAATGTTGCTGCTATACCTTTGCTATTTCATCCATTTATATAAATTTGCAACTTATGTAAGTAGTTACATAACGTACAAACTATAATTATTAGGTAAGTACCCATTTATATTAAGAACGAAACGTGAACTCGACCACGTTGTAAAAGTTTTTAAACTTTATGAAGGTATAACCTTGCTGTAATTTCGTCATGACCTTTGCGCTCGTCACTTTATTAGCTAATGAGATAATATATTCATGTTTCAGTTTGAGTATTCATGTAGGTTACCGTCGTCGCATGGGCACACATCATAGCAATGGCAGTACCCGTGGGCGGGGCGGGCCACGGCTGGGCACATGCTGCCCACACTTGCCGCGCCCGGGGCCAACAATAGACTTGTAATAAGTTTTTATTTTCTTCTAATGTCGTCTACTATAAAAAGTCAGGACTCATTTAGCTATGTTGGCTATTAAAACATCTGCCCGAAATAAGGATCTAGTAGTTCAGTCAGACTATTGGTTTAGGATTATTGGTTGTGGCATCTCCCTGGAAAAATATGTCTTCATAAGTTTCAAGCTTTTGCCAATTATCTACTCAACAGCTTCGTTTTTATAACTCGATTCGTCCATTTTGCTATTTACCCATATTGCAGTTTTGGGTTTTCAAGTCTCTGAAAATTGAATGTAAAGCCTCCACCACGAGTCTGTTCCTGCCGGGTTTTGAATCTTTCCCCACATAGATATAGAGCTTGGTGATCATAGACGTATTATTCTCCCGGGTGATTGATTTCTACCACAAATGATAGATATGTCTGGCAGTCGCCAAAACACTTTTTAGTAGGAACGTATTTTTTTCATCGTTGAACATTGTTAGAATAATGTAATATGCAAAAATAGCGGGCGGCGGGCGTCACGGCTGCGCCGGCGCACGTGTGGCGGTTTTTGCGCGTTCCACGAACGTCCGCGATACTTCAGAGCTGTCAACCGCCGAACACATCAAAGGGTTACCCACAACAAATGTTACATTGTCGAAATATTCCACAAAATAAGTTTGTAGGTATAAATTGGTACACCCATACCCTAATATTTATTTCTGTTGTAGCTACAACGATTTTTTGTCCACCAATCTATAATTAAGAATTAATGTATGTAGCTATAAATAGATCTGAACGATAACAGTTTATGTGACTTGTCGATATTGATTTAGTGTTTATCAATATAGATATAGTAGGATGGTAGCTTGACGAAGCGAACTGTGTTAATTAAACGTATGCCTATATAACGTTATGATAAATGGGTGCTTCCTGATCATGATTGGGATCAAAGACATACAATAGATCATTAATACCTGCCTTCCTATTGGTACACTAGCGCTGTATATTTTTTGTTTCAAGATTTCTCCGGTTATGAACAAATTATAATAGTCCCGAAGGTTGTGCTAAGAGTGGCGTATTGATATTATAAATCACTTGACTTATTTTTCCATCAAGTGTCATGTAGTAATTCTGTTGCGCGCTGATTTGTCGGATGCTGTTATATGTGAGAGATATTTACGAGAGTGAAGAGTGGAGACAGAGTGTTTGATATAGGAGATGGCGATCAACATATTAGCGGGTCGGTATTAGTAGTGTTGTGCCTAGAGTGATATCGAAATATTCCCTATTATGTAGAAGGAATGGGGCGGGGGGGGCATGTTAAGCTGGCTGTTCCATCGCTGATTCTTACATATATGACACTCGACATGGATAGCCAGAAGCTTGCAAAATTCCGACAACTGATCTTACGAGGATTTATTGCATTCACTCCGTGTTAATAATGAGGTTATTTATCATGCTAATCTACGGGCAACCAGAAGTCGAAAATAGCAACGATGCCACAAAATGGCCAAGTCACAGCTGTAAAATGCCGTTTCATCAGCATTCGATAAAAAACCATATTATTGATACACGTATTATTTTTATCGATTAGATGTCGATACACAAAATACCCAACAAACTAAATATTATATCATATCACACAGATGTGATTCTATCACTATTGTTCAAACGATCTCCAATCAGAAATGCACAATGATATAATTAATTCGATTATCGATAAGATATTCCATCTTATCGATATTGAGTTGAATTCACATCATGTCACTAGTAATATGAAATGGAACGTTCTTTGAAATTTACTAATTAGTCGTAGAAAGGGACGGGTACATTCGAAACGTGATACGATAGAATGAGTAAACGCATCACGAGGCGGGAAACATCTTTCTTTCGACGACTAATTTACGATCCCCCTTTGACACTCCTCCGCTGACAGTTACTAGTGTTTTCGGCGAATATAACGCATTCATTAATTCGTGCGAGACTTCAAATGTTTTATATCGCCCAAAATACATTGCTACTGCCATTTAAAAGGTCCCGGTGTGTTGGACAACAAAGGAGGCAATGGTTCGTTAAAATTGCGACGCGCTCGCTCTAGCCCTTTGTGGAAACTGTAAATTTCATAATACGTGTCGTTTAGTGCGCTTTGCGGTAGGAGCGATTAATTAATTGCCGTTTCTTTTAAGTCTATAACTGCTGAATGGCTCTTGATGAGACTATTTTCGACAACTTTGATATCGTGTTGAAGTTCATGGGTTTAAAATTAGGCGTCTTTCTTCTGCAGTTTTTTTCAGAGTTGGGATAGAGTACTTATAGTTCTCGACAAAAGAGATTCCGCTAATAAATGTAGAGAATTAATACTATATCATATCCCATTTTTGCCGAAATCAAAAAGGAGGATGTTCTCAATTAGGTTCTATTTTTTTATGTTAGTTACTCCATTTATGAAAATATTTAATTATTTGAAAGGATATACTTCTAGATTAGTCCCATTTGTTTGACACCAACTTCAAATTCGTTTCAAATTTGATTTAGTTAGGCAAAATAGATTTAAAGATTAGATAATTTTTTGCTTTAACATATTTAGAGACGGTTTTCTTTTTGTAAAATAGACTTTTAATGGTAAAGCCTCCCCTAAGAACTTCCTCAGGTCAACGGTTCTCGGCCAGTCGTATCCAGGAGGCATTTTGAGACCCAAGCCGCTTATGGGTCAACCTTTTGGAGAGTGATCACATTCTGGGATACTCGGGGTGCGCGAATATAAGGGAACGGATCAAGAATTATGCCGCATTTCATGTTGTTATTAGAAATTATTGGACACAGATTGACCGATTAGATTTGTCGGGTTCACGCCGCAGCGGCACAGGCTATACACCGTTTGTTGAAAGGCGCATAGTCTTGTTAGCGTTATCGCCGCAATGCACTGTGGCGGATGGAAACGCAACTGTTTACGAGCGGTTTAACGACGCCGGCGCTGGCGCGGCCGCGGCCAATCAGCGCCCTGCGCGCGCGCAACACTAATCAACTTTCTATTATTTGCGTTAATATTTGGATGATGTTTATTGTATAAAAGGGTTTAATGTTTATAGAACAGGAAGGGTATGAAAACTGCTTTCATTAATCTCGTCATCTGGTGTCTCATTTATGGAAGGGTCACTCAGGAAGATTGTGATTCAAGCAAGCAAGCGTCGTAACGAAAACTGATACCACAGATTCAACTCAAGATTCTGGACCCCACAGACTTGGAATTTCTTCATCTTTTCATGAATTATACGCATTTTTTTCTGTATTCTTAAATTGATTTTAGCATGAAATAATAATAAAAGTCTATCTCAAAGATATAAACTTAAAACGGCGATGTAAATTAAGCTCCAGCGCGCTCGTCACTCGCACGAGTCGGGTATTGTGTTGTGATCGCGTGGTTTACGATACATTGCACGCTCAAAAATTACAACATTTGTAATTTTGCATGCATTATGTGTAATCTTAACCCAATGTTTTCTTTACCATGCCCCTTACACCTTGTATAATTGGATCTCCATTTGAAATTAGAAAAGAGTGGAGTCAGCTCTTTTACGTAAATCAGATTTCAAACGTTTTATCAGTTAGAATTTCACGTCACTCTTAAAAGCATCATAACATCGATATAATTAACACACTAATTAGTAAACCAATTCTCACTATATCCATTACAGATTTAGGTAAGCGGTGAGTGTGTTGCGGGCTGCGCGGGCGCCGATATCGTTTCATTACATACGCATTTGATATGCGTATGAACAACGATAACCGTTTCCGCGTACCTCTGTCACGCATTGGGATCAATGCCAAAGTGTCATTCCTATTTAAAAATGTTTCGTTGGTTATTATATAAAACTAGACGCTTTTACCGCTATAGATAGCTTTACTCGTACGGTCTTTACCGCGTGATTCGGAATTCCTGCGGGGAACAGCGCGTATTAGGCACCTAGACAAGAAGTAAGTACACGATCGGATAGAGTCACGGACGTGAATGTTTTCCGCATGAGGATCACAATTAACGGATAAATAATCACTCGCGATTGATATTTTTTTTTTACTCCTGCCTTTTTCCTTTCGATTAATTTCGTTGCAGGTTCCAGGACAGTTAACTTTTCCCCGGGACTCGCCGAGGATCAAACCTCGGTGTCTTCGGTGGCCATCGCTGTCGATCCTGGCTTACAGGAGAAACAGTGGGAGGAATGTGTGGCGAGGCTAGTCCCTTAAATTGAATAACTCGCGATTACGCGTGCGAGCGTTCGCGTGTTCAAGCGCACGCACTCCAATGGCCTGTAAAGGAACGTGTTGAGTACAAGCGGCTATTACGAATAGGTTTTACCTTACTCTCTCTCCGCGTGTATCTGAAGAGCGTGTCCTGTCTCCGATTCCAGTACATATTGATCTTTCTTGTACGAACATAACGTTTCGTTATAAGTATAAAATAATTATTAACACATAAACAACCAAAAGTTGCGAAACTATGTCACGAGTGTTTGAACGCACGCACACACGTTACCGCCCAATCAGCGCGCGTCGTTTGCCGCGCCCGCCCAGAGTTAAACAACCTTCGGACATTTATTACTACATTTGTATAGAACCTCGTTCAGTAGGTATGTAAAGTAGTATTTGATCGGTCAGTTGATTTAACGTAGTTTACGTGGTCAGTTGAATTGAAAATTACTTATTCGGTGCTAAAACTTGCATTGTAACAGGTAATATGAGATCGTTGTTATGGCAATAGGATTCTCCTCTATTTTACCCTTTAAATTGTGACCAAATGCTATCAGCCTATGCCTACGGCGAATACAGGCGTGATGTTCTAGATTGTCCAAAGTGCTCTCAAAACTAATAACTACTAATAACCGAGAAGCCTCAGCACAACCTTCCTTCTCCATCAAAATCTCAAAATATTTATATTATTAACCCATAATTTGACATTCCCCACGTCAAGTAGCAGGGGGACCACACAGCGCGACAGGCCGCCGACAAACGGGACCGCTAGGCAAACAGTGGCTACCGCCACCCGCGGCCGCTCCCGCACAACTCATCTGAAGAGGCCTTAGCTCTCAAGAGCCTTGCCTGGTTAATGGCAGTAGGCTCCGAGGGCGTGATCGTTGTTTTTAGTTAGGAAATCTAAGTAAACCAGCAGTTTGTAAATCAATAAATTGGAATAATATTTGATTGAGTGAAGCTACCCGCGGGCATTACAGCGCTACTGCGGCGGCATCGGTCATAAACCTATTTTTAAATTGAGGACTTAGTAGCAATTTCTTGTAGTTTCGTCAGCGCCTTCAAGTAAGTTCAAATACTTGTAAGTATTAGAAGGGGTCTCATGTCTATAGTTTAAATGCCAGAGTTAAACCGGGACTTAGCTTATGAGGGCGGCTGCTTATACCATTAAGCTATTGACGTTTCAAGTATCAAATAAGTGCAAACAGTTGGCTTTGGCTTGGAATATTTTCAGTCTTACAAAATTGTGTGCAGAAAAATCAAAAACTAGTATAGTTATATTAGACGCAGGAGTAGGTACTAGTACGGTACGGTACGGGTACCACAAATATGCTATTCCTATTAGATTCCAATAAGGGTTTCAATAGTCGTAAGGCTACTTTATTCTGACACTCATAATAATCAGCATAGCTCTATTCGAAGCAACTGAATATTCTCACTACGTATTCTCTGAACTACTATAAGCAATGACTTATGACTCAGACCGCTCTACACCCAAATTAATGATAACCAAAACCATATCGGCAAACACCATCATCTGCCCCTTGTTAACCCCTATAAACGATGTCAAAGTCTTCCACCGCCATCACTCATGGGGTACTAATTATCACCACGGGGCACGTGCCGTAGAGCCCATTAAGGCGAAGGTATCTTGAAAGCTTGAGCATGAATTAACGAACACAGACTGGGCCCATCACTATATTAGATATACTGAGTTAGTAGCTATAAGTATGTACTGCTTTGTTTCAGTAAAAATAAGCTAATATAATATCGCCAGACCACCACACCAACTGTACGATCCCACACTAAGTAACGCTTGTATTATATGTACTGTATAATGGACTGAGGTCGAACTAAGTATATAATGCTTATATAGATATTCGTATTGTTTACCGTTAATACTTACAAACGTAAAGTAAAATGAAATTTTGGTACACCTTGGATCAAGTCCTAAGCTGATAAATTATTATACTTATTTTGAATGAAAACTGCAAAATTATTCTACAATGTTAAATACTAGTTTCTTTACTAGCGAACCTCGAAAACCATCCCCTTAAATGTTTGTATCGCAAAACCACCAGTGCGACCATTCCAAGATATAACAATTTGTTATTCTGAGGCATGTTTACGGGGTGTTTGTGTCGATATTTTTGGATATCCGCGGGGACAGCTGGACCTCCGGTTCGAAGGAATGTTCACGGGGATTGTTTCTGGTTGTAATGGGGGTCTAGGACATGCTTGGAGGCATTCGGAGGGTCAATTAGTCTTTAGACGAGAACGTAGATTTAACATTATTGGCATATTTTATGTATATAAGTATTAAGAGGACAAAAGATATATATAAAGCAGATTACTCGATATTTATATATAAAACAAAGTCGTGTTAGTTACGCCATTTATAACTCAAGAACGGGTAGACCTATTTTGATGACCGTTGATTTTTTGATTTGTCTCCGCCCCGAATAACAGAATAAATATTAAAACATGAAAAAAAAAATTATGAAGATAATTAATTTTCTCATACATTTGATACTGAGGCGGTACAAAGTTCGCCGGGATAGCCAGTTTTATTTTAAAAAAGTAAAATTACTCTCATGATATACACATTTATTTTATACACAGACGCGATTGGTATGAATTACTCGTTAATCATTTTAAATATTTTACACTATTTATTTATTATTGCATATAAACTATGTAAATTTTCAATGTCCCGTTGTGCCCGTGCATCTGTCAAGACAGTAGCCCACTGGCGGGGGTGATGCGGTGGTGGCAGGGGGGACGTGTTTGCAGCCATTACGCTGTTGACACGGCGCGGGCGCAGCTAATGCGTGCGCAAACAGGCGAAGATAACGGGCCCAGAGGCACGGCTATGGGCCGAACAGGTAAATTGCTATAATTAGAGGTGTATATGCAATGTGGTTTATCGGCGCGGAATGAACCTTTGATTTAGAAATTTATAAAATCCTGATAAGTGGGGACCAAAGTCAAATCAATTATTTAGTGTAGAGATACAGGGGCACTTACCTACATATTGTCATTTGACCTCTTTCCCTAACTCTACCAACAGGATCAGAACGCTACTTGACGTTTTTACAGTAATTTTTTTGCAAACGCGACGTGGACTTTAAACTTTTATGTGCTTACTAAGATTGAAATTTACGTTCATAAGTCACGCTTGTGAAAACATTAACCCACAGAATATGAAAGGAAGGACAAAAGGTTTTAGTAAGTGTTTGTCACCTACAGCAGCCCCAACGACTAGGTATAATTACTTAATACTTAATATTCATGCACTTAACTATATAACATAAATAAATATCGCAAGACGAACACATCACCTAATACGGTCCCGCACTAAGCAACGCTTGTATTATGGGTACCGTACTTTGGACTGGGGGCCCAATATATATTACTTATAAAGATATTAAACATCCATGACTCAGGCACAAACATTCGTGCTCGTCACACAAAGTTTGTCCCTACCAGGATTCGAACCCACGAAAGCAGGGTCACTTCCAACTGCGCTCATTAAGCCATCAACTATCGCTAGCGTCTATGTTATCTATATTATCCAGAAGTCTAGGCATCTAACCAATAATACAAGTCCCTACGTTTTTACCGATTTTTTTTCCGGTAAAGTTCGTTATTTGCTTAAAAATACCTGTTTTAGTCGTGGGACATCAATGTTTGGGTTCGGTAGTCGGGTCGTGAGAGCAAATACCATTCGGAAGTGATTTGCTGTGTGGGTGGTGTTGTCCGGGAGGAAATCTTAAAGCTAATTGACACGGCATTGCAATTAGAAGACGCGTCGGAGAATAAATTAGATTAATAGAACTTTTTTTAACTTCTTAAGTCTGCTTAGCCGCTCCTACATTGTTCTCACATACCCATAACAATGTAGCTCACAAATGTAAAAGATCTTTTTACGAACAGCAACCATGGGTTTCGTGCCCGTTCTTCTCCATAGGAACGGCATTCCGAACAGATGGCAAAGTTGTAGCTTAGCATTGTGTAAGTTTTTTGACGATTCATAAAATATTCAGATTCTAATATACAAGTACGGGTGTGGTGGATGATCTAACATTAGATTATGATATAAGCATGCAAGTATCAAACATGTGACGTATGCACCTGCGAGTCGCAAGAGTCGCTGGACCTGTTATATTGTTGTTATAATTGGGTAGCAGTGGTGAAGATCCATACATCAAGACACATGTCGGCTCGTCATTCGAAAAAAAAATTGGGTAGGTACCGATTTTTTTTTTGTATCATGGAAACCGACTAGAATCTAGTCGGTTTCCAAAATACCAGGCTTACCTAGATCATTTTTTTAGTCTTCGTCCCACCTAAGTACTTATATTCGGTTACAAATTTAAACCCACCGAAAAGGAAACAAAATACGATTAGCCAACGAACAAATCGGCGCCGCACTAATCCCGATTTAAGCTTGAAAAGAAAGTATAATCTTTATTCTACTAGCGATGAGGTACATTTTGCCATAATCCCATAAAATGGGAGCGAATTTGGTTCGTAGCAAACATTGACACGGTACAAACATGTCTAATTGACAGGATACTGTCGCTTTATTTGGTGTTTGGTTCCGTACTAGGACTTCTGTTCGGTATCGAGTTACAAGAGTAATCCGTAATATCCTAGTTATTAGTATTATACACATAGGTATACTTCGACGACTTCTATGTAGTCGCAATTTGCATTCTGAAACTCTGATTGAATACTATACAAACATGAAAAAAATTTAGTTAATACCAAAAAGAGCAACTATGGAGTTACGCGCCCTTTCTTATGTATAGGAACGGCATTCGGAACGGGCGGTAAAATCTTAGCATACCTACGATTTTGTGGAATTTTTGACCATTCAAACAAGTACTGTAATGGTATACATTATATTCCGATTCCAATTTCATGTTAGTATTTTATCACCGTAACGATAAGTACGATTTTTTACGATTTTTTTTTACCAACATTATTGTTCCTGCCTGTAGATACGATCTAGTTAGTATACTTGTATGATAGTTATGTGTCCATAGACTGGTGGATGCGTAGGTGTGCAAAATGTTCGGTAGCGATGATCTGTTTGAGATGCGCCTGCGCCGGCCGGCGGGCGACGGCGGCGACGGGCGAGCCGCCGCGACACAAGCAAACATCGAGATGAACAAACAGACAATCGATCCTGTGTTTATTCCGTACAGACAGAAAAAAATATTTAAAATAATTTACTTATTTAGTTATAATAATTTCGGAAGGGTTACACGCAGTCACACTGTACTTAGCATACCTATTCATTCCACATTTTGTGAGCAGAATACGCAATCCTTGAAGCATCTTCTTGTCAATATCCTATAGTCTCGGAAAACTAATCCAATGTCATTTATTGTCCAATAAATAATTCCTTTGCCATGCGATCTAAAACTACCTACTGGGAGTTATGTGTATTAAAACAAAAAAGAAGTATATACATATGTAGGGATATTTTTTTCCCCTGGCTCTTTAGCTGGCGAGCCCCTCTTGCTTCTTGTACCTACTCTACACGGTAGTCATCGGATTTCGTAATACGCAATGGTTAACTTCATAGTTTCTTTATGGTAACATTTAGATGTCAAATCTGTGAGCACTCAGACAAAAAAAAGGAATGCTTCACATAATTGAAAAATATATGTGTTAATTGCTTGTTTATTGCAATGCCAGGAAATTGTACTTTACCGGCTTTGATGGAACCTACCCGGCCTACCAGACCCCGTTATTATAATCTCAATTGGCGCTCGTCAAGAATATCGCAATCGCAATTCGTGTAGGCCACAGGTTTTAACATTTTCCTTATACTCACGAGAAACTGTTCATAATTAATTTAATATTTACATTTTATGTATTAAAAGTGAACAGTTAAAATATGACACATGAAAACAAAAAGTAGGGATGGTACAACACGTTGGTAAGTAGGTATAACTACGACCGTCTGCCTTAGAAAGTTTATTTTAAATAAAAAAAAAAAAAAATCTCGTCTCGTCTTCAATAAACTAAAAAGCAAAAAATAATTCAATCTTGAAATCTACCTTGTCTAACTAAATCAAAAATTTAACGAATGTGAAGTCATCCCATGATCAGACCAATTTGTAAGCAAAATGGGACCAATGCTACAGCCACGTTGGCTAGTCATTGACACGTATTTGTAGAGTTACTACAAATATAGACCCTACTGATCTGGAGGCAAATTGTGTCGTTCGAAGAAGCCTTTAGTGAAATGTGACCCTTGCGCTGTGAGGATCTACGCCCAGCTAGCAGTGCGTGGGACATTTATAGGGCTGATAATTATTAACGAAAGCCTACATGTTCAAACTATTGTAGAGCTTGCCGTGTACTTGTAATTAGCGAGTGGTGCTGCGCTGCGTCGCTCGTGGCTCGTGCGCCCGCGCGGATAACCCATCGATAACCGCTGATTATCGCCGACCCCGCCCGATACGCACATCGATAACATGCCGTTTACGTTCACGGCACTAGTAAGGGCAAGTACCTCCTAGTACCGCATCGTAAAGAGGTCATTTAATGAAATGCTTTAAATTTACAAAGTATTACTTCGACTGACCTATTTTTTCATTATTTATATAATTAAACTAGCTTTAGTCCGGGTCTCAACTCGCGGTACACTATGAAGCTTAGCTTATACCTAGCTCTCAGAGATAGGTACTATAGATTCCTGTAAGCGAAAGAACGTTCACAATCAGATCAGTAATCTAACGGTTAACAAACTTTAACCGTTAGATAAATGGATTGTACCGTCAATCAACGATTCTGTTGGTGGTGTTTCGTAATTCTAATCCGTTGATACTCATCGGTCTATGTTAAATCCGGCCATGTCTTTGCTGGTTATATCGTCACCGTTGTCTTAGTCAACGGTATATAGAGGCCGTACCGATGCTTAAAGTGGCGGTTACCAGTGGTAGTAGCTAACGCCTTTTTTTTTTTTTTTTTTTTTTGACGGGGGGGGAAACGCCTGTACCAAGTTTCATATTACCTACAAGTAATCCTCCTTAGCTAAACATTCCCATATGCTAGGAGTAGGTTCACGACTGTAGTGTAAGGAATATTGTTGGAATTTAAACTACCTCGTCGGTCCAATCACTAGCTAATTTAGCTTAGGACCTTATAAACAAAGGTCGTATTCTCTACCAGTTCATTGTCCACATCACCGAACTGCGCAGTACGATACAATGTTTTATCATATCGATTCTCAAAACACGCGTCCCAACGAATCCATATTTTTTAGTTTATTTATTACTTATTGGTACATTACGAGTAGTGACGCGCGCCGTGCTCTATCGCATATCGATAACCCTTGACGCCCTTTGAACCATCGATAAACCGAGCCCGTTTATTGCAGTTATGTATTCGTACCCTAATGGCGATTTTTTATTCAACAGGTAATTAACGCTACATATTTTAATGGTTTTATTTTAATAAATTAGATTAATATATACAGTGGTACGAGTGTATGAGTGTATATATGATTTCATAGCTAAAATATTACAGTATAATTATTTTAAAAAATAAACATATAGTAAATGTTTCAAAATAAAAAGAAATTAACTACCAATAAATTAAAAAGCCAGATGAATACACCAAATCTATGGTCCCAAACTGAGCAACGCGTTTGATGGGTAGGTACCATCCGTATCAGTAAGTAGATCAACGGGTACCGTACACAGACTTTAAGAGCGAGCGATATGAAAGGCTTGCAATAAATCTTCCAGCGGAACCTTTGAGTATAGGTAAACCATCTTTAAAAACTCAAACGCCGGGACATCTAGGATTTTTTTTTGGCGTGTTCACAAACTGAAGAAGCTATCTATCATGCAGTTCATGAATAATGAACATGAATATCCACCTCAAACATCAATAAACCTTCGTCTTCAACATGCGCCTGGTCCATTTAAGTAATTGTGCGATCTGTGGTTTTAATAGTACCTATTCATTTGTTTGTCAATGACTTATTCGTCTTAGTTATATCTATACATATAAATAAAATTGGAGTGTCTGTTTGTAATATTAAAATAACCGCTTTTTACTAAGTGCATTTGGATGTATACACGTTACCTATACCGAAAAAATTTTTTTTACAATTTTTGTCTGTTCTGTCTGTTTGTCCGTCTGTCTGTCTGTCTGTCTGTCTGTCTGTCTGTCCGTCTGTCTGTCTGTCTGTCTGTCTGTTTGTTCCGGCTAATCTCTGAAATGGCTGGACCGATTTTGACGGGACTTTCACTGGCAGATAGCTGATGTAACAAGGAGTAACTTAGGCTACTTTTATTTTAGAAAAAAAAATAGAAAACAATGTTGCAGCGCAGCGCCTGATTGTTTGATAGCAACAACCTGCAATGCGTCCCGCGGGCTCAGAATTGGCGGGCAGGCTGTTGTCAACGGTTGTCTTTGTTAAATACCACGCGGACGAAGTCGCGGGCAACAGCTAGTTATAAATAAAGGCGCACTGTCAATTTAGTTTGTTTCGAAGTAATTGCGTTTTTTTTTTAATAAGATAATGGATTATAAAGATGACATTTGCAAAGGAATAAATCAAATTATTAGACATTTATAAAATGACACCGTGTACGGAGCGCATGCCCAAACGCGAATGGTTCGCCTTGTTTAACAAAATCAAACATCATTTACACAATAATTTTGTACCATCAACGTGGTCTATATAACTAACTGATTAATTCTCGTCTCTTGCCATTACTTAACATTACATTGCAAGCGGGTGAGATCGAGATCAAATACTTGCCTATAATGTAAAAAAAAAATGTTAAAATATTTAACACTATTTCTGTTATACCGTTATATAGGTTTCCCGCTAGTGTAACCAGTTATAGATTTTAATAAATTATGGATATTTAGTAGGTAGTTATAGTTCATTTAAAACAATAAGCGTACGTATAAAAGCATTAGCCACACCACCGTCAACTTCAGAAACTCAGCGTGAAACTATAAAAGTGTTAACATCCATCAAGCGATTGAGATAATTCAGCGTTCCATGAACAAACGCAGTTCTGGAACGGATCCGTTTGCCAATCTGCTTATATTCAATGATTATTAGCATTGAAAATACATTAGGAACACGGCCGTAATCAAATACCATAAAGACGGTAGCTACATAGAGTCATACAACTAACATTTTTTTTGACAATTCATAAACATAACTCACAAATTCATAGAATGTTTTAATCGTTTATGTTTTAAAATTTCAATCCTCTCCTCCTCGGCTTTTTTTTAAGGTTGATTAAAAATATTTTGCAATACCACTGTAAATACTTAGATTAAAACTACTATGAACTTATAAGTACTTAATTAGAACAAAAATAATGTAGAGACATGCCAATTTGGAAATCGCAACGAATGAACCTAATCGAAAGATAATCGAAACATACGAGGAGTTGAAAGAACATTGTCCTTTTAACCTTTCAAGATCATGAGACGAAAACAAATGTTTATATTAAGTGTGCTGATTGTCACAGAAACAAGACTCGAACAACTAGACCAAGCGCGCACACATCCTGGATGGAAGGTATTTTATTAAACTACATCTTTGGTCATAATCTTGTGAGGTGATTATGGATTTCAGTTATTGGTTATGCAAAAACGCTTTAACGCACGAAATTACATTATAGACAAGTATTTGATCTCGATCTCACCTGATGGTAAGTGACGATGAGATCTTCGATGGAGCATACTTGCCTAAGTAGGAAGGCGGCAGTAGATCGAGACGCTACATTCACCAGGCACATGCAGCGCAACTGATCTGACCCGCCATCCATGAATGGCAACACCGAACATCATGCTGGAACACGGCTAGGCCGCTTGGCGCCATGGCTTTGTTCAGTGGGTGGTGACTAACCACTGCCGAAGCCTACCACCAGTAGAGTTACCACCTAGTTGGCACCACCCAGGGTCACGTGTAGGGTATCTCGAGGGTATTTAATTCTCCTACGGACGAAGGTGACTCGATCCCAAAAATCCACAAGGACTTGCAATCATTTCAAATTGTTGAAAGGACTTGGCATATTAGCGTTTTATAGTAGCAGATCATAATACGTAATACCTACATGCCACAATCTCGCGTGCTGTAAATTAATCCATAGTGTATGATCCCATAGGAGTGCCGCTGGTACTATCAACAAGGAACAGATGTCTACTCCAGCATCGTATGTTGGTAGAGTTCTACTAATTCCTCTATATGAATGTCCCACAGGCTGGCATGATAGAGCTCGCTTAGGTCACAAGGAGAAGATTTTCCGATTATGCAAATGTTTGTTAGTAATGTTTTACATTTCTATACTATCCAGGATTTCGTTAAGGGAGGGAGGGGAGTAATTTTATTTGTGAAACGAAATTCCTTATAACCTATCTTTCAGAAAAAAAAACGAAATTGGTCGCAATAATAAAGTAATTTAGTCGTGAGTCATGGCTGTTCCGCCCAATGATCTCTCCCCCCCCATGTATCCACCCCTGGACCGATACGAATAAGATTTTGACAAAAGATTTTCAGCTCCTGAATACTTTTCCGTACATATTGTCGTAATTTCGTTTGCGGATTTGATCTTTGTATCACAGTCACGGCGCAATGTTCATGTTTTTTGCTAGTGTTAATTATTTGCGAAACAGATGAGAAGATTTTTGTTTTATCATGAGTGTTTACAGATTGACAGTCACGTGCAACAGGTACCGTCTTTGCTAATGTTTCTAGCTAGAACATTATCTAGGTAGGTCCCCAAATGTTGTGAATATTACGCGCCGTCTTTCAGGAATAGTGTGATAAAAGACTGCTGAGGCTGAAGGTTCATGCGTTGAATATGATTGAGAAAATTAATACCCATATGAATATAAGATGGATTGATCGCGTGAAACCAAGCTAATGTAGCTTCCAGTGTCCACCGGAATAAAGAATAAACACCCTTAACCAGTAAACGTGGTGTGGCGTGGACCGCCTTTATAACTGTATTGGAGATTATATATGTTTGAATATAGAGAGGTGTCAGGAGAAATAATTGTCATCGATAATTATACTATAGGACTGTTGGCCCTTTGCCCGTCAGGCAGAATAAGATTATCACTGTAAAAGCGCTTAACAACTTATTGTAACTTAAAATAAATAGTTAGGTATATAGTAGCAGCGGTCTCAGCCGACGGAAATGCATGAAAATTTTTAGGAATTTAATAAAAGGCGAGTGATTTATATTAGGATGGTGGAATGGTTACTGGCGTGAAACTTAAGTGTTTTCGAAGTCTGACATTATTAAGACAATTTAGAAAGTCCCTCGGGTACAACTTCTAGATCTCATTGAGCTAGAATATCGCTCTGCAGATATCGGCCTAATTCGAATGGAGTTGTGTGACATATAGTCTCATTCGTCCATATCAGCACATGTGGAATCCTGCTGGATGTAGGTACGAGCAGCCAGGCTGATTGCTGCACTCACCAGCTTCCATAGCATAGCCGGCAGCGGCGGCGGCTGCGTGCAGCGTGCCGTACTCCTTGCCGTCCATGCCGCCCAGCATCATGGCACTATCACTACACCATGGAATGGAACCTCCGACCGATAACCCGATCACTATCTGTTCGGCGTCCGACACGCGCCGCGTCCTCGCGACATGTGGCCCGCCGACGCCCGCGGCGGCTCGCCGCACGCGCACCCGCCCCGCCCCCCGCCGCCATTGGTGCGCGCCGGCCAATCGCAACGCTTCATTTCAACCGCTTTCCTTTTTCCATGTCGCGTTCTATTTGAAGCGTGTTGATGCATCTTTTATTCGTGCCATTTGATTTTGAACTGTATTTTTATGTCCATATGGTATGTAATCGAGTGAGGGCTTGTGAATAAATATGTCTGTTTTCCCGTTCGGTCGGGTGCGCGCGCGCAGCAAGCGAGACGAGCACCGAGGGAAATGTGTCCCGGTTGAGTAGGTAGGGGTTAACAGCACGAAGGCGCACATTGGTCGCAGAGACTGTGCCCCGGGCTATGTACCGCGTGCGCATGTGTGTCCGCCACGCTCGCTATGTATGTAGTTAGGTACCTACATTTGTAATTGTTATTTTTGTACGTATGTTAATTTTTGCGCTAAGAGCGATAGGACTGACAAGGAAAATGGATTTGACGCTGAAACCCGACGCGTTTTATAGGTGTTTAATAATGTTATTACAGATGTTGATTGCAGGTGTATTCCTAGGTAGGTATCTACAATGGTGTGACTTATGAAGGTACAATAATCAAAGAGCCAGTAGTTACGTAGGAACAATAATAAAATAAAGAGTAGATACCAGTAATAGACCTAAATGCTTAAGTATATAGGATAGATAATTGATAATTTTTGTAGCATTGATTTTGTATCGCCGCGCTCCAATAGGATAACACCTATAAGTGTACCTACTTGTTAGCCTAGCTACTTCCTATAAATTGCCTCAAAACCTGTTAATTATCGTTTTGGTTGATATAAGAGACACGACGTGATCACGTGACGCTATTTACCTTAAGAAGTGCTATTAGGTATCGCCCAAGATAGAAAGTATTTAGTTGAGAGCGGCCTTTATCCAGCAGCGGAACATCAGAATTATATTAACAGTACTTAAGTATAGAGGTGCCTAATTAGTAATACATATTGTTTTTAAGTCGGAAGACTCCCAATTAAAATAATTAAAATACTTCAAATACTTGTAAATATCATAAACAGCTCGCGAATGGCGGAAACACATGTCGAAATTAAATCCTCGTCGGTAGCTGTAATTAGGAGATGATGCAAAAACGTTACAGAGGCGCCGCCGACCTCCGTATTTCTGTTAATTACCACAAATATGTCGTTCATTGGTTATGCTCGGTGCACACTTGGAGCAGTGTTGCAAGTTTGCCCAACAAGGAAAACAACTACTGGGCAATTGGTTAAAGGGATTCAGGCAGTAATTAAAATACTGCACCTTTCGCGCTCTAATTATCTTGCGCATTTCTGTCTTTACCATAATAATGGCACACGTGGCATGTACTCAGGGCCCCCGTTCTCCCTGGGGTCCCTAAATAACGACATATTCATTTACAAGGAAATAAATTAAACTTTTCGTCGTGGAGAATCTGACAGGATCTGTAGGTATTTGATGGAAGTTAAATAAAAGATGCTGCAGCCCCTGTGTTGAAAACATAATGATAATAATAAATATCGCCAGACGAACACACAAAAATCGGGTACATATATACAAACCAGGGTCACTCCCAACTCTGCCAATCGAGGTGTCAAATGACATGGTTAGATTTGGATGCAATATTGAAAGAGGATATATATGGCACCCATGTGTATTCCGGCATGTCGAGTAATGGCCTCAGACTTAAATTCTTATGTTGTATTCATTTTATTATTTTATTTAATGATCCAGCAGAACGTGCACATGATAGGAGCCAGCTCCTGCAGAAGGAGTTCCTTCTTCCATATCGCAGGCATTTTTCTAAGGCCATGTTTATTCGAACATATTATTGCTTACCAACCAAGTGTATCACGAACTTTAGACTACTGTTCGCACAATCTTAGCTTTGAATGGGCCGCGCGCGACTTGTCGCCGTTGGATGCGCGCGCGCAGCGGATGGGAACAAATTGCTGCGCCGCAAATGATGCGCGTCGCGGCGCAGACACAAACGCGCCGACGTCCTATCGACGCACTGTTGCCCTTTGTTCATCTAATATGTGAGTCGTTTGTTTGTTTTTGTGTGTTGGCTGATGATGCGGGTGTTGATAGAGCAATCAAAAATTGGCTGAACAACTCGTACAGGATTCCAATCAGTTGAAATGATTCTAGATAGAACATCCACATTTATACCAAATCTTGTATGAGGTACCTTCATACGGAAGATTGCGGTTCCTATGGTCCAATATGTTAATTTCTTCCACTAAAATACTGGTTTTGATACTAGGATCTCGCTAAGAAGATGTTAGAGAGACCTCTACATATTATCTTAATATTTATATATTGTGCAGTTTGTGCATAACCGACTCTACTTGGTTTTAATACCTAATCAGTTTACAGTAGAATAGGTATACATGCGAAGCCCATGTCCAGCTCAGCATAAACCAGGCATCGAAGACGCCAGGCGCTGATTTTCAGCTGGAACCCATAGGTAGGTATCCTTTGCTTACGGCTAAATCTAGAAGAGCTGTTCCAAGCCGAGCATGGTACTGTATAACATGGATTTGCCTATTCCTAAAACCTGCTTGGTGTATTCAGGATAAATATATATTATAAAAAGAATGCATATATAAGATTATAAAAAGTAAGTATAAAAGCTCCAAATTAAATAAAATCAGCCTCCAACAGTGAAGTATCGCAAATAAAATATCAATAACAGGCTTATTTGTGCCGCTACTCCCGCGGCTGCTCGCCGGGCGGCTCCAACGCCAGGCTGCGCGGGCGCAGGGCCTCGCCGTAGCCTTAATAAATAACCTATAATTCATTGTGTGCGCGCACACTGCGTGAATTATGCGCAATTGTCTCGCCACTGCCTACACAGAGGACTTAAAATGAGCCAGGGTTGACATTACACATTAAGAAAATGAGGTGGTATTTTTTTACACGTCACAGTAGGCATAATGACATAAGGCCACGTCAAGCAAGCGGTTTACAAGTTCAATGACAGACGCCGTAGAAAGCGATATTCCATTTACATATTGTAAATCAGCTAATTAAAAAAACTTTTGGTTTATGACCTACATCATAAAAAGAGGATTATTTATTTTCAAGTAACTTTAATATTGATTTACGTGACATTCTTTTTTTTATTGTAATTTCTAAATATGTTGCGGGGAGCAACCCTGCCGTAATATGCCTACTACCCGCTACGACACAGTATTGTTTTCAATTTTTATCTTTTCTATAGCACGATTTATGGCTGCAGTGAATGCGACATTTTTCGCGAAAATGTAATGTTTTACTTAGATTAGCCAAGCTTGTGGCTTGCTTATACAGAGTTTCATACCTGAGACCACCTACCTAATAGTTATGCCTATACCTAGATAGGTATAATTATTAGGTAGCTTAGATATATAATATCTAACATTAAGATTTCGCATCAGCATCGGAAAACATGAAAAACTTGTCGTAGAGGGCGTTGTTACGAAGCAATAAGTACTTAATTTTACGGCAAGTATCTAGTTACCAACGGTGTTAAGTACCTTCTTATCATCTGTATCCTTCTTCTGTCTATAAACCTAATCTAAATTAAATAATTTTGGCAGAATTTTCAATATATCGTGTGGTTACCCATTGCCGTCAGTAAACTACTATCAATTATATAAACGTAGACAGTGAGATATTTAACTCAGCTCAGCCCCAAACAAAAATCTCAACAAATAAAGATTCAATAGACATGTATGAGGTGAGACAGCTAGTTGTCGTTCCAGAACAGGGGACGCCGCGCCGCCGGTCTTGCGCACGGTCCACGGCGCGTGACCACTTCGTCGTCGTTACAGCTGTGAGTGAGAGGGCGCTTTGACGTTGTTTGGCGATGCTAATTATAGATGGCGTGCAGGTACAGATGTTTATGGGACTCTTTTGTTTTTATTACAACCAATAATTTGAATTTAGAAAAATCTATGGATTAGTCTTTGCCACACGTACGCATCAGTTGAATGGTCAGCTGGACGTTGACCTCCTTTTATATCATAGAGTGTATTATGTGTGGACTATAAATCGCGAAAGACCGTCATGTAGTGTTAGGATAGTTACCACTCGCCTCACCTGTTCACTGAACCATCGTATCGTGTCCATTCTAAAACCTTTGTTTCCAAATAGCCATCAGCTCTGCAACTACACTATACCTAGAAAAATACGTTTACTTTTCTACAATGTTTACCTTCATCGTAGGAAAATGTCAATTTAAGCAATTTAAGCTATTTGTTGATCTCCGCTTTCAAACCATTATGACAACACCACAGATACTGGAAAACATGGCATATCATTAATATCCCTCCTGTGTGACGTCATTCGGTACTACACTATAAATAAATAGTGCCGCGGCACTTCCCATGCGCATGCGCTCTGTGATCTCAGCGGCGGGCGTCACGCTCCGGCGAGGACGGTAATCGGGCCGCCTACCCTACCCCATACTACACTACGACACATTGATAAACAGACTCTACTGTTGAATTACAAAGTCGATGTTTCAATGTAAAGTTGTGCAGTGTGTTTGAGAGGTGATCGGGCATTCGATTTTGAAGTTTAAAATGAAGATTTAGGGTGGGTTTTGATTTGTACGGTCGATGAAGGGCGTAAGATAACGGAAACGAAGAGTGGATGGTATCTGCTGCTTTAATTAGACACTTTAATTAAACTGAGCGCTGTAAACATAATTAGATCATCAATTTGTGGACGGTGCTCTTGCGCCTTTGTAGACCAACAACGGAAGTTGAAACATCCCCATTCCCTTCTCTTACATACACCCCCTGCTCTCCATTAATTGAAAAGGCTTGACGATATGAGTGAGAGAGAACCGGTGACTCGGTATACCAGCTTACCTATTCCCACTGAAAATATTTCCTTCAAACCCTTAAATTTAGAGAGTATTCATGAATAAAACAGAGGCATAGGTATTTTAATTTTCCTTCAGAACTGATAGATACCTTCCGCGCATTCCATGCGCCCTCTCCAATGAAAACGCAATAAGAAACATGGAAGACGATATCGCATATCACAAGATCGTTTCTCATTACGACTGGCGCTGTGAGGAGTCGGCAGACACGTCAGTCATGTCGTGCCACTGTAGCAAACGGTGTCGATATCAAAGAGCGCCGCCCTGTCACATAACATCTTGTTTTTGGGGTCGCAAGAGACACGGATCTAAACAAATGTCAACTGTATTTGTAGTAATAATGCTATGCAAGGCTATAGATGATGATATGGTTTCCTATAGCTAGACAGTCGACATGATCCTTGATCTTTGACAAGTGATTGCATGCATGGTTGATAAAGGTATTTAAGTAAATGCATAAAAATAAGGTTGACTGTGGAAAAAAACTTACAACTAGGGGATGCTACAGAGATCTTAACATCTAGTCCAGGGCAAGTTATGCTAGATTAGTTTGGTGGCGTTCAGATATTGTCTTGGACCTTGCGCGCAGAAGTTGTTTGGATCATTATGTGGTGAAGATGATCTTTGATCCGACCCTAGCGGTCACAAGACCTGACATGGATTATCTTGTAGATGTTGCTCATCGCAATGATTTCATGAAATTTCCGACTTGACGTGTTGGCGTTTTTTAAAAACAAATATTTAAAACGCTTTGCTATTTCCGCCGTAATGTTCCACGCTACTGGTGACTCTAGTAATGTTCCACGCTACTGGTGACTCTAGTAATGTTCCACGCTACTGGTGACTCTAGTAATGTTCCACGCTACTGGTGACTCTAGTAATGTTCCACGCTACTGGTGACTCTAGTAATGTTCCACGCTACTGGTGACTCTAGTAATGTTCCACGCTACTGGTGACTCTAGTAATGTTCCACGCTACTGGTGACTCTACGCTATTAAACCAAAATATCATCCACCCATTCTTCTTCGTCTCTGTATGTCACAAACAAACAAAATGTCAATCATAAACACATGACTCTTATTAGCCGCCGGCGCCCGAGTCACAAGGCTCCGAATAGCTGAGTATTTTGTTTCAACAAGTCAAACTATCATGTTAATGATATTCTCTTCATTACGACATTTTGTAATGGGAAGAAAACAGATTCGGGGTGGGTAGCCCTCTGCAATAAGATATACTGTAGAGCTACGACTCTATGGTATTGGTAAACTTGATTATTTCGTTAGGTTATTAATTAGGTATACTATTCATCCTTCACCTTCTTCATCAGAATTCAGACCACTAATACCTATTATCGGTATGACCCCCTGTGTGTCTGTCTGTGTCATCGCAGCTCCATAATGGAATGTTTATGAAACGATCACATTTAATTTATAGTTTATTTTATTCGGCCACATAACATTTTATGACTAGCTGTGCCTGCTGCGCGGGGTTATTAACTATCCCGAAAGATGGAAATATACCTTCTCGAAGTGTTTTTCTTTTTCATTTTCTCGAGTTAAAACTTTTTTATTTATTTATTTATTTATTTATTTTTTATTGGTTCACCAACAATTGTTAACATTAATACATTTAGAAATACATATACAATGACATCACAAATGCAACAATTACTTATAGGTAAACACCACTTACGCCACACTACAGTTAACACAGACTAAAAAAAGAAAAAAAAAAGTATGTAAGACAGTCTGCGACACACAGGCACAGATAGTAAAATTAAAATTAGAACAATAAAGACTAAAAATTAAAAAAAAAAAAAAACTACAATTGAAACTAAACTACTAAAACTAAGACTAACTACATTTAAAACTAAAAAAAAAAAAAAAAAAAAGTTTAAAACATTTATGCTGCGATAAAAAGGGCTCCAGATTACGACAAGATTACGGCAAGCATTTATGAAGCGATTTCAATATTTTGGGGAGAGAGTCAAAGTTTAAGTCGATTTGATCGCTACAGCTATTGATAACTTTGCAAAACCTGGCGCAAGGTGAATTCGCACCCAAAACAGTTCTCCTTAGTGGTGGGCAGAGTGGTGTAATGGGATTACGAGGCATCCTGGATGGAACACGCAGCGAAAATAGGCTCAGCAAAGGTGGGCAGTCAATCAGATGTTTAACAATTTTACAAAAGAACTTAGCATCATTGATCTGCCTTCGCTTAGCTAGAGAAGTCATGTTGAAGTGTTCCAGTTTACTGCTGTACGAGCGTAATGTTTTAACTTTCCCACATGAAAAAGTCAGGTGCCAAAGAAATCGTTTTTGTACCCTTTCTAAGCGAAGCGAGTGTGAGGCATAATGGGGCCGCCAAACTACACTGCAGTATTCTAGGATGCTTATAACTAGACTGTTGTAAAGAATAATTTTTATTTTACTGTTTTTGAAAGATTTACAGGTTCTTATAACAAATCCCAGCATTCTGGACGACCTTTTTATTATATTGTCTAGGTGTGGAGTAAATGTTAATTTTTTATCGTAAAGTACACCTAGGTCTTTGATACTATTTATTTCATTGACTCTGTCATTTTCAATATTGTAATCAAAGTTTATTAGTTTGTGATTTCTTGAAAATTTAATGTGATGACACTTCTTGGAGTTTAAATGCATTCTGTTGTTCCTACACCAAAGAACAAGCCTATTAAGGTCACGTTGAAGATATGTACAGTCAACATCTGATTTCACTATTCTTACGCACTTAAGATCATCGGCATACATAAAGATTTCAGAGTGCTTAAAGCAATCTGGGATGTCATTTATAAAGTAATTAAACAGGACTGGCCCCAAATGCGAACCCTGTGGAACACCTGACGTGATACTTCGCAATGTAGATTGAAACCCGTTAACAACAACAAAGAAAGATCTTTTTTCTAGGTATGAGTTTAACCATTGAAGCATTTTATTATGGATGCCATATGCCTCTAACTTAGAAATTAAAATGCCGTGTGAAACCTTATCAAATGCTTTACTAAAATCTGTATAAATTACATCGGCCTGGTGACCTGAGTCTATTGCTTTCATTAAGAATTCAGTAAAGGTGACCAAATTTGTACTCGTAGAACGAAAACGAACAAAACCATGCTGATGTTTGCTTAAGTAGCGTTCTAGGTGGCTTTGAACATAAGGACAGACCAATGCCTCAAAAATTTTAGCGAATGTTGATAATATTGAAATTGGTCGGTAATTAGATACAATCTCATCATTATCACTCTTATGAATGGGAACAACCTTTGCCAATTTCCATTTTGTTGGAAATACCCCTGAGGCAAGGGACCTGTTATAAATACACATCAACGGGTTAACCAAAGCACATGCACACTTGGAGATAAAAATAGGTGGTATACCATCTGGCCCTGCCCCTTTACTTCTATCAATATTTTCAAGTCTGCTTAGCAGTACCTCATTATCTATAAAGGGGATTGTTAGGCCTAAGCTATTGTTTTGAATGGATTGTAAGAATGGGGATTTCTGTTCATAAGTAAAGTTATCATCTGTACAGTATACTGAGGAAAAGTAGGTAGCGAACTGCTCGCATATTTCTACACCATCAGTGAAAGTTGTCATACCATTATTCATTTCCTTGGGATATGAACTAGTACCACCCCTTTTAGCCTTAACATAAGTCCAAAACAACTTGGGATTCTTAGCTATTTCATCTTCCAGTCGCTTTGCATAATTATTATAGCAATTAGTAGCAATTTTTTCACAACGCTTACTAATTAATTTTAATTCAATAGCATCTAAAGGGTTTTTGTATTTGTTGTGACGCTTGCGGATTTTATTTTTTTCCTTTAACATTTTTATTAAATTAGTATTGAACCATGGTGGATATTTACGTCGTCTGGTAACACAGCATGGAACCGACTCCCTGATAACCGTGTCTAAGGTGTTATAAAAAACCTCAAGCATAGCATTCACATCACTTTGTTTATTAAATAGCCCGTCCCAGTCTATTCCCTTTAGATAATCACAAATCAGAGCATAATCAGCTTTATGAAAATTATACTTAGTGTTAGATATGTTGTATAGTAATCTATCTTTTTTATTAAGAGAGATAGCAATGCTCAGAGGGGGGTGCAATTGATCAATATTACTCAATGGATTATCACATTCAGCTACGCTACACGAGGAGTCAGTGGACAATACAAGATCAAGTACTCGGCCAGCAGCGTTTGTTGTATTATTTAATTGGTTGAGTCTATTAACATGAGTGAAATCGACAAATATTTCACTCGTGCTTGGCAAATTAAGGCCTCTTTTTGACTCTCTTACCAAATTCCAATCAATTCTACTCAAATTGAAATCGCCCATAATGCAGACGTTAATATCTGTGATTTTCTCAAAAACTATATTACAATTATCTATGTAGTATTCAAGATAGGTTTGCGAGACTGGAGGTGGCAAGTATACTGCACAGAGAGCCATTCGACGAACAGTTTGTGTAACTGGCATGTCCAAAGTTACCCAGAGATCCTCACAACCACTCTCCCAATCCTTTAGGCGTTTGGATTTAATTTTCTTTTTAACAGCTATAAGTACTCCGCCACCTTCCTTACCACATTGAAAACTCGAACTCTCTCTGTCTCTTCTGTACACCACATATCTATCATCGAACAGCTCGCTACTCAACACGGAACTATTCAGCCAGGTCTCAGTAAGAACAATTACATCATAATTGTTGCAGCAAACATTACGGATAAAAGTATGCGTTTTTGTTCTTAAACCACGACTATTCTGATAATATATATTTAAACTATTAAATTTTAAAACATTTATATCAAATTACATGCAATAATTAATTTAAAAAAATAAAAAGATAAAAAGAAGGGAAAACCGGTTATGCTAGTTTATTTAAAGTGTCCATACTCTTTATTAGTAGGTAATCGGTATCTTCATTTTTCCTTGCAAAAATTCTCCCATTTCTTATCCATACATATTTATATCCTTTCTCCTTAGCTTTAATCCTGGTAGCAGCGTGGAGAGCTTTATTGGATGGAGATAAGTGTTCAGAAACATACACTGGAGACTTGTTTCCCGTAAATCCTAGATGTGAACTATCGAGTTTGCTGTGGGGATTCATTTTATTAAATTTGATTACTGCTGCCAATAGATGGTCTCGGATCCTTGCAGAAGCTAGCTGAACCACTATTGATCGTGGGCGATTAGTGGTCGTGTTCAATTTAGCTATACGGGTGCAATGCGAAATATCATTATCCTGAAGCACATACCCCACTACTGTACCCAGGTGTTTTACGACGGTGTATAAATTTTCATTTTTGTTTTCTGGCATGCATTGCACCTCCAAGTTGTTGGAACGTGAATGTTGTTCAAGATAATCGAGACGCTGAGTCAAAGTTGCCACTGTATTTATTAATTTGGAATTATCTTCTTGCAGTTTTTTCATAGTTTTGCTTGCTGTTTGTTGCTCAGAATCAATCTCTTCAAACCTTTTATTCATAAAATTCATTGAATCCTTAACATCGCTTAAGTCCCTTTTAAGGGGATCCAACTCCTGGTTGATGACATCCACCACACATTTATTTAATTGCGCAAATATAGAACTGAGTTCTTTCTTAATGACATCCTGCACAATGGCACGTACATCCTCGCCCGTAAGGGCAGATACTTCTGGGGGAGAATTTAGAGCAGGTCTCTTATTCCCTCGTATGTTGCTTACATTGCGAGTGGGAGTGTTATCATTTTTAGACGATTTCGGTACCAGATTTAAGCAAGAAGGACATTTCCATTTCTTGTATGCATCCGTGTTCTTGGCTATTTCCGGGATAGATAAGCATAAATAATGGTATGTCTTTTTACATGTTATACAATAAATAAATTCCTCTATTTCTTCGGTATCTTCAGCTGTACAACATCCCCAACTGGGTCGGGACACTGCCATTGTATTAATTAAGTAGGTACCTTCCGTATGTTTAAAAATATAAATCCACAGTTCACCTGCACGTAAGTTCAGTCATCAAAAACGGCTTGGAAGAACGTCGTAAGCGCCGTGCATACGGCGTCGCTTACGCGTATTACACAGACACTTAGTTATAAAACTTTTAGGCGGTGTTAACGTTTCTCAATATGAGTTAATAATGATAATATTCGTATTATTTCGCAATAGATTAACACAGTACTTGCACATTTTTATATCAACAGTATTGAAGAGGATAATTGACATAAATTTAGAGTATAACTTCCACTTTAACTGTATATTTGTTAAAAAAAATACGATGAGCAAAAATTAAGATGTTAACTGCACGGTACTTCACCACACGTACTTTTCAAGATATTAATCCGCTATAGGTAAAAGTTATTGCCTTGGATAAAAAATACGTATCCAGAGAAGAAGCCAGTAGGTACAGACAGAAATATCCGGCTTCCGGTAGAAAAATAATATTTCTTGCAATTTTTATATTTCATTTTATATTTGTTAGGATTCAAGTATAAGATAATCTGTCAAAGAGCATGGCGTAAAGTAATTACTATTTGCCCAGGTGGGCCAAACCATTGGACTATTCATCCATAGAGGCAGTGGGGCAATTACAACCAAATAGGTACTCGTATCTTTGCACATAATTCTCCTGACCAGCGGTTTTAGCTACTGCGTTCTTTGTCCTAAAAAGCATGCACTTTGCGACTTTAAATAGACAATTCACTTGAAGCTACTTAAATAAATAAATATTGATTTATTCAGTCACAGTTATTTATTTAGTTTGCCGCGTCCCGCCGCTGTCGGGCGCCGCCGACTACCCTCGGCTGCACTCGGCTACCCTCGGCCGCGGTCGGCCGCACGTCGCTGCGCTCATGCGCCTGCGCACCCGTGTTGATGTATTTGCAAATATTTGCTAATGAGACTACTTATGCACCTACTTACTTTCTAATTCGTGTTTTCTTTGTGTCTGGGTTTGTATGCTAGTTTCTTATGAAAAATCCAATTGTTTACTTAGGGACACAGAAGTAGAGACAAAACTTTGATAATGTAACTCTCACTTGAGCAACAGTAATATTGAACATTACCAGCTATGGTTTCTCCCAGTGTACCTACCTACCTACATATTCTTCTAAGAATTTCTAAGTACTCAGGAAAGTCAGATTGTATGTAGCTACTATTCTAGTTTTTGAGTTATAGATTGAAATATTTCTCATAAAGTGGCGACCTCCAAATGACTACATGACATGTGAACTGAAATGAACACACATGGAAAACGAATACCTACCTGATGCATTTTAGTGGTAATATACCTATATATAGCTAATGGGAAGACAGATATATACATATATCTACCTACTAGTTGCTTTCCCACTAAGATCCGTAGTGTTCAATAGCAGCCAGCGATGCGCTCGCGCATGGTTTGCGCCCGGATTTACGAGCTGTCACTTCAAACGACTCCAGCGCGTACACGCACTTATCTACACATGTTCCAATATTATATTGCGTGAGACCCATCATTCCGGATTTATGAGCTTAAAACTGTTATGAAAAAATGCTATAGAGGCGTCAGGGGGTGGAAAACTGTTCGGTCGTCGTAAATATCACCTGCATGTGGAAATGTGTTTGTGTGTGTGTCATCGACATTATCATTGCCATCTGAGGATTTAGAATAGCAATTAGACATGTCTAGTAGTTCTTTGATAACTCAAGCCATCATAACTCAACACACAAAATATTAAATTCATTCAATAAAATGGGTATAGCGAGTAAGTAGATAAAACCGGCGATCAACTAGATCTGTATGCGGCGACGCGCGGCCGCGCGAGACCGCGGGGCCAGCCGACCGTTGCTTCGTGGAAGCACGCTTTCATGTAGACTCCCGGGACGCGCGAGCTGCGCACGCGACTACGAGAGACTATTCACAACGACATTTATGTCAGCATCGTTTGATTTATGAAACGAGCTGAATCCGTGCAGTAATGCCACGTAATTGAGTACAAGTGGATTATATCGGGCTGGTGGCAGTTAAATTGCAGTGATCTCGTACCGTGAGTGAATATACTTTACCTATGAGTTTGTGAGGAGTAGGTGCGCAGTTAATTACCTCCTTGTTGTTCGTGAAAGAGTCTATTCATGCTGCATCCACATATTTCACCAGCATGGATGCAGCAACCGCTTCTAGCATAGGTACCTAAAATATACCCACTTTAGTAGAGTAAAATATTTGGGCTACATAAAGATATTTTTATTTTGAAATTTATAGAAGTTATAGTCAATTGACGGTGGGCATTACAAGGCATTGTAAAGAAAATAACTTTGAAAGACCATTCAAAATGGAATAATCTATAAATTTGGAAATACTTGCAACGACAGGTATTATTACATAGCTACATTAAATAAACCAAGTATTAAGATATACTTAGATAGCTAACCATAATCACCACAACCAACGCAAAAGTTGTAACTAGCCTTTGGAAATAATTTGTCTAAATCTCGTTTATCCATCTTTTTATGACAGCTGCAATGAGCCTGACTACTGACGTCCAATTAGTTCTCCAAGCGCCCGCATCGAGGCGCACTGGCGGCGGCCAGCGCACGCGCCGGCTTGCCGCGCCGTCGCGCGTCGCCAAGCCGCGGGCACGCCGCGAATCATTACCACAGCTACAGTCCGACAATATTGCCAACAACGTGTCAACCTGTAAAAATGATTTCTTAAAATTGAACTGTGTTACCTTAAGCTTTCAGTTTACATTAGAATATCGATTTAAGGTGGTTAACATGTTGTTTATTGTTGTCCAGTTACACCTTGTTACCTTCAAATGTCGCGTACCAAACCGCGAGATTCAAAATGCTCGGTGATTATCGTCGGATAAAGCGATGAATGAACTTTGGGAATTCTTAGTGCCAGAAATTAACACGTAGGGTATCTACGTGTATCTAAACTATAATTAACTTTGGGTTTAAGTATTATAATGTTTAAATGTTATGCCTTATGTTATCTATCTCAAAGATACCTACTATTAATGTATTTAGACAAAATCTCCTAAACTTTCTTATTGGCTTATTGAAATAAAAAATTAAAACATCCTTAAAAATGTTTAACGATTATTCAAGAATGTTTAATGATTTAATTTCTGCGATAAACACACACGAGATTTATTTAATTCGATCCGCTACAGTTGTGTTAAAAATACGTTTCGTTCCGCACGGCGGCCGCCACCGCGTAAAGTGTTCAACGAAATATTTTATTTCGCGTGTGTTTTTGTATTTCCGTCCAATTTGACAACGGACGACGAGTTCTAAAGATATTAGCAAACAACGCGTGACAGTCAGACGGAGATATTTGTAATGGCCGTCGTAATTAATCAGTATAAGCGTTTTATTAGCCGTGTGTGGATCGTGCGCGTGCGCTGTTCCGCCAAATACGTCGTGCGAGTTGACAGGGCAGGAGAAACAAAACGATGTGGCGTTCTTTTGGTGCGAAACGAATGTAATGGCCGCGGCGGGGCCCGCTGCCGCCGCCGCCGCCGCCCGGGCCGTCCGCTCCGACACGGACAGGACGAGACTATTTTATGAGACAAGAGATAGGTGATTCTCACCGGCAGACGCGTTACACAATCAAGCAACAGGTATACTTAACGGTGTCTTCGCCGGTGGTCTGAGTCCTTGATTAGGTACTTAAAAAGTCTATCATGCTATATATTTTCCCGAAAAATCTGAATATTGATTATGTAGATGTGTTATCTATGACGAAAATATCAGATATCTCGTATCAGAATCAATTTGTTATTACATGCTGGTATTAATCCACGTCTATTCAGATTTACCAAAGGGTACCGAATTGCTACTTTATCGATAAACCTCACTTAGGTTTATTTTCTTTATAATATCTACATAGTAAGTACTTTTGGGGGCACGATAGAGCCCCCACCAAGTCGAGATGTAGAGGCACTGCGAGAAATCTTTTAGGTAGTACCTACTTATGTTCAAGATAATGGAAGTACAAGGCGGACGACGAGGCAGTACACCTATTTGTTTCACAAATAATGGACATTTCATAAGAATACACGCCGTAAAAGCAGAATAATTACAGCGAGCGCAGCGGCGCCCCCTGGCATCAATTACAGTAAGCTACCGTGACCGCGGCGCGGGCGCAACACAAAAATGCTTCGTGTAAAGAGACAGCGCCTGGTACAGACTGAGTGAAAAGTATCAGAATCAGAATATTTTTTATTCTGTAAACCATTCAGTACAGTACTTATGAATCGTCAAAAGTTACAAAATGCTAAGCTAATACTTTCTCACCCGTTCGGAATGCCGTTCCTCATATGATGCATATGCGTTGCTTAGTTATTTACTTAGATATTTACTTTATATACCCATATATATTTATAGTATATATATATATATATTTAAAACTAGCTGTTGCCCGCGACTTCGTCCGCGTGGTATTTAACAACGTCTCAGCCGTTGGCAACAGCCTGCTCGCGTTCTGATCCCGCGGGACGCATTGCAGATTGTTGCTATCAAACTTTAAGCAGGCGCAGCGCTGCAACATTGGTTTTAATTTTTTTTTCGAGAGATCCAATTTTTTTTTCTAAAATAAAAGTAGCCTAAGTTACTCCTTGTTACATCAGCTATCTGCCAGTGAAATTCCCGTCAAAATCGGTCCAGCCATTTCAGAGATTACCCGGAACAAACAGACAGACAGACAGACAGACAGACAGACGGACAGACAGACGGACAGACGGACAGACAGACAGACAGACAGACAAAAATTGTAAAAAATGTTGTTTCGGTATAGGTAACGTGTATACATCCAAATGCACTTAGTAAAAAGCGGTTATTTTAATATTACAAACAGACACTCCAATTTTATTTATATGTATAGATGTATAGATATCAACAAATGTGAAAAACAGACAATATTTTTATTAACCTCAATGGTTTTATAGAATTTTCCTAAACAACAATTTTCTCACATAATGGTTATGTTCAAATAGGCCAAGCTACGCTATACTCCTCTTTGGTAACGCAGATCAAAGCTGTACCAATTTGTGTTTAATTACAACCTAATTCGTGAGAGATCGGTTACGTCGTCTGTACCGCGCTGCGACCATTTTTCATAGCACGCGTGAACGCATCGCCGCCGCACTACGGATTTAGATAAAACTGAACGCGCCGTGTTTGAAACACGCGGCGCGCGCGGGGAGGGCGGTCAGAGGAGTACCTAATCATTTAGTTTAATACTCTCCCTTTATTTATGGACCCGTTCGATTATTCTATGGATTTATGTTCATTATTTAGAGATTACCACGATCTTATATTTCTCGCTCAGTATTTCGGTAGGTATAACCACCTACATGCATTTACCTTTTTACCAAATGTTTAAATTATAGTTATAATAGTAAAGAAAATGGATTATTAATAAAGGCTTTAGTTAGCTGATTGACAGAGCTGTAGCAGACACGAGGTAGGCACCTATAATAAAGAAAAAAAATTGAAGACAACATTACCCATCCATCGAAATATGCCTCCTCAGACTCTCCTCACGCATTATCTACGGCAGGTCCAGTACCTTTAATGTAAGTCATTAGGAAATAGATAAATAATAATTGATTTATAAAACGACAAATTAATGCAGTCCCAATTCCTCCTGAACTTCTGGTATTCATAGCGTGCATCTCACGAATTTCAGTTAATTGCTTTTTTCATAATAGAATGTACCGCGAGGAACGCCTGCGCAGCCCGGAGGATGTATGCGTCATTGCCAGCGAGATACGCGACTCGCAGGATATAGGGGAAAGTGGGGGAAATACGAACACCTAAGGGAAAACTTAAATAAAACCGTGGAATTTGATCACAGATTTTTTTATTTTTTTTATTATAAAGTTTACTTATCCGTCTAACTAATTCACTAATCAACATTCATATTTTTTTAGTGAATTGCAACAATATGACAGAAAAACAAAACCCTTAGTGTTCGGCTTTGCCCGACATTAGTCGGGTAAATACGAACACTAAGTGGGGTGATTACGAACTAACATTATTAACGACAGAGATCATATTTATGATATAATCGACAAGTTGCGTTTCTTGATCGTCTGTAAATAAAGATTTTCGTCCAGACCTTGGCTGTTTTAACGCTTCTTTCTTTAGGTGGTTAAAAATAGTTGTTTTTGGAATAATATAAGTTTCTGCTGCATTGATGAGAGTGAGTTTTTTGGTTTTAACATCTTCTATAACCTTTTTGAGATCTTCTAAACTGTACTTCAGTTCGGTATGTCTTTTGTAAGTACGAGGCATATGTAACAATAATAAAAAAGGTGGAACGGAGAGCCAATAAACGGGAGTGTGATAATGCCGAATGTTCGAGATTGCCCGACATGGAGTGTTCGTCTTTACCCCGCGGGATCGAAAATAATAAAATGTCAAAAAATGTATTAGGTTATATTTATTTGCCAACTACGTCATTATCATTTAGCTGATTAATATGTGATTATTCCACTATGTAAAAGCTGAATTACAATTGTAGATAGAAATAAAGCTACACCAACTTGAATTTACCAAAAAATTACATCTAAAACATACAAAATATTTAAAAATGCATAACTTGATAAGTGCGTGCGTCCGCGTCTCCCGTGTTGTTGACTGGCACTAGTTGTGGCATGATCTCCGAAATGGCGGCAAGTAAATTATGGCTATATATTTCTAACATATTAGAACCATTGAATTCGGCATTACCCCGCGTTCGCGTTTCCCCCACTTTCCCCTACCGCGGATACCTACTATATGAAAATAGACTAGATAAATTAAGATTTTTCGGAAATAGTACTTACTATTCATGTAGTACATTTTAGAATCCATCCGGGAGGCAATTACTCAATCGCTATTTAATGCTGTCGAATTCGTACTAAGATTACATGTGACTATAGTAAAACGGCAAGATAGTCCTCTCGGCCGAATAAGGGGTAATACGAACCGAGCATTCGCTATCACAACTAATTCAACGCAACGCTGTCTTGCCATTTTACTCTTTTAATTATATTTAATCAAGGCTTGACTGTCAGAGGGCGGCCACTTGATGATATGGTGTTTTACAGGACATCTACCGACGACACCACATCATTTGAATTAAACCCATACACTGGTTAATTACTAATAGATTTAAATAATTAACATTAACAGTCATGTGAATGACTACAAATCACGGCTGTGAACAGTTTTAAATAGCCGCAGATTACATCTGTGATGGGTAGATCGCTAAACGGATAACCGTACCGGCCGCGGCGGTGACAGGCGGTGGGCGGGCGGGCGGCCGAGACGCGTGAAATTAAATCGTGGGCGGATCTCGACACCTGTCCGCTGGGGCAGAAAGCTGATTTATGGATGCCCTTGTCATTGAGGATGGGTTGCATTAGAGTATGTTTTTAAAATTATGTTGATGGAGTTTAAAAAATAGCGACAGCGTAATAAAATAGGTAGGCAACCAGGATTTGGACTTCCTGAGTGTTTAGTCATGTCAACACGGTAGAATTCTGTTATCTTTACCTTTCACCAGTTTCTTTCAAAGTGATAAAAAAAGAAAATAATTTAGTACTACATAAAACTGGATTTGTGATTTTGTTCCTTAGTGACATCTGTTATCGAGTAGCAAGAAAATAATTATCAAGTGGCTAGCGCCATCTTTTGACTATATTATTAAACTATGTTGGCAATTTAAATAGAAAGCTTCTGCCTAAATAATTAGAAAATACTGATTTTGTAATGCTTTTTTATTTCTTTGGAATTATGAAACATGAAACCTAATTTGAAAACATATTTTTAAAGCATCGTATTACGCTATACATACACGTGAAACTAAACGTAAATGGGGATTATCTGTGCGCATGCAGTTCACTTGTATTAAAAAAAATTGAACACAAGCAAGCTAAACCAAATGCAAATTTGTGTTTTACCAATAATTTTGTTATTATGGGGACGGAAGTAGCAATATCGTTTAGTGCTTTACGTACTCAACTAGAAAATGAAAAGAGTAGTTTGTTTAAAATAGATGAAAATATAAAGAAAATTGTGCAAACAACCGGAAGATTTAATGATAGGTTAGTGATCACCTTGAATGTGTAATGTGTGTAATTTACCATTTTGTTAATATGTTATTGATGTCACTGTACATTTAATCATAGATTTAACTCTTCGGCGGAGTATCCAAGAGGTGGTAATCGTCCAGGAGGTCGGAATTCGTTTCAAGACGGTGGAAATAACTACAAAAATGAGGATCAGTTCGGCAAACGTAAACATGAAACCAAGACTGTTTTTAGCAGGTAAGCTAAGGTTTTAGTGAGTAATTTATTGGCAGTTACTCAGCTTAGTTTAACTATATAAACTTACTACAATTCAATTTTAGTTAAGATAATAAAATAATGTACATTTTAAAATCTTTAGACATTGATTTACACAGCCATGATGCATGACAAATGTATTGATTATGAAGCGTTTGTGAGTGGTTTGTTGGCGAAAATACTTAAATATATCTTTCAGTATTTTATGTAGCCAGGTATTGTATTGCAAGCCTTGGTCACAAGCACTTAGGTTTAATGTCTGCATCATGTAGTGTTAGTTGAAAAAAAAAAAAATGTTAGTCTCGTGGCCAATAGTGCGCCTATTCCTACATCCTTAAGATATCCATCTAGCAACAATCAACAGCTTATCGTTACCACTATTGCAAAAAAAAAAATGTTGTTTCTAAATAATTTCTAGATTGTCAGCCAGGACCCACGACAGTGATGGTGAGGATGAGGGCCCAGTCAAAAGAGCCAGGGTGCCCTCTGCAGTGTGTCGGGAACTGCCCACGAGAGCTGCCGTGCTCCGGGCACAGGGTGATGATGAACAGGCTCGGACTCGGAACCGCCGCATCTTTGGATCACTGCTTGGCACACTACAGAAGTTCAAGCAGGAGGAGATTGGTTTACAGACTAAGGTGATTATAATGATATGAGTGTTTTATTTATGTTATATTACAAATTGCAGCTTGTTATGTTATTTTAGAGTTCTGAGTCGGATACTTCTCTGAGTAAAGGGCAAGTGGCTCATCCCTTTTACATAACTGGCAGCTAGTACATCACACACCTCTTAATGTTTAATCATGTGTAAGTTCACAGCCAACCATACCATATAGGTACCATACTATGGTTAACGACAGGAGATACATCATAATTTTCAATGTAGTTATAGATTAATATAAGACATTAAAAATATTAAGATGTTTGGAGTGTTTCTGTCTTCTGATTGGCTCCTATAATGGTTATCAAGTCATAATTTTTTCAGGAAGATAAAAAAGCGCAAGTAGAGAAAAAAATAGAAGAACAGGCGCGTTTAGAAAAGGAGAGAGAGCAGAAAGAACGAAAGACACTATTTTCTGAACGAGAACACAAAAAGGCCACCATCAAGGCATTAGAGGCCAAGATGGCGCGCGTACAGGAGTTTGAGAAGTGGGAGACCTCTCAGAAGCACCTCGGTAACTTCATACTGACCAAAGCCAAGCCCCATGTGTACTGGCTGCCCAAGAAGATGTCGGAGAAAGCCAATGAGAAGCTGATGTCCAGTAGAAAGTTCCATGAAAGTGAGTACTTTAGCAGCCTACTTAATAAATTTGTAAAATGAATTATTGCATCACAATTAGTGGTTCCAACAGTTGGTCGGGCCCCATCCGCACTGGCCCCAAATACATTTAATTATGTTTTCAACTATCGTTTCCACACAACAATTATTTCCTGTGTAACCATAAATTACAATTTTACAGCTATATATGGTCCATTGTATCGCAGTGAGTAACTAGCATTGGCGTTTATTATTTTTCTTACAAGATTAGGAATCACTTTAAAAGATATAAATACTTTATAATGCTTTTTTGATCTACTTCGGAAGGTAGCATATGTTCCGTACCCCACAATACTCATATGTGACAAAGACAGGGAAAGACCGCCGATAGGTATGAAGGACAGGGACAAATCTTATTTTACAATGCGTTATTTACAACTTACTACTTACAATCCGGTTGGTATTACAAGGCGATGTCTGTCGCGGTGTAAGGAGTGCTACCTTTAATCCAGTAGCTGGACTAATCTGAGTGGAATCAGATGACATTTTGGCCTGCTGCCAAACTCAATATGAAGAGTGGCTTCTACACGTTAGCCATCTGAGTCTGAAGGTAATGAAATGAGTTAGACGAGGCGAATTAGGGAGTGGGCCAGCATCTGGATGCAGCATTAAAATAAGTTTGGTCTTCTAGCATACATAATTACCAAGCTTCTCAATAATTTGACTCCTATGCCTTCCCAGAATGCATGACCCAGAAACGGCAAGAGCTTCAAGAGGAGCTCCAGCGAATAGAGCAGCGCTGTCTCCGGCCCCGCGGGCCCTGGACCAAGGAGAACCAGCCCAGCGCCGCCGACAATGCGCCGCATACTGTGGTGGACGCCCCAGATGCTCTGGATACGGAGACCAAGGAGGGACGGAAGAGGGACAAATTCGCGATGGACGCCGACGTGAAGGATGAAAGTGATGGTGAAGATGGGCATGATGATGAGCCGGTGGGAAATGGGGACCAGAGTGTAAAGAAGGAAGAGAAAGGTGAGTTGGATTAACTAATTTCTTGACAGATCTTCACAGTTGAGGTAGAGTTCCAATCCGGATGTAAAGTTAAGAAAAAAATCAGTGACATGCGTGTCATACAGTGAAATTATTTGTAAGTGCCCCTGTAGACGCTTACTGTTGTGCGTCGCGGCGCCCACTATGATGCGCCACGCCCCTTACTTTTGTGCATCGCGACCCTGACTATTCGGGAGTCTCGACGCACACTATTATGCGTCACGACGCTTTCTATTGAGCATCGCGACTCTGACTATTTAACATCGCGGCATCGCAACACTGGTTCCGCGGGTTAAAAACTATCGCATAATCTATCGACTGTAATTTTTTCTATTTATTTACAGATAATAGCAAAGAAAATGAAACCACGAGTACAGACAACACGACTATGGAATCGGACGCCAATGACACGCTACCCCCGGCCGACACTAGCGCCATCGAAGCGCAACCCTCAGCCGACACCAGCGTCATCGAAACGCAACCTTTGGCCGACACCAGCTCCATCGACACGCAACCACTAGCCGATACCAGCCCCATTGACACGGAACCCCCTGTCGACAATATCGCCGTCGACAACCCTGTCCAAGATGGCGCCACCGACCATTCCTAACGAGAAGCAGCGCGTGCGCTGGTTCTAAATATACTGGAATAAATCATACACAATGACGCTGTTGTATAAATATTCTTGTTTAGAATTTGAGGACTGAATTGCACTTGTACAACATTGAAAAAATATAATTATTACTTGTCGAGTTCAATAAACTCTGAAAGTGTGTAATAGATAGGAGTTACAACTTATAATATAGAAAGTTTGACCTTTTTATTATAATAAATAAATGAACTAGAAATTAAACGAGGCGTTTGTTAAAAAAGCTTATATATTAGGCTTACAATTTACAAAAACATCACAGTTTTTATCGCGATAGTCAAATGAAGCCGGTATACACTGCAGTGGAATGAGATTTAAAAGCAATGCTTCTTAATAGATATATTAATAAATCTTCTTTAAGTAATACTTGTAATGTATGAACAGTGGTGCCAGCACATAGCACAGGGCTTGTAATTACTAAAATTTGAGGTTATTAACAGTAAAAGAGCAAGCCTATAGGCAGGCGGTTTTTTGTATTCGCTTAAACAGAGTCTTTTCGAAGTGTGAATGTAATTAATAAATATGATTCCAGAATTTTTTAGTAACTAACCTAAGTTTTATGAAATTCATGATCATTATAAAAAAATCATTTTGTATGCTATTAAAAAGTTTTGCAGACAACTTTAGGTGCATTTGTAAATTTCATAATGTCCATTTTACTGTAACTCAGTAGTGATGCAACACATGAATTCATCAGAATTGACGATACAGTGACAAACAACATATTTCTATCTCTATTTTTGCCTGCGAAAATATAGAGATGACAACAATTTTTAGTTTGAATTTGTGGGACCCTGCAGGGCTAGCATATGGGCCAAGATTGTCTAAGTCACATTGAGGTGCTTCCTCTTTCTTTGTTTCTACAAAATAATGAGACAAATGAATATTTCTTATACTTCTGTCTTCTCACAGCCTGCCATGCTACAACTCGAGTTGGAATAAGTCAATTTTACTTCTTTTAACAGAATAGATGAGTTATCCTACAATTCAAAGTTAGGAGGATTTAGCAGTGAAATGATAAAATTCCTCTTAGAAAGCAAGTGTTTTAGTCGAGGGTGAAGATCCTGGAGGCGATGTCGTCGAGCATCCAGTCCATGCCGTCGAGCAGGTTCTCGCCGGTGACAGCGGAGCAGCGCACGATGCGCCAGTGATGCGTCTTTATGTTATCCAGGTCTAGAGCCTGCATGTTGGAAAATCTCAATTACTAATAGCGTAGTGTTACTTAGCTATTATTGAAGACAGTAATTATACTGTTTATATTAAATCACAAGTAGTAACTCTTGTAATACAATGTGAATGATCTTAGATATAATAAAACTGTAATTTGGTTGCGTTAGAAAAATAAATGAAAGTGGCATTATTTTGATACAGAAACTCAGTCTGCAGTTTAATTCTGTCCATCTGTTCACATATCACAGGAAATATGTGCATGGATTTTGTTGAAAAATTGCATAGAGCCACGATCAACATGTGGATACTTTTTACACCATGAAATTGATGTACAATTAGAGTAGCGTAAAATCAATAGTGAGGGTGAGATACGCTCCATATCTACAAATTTTTACCTCCTTGATCTCCTGCAGCGTAAGTGCGCCAGGCAGGTCGCACTTGTTGGCGAGTACGAGCAGCGTCGCGCCCGAAAGCCGCTCCTCACGCAGCAGCGCGTGCAGCTCGCGCGCGCAATCCCACAGCCGCCGCGCATCTGCACTGTCCACCACCCACACCACCCCGTCTGTGCTCTCAAAGTAGTTCTTCCAGTATGATCTGGGAATGAAAACATACCACTGTGTACTGAGGAATATGTAGAAGTACTCTATTGTACTTCTAGACTGTGGGCTCTTAATCCGACATTCAACACCTATGGGAGCACTTGCAACTCCAAAAAACACCTCTGTTTTTTTTACAATAATATGTTAGATCCTATTTCTGACAAACATGTGGTTGAGTTGACAGAGATTTCAGTATACAGTACCTACCTAAATATAAAAATAAGTCAATCCACCGATTACTAGTGTCTAACGCTTGAAGTTGAAACATACTTTTAATGGTATTAGAATAACTTGGTTATGATAGGATACTTACTCATTCAGTTAGTTGAAATATTAGTTTCTATAAAAAATATTAGTGCAGCAGCACCCTTCGCAAGTAATCATAAAATATAAAATGTATTTTGATCAACATGGTGCTTTACCTCAAGGATTTCTGTCCACCCACATCCCAAATGTTGAGCTTATAACCGCGGTGTTCTAAAGTCTTTATGTTGAACCCCAGTGTAGGGGATATCGTGTCAATGGGCTCGCCATTAAACCGCTTCAGTATCGTCGTCTTACCGGCATTGTCCAACCCTCTGTAAAATTTGCGCTAAGGAAATCATAGTAGAGGTTACGTTTCGTACAATCATAATATAAAAAGGATACAACATGAGTATTCTCATCTCCTTCTCCTTCTGACGCAGCTTTTTGAGTATTGTTAAAAAACCCATTGTGATTTCTTAATTATTGTTCTGGCGTTTTCAATTATACCATTATTTATCTCCAATTCCAATTGATTTTATGGGATTATTTATTTATTTTGTTTCACTTCCTGAATGTTTTTTTTTCATAAACTAGCAGCTGTCTGCTAACGTCAACTGCCATAAACTGTCAAAAACCAGACAGAAACAGAATATTTTTATCCTTGATTTTTCATTTCTCTATTTGCAGGTCAGAGCCTAACGGGGCCAAAACTGCACCTAATGTCGTTAACTATCAGTTTAATGAGCATTAAATAAGGATATTTTTTGTCGATTAATAAGGCACAGGTGTAGCAGGAGCGTAAAGAAAAAATATAAATTGATAAGTGCCAATAGAATTCGTATTCCTAAAGGCCTAAAATGAACCTTTGAAAATCGCCATAAAATAACACGCAATTCACATTGTAATTAATAAACTCCATGCTGTATACTGTGCAGTATGCACTTCTTCTTGAGGTGCACTGTTGAGGAACCTGAGTAAGTTTGAACCCTTATCTCAGAATACCAATCTTCCTTGATCTTAGATTAAATATTTTTGTTATCTGTAACTACCATAGTGAAAGCCATAACATTCTTTAGGAAATCGAATGAGGAATCCATTGACCATAGAGTAAAATATCCATCCATGGCGGATCTCGTCGCTGTCAAGACTTTTATTTAATTTCTGTTTCGATTATGAAGCACCTTCAATGATTTATAGTGGGTTTATAGTGTGGAAGTGATAGTGTGGTGGCGCGGTCTTGCTGATACGGGTCGTTGGTGGACGGCGCCATGTTCAGTGGCACGGTGCGGGTGCGGGTTTGCGAGGCGACGGGTCTTAGGCCGACCGATTTTCAGAAGAGGCATAATATGACCTTCGGGAAGCCAGGTGAGGCTCGTCTAGCGCCCATAATCGTTCCCCGATATACCGTCGCGGGTGATCGTGCAAAGATTCCTGCTATAGATGTGTCGGAGGGACGCAGTGTTGCGCAGGAACGATGGTGTATGGTGTTTACAGAAATGGGTGTTGGTAATAATATGTAAATATGGGTTGTGGTTGCAGATGACCAGCCGATAGACCCGTACGTGTCGATAGACGCCGACGAGCATCATCTCGACCGTTCCAGCACCAAACCAAAGACCTTCGACCCTGTGTGGAATGAGACCTTCATACACGAAGTACACAATGTCGGCAGGTACCAGCGCACCATTGATTATTTATTATTTCTGTTGTGTTTACTTAGGATTGTATCCAATATTAACTATCAAGTACCTAGTACTTAAAATATTTAATTATAAATTTCCCTTATAAATATTAAACAGTAATGATCAGTAATTACTTGTACAGTTATTTATTTACTTATACAAAACATAAAAGATAATAAAATTTTGGCACTCTGCGACTGACCATATACACCTATGCAAGAAACCAAATGAACAGCTAAAACCAGTGTGTTTAATTATTCAAAAAATTATGACGGATTATCATTACCAATAGTATAACATAGTTTAAATGCTATATCTCACACTAACAACCCTAATATAGTGTACTCTTCCTTACTCCCAGCTAATTGGTCCAATTGAAAAAAAGAGATACCATTATTCTGATTTTATCTATTATCCTCTAGCTTGGGCATCACAGTGTTCCACGATGCTGCAATACCTCCTGACGACTTTGTGGCCAACTGCACAATACCCTTTGAAGACTTGATGCACAGGGACAAGGATGCCACAGATTTTTGGGTAAGAAGAACCTATTGACATATCATCTACTTGATTGGCCCACTGTTGGGGTTGTGCAATCTGAATCATTAGGCTATAGTGTATACCTGTGCTTAATAGAGACAAGAGAGGCATTGTACATGTATATTATAAGTAATGCCCAAGAGTTAGTCTGATATTGTATAAATAAACCTTTCTAGAGATTTTTCAAATCTCCTTTGATGAAATGATTTGGTTAACTAGTCAATAACAGTGAATCAATTTTCCAATTAATTCTAATAGCTAATATATAGAGTATATGTTTCTAATCAGAAACAACCACAGAAACAAGTAAATAGTAACAACCCTATTAGATGTAGGTAACTGCATACAATGGGGCAGGTGGTTGCCAATGCCCTTAGTAACCATTTTATGACGAGATATCCCCAAAATGTACTACTAGCATTGAGTTGTTTATCTAACCTTGTGGCATATTTCTTGCATTAAGGTGTCATCCCATTGCTGTGTATGTTTTCCATTTTCCTATTTGGATTCATTTTACATGTTGTGTTTGTCTATACTTCCACTGCAACACATGCTGCATGAAACATGTCAGCTTTGTAACACAACATGGCTTCCCTCCTGTCCCACCTCCAGATATCATCATGAAGATATGCCTCCATGTGCCACTTGTATAGGATGGGCAGGGTTGAGCTTTGTAAGCGATATATCCGAGCAGGCAACACATGTTTCGTGACCTGACCAATTACGTACTTGCGTGGAGCGTATTCGTGGGTTGCAGTGGAGGGTTTTTAGAAGTTTTTTTAAATTGTCACACACAGTAAAGATATTTCAACGTGAATAGCGTGCGCTATTATCTAAAAACGTATAATATGTTTTTAATATTGTGTTCCATCTTCCTGGTTATGTAATATACTTTGCGAATATTCTCATAATCCATAACTTTTCCTCAATGTCATCCTCAAAACAGATAAAGCACACTATTTGAATATTGTTACCACAATTTATTTTTTAATAATTTCTAGGTACCTTTTTAACGTAATTATTTGAATATGTTAAGCAGTAATATTTTCACTCACTGAGCACCACTCACACTAAAAAGTGTCACTTAAATGATTAACAACAAGATACTTAGAGGATTCCATTGTTATCATTATGGCAATCTCATGATAAGATATTATAGTCTGCATGTTTATCTGAGAATGTTATCAGTACACCATAATATTTATTTAATTGTTACGAAATTATCTAGATAAGTGGGTACTACACTGTGGTTTAGTACACTTGGTACATTGGTTTGCTAATTATGTGATAATGAATAATTTTAGAAGAAGGTTTTCATGTCCTGATCCAAAATACACACAATTGGAGGAAGAGGTTATTTTTCATGTTTCATTTGTGTGTGTGTGTGTGTGTTCCGAAATGTAGTGATTTCTACTTAGATGTGGATCAGAGTCATTTGTGGTGTGTCACATCATAACAATTTCATTATTTTGTAAGTTTGTTTCATTCTGGCCATTGATTATGAATCTTTAAGTATATGGAACTAATTTATAATAGTCAATCAAGACTTTTTTCACGTAACATTTTTTATTATGTTGTTTCGGAACCAGATTTTTTTTATTTATATACCTATGTAAACTATTACAGTAGGTACTTATAATTCGTCACTGTCCAAAATAATATGCTAAGAGTCGACCGCCCGTTCGGTATGCCGTTCATATAGAGAAAGCAGGGGTAAGAAACTCCATGGTTGCTCTATTTATAAGGATAGGTATATAAAATGAACGACAATTATGTAATTGCAAGTTAATATGGCTATATGGTTTCCACATGCAAAGGCTTTTGATAAACCTATTATAGCTCTAGTAATAATAAATTTGTGGTATATTTTTTACTATGTAACAATTTTTGATACCAAAAGGAATAATAGCTTAAACAGGGATTTAAAACATTTCGTTTCCAAGATCTGAGTCACAGATATAGATAAGCTTACTATCTAACAACTAGTTAAATAATCACATAATCTGTGTCTCCACTTGAGGTCTGCCCACGGCTCTGTACAGATGATGCAGGCCCTGTTTAGATCACCTTGAAAGTAATATCCTGCAGCGAGGAACATGCAGGCGTATCTTATATCTGTACATACTGTAATGTTATCTCCTCGACTCCTCGTAGTATCGACGGATTGATGTTTCGATTTTAATTCATACAAACGAGAAAGCAGCGTTCTTGATAATGTAAAGTGCAACAAAAATAGTGGCAAATATTTTCGATGATTATCACTCGTCAGGATCCTCCGCCACTCGTATCGACCGGTTCCCCGCGAAGCGTGTAATATCATCGGTCCACTTTGTCGGGAGCCGTCCTACACTAAACACTACGAAAGAAATCTAACTATATTATTTTGATCTAAATCATGAGACAAATTGTTACGACGTACGGACCTTGTTATTTTATCGACTAAGCAAGATTGTATTTGTTTTCATTGACAGGTGGATCTGGAGCCTCAGGGGAAACTACATCTCAAAATTGATCTGAAATGGAACTCTCAAGGTTAGTTTAGTTATCAATAGTTGAGACAGATTCAAACAAAATAATAAAAATGCACTGAGAAAAAAGATAGGTAAATGCAAACCTAATAATGTAGGTAATGCAAAAAATAGTTGAATACAACCTAATTTAGGTTTTCTGAACCTAGTGTAGGTAAATAGTTTTACCTTCGATTGGGTAAATACAACCTACAGTGTTTGGTAGCGTACTATATTACGTAATTTTAACCTATTTTACGTTAAAGAAACCTTTTTTTTTACCTAACTGTTACGTTAACGGGCCGTCACCTAATATACACATTTAATTTTACCTATCACTATCAGTGAATACTACCTAGTATGATTACACATAGCTTAAAAACACCTAATAATAGGTAGCTTCGACTAAATTGTACTTAACCTAAATAATTATTTGGAATTAAAATTGTACATTCGGTTCCTATAACCTAATAAAAGGTTGTAATAACCAATAAATTGTTTTGTATAAACCAACTACATTAACATTTTCATAAAGTTAACACCTATCGATAAGGTAACTCTAACGCAACTAAAAAGGTGCAGACAATTCTCAGTAGGTTATATTAAAGCACTTATTAGGTATCCAATACCTACGCAGTACACTACCGGAAACTATAAATTAGGTTATTTATACACATTGAAAAGGTTACAGACATCTAACCATCATCTAGACTAGGTTTAATTAAATCATTTATTAGGTATATATCAAAATTTATTTGGTCAAGTTTAACGTATATTAAGGTAAAATTAACGTAAAATACTAGGTGTTATTAAATGTTTATTAGGTTATAGTATCGAACCTAATATTAGGTTTTTGTCGGACAACCTAGTCACTACGTAACTTTAACCTACTATTAGGTGATAGTTACCTTACTAGAAATAGTTTAAAATAACCTAATGCGTCGGTACAACATAAGTTTATGTAATAACTAGTGCACTTGGTTGTTGTTACCTAATGCACTACGTTGTCCGACAAATACGCAATATTAGGTTAAATATTAGGTAACCAGGACCTAATTTTTTTCTCAGTGTGTACTATTATCAATATTCAAAGTGAAGAAATGATTCAAGAATTGACGTGATACACCACCTCTTCGAAGGCTTTTGCCGTATTTAGTTACTGCCGTGCAGTGCCTCAGCCAGCTTTATTTAGTCCCATATTGCGGAAACTTTGCGAGTGTGCAGTGCGCGGCGCATCGCTGCCATATTTAAATAACGCTTGTTTAGACGTTAATACGTTGGAGAACTCTAGGATTAAGTCCATATTCATAAGTCGTCATAGCTTAAACTTTTGACGTATCGTTTCGTTGTAAAAGGATTATTTCGTCTTCTTATACGTGGCAATACTTTCTCGATGACGATACGATTCCGTTGGTTATAAGTTAGTGGTGCACAGTGCGATGTATGTGTGTCGTCGCAGCGGGCGTGGAGGCGCCGAGCGGCGTGGTGTCGGGCGGCGCGGCGCGCGGGGCGGGCGGCGGCGGCGGGGGCGGGGGCGGGGGCGCGGGCGGGGGCGGGGGCGCGGCGGGCGGGGGGCGCGAGTTCAAGGAGGGCGCGGGGTTCGCGCGCCGCCGCGGGGCCATGCGCCGCCGCGTGCACCAGGTCAACGGACACAAGTTCATGGCCACCTTCCTGCGCCAGCCCACCTTCTGCAGCCACTGCCGGGAGTTCATCTGGTGAGTACACCATACACACATACAAACATACACACCCACACACATCCCATGCACACCACACACACATACTATAGTGTGTATGCTATGTCACGCGATGCCGCATATCTTCTAGAAACGGTGCCACTGCAGGTCATAGAGACGGGTGATGGAGTCCGAGGTGTTTGATTGAATATCCCCTAAATTTATTATTTTTTTTGGAAATTCTTCCGATGAACCACTTTACAATATTATATTGTTTATTGGTTGTGTACAGACTGACCGCGCAGCCTTGCGACATCGTGATGACAGCAATCACCCGAGATAAAGTCTGGCACTGCCTCGCCTAGGGTTAGGCGGCCGACCTCAGCGAGAGTACTTAACATTAACATTTCATGTAAACTTCTCTATTTACAGGGGTCTCGGCAAGCAAGGTTACCAGTGCCAAGGTATATTACATTACATTTGTTGATGATTGTCGTTCGCCATATTGTGTCGTGATTGTAATTGTCTCGTGTGGTCGCAGTGTGCACGTGCGTGGTGCACAAGCGCTGCCACTCGTCCGTCGTCACCAAGTGCCCCGGGATGAAGGAGGAGGTAATGAAGCACCCGGTACTCACGTTCAGGAATCGTCATTGGACTTTTTATTCGCGAAATAGTCTTTATTACAATGCTCGTTTTGGAAAAAAAAATAGAAGTAACTATAAATATATATATAGTAGCAGTGATAGCTAAGTTTGTAGAATGCTTGCCTCGGTAGCGAGGATCGCAGGTTCAAACCCTGGCTCTGCCTCACCTCTGGAATTTCTGTATTTAATGTGTGAATCTCATTTCCAACCATGATTTTCACTTGATAAACGGTGAAGGAAACCCCTCGAAGGATGTGCGAAGTCAACCAACCCGCACTGGGCCAGCGTGGTGGCCCAAGCCCCCTTACATTGAGGGGAGGCTCGTGCCCAACAGTAGGACATTAAAAGGGCTGGTATTATTATGATTTTATATAAATATATATTAGCGTTTTAAAGATTAATAAAAAGAAAACAGTTCACAGCTAATAGGGCGTAACATAACTAGTCAGTGTGCGAAAGAGAAAGAGCTCGCTCTGAAGCTCTACCTGAGAGAGAGAGAATCATTCGTCACAGTCATGTATCATTTTGTCGTGTTGGTGTGTTACAGCAACAGAGCTCGGTGGGCGTGTCGGGCGGGCAGCGGTTCAACGTGAACGTGCCGCACCGCTTCGTGGTGCACTCGTACAAGCGCTTCACCTTCTGCGACCACTGCGGCTCGCTGCTGTACGGCCTCATCAAGCAGGGGCTGCAGTGCGAAGGTACCGGCACACACTAACACCAACTAATAATACAGAACAAGTGTCAGTGTGATTCAATATGTTGGTTGGTATATGTGGTCGCCGTTAATCACATCCGTCAGGAAAGCTATTTGGGAGGGACCCCGCACTGATCCTTGGCTTGTCAAATTTTCTGATAATAAACAAAACTTGATAATTGAAAAAAGGAATAAACTCAACTCTAAGATGTCAGTCGAGACTGTCGGCACCCTATTTAATATTATATGCAATTTTCCCGGCACGAGGCGATCCTAAAAAAGAATTAGTGCTGAGTTTCGCTTCTAACGAGGCTTCCTCACTTCGGCCCAGCTACGGATGAGCCAAGTATCGCCTAGTTTAATTAATAAGGAAGAAAATCAGTTCGATTGAGTTGATTGTTTCCGTGAGCGATCTTAGGACACAGCAGTGGGTTCATATAACATAGGTTGACATTGAAATAAAACGAATTTTAAGAATTTTATCGCGGTTTATTTTTGATTTTACGTTCCCGACGTTTCGGCTGCTTTACAGCAACCATGGTCACGGGAACCCGTCAAACTATGACACTAGGACGTCAACTACCTCAGTCCTCCCGTGACCATGGTTGCTGTAAAGCAGCCGAAACGTCGGGAACGTAAAATCAAAAATAAACCGCGATAAAATTCTTAAAATTAGTTTTATTTCAATGTGTAGTATTCGCGTAAATATAAGAAATCAATATAGGTTGACATGTTCATTTGTTAACCTCCAACGAAAAATTTGGGGTTTTATATGTTTGAAATAACAGTAGCCTTATGTTAAAGTGTATTAAAAGTTGTATCTTACACTATCATGTGCTACGTACACCTATGCTTGTACTAGAATAGGAACATTATAAAACAAATGTCACGACATTACAGAGTGTTTTTTATCTGTGGCGTCGTAGCTCCAAAACGGATGGGCCTATAACAATGCTTTTTTTGTGCACAGTGTGTTCAATGAACGTCCACAAGCGTTGTCACAAGAACGTGGCGAACAACTGCGGCATCAACACGAAGGCGATGGCCGAGATACTCAACGAGATGGGCATCTCGCCGGACAAGAACCCCCGGCCGAGGCCCTCCAAGGTAACGCCGCTGTCACATTACACAGCATATAGCACATTTATGGAATAATATTTTAGCGGATAAACTTACTCATAAAATCGAACAAGGTTCCGTAAAGAACATACTTCGAAATTAAAAACAAATCTGCTCAAAGTTAAAAGCATTTTTTTCTTGGAAGTTGTGTGTAAGCCGCGGACTTTAATTAGGGGTTCATTTAAGGTTGAATATCGCACGGCAAATGTTTACCATAAGGGTATTATTATGACTGGCGTTACTAGGAGGAACTGCTGACGATACACCATATGCGACTTTATTGCATTTTCATTGAAATTATTACGGAAGGACTTTTTGGGGGTAGTCGAAGAGAAAGGTCAATCAATATCAATTTTGTTTTGTGAATAATGTGTTTCTTTGAAAAATAATGTGTAATGTTGGTGGAATATTAACCATTATGTGTTCATACACGTGCACGAGTGTAGGAAAATAAAACTAAATAGTAAAACATGAGTTTTCCAGTTCTCCCAAGACGTCCGATAATTTGTCAGTAAAGTATCCTCAACTTTACTGATACGTTTATTAGGTCTAGTCTAGAGATTGGGCCTGCTTAGAATCTCCCATATTTGATATTTAAAATAAAACTTTCCACTTGACGTTGGCAAAATACCTACCTAAAGACGAGTGAGGCTGTTTTCTAAATAGAAATATATTTTTTTTTATTACATTATAGGCAAGTATTTGATCTCGATCTCACCTGATGGTAAGTGACGATGAGATCTACGATGTATGTGACGATATATGTGATGGTTGTGCATGGTGCGCAGTACCTGAACGCGGTGCTGCTGGAGGGCGCGGGCGAGCTGGCCTCGTCCGGCGACTCCGACTGCAAGGACGACAAACACGACGACAAAGGTAACTGCACATGCGCGATCCAGTATATAGACGCTTGAACAGCGACGCGGTACATTCTATTATGGACTATATATCTGGTTGGGTACGACTTAAATTTGAATGACAGTGATTGACTTGACAATTATGGAGGATTTATTGTTTTTAATTTTGCCAGTATTTATAGCTCTCTACTCTACCCACACTGGTATAAGGTCCATTATTATACTCTTAGTATGATTATGTACCGTACGCTTATGTATCGCTTTGTGTGTTCGTCATAGATCAGTATTGTTTTATTATAATGTTTATTGTTTATCCATGTTATGTAGTTTGTGTATTTTATATGAATAAAACAGTTTTTTTTTTCATTTTTCTCATTATTTTTATATCAACACATTTATCTTCTTATATCATTTTTTATATCATATAGTAGTTTAACAAGTATATATACATTGTTCGTTACATAAGGCTGTCAAGTATTGTGTTTATTTTGGGTATGCGTAGGTTATAAATCGAGTTGAAAGTTATCTTATAGCAGCAGTTAGCCTTTTATAAGAACCTAATACCCTCAAGACCACGGTAATAAACTTGATGTTTTGTTGGAAATAACATAATCCTGTCGATTACAGCTCTCTCACGGGAATCCATGGATCGCGTAATCTATGTTTCTATATACCTACCCTAAATAAGCAATGGAGACGACAGACCTTTAGCTATACGACATCAATAAGCCGTATTTTTTTTATTAGATTTGCCCCTTGAAAAGGTTCTTGTCAAAACATCAACCTAATCAAATGCGCCTTCCCTATGCTGGCCGAATATAGGTCAACACCAACATAATCCACATGTTTGTCTCTGCTGGCCCACTGCCACTGCCACCATCTCGCTTCGTTGCCTTAATTCATAGTTGGACGGTTGCCGTGGATAACCCACTCGCCGACACTGGACTTGGCCCAGCGTTTGGATTACCACTAAGGCGCTGACACTTCAGTTCGAATTTCGAAATAAAACTGGACTTGATGGGTAAGGAAGCGTTCAAGTATTACGTAACGCAATTTTTGGAGACTTTTGACACCTCCTCCCCCCATGTAACGCGCCGTAACGCCCCCCCCATTTAGTAAAACGTAAAGTCTCTACGCGACCGTTCTGAAGAATTAAAACAATGTAATGTAACGCGTAGTTCAAACCCCCCCTCCCGCCCCTGTAACGCATCGTAACGTTTCAGAAGCCCCCCCAAATTCGTTACGTAATACTTGAACGCTCCCTATGTTGTTGTTGTTTTAATCCGTAGAAACCAGTTCAGGGCGCAAATCCAATAAAAAAATACGATGTAGGATCCCCTTTTGCGACAGGCATATACACAGATAACGCACAGGTACCAGTCATTTTTATTTTTTTTGTTAATGTTATGTTTACCATCGTGTTTCGCGGCTCGTAGGCGGCGCTCTAGACGGTGCGGCGTGGCGCTCGCACTGGGCGGAGCTGGCGGAAATATTCACCTGCCCTGAAGGTCTTGTGTTGTTTACTCGCTTCATGGTGGTGGGGGCGGCCGCGATAACATGGGGTGGGGAGAGGGGGTCACAAACAGTTCAAAAACAAAATAAGTAGATGACACACTATTAAAAAAAGTGTAGAAATGTCGTTGGCCATATATGTGTTAAATTAATACATTAAAATTATCTATGTTATATTAATTAGAAACACAACTGGCTGGTAAGAAAATGAGAGTATAATTAATGTTTTTGCAACAGTGCCTAAAGAAAATCATTTCTACCATATAAGTTCTGACTTGAGCGAGTGTCTCTAAAATACTTTAACTTATCGCGCTTACCTGTTAAACCTACATCCTGTACTCCAGTAGTTTTGCTTGACGGCTGTGGCAGCCCTTAAGTTGCTAAGGGTAACGCTTAGTGCTAGCTTGTTACATTGAGTAACATGTGTCGCGTTTTTTTTTGTGCACAAGCCGAGGCGGTAAGTACCTTTATAATTTCACGTGATGCCCTATCTTGCAATAGAATACAGTTTAAAACTAGGTGAAGCTTACTCGTGCTGTTTGGTACACGGGTTTGGCAATGCTGTGTTTACTCGTCATGGGGAGAACAATAGAACTGAACTCTTTAATTCAGGAACTGAGCAATGCCAGGGTTGGCACTGCTAGTTGAAACCGTTTTCAGCGTTAGTTGCACCGGCACTTCCGCAGAAGTCGATTTATAATTCGTGGAGGATATTGCGGAGGGGGGGGGGGGGGGGTGCTCGTCCGCGTGGTACTATCGCTTGGTACCATTGGTTTTTCAGCTGTCACTGCCCGTGCTGCTGTAACCATGTCGAAGGAGTAAGAACCTTTTCGAGATGTACAAACCTGGAAGGAAATAATTCCCTTTCAACATTCCTTATACAACTACGATAACTTGATTCAGGAACCCATAAGCCTCGTCCCCTAAACACCCTTAGTACTCTATAGCGTGTGTTCGGTGCAGGTGGGGAGGGCGGCGGGCTGGGCGCGCAGGGCAAGGTCTCGCTCGAGGACTTCCACTTCATCAAGGTGCTGGGCAAGGGCTCGTTCGGGAAGGTCATGCTGGCTGAGAAGAAAACCACCGACGAGGTATGTTTTCACGAGTAGGGACCGGAATTTGTATGACTGTTGTATTGAATCGAGTAGTTTTTTGTATTCAACATCCGAGTAAAGTTTGAGTATTATGTGGTTATTTCTTGCTTTAGTTGACCTTACACTTCACTATCCTGCACTGTCAGGATCGAATTGCGGTAAACGTAAAACCCAATTGTGGCGCATGCAACTAAAATTCTTGAATCATGAACAATATTTTTTTTTGCATATTTATAATAGAATTGAACGAAGATAGAAAACTACATCCTACGTCACAAGTCCTATCAGGGAATTGCGTACATAATTAAAACGAGTAGTCATATGAAATATGTTTCACTAGGAAATTACCACTATATCAGAGCGTTGGAGTGCGTAAACCATATCCAAACAGAGTGATATAGGCTGTGTTGGTTCGTGCTATGTTCATGTATTGAGTGGGTCCCCCCCCCCCCGCCCTGGTGGCAGGTGTACGCGGTGAAGGTGCTGAAGAAGGACGCCATCATCCAGGACGACGACGTGGAGTGCACGCTGACGGAGCGGCGCGTGCTGGCGCTGGCGGCGCGCCACCCGTTCCTCACGGCGCTGCACTCCGCCTTCCAGACGCGCGACCGCCTGTTCTTCGTCATGGAGTACGTGGACGGCGGCGACCTCATGTTCCAGATCCAGCGCGCCAGGAAGTTCGACGAGCCGCGCGCCAGGTGGGACATCGCCGTCTCGCCCTGACAAATACATCTTAGGGAGCGTTCAAGTATTCTATCTATCTATCAGCCGATAGACGCCCACTGCTGGACATAGGCCTCCCCCAACGACTTCCACACATCACGGTCCTCCGCCACTCGCATCCACCGGCTTCAAGTTCAAGTATTACGTTACGCAATTTTTGGAGAATATCGACGCGAAATTTTGAGAAAAAAATGCGAAAAAAAATCTTAACGCGACCGTTCTGGAGGGTTAAAACAATGTTACGTAACGCGTAGTACAACCCCCCCTACCGCCCCTGTAAGGCATCGTAACGTTTCAGAAGACTCCCCCCCCCCCTCCCACCAAATTCAATACGTAATACTTGAACGCTCCCCTATGAGTTTTCTTGAAATTGCTCATAGAGTTGTGTCTGCCTTGCTCTATCGAGAGCAGCATTCTTCTCCTAGTTATATGACACAATACCCACCTTTTTTTTTCAACATGTATCTATGTATTGGGATTGTTACACAAGTCTTAATCTAAAATATTCTGGTTGTATATGAATGAGTTCTTACTTTGCAACTTATAATTGTCTGGTTAAGTACATCGCGTTTCTTCCCAGCTCTCCGCATTTGCCTTACTACTACTTTCCAGTTTGCACTGATTTGGTTGATTACCGAAATTTATATGGAGTAACTGTCAACTGCCCTCTGATACCTAACTTATGGGTCTACGGGGACCATCAGCTAACTCACCTTTCGAAGCTTGGTCTTCATAAGTTCATTAATTGCGTGTTCGTGTTAAGGTTCTACGCGGCAGAAGTGACGCTGGCGCTGCAGTTCCTGCACTCGCACGGCGTCATCTACCGCGACCTGAAGCTGGACAACATCCTGCTGGACAGCGAGGGTCACTGCAAGCTGGCCGACTTCGGCATGTGCAAGGAGGGTATACTCGGTACGTCGCTACATTCTCATGGTACCCTGCAGCAAGGCGATATTGCAATTTTCAACAAGCTATTTCTAAACCCCTTCATCTTCAGTACTCAGAATCAAATATGCATGTAGGAGGAGACAATCCTATCCTTTGGTAATACTTGAAATTGTATTTTGAATTGTGTGCTTATACCCCAGATCAACATATAAGATACTTTTTATACCATGAAACTAAAGTTCACGCGTACGAAATCAATGGCACTGCTAGATCTTAGTAAACCTCATTACAATCATAATTTTGTAATGTTGTATATATGTCCTAGAGCTCGTGTCCCTATTTTGCTGCTGCAGTTTTAATTGTTCGTATATAAGGCCCTATGATGACAAAACTACATGGAGGGGGGCTGCGAAGCGGTTGATTGCTTCCAGCGATCAGTTGCGACGCAGGGTTGCCCTGTGACCTTGAGATTATGAGAGCTGAGGGCTGTCTCCACAACAGCAACGTCTGTTGTGTTTCACTCGAGATACTTGACACGAGCGGTTGTTGCAGATGGCGCCACCACCACAACGTTTTGCGGCACACCGGACTACATCGCGCCGGAGGTATGTTTGTCACTTTATTACTCGAATTAAGCATTATGAAGGATGCATCTACACAAAAGTTGTTAAGAGTAAGTAGTAGTAGTGTTAAGAGTACTAAAAAAGTTGTTAAAGTTGTCATATGATAAAGATGACAAGTTTAGTCTGAGAAGCGGATTGCCTGCAAATAAAGAGGTCTTAGTACGCCCCCAGATGCGCGCGAGTTCACTGATGTGCGAGCGAATCAATGCATCCGTAGTTGAATCTGATAAATGTATCCAATCTCAGTTGGCTCAGCCGAGGCCAGTCCTTCAATCTTGCATGGCACTCCTCAGATCCTGCAGGAGCTGGAGTACGGGCCGTCGGTGGACTGGTGGGCGCTGGGCGTGCTGCTGTACGAGATGCTGGCGGGGCAGCCGCCCTTCGAGGCGGACAACGAGGACGACCTGTTCGAGAGCATCCTGCACGACGACGTGCTCTACCCCGTGTGGCTCTCCAAGGAGGCCGTCTCCATACTGAAGGGTAGGCTCCGCATATGCTGGACTCGAAAACTTCCCATTTTTTCTAGTCACACATTAGCAGCTGGTCGTAAAGAACATTTATTCTAAGCATATCATTACAAGTTAACGTGGAACTGGTTCTTTTACTATCTTTGGAGTGTTGTATCGTTTTAGGTATTTTTTAAGCGAACTTAATAAGATCGAGACATCCAATGCAGAATGCCAATATCGCGAAAAACTAAATTACATCGTAAATATGTCCAAATTTTTCGTAAAAAAATAAAACCATTGACATTTTGAATTTCGCGCTCTGACCTAGCGCTTCCACCTTAATGGCTACATGGTTTCCATATTTCCAAATTGCGTAAATAAGTTGATCAGTTAATGAATTGTTGTTACATTGTAGTTAGTTTGATTCGGTTCGAACGAACAGTTTTACCGACGATTAGATTTATTGCTATTAATTACTTGACACTGGCAAAATACCCGCCATGTTGTGGGCGAGGCCATTTGCACATCCATTTTATTTCATCGCATTTCATTTCGTAAAAAAAGAAGAAGTAGTGCCGGGGCCCAACTCTGCTAACACAATCGGTTCATAATCGAAGAGCAACCGCACAATATCTGTCAAAAGTGACAGCTACTATGCGGTCGCTGTTCGATTATGAATCGATTGTGCTGGCAGAGTTGGGCCCGTGGTGTGCGTGGTGCGTGGTGCGTGGTGCGTGGTGCGTGGTGTGAGAGTGTGGCGGTGCGCAGGGTTCATGACGAAGAGCCCGGCGCGGCGGCTGGGCGTGCTGGGCGGCGCGGCCGGCATCCGCGCGCACGTGTTCTTCCGCGACGTGGACTGGGACGCGCTCGCGCAGCGCCGCCTGCGCCCGCCCTTCCGCCCCAAGGTCGTGAGTACTCCCTTCCACGTTTATACTACTTGTTTAACAAATCAAAATGGCACCCGATTCCCTGGGTACAAAAAAAAGGTTCACTACTAGACTGTATTGCCTAATATAGTTCTAACGTGGCTGTCGTGGCCCCGAACCATGTTGTATTTTAATGTTACTTGGCTCGCTATCAGTTGACCATCGACCGTTACTATTTTACTAGAGTTCTATTCTTGATAATCTATAGCATATGCAATTTGAAACCAAATTCGAATTATAATTTGAATACTGATTATATGGTGTGTGTGTTTAGAAGAGCAAGCGCGAGGCGGCCAACTTCGACGCGGAGTTCACGAAGGAGGAGCCCGTGCTGACGCCCGTGCCGCCCGACGTCGTGCGCGCCATCAACCAGGTACGCACTCGCCCTCTCGCTCACACCCGCGTAGAATATATATCTGTAATACTGTTATACGGTTGTATGCGCAGGAGGAGTTCAGAGGATTCTCATTCGTGAACAAGGACTTCAACCCCGTGCCGGCGCACGACAAGCCGCCCGTGGCCTGAGCGCGCGCGCCCTCGCACCCGTCTAGTCAGCGCGCGGCCGCCCGCGTAGCCGCGCGTAGCACCGCGCGGCGCGGCGTAGCACCCGCGTAGCGCGAGCCGCTACGCTCGATACAAGTATTATTTTTTGTCGTTTGAATATTATTTGTATTATTTTTTGTACGTTTTTTGAATGTACGTCGTCTATCTCGTAGTGTACGTGTAGGCTAGGTAGGAGCGCTCGCGTCTGGCGCTGCCGCGGGGCCGGCGCCGTCGGCCCGCTTTGAATTTACACGCAATTTCAGACGAATTAATGAGATTATTATTTTTTATTGAGTTGTTATGATTTATGAAATCTAACGCGTTAATGTTTGCTTTATGTTTATATATTATATCATACAACTGATGTACGTGAATCAAAATCAGTTTTAAAATAACACATTATTTACTATTAATATTTTTAAGCGTATTGGACTTTATTACGTTTGTAATTAAAGTCGATTTTTATTGACATGTTATTTATTAAGTTCAACTATATTTTGACCAAAGATGCGATTCTTTACGGTTATTTATTTTAACATAATATTTTATAAACAATGCATTTTATTAACTGCATGCAGAATGTAACCATTTCTACATGGTTGGCATGGTTACATTCTGCGTGAAGTCAGTCATTAGGTACTAATTTAAGTATGTGCAATGTTGTATAAGTGCGGCAGTGTGCGCAAGTCATGATTGCGTCTACCGCCCGAATATAATAATTTATAATTTGATCATCACAGTGTTGTATGGTCAACTTATTGAAATCACAAGAACGTTACCAGTGTTGGAGCGAGAAGTTTAGTTCTTAAGGCTTTTTATAGACACGCATGATTACCGAGGAGAACATAAAATTAACATGGAAAACTAATAAGGCTTACCGCGGGAATCACCTCTACATCTTTATGAGAATGAATGACCATGAATTAAAAGTTTTTATTTCGTAATATGTGCAACAATTATGTTACCTTGTGAAATATATATTTAGGGTTGTTAGCAATAAGATGCTGACAATACACAAATTTATTGTTTTTAAATACAGATGATTCATAAAAGGTGTTTCTGTGCTTTTTTGGCGCATTTGCGGTTATTACGTGAGGTCGGAACGAAATTCTGACTTCGTATAATGATTGAGAATGCCCCAAAAAAGAACAGGTTCAAAAGATAGTATACATTTTCTGAATCATGTTTGTATAAAAAAACACTATGCAATTAGTTGAAAATCGCGTCCAATAGAGCTGTCCGTGTTGCCAGCATCTAAGATTTCAATTAAATTTATGGGTTGCTAACAATAATAATAAAAAAATACAATAGCATATGACCAGTTTCTTGCACGAGTTGCAAGGTGGTGCATTATACCACTACAGTCTATCCAATGAGTCAAGGGGCCTGTCATTAGCCTAAAAGAGATAGACAGCTGTACGAAAAAATATGATGCACTGAGAGTCTAGCGTGTTCCGTCCCTCTCACACCACAGATTTCATAAATAAGAATGACAGTGACAGCATGCTTTCTTGATGACGCTACGATTAGGAGTTTCTGTTTACCCTACAGTTTGATCAGAAACAATACTAAGTAGCTGATAGACAGTTATTCGTGTGAACGGCCTAGGAAGGCGGTAGTCTAGATAGCCTAATTAGAAATCATCTAGGTCCCTGCAGTTGGAACTTCGTCCAGAGCTATCGCTGTGTTTTTCTTTTTTCTTCAAACGCATGTGCTAGTAATAGTCTGGTTCGTAGTGTACCGCATGGCGGTGGGGATTGAACCAGATCCGACCTTATTTCATCTGATTCCCGCGGTAATTCGGATCAGAATTCCTGTTACTGGTCGCTCGTCAATACATCACAACTTTGGCAAATCACAAATGAAAAATGTAAGAAAAAAATATATGTACTGTGCCTCTGTTTGTTGTTGCGATACTACAATAAATTTGCCACAAAACTCACATAATAGAGGTTAGAGCAATTATCGATTGTTGTAAATAATGAAAAAAATATGAGTGTGAGTTGTGCGCGCGCCGCCTGTGTTGCCAGCTCGCGAACAAATAATAAATTGCTGTTTTAGGTTTATTTAAGACTGGCAACACCAGCGTGCGATTAAGTAAACCCCATTCGCGTTACTAGTTATTAATGCGTGTGTATCTCGCGCGTGTGTGCGTGCGTGCGTGTGCGCAGATGTAGAGGAAGGGGGAGGAGGGCGCTATGGATTCGTTCACTTTTATTACATTGTACCTTGCAAGCGGTGCTTTGAAATTGAAGAGGAAAATTAATGTTTTTATACGCTATAAATTGATGTTTATATGTTAAATTTAAACGGACTGGTTTTGTTATTTCTCGCCATCGGTTAACCGTGCGATCTCGCGTAATTGTTAAATAAGTATCGCAATATTTTGTTACCAACGTCGCGCTAGTGTATTGACATTTTAAATTTCGAGCTTTATCTTAGCTTGTCCTTCCATTTTGAAAGTTACCACCCAATTTTATTGTTAAGTTTAACTAACGGACACATCTACTTAGTCGCGGCCGACTGTCAGACCGATCTGGGACCTTGGGTAATTTCGAACATTGGCAATTAAATTTATAATGCGAGTGAATGAATATTTACATCATGTTTACAAGTAAAGCTGCACGTTTCCGCTAGGGGCGCTGCTGTAAAATGTATGTAAAGATTTGTCCAATCGATTTTTATTAGATGCTCTCAAAATGTGTACTAAGGCCCCCGTGACAGTTGCTTTTACCATCGTATATTTCAGTACCTCAGAATCAATATTTTTAACATTTTAGCCATACAGTAATTATGAATCGTCAAAAATGATACAAAATGCCAAGCTTCACCACTACCACCCGTCCCGATGGAGAATAACGGGCAAGAAACTCTATGGTTGCTCTTTTTAAATGATCTCCCACTTTTAGTATTAAAATGTTGTGGGTATGTGAGAACAGCTAGGCAGGCTTGAGTAGCTTGTTAAAAAAGTACCAACCCTAATTACAAAGTTCCCAAATTTTCTAATTACTTTTGTAAATGAAGACCTCTGTCGGTCGGTCGGTCCCGACCAAATATGATGGTCCGTTTGACGTTGTCCGCTTCTAGTCCAGTGTTGTGTTGCCGCTGTAGCGTCTCTTCCAATACTCATCTCATTCACCGAGCACTGTTTGACAGATGCTACAGTTTTATTACCACAGATGGCGGTGGTGTGTGTGTAAGAAAAAAACTTAATTTATATGTATTATGAAACAGATTGGCTTAGAAAGGGTATACTTAGCTTGGAACCTGAGTTTGTTTAGCACATTTCAGTATGTAAAAGTCAGTCATAATTTCGTAATGTAAATAAATTTGTTTCCAACAAAATTACAATTGTGGTTTTTTAAATTCTGACTTGACATCATGTATACAAATGCGTTAAAGAAGCTCAGGTTCAAGGCTTAGTATACCCTTTCTGAATCACTCTGTCTATAAAGTGTGGTATAAATCATTTTGTTCGGCGGATTATTGATAAATGCCGACATTTATGTCTTGTCACACACCACCTCCATAAACAATTGAGATTCTCTTTTAATATTATGTTAGATCTTTTTATTATTATTATTTTATGAATGAGTTATTGTTCGTACTCGAAGTACACATGTGTGTCGTGTTGCCCTTGTCTGTCTTCGCGATACCGCTGTATTACAAGTTGTTTTGTGTTGATAGGAAGACAACTAAGTCATTTGACAGGCGCGGTTAGTTTTAACTGAACGTTTTTAACTGATATCCCTTTGCGAGACATATTTAGCGCATGAAATGTATAGAGCATGGATTAAAAAAAATACTGGATATGGCATTGAAATCTGATATATGAGTAGAATCGAAACTAAAAAAAACACCTACGTTAATTTGTTACTGCCATTTAAAAAAATGCCATCTTGGCTCAATGCCTCGCGAAGGTAACGAAGCGAAAAGTCTCAATCGAATCATACTTCGAATCTGTGTCACCATGTTTTTAAACGTATTGTGAGCGAAGGCTCTTCTATTTGTGTCGTGTTCTGTGGTATAAAGACCAGTAGGCGTTCGTACTTTATCTGTATGTAGCTTCGAAATAAACAAGTGATTTAAAAAAATGTGTTCATCGCATTAAAAGTGTGGTAGTTCCATTCATATGTTGCCTTTTTTGAACTCTGTATACAAGAAGGTTTCTTTTAAGTGGGCGTGGTTGATCAAATCCAAAACCATAGGAATTATTGAAAAATGCCTACAGAACTCTAGAGACCGATGAAACTAAAATTGCATTATTACATTTTTGAAAAAATATTTTTCCCGGCCAGGCATTGAATCCGTCGATTTAAAAAAATCACCTGTATAACAGACACGTTCAAAAATAAGTTTAAATTCATAGCCGCAGCTCTGAGCCAGGCTGCGGGTGCTACATTTAATGTGCTAAATACGTCTCCATGCCATTGTCTCTCGCGCGACAGTATTCAATTGTAGTATTATTGCAATAGTTTTAGTTATCGACATAATACCAAAGGTTTAAGTTAATAGTCTAAATTAATCACTCGTCTAAGTTAGGTGTACTGTGCGGTTCACGGCGAGCGCGGGCGCGGGGCGGGGCTGGGGGGGGGGGGGGGGGCGCCTCGATCGATGCACAAATTGTAATGCTTTATGTAGTCTATAGTGTAAAATATAATATAAATAATTATATTAAATCATAAATCTCTACGTGTTCCCGTAATAATGTTATTATTATTGATAAAATATTCTATGCTATGTATCGACATGTTGACGTGTTTGTTTCAATTTTATTTCTGTTCGGTGCTCGTGTACTTGATAGTCGATGCAACCCGACTCGTTGCCAAGGTGTTGAGCACTTTATTACGTATGTGTTAAAGTTTATTTTTTTTGAATTCCCATTCGGATGGTACGTTATATGGTTTACATTTCGATTTATTTTGAATGTGAGGATTTGTTGACTGTTTATATGAGTTATTGTTTAAAATGTCGTGTGCAGGAATATGTACGATATAAATACTTGTTGTATTGAACGCAGAAATCGAGTAATTACCAATAATTGTGTTCTCATGTTGTTGCTTTTTAATATTTTCGTTAAAGCTGATAATTTGTATGATCAGTCAAAACTTTCTCATTGTACTATAAATATTAACCTTTCCGCCGTCAAACGCGAAAGTTGAATGTGTCCGCATTTCATATCTCCGCAACTCTGCTTATTCGCCTAATCGAAAATTAAGTGATACCGTTTCGTATGATCACCGGTGCAGTGTGAACTGTGTAATATATTTCAAATTATCCTATAAATATAAAAATATAAGTGGTGTTGCAGAGTGGTATTCAGCTCTGCCATGTCATCTACTCGGTGTCCGCCGATATGTATTACACAATCTAAACGTTTCTCTGTTACTAGATGTAAGTTTAAATGTGCGTGAACAATTAATTTTTGATGTGGGTCGTACTAATGCAAAATAAATACTAGGTTAGCTGTTAGTCGTACGCGTCGCGCCGGCGCTGTCCGGCGGCCGACCTGTAAATGTTGCGTTGCGCGCCACAATATTATAATAATGTTATTTATTTATTCATACATACTTCATAGTTGTGTGTTGTTCACGTTGTGGTTTTTTATTCGTACGCTGGTGTGTGTGTGTGTGTGTGTGTGTGTGTGTGTGTGTGTGACGTCGTGTTTGCGCGCGTCGTCGGGTTCTTATGTGGTATTGCAGAGTTTCTTGCAAAGTTTACATGACTGTTCTGAGTACTTACTATTAGGCGTAACTTATGCATGTATAGCGTTAAATAATAAGTAATTTTTGCGGCCATAATAAGCTTACATTGGAATAAGTTATGTCTAATATTACCTACATGCACGATACCTATAAAGTTTCTCGAAGTAAGGCTCTCGACAGACGCGCGACGCACGACAGGTCGCGCAGTGTTCGTCGCAAGCGCCGCAAGGCTCGTCTTGGTAGTCGTACTTACCATTTACTGAATCGGTCCTGGGAGAGGTGATCTGTAGTTTCTGTTGGACAGTTAAATGTTATAATAAATCTAGTAATTATTGCTATCAATCGAATACGTTACGTTGAAGCCATGGAGATGTCGATATTTAATTATTCCATTTTGACGAAAACTTGATTCAAATACTTATGGCTAGACAGTTTTGTTGTAACTTGTTATTACGAGTTCAGAAAATTATTTATAATTGTGAACTACAGACGCCTGTCTCGTGCCCCAGGTCGCGTTCAGACTTGTAGTTATATAAAGTGGCGCAGTCTGAACGTGTCCGCATTAACTTAAGCTGTGATTACGTTGCGAATGTGTAGTAGTTGGTTTAAACATCCGACGCACACGTGCACTCATTGCCGACCTCAATGCGAAACTAATAATATGAAAACATTTTTGAAAAGTTATTTCTTATTTTTTTGAAATTTTACACAATTTTATGTTTTGTAAGTACTAAATGAAATGTTTGACAAACATTATTGTTTAATAATAAAGAAGTATAATCTAAATTATGAATTACTAAGACCGATCCTGCTGCTATGCAAATAAGAGTTACATTATACGTACTTAAGTACCTCAATATCTGAAATATGTCACTTATAATTTAGATCTGTAATTTTTTTTTGAGATAACACAGTGTTTTCTTTTCATATTATTGTAAGTTAAACGGTAATACTAGTTTTGTCCGATGTAGTCATTTGTGAGCGACATGATCGGTCTCATTACGTCATAGCTGTTATTTAAAAAAAGTAGTACAATTTTAAAATATTTGTCGTCTGAGCGCGATGATGCAGTCACTATAATAAGATGTAAAAACATACAAACAGCACTAAATAAAGCTATTTATATAGAAAACACGCACGATTCCTACATAGTACATAGAGATATTATTGCAAATGGAAATGTTATTTTCTATCATACAATAATTAGAAGTGGTGACAGCAAATGAAATAGTCATAGTGTCTTATATATTATTTTGCGCGTGAGATATGCAGTAAGCAAATTTAAAACTTATCTCCAGCGGGTTCAGATCATAGTTGTACGTCGGTGAGATGGTTGCTGTATAGCTTATTAGCTGATTAACTTGGATATACAATACATTATAGTCTATCCAACGAGTGAGGTCAACTGTGACACTTCTTATAGCATCGACAGTGATTAAAAACGAATTAATGCAATATTTCATAGTTGCAATGTTATGGGTAAATTAATAAAGTGTTGGATTATTTTGTTTATACTTTTTTTTTTTATTACATTAAAGGCAAGTATTTGATCTCGATCGCACCTGATGGTAAGTGACGATGAGATCTACGATGGAGCATACTTGCCTAGGTAGGAAGGCGGCAGTAGATAGAGGCACATGCAGCGCAACTGATCTGACCCGCCATCCATGAATGGCAACACCGAACATCATGCCGGAACACGGCTAGGCCGCTTGGCGACATGGCTTTGTTCAGTGGGTGGTGACTAGCCACGGTCGAAGCCTACCACCAGTAGAGTTGTCACCTGGTTGGCACCACCCAGGGTCACGTGTAGGGTATCTCGAGGGTACTTAATTCTCCTACGGACGAAGGTGACTCAACCCCATACACTTGACTTCTAGCGACGTTAATTGATGGGCGTGCTATCTGTCACTGGTGGTTTTACTCGTTGGATATATTATAGATGCTATCGGGATCGGCCTGACGCCATTGTTTGCCACCCATAGTATAAACATAGCTGTGTTTGGAGTCATACAATACGTTAAAATTGACTGCCTATCCACCCATTGAGTCTGCTATTACCTTCCGCGATATGGTTCTAAAGCTTAGTTAATTTATTGAAACGAATACCTCCTAGCATTACGACTGTAGACATATGACGCTTACTTTATTTCGTCTGTCTGTCACCGATTGTGCCAAAGTATTCCCTCACGAGTAACAGGTGACACATGCTGACGATGGCCGGTCATTTCGCGAAATAACCCTTAGTCCTCACTCTCTGCTTGATTAGTAATAAGTGTCTTAACTTTCGATGAGATTCACTTTTGTAGTTTTCCTAGTATTTTATTCGCGAGACGACCGATCGCTGTCGTGAGACTCACTGTAAGTATATCCGTTATAAATAGCTTGTTTATACAGCTAAGTGCTACTGTTAAGCGGGTTCCGTTGGCTGGCGCGGTAGTTGACGTGGTCCTGATGCTCGTTCTGTTGGCAACTAAAGTCCACAAAAATAACTAAATGGATGCCCTTCTCATTGCCGTACAATAAGTGAGCAAGACAGCAATATTTTTAGTCGTATCAAATCTAGTTTGGTCGTGATATGTATACCAACTTTGAAAGAATTAACGCTCTGTTTAATAGTTGCCACTGTCAAGAGGAAGCGTTGCTATGGCAACAAACATGGTATAATAATATGCTGCGCCAGGTATGTCATACGGCCAACTTCGACCAATGAGCGGTGTGAATTCTATTGAAGATCTTAACAATGATCATGACGTATTTTTGGGGCATCATCGTCGCAAGAGAATACCCGTCGTAGCATATTATTATACTATGGCAACAATGAATTATTGCACTGCGTCGCCGACACTTGGCTGTAGGCGCGCAACGTATAAAACTATAGTTCGAGTATTTAGTGTATCTGGGCATGTTTACCATCTCTGTCATACTCATAGTGACTATCAGAGTGTGATTATCACAAAACTTAGAAAGCTGATCGCAGATAAATGATTGTAATAAAGATATAAAGTCAAGTCAAATACCACGTCAGTCAAGTAAAGCGTTAATATGGATGGAAACAGTTGAAAGTGCTAAATGCGATAAAAAAACATCAACATAAATCCAGTGTACAAGTTCTGTGAACCTGCTCGTCCACCCGACGAGCGATCGCTGAGCTGCGCCGAGCCGCTGCATCGCTCGTTTGTCCAGTTATTGAAACGAAGAGTACTAGTGCAAACTATACGATGCCATTTTTACATTAAAACGATAACGCTAGCTGTAACGTGACATATCATGCTGTTTCTATTCGTTTACTTTGTATTATACGCAGTCTAGGGCTACATTAATATTATACATAAACCCCCGAATTTATTGAGTTCTTTAACTATATCAAACGTCAAATAGTACTGCGCAGAGAAAAACTTGTGCGCAGTACTATAAGTTATGGCGTTTGATAAGGTAATAGAACGTCTATTAATTAGGGGGATAAAGTTTACAGAATATATGTGTCGAACATATTTTCTTTACGCAACTCTAAAATGTGTTTTTATCTATAGTTTTTTTTATAGAAAAAAAAAACAGATATTAACATGGTTTTATAATGTATCGTCAGTGAAAAATTCTGGTCATGGGCAAATAATTATTATTATTATAAATTGTTTAATCTCAAGTTATATATGAAACAATTCATAAATAATAATAATGGTGAAATCGCTAAGCCATTTAGTGGTGTGACCTTTAAACACCATTTAGCTTGCGCAACTCTTTTCTAGAAACGGAGTCTTACGTCGAATCCATAGAAGTGTCAACAAATTTACAATTATATTACAAAGCAGTGTTGTTAACAATGAATTGATGTTAAATTGAAACTCGTATGAATCTGACGGGTAAGCTCTTCATGATTTATATTTATGGCATGTCTGAACTTATGATTTTATGTTTAATAGTTTATCCGTGTTGTACTATAGACTGCGTCCAAGTCAGCGATCAATTGTAGATGTTCTGTGTCAAACATAGCACATTGTTCTGATGTCTACGGTTTACTTGCAATACATAACCATAGAGTATTTATAGTGATTATCAGTGTGTACTTAATTGATTACAATCCAGTTGTAATTTGGTGGGCAATCCAACGTAATTACCAGAAAGTATATTTCAAAACGGTTTTCACATTCGAATTTAGTTTCACTTAGGGCGAGTCTTATTCTATAGTTATGCACAGTATTTTTAAGTATTCTAAGTAGCTATGTTTGATTGCTCGCCAATGTTGCCATATTAAAATATTGCAAGTAAATAATAGACCATGTTTTTTTTAAATGCTTACAATAAATATATTTTACGCTTCCCAGAGGTGTTGATAGCCAAAGAACGGTTTACATAATATATACAAAACGGCTGAAAGCCTTTTATTGTTGTCTATTAATTGGAACATTATTTATTGTCTTGCCACTGAATACAGATTATAGGTAAAACGGTTAATTTAAAAAAAAATGTGTTGTGGGTACTGGTAAAATGTGAGATACACTTTGAATTTTCGAATCTCCGGAAAACTATGATCTTTTAATTTTTTTGTATACTCTTGTTTGTATGTTCGTAAAATATTTTAAATGGTTTTAGATAATCTGTGTAAAGAATTTAAATTTCACATGTGTTGATTATCATCGATCTCGTTTCGTCAAGTGTATCGCACAATTTAACATGAGTACTATGAGTTATACTAGTTTGTGTTATTTAATTATAGCTAACACGAGAATAAGAGATCTGTTGGAGTGTGGCTTGTATAGGCGCTGGCGCAGCCTTGGGGACCAAAGTACTGTTCATCTATAATGATTCTTGTGTGCCATATTTTGTTATAAAATGTTATAAGTTTATTTATATGTATACAAGTGATTTTTAGGGTTCGTTGATGGTCAAATCCGGAACTATAGGGAATATCGAAAAATACTTAAAAAACTCTAGACCGATTTTGGTGAAAATTAAATCTGCTTCATTCGATTTTGGAAAAAATAATTTTCTCTAACTTTTGGTTTTTATCAAAATCGGGCTCGAGATTTCGTTAAGCGTTTTTCTATATTTCCTATAGTTTCGGATTTGGCAATCCACGCACTCTTTACAAAATCATCCTGCCTGTATTGTCAATCTTTAGTCAATAGGTATTATTCTCCGTTTATTGTACTGATATTGTTGGTTAATTGTTTACTTAAATTTATGGACTTGTTTTGATCCGTACTCTGTCGTTATAGTGAAATGAGTCCCCAGGGCATCGGCACTGACCGCTTACAGCCTCGTAACACCTATATTTGTTGTTTGTTCACTGATCACTGTTAGAACACATTTAGCTGAGTAAATTAATGCATATAATATAGTTTTATGATGAAATAAATATGTATATGTAATCCTACATGTCTATTAAATCAATGAAATAGATTATAATGCTCGCTGTTTTATTGTCCAACTCCCTCTGGCGTATGTTTGCAGTGGCGAGGGTGAAGAATGACGCGTAAAATGTGGGGGGTGGGGGGGGGGGGGGGGGTGCGGTCACCCCATGTTTTGAAAAAAAAATAATGTTTTAATGGGGTTCGCGTCACCCTTTGCGGCTAACATTTGCCCAATTGGTCTATTCAGAACATGAGATTAAAGGTATCGAATTAAAATTTTAATATTGTCGAATATCTTAATTGTGAACAGGGGACGATTTTATGTATATTCCTCCACCGTGCAGTAATGACCATTGGGAATAATCAATCATATCCCAGTAGTATTTAGTCCTGGTTGTTTTCCGGTATATGGAAGGGTAAATAATAGTTGTGGTGCTCTTCGAGAAATGTGTCTCTCTTCTATACGACGTATGTAGGAATGTTCCTTTGTGGTAAAGATAACAGGTAGATATATATTGTGAATCCTTCCTTTCTTCTTGCCTTTTTCCGTATCTTTTTATTTATTAGGATCAGCGTTTAGTCTAGCTTGATTGTGTTTAGAGCAATCGCTATCTTCCCTTCGAGACCCAACTGATAAGATAAGGGTGAGAAATGGTCAGATCTTTGAGACTCAGGCTGTCTGTAAAATCTCTGTTAGAATAACAACCAATACCAGTTTAACGTGCCCGCCAAAGAACTTAGGAAGGTCAGATGCTATAATTCTGTCATCTATCCAAGGTCCTACCGAGTCTCGCGGCAGTGGGGACATTATTTCGATACAAATGATTGTTCCATCACTATGTCATCATGATTGCATTACGGGCAGGCTACTGGCTAGACAGAAACGAATTTAATAATACCTACTTTATCCTGAAAATAGATGGGATCCCACTGGACGTTCCAAAAACTCTGGAAACCTACTGCACGGATTGTGCTGAAACATGGCATGATGTAGCTTATACATTGTGTTTTCAAATACATGAGATATTTATCCGGGAAAAAGAAAGATTTCTAATCTGTTTTATTCTTCGTTCTTATACTTTAATCGATTTTATGTTGGTATGTTATAATTGTATGTTTATATTTAGTTTTCATTATTAAACTATAAGTAGGTATCCAATTTATCTTAATTTATGCACCACCGTCTTCTACCGTGCTAAGTATATTACGAATCTTCTCCATGCTAAGGTTCTCAGGAAGAGTTCGCAGATAAGACCGCTCTGTGTACATTAACTACCTATACAGGGTGTAACAAAAATACGAAATAATATTTCTGGGTATGAATGTACCCATAAAAGCGAAGAACTTTCCCCAGGGAACATAAGTCGAAATCTTGAAAAAATATTTCCATATAAACTTAAAAAAAACCATTTGTCTAACATTTTTCGGCAACCCTGCGTATGAATGAACACCGCCGCCCCCGCCTCTATGCCGCTACACTCCCCGCTGCCGCCGCGACACTGCCCGCGCCCCGCGGCCGCGCAGCCGCCCGCGCGCCTCGCTATCACCCTGTCTGTACCCACCGTGAAATTTCTACATGATTTCCATTCGCATATTTAACATAGGTACCTATCCTATCTAATAACTAAATCATCATCATCATCATGTCAGCTGAATGACGTCCAACTGGGCATAGGCCTCTTCCCCATAGACCTCCACTACGCCCAGTCTTGTGCTTTTTAATTTTAGCTGATTCCCGCGACCTACCTAAGCAGGGTCGTGATAACATAAATAAAAGTACTAAATGCAATCATTAAAGTTTTATTAGGTACAGGTAACCCAATCTACTTCAGAAATCAAAACATAGTCAGACACAGTAATCAAACAAATTCAACAAGTTAATAACAATATTATCATAACACGATTTTCGAAAGCTTAGCGACTCATTACTTACAGTTTTATTTAATTTAATTTAACAACAATAACAATCCTGATATCTGCCTACGAGTAGGTAAGTAGGTATACACACAAAAAGATTAGCTCCTACTGGGCACGTCTACAGCGTTTTAACGATTTTAATCACAAACAAAACGATATCGGTAAGTAGGTATCTACCATACAAGCTAGTGAACCAAATTCACTAGCGACATATTCCTAATTTCGTATGTAATTATGGTAACCATAACAATAACAAAAAACTTAATATGTAGACAACCTTTGTACCTACCAGATTCGCATTTTACACGTATGATGGTATTCACACAAAAAACAAATTAGGTGTTTATTATTATCACACAGCATAGCACAGCACACATTCTTGAGACTACGTAGGTGTCTATCGCATCCATCACTATTACGCATGCTATAAGTATGGTTCAAAGTGAGCCCCTTCTTTTTCGATACAGGGCATCATCCTGCGCAAAGTTGACGCCCGGACGTTCTGTAGCATCTGTGGGGTTACAGAGCTGAATGCGGAACGTATTCCGTCCTCCATCTCCTCACGCGTGGTGCACTTTTCAGCGTACACTGTGCTCTTTATGTGACCCCAGAGAAAAAAGTCCAGTGGAGTTAAGTCCGGGGACCTGGGAGGCCACGGCACTGGCCCACCTCGGCCAATCCACTCAGGGTACCGGGCGTTTAAATACTGCCGGACGACGCGTGTGTAATGCGCTGGCGCTCCGTCGTGCTGGAAAGTCATGGCCAAGTACTCCGACAATGGCAACTCCAATATTGCGTCTTCCACGTACCCCGTCAGATGGTCCAAGTAGTTCGTGGAGTCGAGACTATGGGGTAGGATTACCATTCCAACCAGAAAGCCTAGAATACCAGCCCTGGCATTAATCTTCCACTGATGCTGGTAGTTGTTTTCAGTGGGGGCGTGTGGGTTCGTATGTGGTGGCTGGTGAAGCTCGCTTCGTCGGTCCACAGGATCCGCTCGGTGAAACGCGAATCAGTAGATACGCGCTCCCTGTTCGACTGAAAGAACGTCATCCTCGGCACAGAATCCGCTGGCGTGAGCTTTTGTATCCGTTAGAAGTGGTAAGGGTATTGTCCGTCGTCACGGAGAGTACGCCACACCACCATGTGATTGACGTTCAACACAGCAGCGGCACGGCGAGTGTTCGTCCTCTTGTTAACAAAAAATGCTGGAGAATCGGCGTCTCAATCTCGGCCCCAGCGCGCAGATTGGGGCGGCCAGCGCTCGACTCCACGCCACCACGGGCCCCGCGTAAGGAACCGGTCCCATGCACCCGCAGGCAAAGATTGCGGAAGCACGTGTATGATGGAAGCCGGCGCTGTTCAGCAGGCGGCCTTCCATCACTGTACTGATGGCGGTAAATATTCACCGCCTCGAGAATACTTCCCCGTGCTTCACCCAAACACAACATCATTTCGTAGTATTCACTATTTGATAGTAAAAATGTGGCATTGCTTCTTCAATTTACGCGCTTACACCTTAAAAGACTCCGACTAACTGGACGACTTGAAAGCGGAATCAAACAAAATGTGCAAATGCCGACATTTCCGAATTGTGGGGTTCCCATAAAACAATTAAAAAACCCTTTCAAATAAATACACGTACATAAGCGATGGAGCGAAGCAAAATAGAAAATGAAAAATTAATTAAGTGCTTAAACAAAATTTAAGACACAAAATAACTACTTTAACGTTAAATGGTACCAGAAAAAAAATATTTCATTAATTAATTAATAAAAAATAATAATCGACGGAACCAATCAATTCAATGAATAAAAATAGCGGTGTGAAAAGGGCGTTACTTATTTTGTTTGACATGTGCCGACATTTCTTTGAACATGCCGATGTTTGTCGCTCCCAGCCAATGAGAGTAATTGAACATTTGGCGCGACTTTATCATTGGAGCGGCGACGCCAGCGCAAAGGATTTCATTGAACTTTGACCGTAAGTCCACGTGGACTACGCTGTCGTATCAAAGACTAGTTATTGGTAGAATGATGAATTGGTAAAATGTTGTCTCAGATCTGTAAAGGTAACAGACTTGATACAAAAAATACCAATTTAACATTTAAATTAATTATGTAAATGTTTTATCGAAATTATAACATTTTATTAACTAACAAATATTAGTTATAATTAGTTTTTAAGCAGCAGGTGAGTACTAAATACCTAGTAAAATAGGAACTGATATGAAAATTAGAAGAATAATGAGTAACATAAATGGTATTTTAATGCTGAATTAAAATCAAAGATATCAGTAACTTGCGTAATGTTTATTGTTAACCTTTTGTGTCGTAGGCAAGAAACATATCCTATTTTGTCACGTCTGTGAAATCGTTGGTCTTAATTGGAAAGACTAGACACTGATTGTAGGGTTGCACTTAACATTTTTTTGGCAAAAGTTTAGACCTCATTATCTCGAGTCCTAATCACTTTTCGACCTATGTGCTAGAACAAACGTTGTTCAGTGTCATTAGTACTTACACCTCTTGAAATATTATTTCGTATTTTTGTTACACGCGGTATAAGTATTAGAATCTTGTTGTAATGTATTTTCCAGTTGGTTTTCTCTATCTATTTCGGTATCTCAAAAAGCTAATGTGTATCCATACCTACCTACGAATTGGCGGGCACAACCAGCTGACCATAAAATTGTTAACAATGCCCATACTATATGGAATTCCCGAGTAGGTACGTTGGTCGATACCGGGCGCTAATGAAGCGGTGCCGTGCTCCGGGGTCGCAGGTCGCTGTTCTGTTATCACGACGCGGGCGACACGGAGACCGTATAAGGCAACAAACGGTTTCAAACTCGCTTAGTTCGGGCAAAACTAATTCCTTGGGTCTTTTTTATCATTGCAGTTCAATTTGTAACACGCAAATTATTTATAATTGCCGCTTTTCTTTCGACGTCGCAATAAAGATCTACTTCAGCCGTTTATATATATACTCGTATTATTCGTACCGTACACATAGGTACCGCGTCTTCTGTAATCCGAGCTATTCGGATTCACGGGTTTTAACTTACTGCAATCGTATATTCGTAACCCAGACAATTCGTTGCTCTTTACCGAGACAAGCAGACACTTGTCTATCTGATGAAAGTCAACTTTTTATACACAAAATTATAATAAAACGCCACGAAACTTGAAACAATCGTGTCTCATTACATATTCATCGCTCGCTTTGTCTTTTAAAAAAAAATGAAAGAAACTATACATTTGACCCGCTGCCCCGTATGTCGACATCGGGATAGAGTTTAACAAACATGTGCAAACGTGCACAGACTCCTGATTGCCCACTTGTTGCAAACATTGAATCATGTCCAAAAAAAATATTGCACATTCCCGCCATACTTCAAAGAGGGTCGTTCAACAATGCCACTCCCTAGCTAGGGCAGACTTTATAAAGGGTTTTTTAAAATGTCATCTGTGCAAGTGTCTCTATTGTCTGTGGTCGCAATAAAAAAAGTATTGAACCGAATATTATTTAATCTGATGCTTTAATAAATGGATTAGATCCTAAGCTCTTGTATTAAGGTTTAGATTACATCGGTGTTTTTTCAATTTGCGTAGCTTCCCCCAGGCGGTAATTGAGGCTCCCTCGCGATTTTTATTCTTTACTGCCATTATTCTGTTGATGCGAGAACCGCGCCGTGAAATCGGATCGATTACCGCCGCATCTCGAACGAATAGTTTATCGATTGTTAATTATCGTAAACGATTGCAGCTACCGTTAGATATTTGAATATTTTATGGGTGATCGTGTCGAATTAGGCGGTCGGCACGGCCGCTACTGTTGTTGTAAATAATTGGATTTGAAATTTTTCACGCGCCATTGAACTAAATGAATTAAACATAAAAATAGGCTTAATGATTTTTATCCTTATGCATTATCCATTTAGATCAGGAAATGAGAAAAATGATTGAATATTATGAGACACTAATGACGTGTATAATAAATGAGCGGGGTACTCTTTGATGGAGATTTTTTTATCTATGACAATCGGCTATTTAGAGGACAGTAAATTAAAAATGGACGATATTTCTCAACTCATCAAACGGTATGGTGTGGACATAGATATGTAGCTAGGTAAGAACTATTGCAAGGAACAAGCCACGTTGCGAGCTTCTTTGTTTAATTAAATCACTGAGAAAGCGTCGCGTGTGACATGCGACAAAGCACCAACCAATCCATATTGCAACCGCGACACTCGCGATTGAAATGTTAATTCGATAGTTCACACGAGAAAATAACACAAATTTAAGTCCTTCTTAGTAGGTTTAACACAGGTATTAGGTATAATTAATAAAGTAATTTTTGAGTTCCCGCGACCAACAGATGGCGTTGAACTATCATAAAAGCTGTAATTGAGGGTATGTACAATAAAGGTGGGTAGTATGACAGATAATAGTACTGACTGTTTGTATTATCTGTGCTCGGTGTCTCATTTAATATGGTTGAAGGCACGCATATATTCGCGCAGGGTTTGTGATAGTGTAACATAGATACCGACGTTGTGATGACGAAAATCATCGCAAGTGGACTCTGAGCAACATTATTGTGCTTGAAAAGTGTGATAACTAATAATCCTGGAAGTATAGTTACCTACCTTACCTATTTTGTTATAAAGTGCAGTGTGGGTACTTTGCCTGCAACGCTGCCTGCCTGCCAAATATTGCTGCCAAAATACTAGTTTTACTAATTCTCTAAATAAATATGAATTTCGGTTATCGTGTAGGTTACCCAGAAATGGAGCAATCTTGCTTAGACAGTATAGAAATGGACGTACCTAGGTATAGCTAAAAATATCGCTATGCTATGAATTCAAGGTGGAAGCGGTAGAAGCCGTAGTAGTGAGTAGTGACACTAGGTATAACATCTAAGTTGGGACGTGCTATTTCGAATAGAAGATATGTTTTCTGATTTCGGATAACGATATTGTCATGGTAATTTCACGATGGACACGTGTGTTTAGTAACGTATCGTCCGCGGTGTTGCGGCGTGTAACGAGCGTCGTGACCGGCGCGGCGGCTGCGCGCGCGCACGCTCGCCTCGCACCGCCCGCTCATTAGAACGATCGCCGTTGCTATCTATCGTTGTATCGTTAGATTGCTCTAGTGCTCGTTATTTGTGTTCTGGTATACGAATAAATTATAATAAAGATGTTTGGTGAATATAATTGCCAGTATGTAGATACGATTTTCGTGATAAAGCCCAGCTTAGATATACTTAGGTATTCTCTGATACGGGAGCATTGATGTGGTCAGCTAAAAATTGCATTTGAACCGAACTGGGGTTAACTGTATCCAGTAATTCTTCCTTTCCATCTTTTTTATTTCGACTTTCAAAGAGTGTGACTTGAATTTGAATGATTACCAATATTTACCGATACAGCAAAATTGATATCTGCCCTCCTAGATCCAACTAGATGGGACTTCTGGCATCGGCCAAATCAGTGACAGATGTTTTCAAGCTTTTAGTTGTTCGATAGGTGCCTACTTATGTGCTTATTTAGTTTAAAATTAAATAGTTATTAACACCTTTTACATACTTAATCCTTTACCCTTATAAGGACTACCTATTAAGAATTTCGTAAATCAAACAATTCACTTTAATACAGTGCCAAGCTACGGCTAAGCTAAGTTCTATCATCCAGCTAGCCAGCGCGGGACTACCGGCTGGTTTTTTTCATTTGACTTCTTTCCTTGATATTCTGCATTTTCTCCGCGCTCGCTAGCCAGCACTATTTCAGGGCTCGCTACCTGCGAGTCCCGGGCTAATTAGACCGGGTCGGTTTGTCAGGGTTAAGTGGTGGCGTGTTCGTCGCAGACGCACCGCGCCCGTACAACGGACCGCGACTCTAATGGCTTTTATTGGTAGGCAGGCAATTAAAACCGTGGAAGTATCGAATTGATACCCAAAGCTCAGACTAACTAGGTAGATTAGTCTCGTAAACTCATGCTTAGACATCAGTACGTTGGCTTGCATTAAGAAAGTCGATGGAAAGTCAGGCGCGGAAACATTCCCCCCTTCCAGTATCCGCGGCTGGGAAAGGAATGTTGGGTAGTAGCTATATAAAAACAAAGGCTGACCTGCCTGATATCTCCAGTTACATTAACCGTCATAGTTAAACTGAACCTAAACTATTGGCCTTATAGAGCTAAGCGGCTTGGCCGTCAAAGATGAACTACGTGCGACAATCGAAGCACCAGACACTTCTCATCACCGACACCCATCATCATCACAACCTTTTACCTTTCTCTGTGCAGTTATTTCTTTTTTATTTTTAGATTGGCAATCGGGTACAATATAGAGTCATTTTTGCCAGTGTCGAGTTTTTCTTATTTAATTTTTATAAACCGATAAGCACCCATAATGATAATGATGATATCGATGACGATAATGATGATGAAATGAATGTCCTATCCCTGGCAATAAAGCTGTGGATACTTTACTGAAAATTTACCAGACACATTGGCTGAACTTGAAAAGTCAAGCTATATCCACTATATCATTTTAATTTCCTTTACTCATGCAAATTGATAAACACATGTTTTGGAAAAAGAACAAATTGACAACTTCACTGTACACCTCCCCGCGAAGAAGTCCCCATCCAGTGTTTATCACATCAAGATCGCTTCTGTGATGGTCTCTCATCGTCCCATCTCGCCGTTGGACCTACACTTCTATGACCAGCCTCTCACCTAATCGAATCCTACGTTTACAGTAATTACGGTATATCACAATCGTATACATTTTAATTCCATCGATCAGGCAACACACGGGCATCTGATTAGCATATCTATCGAAGCTCATCCGAGCCCGCCTAATAATGGCCACTTCATTCCATAATCATTTATATTTTAACTAGCAATTGCCGCCCACCTTAGGTAATTTTCGGAAGATTAGTTTATTACGATTGACATTGATGCAATACTTTAGTTAGATCTTTCGTCACTATCGATGCGATTGCTTAAGACATGAGAACCAACAAACTTACCTGCGTGTATGGTCAAAGCAATCTATTCGTAGTTTAAGAAGCTTCAGGTACCTACTTTCGGCTAAATAAAGAGCAAAACCAACTTTGTTTTGAAAAAAGGACTTGTATTCAGTATAACACAGTACAATGTTAAACATAAGCCACCCCAATTGATGAGAACATGGATCTCCAGCGCTCTCTGATAGCTTCGGTCACGGGAGAGCCCGAACTGACTAAGCAAGTCTCGATACCTAGCTTCGCGACGCTTATTAGTCAGTTAATCCACGGTGATATGACGGTGTGGTGCTAATGGCCAGAGCGGCTGCGGCTTAGAGGCAAGGGGCCAGGCTACATAATATTCGAGAGGTAACATTGTTTTGTAAAATATGAAATCTTACAGGTTCATCATTTCATGGCAGTAGGTGTGATTATGGTAATTAGCTACGAGTGCTTAAGCTTCCCTAATGAAGTGTCGTCTGCTCCGGCGCAGATAGGGTACATTTGCATAGGAACGGAGGCCGCCGAGGTCATGGGCCGTTTTAATGCGCTTTTGTATCTTAATTGGTTTAAGCACATAGTTATTGGAGACGGTTTTAATTCAAAAGGTCCCGGCTGTGACCCCCTGTTGTGTTCAGTCAAGAATGTTGAATAGTATGAATATTAATGTTGATTACAACTAATCTTAAGTATAATTATTTACCCGTAACTATACTATGGAACAAGTTTGAATTCCGTTTCACACCTCTGGACAATTAATAGCCTGATGATCTTATAGTTCTGGGTTTGCCTTTCATATGTAAGATCTACAAAGTGTCGGTTTAAATAGTGCAACTCTGCGCAGCTCCTCGGGCTAGTAAGCGTGATGTATTTTGACCACCCAATCGGGACTTTGGATCAGTACTCGTAGAAGTACACTGCAGTACCGAGGCTCCCGTGTTCGAATCCTGGTAGGGTGATGGCCACGAATGTGTGTACCCAAGTCATGATAGACTATTATCTAGGTATATAAGTAATCGTATACTGAAATCATCCCCAGTCCATTGTACAGTACCTACCTATAATACAACCGTTGCTTAGTTTGGGAACGTGCGGTTGGTGTGTTCGTCTGGCGATATTATATAATATTTTTATTGATTATAAAAAGCGTAAACTAAATTATATTTAGATATCTATTGATAGGATATTGTGTGAGATGTTATGGCGTGCGCCCACGCAGCCGGACTGTAGGAATGCACTATAATGTGTATTATCGATATGTCGCAACCGGATGTAGAATCCGACTTTTTACAAAACGGCTAGACACTTTACAAACGCCTGTTCTGTAAAACACCTGTCAACGTTTAGGCGCTTGGTAAATATATTTAAATTTAGATTTAGTTTTTAACCTTTAATATTTAATTACGCCGTATAACAATTCGGCTGAACTTCAAAACGCCGCATTGCAAAACGGCAAACGCTAACCAGCCGCATTGTAGAACGCAAAATGCCAATATAATATGGCTAGCCGTAGTATAATCTGAGAAAACATTAATCAATTGTTAACAGAACTGAGGTTTTTTGTAAACCGCCTAGCCGTTTTGTAAAAGAACGGATTCTACAATCCGGCTGCGACAAGTATAAGATCATTTTCACTCGAGAATATCATATTGTGTTGGTAGAACTCTATCAACCAAGTACGTACACTCATCGAAATGTAAAATTTTGTTGACAATGGATAATGCATATAGATACGATTTCTGGTGTAGGTGTTGTAGAGCGGGTGAGAAATGTTTGTTTCGACTATCCCCGCGTGTCATAACACTATCACAACTCAGTCTTTTGTAAAGGCGACGAGAGGAATTGTTATCTAGAACCATCCAAGGACTGCATAAATATAATGCTCAGCACTAAAACGGTTCTCATGTCATAGCTAATTTTATAAAAAAATATAACACACTTTATCACGCCTTTTCTCATCCCTGTAGAGATAGTTAGAGATGCAAAAAGTTTTTTGCCTTCGACATGATAGGCAGAAGTAGATGGTTTATTTATCTCTTTAATCTGCTTGAAGTTCTGATATTGATTCCCGTATCGCTTGGCAAATTTGAATGGGCCACAATAAGATCGATCGAGCAGGTATCGGTGGCCGTCCGTGACGGTTATATTGCAGCCGCCGCGACCTCTGCCGGAGCACGCTTTCGTATTGTGACCACAGAACATAGTTAAGTGGTCTGTGACTAACGGTTTACTAGAAACCATAGAACAATAGGTACTCATCTAGACATAATTATTGAGACACTAGGCCATGTGCCAGAGTGTAGGTAAAAAAAAATTACACCCTTAAGGGATCGACTTTCCAAAAATCCTTTCTTTTAGGTATTTTACAGAGTACCAAAATGTTAATGATAGTTCGAGAGCTCAATGGAGGGTGAAGAAAAAGAAGACGATTTCAGATGCGGACACTAGCTTGCACACACTATGAAAACAAAACTAATGGAGAAATAATATTTTAAAAATAATAAAATGTAACTAAACCTAAAAGTAGGTCCAATTATCCACATTCTCGTATATTAGTCACACCTGTGCAAAATTGCATGCTTCTATCTAGACCCACCGGGATAGGTTGTGTGATGTCAGCCAGTGTTAAGCATTTTATATATAGTTGTTATTTTTTGGTTTGACGGGTTACATTTTATAACAGAAGATGGTCGAGTTCAGTAACTCCTTTATGTATGATAACTGTACATTTTGGCGATATGGTTATCAGGCTGTACCTACTGTAGGTATATATACCTAGTTATTAATTTATCCACTTTAAGCTGATGGTTGGAGGTGTTGCAATCAGACTATTGTTACAGAGCACTTTTCTCAGTTAATACTGGTACCTAGCTTGCAAATGTTGGAGAAAGTTATGAGGACATTATACAGTGAAATAATCGGCGCTGTTAGCAGCGTAAATCTGTTGTAAATACTGTCTCCTAACTTCCTGAACCATTGTCAACGCAACATCGTGGCTATGCTCTGCCTGTCGAGGTCCAGGCAGCGGTGAGCGTAATGAAAAACCGGCCGCACTCATAAATTATCAGCGCGATGTAGCCGCCCGTCACGTGCACCGGCGCAGGGCACCACCGGGCACGCTGCTCGTGCGCCACTGCATACTTATACGATTGTTGACTATTGCAAATTCCATAGAATTTCTTTATTCCAGAACTATCGATGGATTTCCATTGATATTTCAGTGAGTATGTATAGTTGCCCAAAAAGTCTGAAAAAAATGACATGAATTGTTGGCCTACATTGCAAGAGGGGAATAATCAAATACCTGGACAGAGAGGACATTTGAATCAAAGTAGATTTAGCAGAAAATATAGATATATGGATTTCTAGGAACATTTGTAGACGTGCCTGATTTTGTAGTCTGTCTTAGTGTGAAGTAATGTTTAGAGGATAGAAATTGTAATATAAGTACAATCTTAAATGACAAACAACATTTCCTTTATAAGACAACATTTCCTTTACGCCATCTCTCTCTGCCAATCTGCGGTCCTGGAGGCTGTTTCTCATAGCGTGCTAAACAGTCGTTTGTCTGGCGAGATTTATAGCGCAGATCTCCGATACATCCCAGCTTAATACCCGCGAATTGCCGAGCTCCAGATGTGCCGATAGTGCACTTAACACGTTCCCTACCGCTGGGATACATCCTCGCAGGTTTGCCCTGATTGGTACACGAGATTTAGGGATAGATGCTGAGTAATGGCGTGTATTTAGCAATGTTATATACTTAAGAGGGTTCATTGCTGTTGAATGCAGATGCATCAATGTAGTGGTGAGCAATGTCTGATGGCGCCGGAAGCGTGGTTATAAAAAAAACTATGATGTGGAGTGGTTTCCTTAATTTGATCCTTAGGAATCGAGGTCCCGAGATTTACGAATATCTTCAGTGATTTCAATATACATGTTTCGTGGATCGATAGCGAAGCCCAAAACTAGAATAATTGAAATCTTGAACCTCTTAGGCTATTGGACTAAGGCTGAATATCAAAGTCAAAGCTGTAGATTGGTGGACCTATTAGGTATACCTATTAAACGGATAGTTTTGTTGCAAATTTATATTTTCTAACATTGTTGAATCTCACATTTAATCATGCCGGAATAGATCGTCATAGGTACTCACTTACACTACTAACTACGATAAGTAAGCAGATACTGAAACAATGTACCAAATCAAACATAATACAACTCTTGTTCCATTCGAGGTGACCTTTGACCTCCATAGATCTCTCCCCACACTAATAAACTATCGATAAGACAGTGTTGTATCGACGTGTAATCCATCTCAACGAGTAAGAACAGGCGATTTCATTAGACCTTTCGTATAAAGTACAATGCATTGACGATGCAGTAGCAAAAACTATTAGGATTTGCAACGAGAAACGTCGATCTATTTCTATACATGCAAAAACTCGTCAGTCTCAAGCAACTGCTTCTCAATACTTTCCAGGCTAAGTAGGTAGGTTCTAGGTGCACTAACGAGGCTCTAGAGGGCGGGGGGCGGCTTGCGGGAGGGGGCGTGGCCGCTCCTCGCTCCGATTGGCCGGGACAGTTAGAAAGGCGCACGATCTGCGCCCGCGCACTTTATTAGCCGTCGGTCAGCAAACAATAGTGGTGAAGGTAAACAAAGGGAAACGTGACCGCCGGGGTCGGTTTATTAGTTTCTGGTGCAGCACGATGTCGGAGAATTAAAACTCATGCTTTTGTTGCGTAATGTGAGAGGATGTTGCGTCTCGGCGCATGAGTTTGTGATGGCGATCGGGGTTACTTACTTCCAATTGATTTTGCTGCGTACTCGCATGTTTACACGTATGTTGTTTACACGTTCCTAGATGCTAGGGAATAGGTTTATGTAGAGTCAAAGGTTATACATAAATCTTGGAGCTTTTCAACTTACATTTTATATTTTTCTATGGCGAAAATGCAATACCTTGAACCTAGGGTAACACGATGCGAAATCATAACAAACCTAACTAATGAACCTCGTCACCCACGGCTAGGTATAACAGGGGTTGGGGTCGAGTCACCTTCGTCCGTAGGAGAATTCAGTACCCTCGAGATACCCTACACGTGACCCTGGGTGGTGCCAACCAACTCTACTGGTGGTAGGCTTCGGCCGTGGCTAGTCACCACCCACTGAACAAAGCCATGTCGCCAAGCGGCCTAGCCATGTTCCGGCATGATGTTCGGTGTTGCCATTCATAGATGGCGGGTCAGATCAGTTGCGCTGCATGTGCCTAGTGAATGTAGCGTCTCGATCTACTGCCGCCTTCCTACCTAGGCAAGTATGCTCCATCGTAGATCTCATCGTCACTTACCATCAGGTGAGATCGAGATCAAATACTTGCCTATAATGTAATAAAAAAAAAAAAAAAAAAACAGGGTCTCAGCTGTAAAAGGATTTTCACAATTCATCAGCAATCAGGAAGACTAGTTTAAAATGCTCTCAGAAGCAAATATTATGCTATCACCATCACATTTTTATTCCATTGGTCTGTAGGTACCTAACTTTTAAAAGCTCATTCGTCAGTTGGTCTGTGTATGTTTTAGAGAGTACAGTTAGGCACAATTAAGTACGTGAGCGGGCTGCGCGCGCGCAGATCACCGCCGAGATGCGGGGCTCGCCGCGCGACGAATACTAAGTACCGGTAATGCGCCTTCTCGCTGAGGTGGCGACCATAGCATATGCAACCAGTTTGAAGTAAACAATACTTTTGATTACAAAGCAAGAAACCTTTGTTTAGTAATATTGATGTCTATCTATGGTTTGGAAAAGAAAGACTTCGAATGAGTGAGTCTTGTCTATCTGCTTGCAACATTTTGTCTGTAGCAGCCTCTCCCAAAAGTTACATAAATTAACGACAAGTACTACAGAGATTATTATTATATTTTAATTTTATTTTATTCTGAGACATACAGTGAATAAATTTTATGTTAAAACTTTATAGAGGCTGATTCAGGAAGAATATACCGAGCTCTGGACGAGCGCTACTTTGTAATCATTATGTAAAGAATTTGGATATGTCAATCTAAACACAATGGTTGTTATTAGGAACAGTTTATATTTAAAATCGACATACTATTACGTGTAAATACTGTCGTTTCCGTATTTATAAATGCGCTTAATGATCCCAGGTTCTATTCTAGGCTTAATATATCCGCATAAGCTTCATTAAAATAAATCATACCCCATTAACATAATATTAATGGGAAACTACTGCACTAATCTCCCATAAATATAGCTGATGAAATATGGACTTCATCAGCTACACCGACAACCCTTAAATTATAGAAGAAGAACATAATATTTTCGCGTTTTAATTACGTGTATGTTGAAAAAATATGTTTAACCTTTTATACGATTAGCGCAAACTAGGTATCTACATATCAATCTATCTTTAGTTTGTTAGACGGTGTTATAGCAAGACTATTTATGCGGCGAATTCGTGACATACTATATGTCCGCTCCCTACCCAAACCCCAAAACAAAAGAAACGTCCTAAAACGACAAATCGTATCGCGAGCCGGTATCGCTCCGCCGCGCGATAAGTGCATTCGCATTCATATCATCCACGTCGCGGCGCGTCGTGAGCGCCGCTCGAGGAGCCCTACTTTAATGGGAGTGGCTTGGGAAATATCTTAGCCTGCTCAGACTACGGCCGCTCCAGTGAAAGGCGAATCAGTTAGTTTCAATTATCTTCCATCCTTAAGTAGTATGAGTTTTGTATTTATTCAAACTCCGATCAAGTTTATCATAATGCTACAATACATTAACTGCACGATTCTACTAGGGGCACTGCTGAGGAATGTATGAATAGATCTCGATTGGTCGATGGTCGACACCTGAAAAAGTATGATAATGTATGTCTGTTGTACGTATGTAATCTGAGCACGATAAAGTGATGTCAAATGCGGTTTTCAGTAAGGACAATAGAGAGATATGAATAGCGCTTTTCAATGAAAAAATGGAGACGCTGTTATAGCCAAGGTGGTTAATCTTGCTTACAAAGGGGTGGTGCAGCTATCAGAATCGACTTGCAATTCCGATTTGCAAAAGTTGAAGGCAATGATGATGACATCGTCATTATCATATTTCAATAGGTACCTAGATTGATAATGGCTTAATAATGATAGTCAGAAGTGTGACCGTTAAAAGCACCTACAAAGTTCGTAAAATATATTTTAGAGCTTTTGTGTTGGATGTTTATGCCACACAGCGCACGCTCAGAACATATTCTTTCCACCTGCGCTGCACTAAGTACCGCATATATCTGGCCAGGTCTTTATGCAATACTTTTGATTATATTTTTGTGTAATTACGTTGTGTATATGTAGCTAATGGAACGTGATTGTTCTTATCTTGATAAGCGTCCACCAATCCACTGCGCGTTGCGGGACTATTAAGAGAAGAGGGAGTAAACTATGACGTAACTAACTAAGGTAAAGTAATTGTCTGTGTGCAAATATGAAAACGTTTCTTTGAACAACCTTTTTCTTTAAATAGGTATAACCGTTAAGAACATCATGTTACATGATGGGGCAGACGCTGCTTCCCCTTCGCCCCCCTCCGTAGCTCATGGAATCAAGCGAAAAGTATGAGTACTTATCACTACTAATGTCAAGAAATTATAAGCCTCTGTTGTGCCTTGGCAAATGAGAGCATTGATCTCAGTATAAGATTTTTTGACCAAGAAATTCTTGCCGGTTATTGGTCCGGGAAGCACTTATGGTTTTTTCTAAATTAACGGTTCACGCGACGGCGATAGCGCAAATTGGTGGGTTGCCGTGACGATCGCAACTCGATGGTGTTGCCAGTACTTGTCTCAAATAAAAACGAAATATCGATACATATATTTTTTCATGCTCGTTGGTTTAGAGTTTACACCATTTAGATCTAAATTTGTCGTGGACACTACATCATTAGGTATCTTATTTTGACTATCCAGATTCCAAAGTGAATCGCGATAGTAAATTGCAATAAACAATTTTTTATAGTCGAGTTCGTCCTTTACACCAAGCACAGAAACTTAAAACATTTTTACCTATAAAAATATTTTCAAATGAGACGTTGGCAACACATCGCGCTATTTGTTGCAGCGGGCTCTCGGGTCGGGGTTCGAGTCCGTGCCGCGATACCGACACATCGAGTTAATTGCGGCGATACAGCTCGTTATCCCAAGTTTATTATCCGGTCGCTGCTTTACTAAGTGTTACCGAGGTACTCACTAACATACCGATAAGTGCCCGTTTCGCGATACAAGCAATCGTAAAGATAATGAATTTATTTAAATTGTATTGAAATGGTGTTGGAAACTGAAGCCACACTGTTCTTATTTGATAAGTAAGAAGGTAAAAGAACCCTTTCATTTTACGAGATAAATATGTACCTATTTTATTAACTGTCTCGGTAAGTAAGCTATCATCGTGTCTAGTTTCATGATCATCAATTCAGTAGGTATTCCCTGAAGCGCGAACAAAAAGACGAAAATTGTCTATTCTGCCTCAACTTTGAAAATGACGTCCCATACGATCATTTTCGTATTATATTCCATGTATGACGTAGATATGATTTGACTAACATCTAAATCAAACAAACATTGCACAATAACAGACCAAGTTACTGGATAATAACTTAAATTCCTGAACAATGGCTCAATAGCCCGTTACCCAAGCTGCTGTCACCAATACCTTATAAGAAAAGAAATATGGCGGCCAGACGGTGCAGGAGTACCAACGCGGTCGGACGTGCGAGAGAGGCGCTGGTTAATTTATTAGATCTATTTATTCTAAGCGTTTCTGCCATTTAATTGGACGATTGCGATCACGATATACGAGATCATTCCGCAGTTAAACCGAACGATCGCATCCATAATGGTAGGTTTCGATACATTTTATTATTAAGTTATATAATAGGTACCTAATATGAAATTAATTGATTTATCGCGACTTTTTTTAAAAAGACTTTTTGCGAAATGGAATTGTTATAACTTTTGTTTCATTCTTTCATAATTTGATTGCATATTGCATTGATTAGCACAAACCCTGAATCACGCTATGTATTTTTTAAGGTAGCAACATCCGCATGCCTATTTTTTTCCACTCAAACTCTACTGCTTTACCCCTTAAACACCAACAAAATTTAAACATTATCTCAACTAATGTAACTGCTAATAGCACTAACTCGTTAAAGGATGAGGTTCCTCATCGCGTCCACCGATGCCCCGGGGGTCCGCACAGCACCGGACCTTGCGGGGCCCGCGGCGCCCCCTGGTGCTTCGTGATGTACAACTGCAACAATTTATAACCAACTCTATTGATCGCACTTTGCTCTAATTGAGTGGATTGAACTTTAAGTATAACCAGTAAATATCTTAATTTGTATTCGTAGGAACTAGTTTACGACCGGGTAAAGGGATTTCATGTATTTAATTTTGTGTTGCAACGATGCCATGGTCCTTAGAGGATCATTATTACCAACTAATTCACTATCCAAATTGTTGTAGCAACCCTACTTCCTGCGCCCACGCATTTGGGTGCCTCGATCACGGCCTAAATATAGGCAGCGATTTAGAAGCTTCGACATGTTAAATAAGATTTGGAATTAGATGTTTCATATTTGTTCTCCATTTGGTATTCATAATCATTTATTCGGTATTTACATCAGATCAAATGTTAGAGCCTACATTATAATGACACAAACAGTTGTTTTTTCCAAAAATATTCAATGTCTTACTGACAGGACCAAGCTACTTTCATTTATTGGAATGTAGACTTCAATTCGCGAGCACGAGTAAGGGCGAATCCGGCTTTTGTTTCACTGAAGTGATTATGCAATTATAAGTTATGCTTACGATTTATAGATACTAAACTGAAATGGCGAGGGATCCATACAACACGATTTCTATTAAGTTGTTTGTACGTTTACAGCGAAGGTATGTTTTTCCGGATCCTCTTGTGCGAATATTCTCCGTCCACCACTTCTAACGTGAGACCCATACATTTTAAACGTAACGGTCATCCCACGCAACGCCCTCAAGTCTTAAAAATACAACCGTCTCTTTAAATGGCCACCAAACTATAACCTAATTGAATATTAATTGTTTGCTTTTCTATCCTTTGAAAGGACCTCCACTTGAACGCCGGGTCCAGTCCGCGGTTCATAATGGTTATGTTTATGGTGGGTGCTGTATAAACAGGAACAAGAGGGCAAACAGACAAACAGATGACCGTGAAAGCGATCAGTGTGAGCACAGTGCCGGTGGTGGGTCAGGGTGTGTATGTATATATATGTATTATATATATATATATAATAAATAAATATCGCCAGACGAACACACCAACTATACGGTCCCACATTAAGCAACGCTTGTATTATGGGTACCATACAACAGACTCCCGGCGAACTCTGTATATAATATTTATATAGAGGTGAAACATCCATGACTCGGGTGCAAACATTCGTGCTCATCACACAAATATTGTTCCCTATCAGGACTCGAACCCGGGAACCTCGGTACAGAAAGCAGGGTCATCAACTGCGCTTATAAGGCCGTCAAATATAAGGTTTATTATGATTCAGATAACAATGTCATACTGTACTACTGGCTGCCCGATCGGAACCTCAATTATATTTTCTTCATACAACCTTTGCCATACTTTGTGCTAGTTCGCATTACATACTAATATTATGGCAAAAGCTGTTTCGGATTGCTCATGGAATTGAATCGGTAGCCGCAACCCTTCGCTGACAAACTGAAATATAAAAGTAGCAGTGATGAGTTTGTGTAAGACGCCGCTGCCCGCTCCGCTCGCTACCATGTCTCTTCCCTACAGATGTGAGTGCCAGGTCGCGGCTCCATGGTTTTTGACTCCATCAGAGATGATGGGCCATTGTTGTCAATGCGTTGTGTATCGGCAATTCCGAGCCCACACATTGTAGATTTGGTGATAGGTCAGTTGGAAATTTATCGAAAAAGTACATGCTCACCTACCTACCTACACCCAAGTATGGTAGCATTGCAGAGTAATGGTGCGTTTGTCTGTCTATATAGTTTATCTAATCAATTCAAAAGAAAAAAATATTTTGTCGATCGTGTTTTGTTGTTTATTACTTACAGCTACCAGCTAGAACCAGCTAGGGCTATATAAACTGGACATGTAGTTCTTCATAAATATATTGTGTTGCCCAACGTTAAAGAAATCTTGGTTAGCATATAATGAAAGGCTTTCGTCGGTAGGCTCATCACTTAAAACGGCTGTACAGATTTGGCGTTTGTAGGGAAAGACAGATTTAAAAAGTTTTCGCGAAAATAGAAAAAAATATTTGGACATGGCAACGCCTGTCGGTTGAGCTGGGGTAAAATAAAATAAATTTATATACCAGGCAAAGTTGCTGTGTAAACTAGTTCAAAACATCACACAATGCTATATTATAGTATTTGGGCGGCGAACGTGAACCGCGGCCTCCGATGCCGATGCCGGCCCGATAACCGCTGTACGGTAATGCTTGCTTTGTGCGAGACACACAAAACATGGCGTCATTACTGAAATGAAGCTATGCCGATAACCATCTCGTTTGTGCTTAATAGCTATTGGTTCAATCTTTAGAGGCGATGGCTCATGCTGTAGTTGGCGATCCATGCTGTATTTTTTAAATACACGGTTTTCGCTATAAAATACATTTTATGTTGGAATTTATCTCGTTTGAATTAACCAGCTGTTTTTTTCTCTAGCGTGCTGTAGCCAGGGTCAATCTTCAATACATCTGAACTGGGCTCTGGTTGAACTGGTCTGGGACTTGCACATCCTTGCGCTTGGTCCTCCCGTTGCAATGAATTGTCCTTAAACCTACTAGATTCAATATTTATAGGTTTTATTTTTTAATCTATTCAAACATCTTCTGATATTTCCGGTATCCAACAAGTTCAAACAATAGCACAGCTATCGTTGTATAAACCGTTCTTGTTATTGTAGCCGCGTGGACACGGATCTCCAATCACGATGTGTTTGACTAGTGAGGAATAATATGTTGATCTCCAGTTGTTGCTAGCTCGGCCTGCCAGAAATAACATCAAGAGTCGATTCTCGAATGTTATAGTGTTATTTGGATTGTTTGTAAATTAATTTTGGGGAACAGCATACGATATGGAAGTATGTCTGGAATGACAATATTATATGTACATAGTATTTAATATCTAGAGGAGGTCGTAGCCTTGTTGGTAAAATCGCCCAATTAATCAGCGCGTGGTTCAGGCAAAACTTAGCTAGGTGCCCAATCAGGCTTTCCTTACTTCAGGCCCTGGTAACCGTAAAGGAAAATATTCAACAGAAAATAGAAATTATTGAAAAAACCGGCACATTGAGCTATTCGCTCTGGCCACCCCTGCATATGTTCCAAAATAAATGAAAATATCATTTCACAGAAAATAATTTATGATTTTAAAATTATCAACAAAAAACATCCCGAAGATCTAAATCACCACCATATCACATAAAATTACTGAAAAAAAAAATACAAGGCCGCTTAATTTCTATTACCAGATATTCGCAGTTATGTCGCGTTCCGATCCAATTGTAGCGTTAAAGAGAATAAAATAAAGACGGCAATGGGTAAGTTGCCCCTGTAGGCCTATACAAAATCAGTAATCAGACTTGGACAAAAAATCATCCCTAGAGCTGTCGCCGCCTAACTAACAATTTACAGAAATAATTAACATCTGGCACTGTGCACTGTGCACCTCTCGGGAATACGGGATGGTAATTATTTTAATTTTAATGATACCAAACGGTCGATCGGTTAGCTTGGCACGATTATTGAATAATGAAATAAGTGGTTATGTGGGCATCCATTACGCGCTGTAACGACCCCCCCTACCTACCTTCCTATCTCATCTTAGACATCCTTAATATCCTACGACTTATTTTATACCTTTACCTACTTAATTATGTAACCTTAGACTTAGTTGTGATCTGGGTTTTAATATTGGCCAAGTGATTCGTCTAGTGATAATGAAACCCGTACGTTGTGATACCGTTGATTAGTAACCTAAATTCTTTTAGTGAAAGATTGGTATTCCTACATAGCCTAAATTATATAATACTATACCTGCTCTACCTAGACCCGTTATATTATTTATATTTCTACTAAAATATGCAGCTGAGATAATTTCATCTAAATAAAGGTGGTCACCTACGTGTATATGGCTTAAGGTAAACGTTATTGAAGCTAAAGTAATTGGAAGAAGATACACTTTGATAAACTCATAATAAATAAATCAGTTTCTCTATATTTATTGATTCTACTGTTATTGAGTGATCATAATATATTAAAATACTATTTATTCTGATAATAGGTACTGAATAGATAACGATAAGATGAGTAATTCTAGATTACTACAAATATAATGACATAGACAAAATACTTTTATTATTATTATTAAACTGTATAGATCTAAAGTAGATCTATATTTTTATAGTGGCTAAGGGTAGAGCTCACGACTCCACCGCTCAAGACTAGTAGAGACCGTCACCAGACATTTGTCTCTCCCTCCACTTAGTCAATATAGTATTGAATTGAGTGGAAATATTGACTGAATCAATTGAAATTAATTCATAGTTTACTACATTTCAAATTAAATCAAAGAAGTAAATGTCAACCTTTCAGACAAGTTACTATGTTAAAGCATTACCAATTACTCAAATAAGTATACAAATACCATTATGTATTTTAAACCAAGCTTATCTGTTACCAACCATTTGGACAGAGCTAAACCATCAAGATATCACCGAATCCGCAATCACATTCAAAACCATGATGAGTATACCAAATCGAGACTCCTGCTCAGTATGGTACAAATACAAAACCGATAAATGCGACCATTGACTATAATGTCGGCTCCCTTTACATCAATCGTGCAAGAGATAACCAACCGAGATCGTTCGCCTCTAGTGTAGCCGTACCTGTCAATCTTGTTATGATATAAATTTACAGATTATAAGTAATTCAACTTTCAGAGACCATCCTTCCGTATTCAACTTACTGTACCAAATGATCAGACTCCGACGCTTAGAATTAAAATAAATAATTCAACCATTCAAAACTATTTTTCAAGTATTAAAATAGGTAGGTTCCAACCTACTAAATATTGGAAACATTTATGTCAAACAATGAATTTACCACTAGTTCGTAAAACCTAATCCTATGGAGAAGAACTAGTAAGAAACTCCATGGATAAATAAAATGACGATACCTACCTAAGTAACCCTATGACCGTACCTACATAGTACACGCTTTTGTCAAATACCATCATGACGCCGTAAGTAGGTATACGATACCGATTCACCGGTTACGCAGTTCCTACCTATTTAACCATATTTAAATACGTACCTACGTGGTACACGTATTTGTTAAACACAACCACACTTTTGAACATTTACCATATAATAAATTAGACTAGAAACATCATGGAAATAATATAGAAAATCAAATCTTAATTGTTAATTAGATAAGCGTCACATACCTGACGAGACACCCAACTTTTCTCGCGGCGACGCTTTTGGCGCGAAACTACCGTGCTCCGGCGTCCTTTCCGAGCATGGCGTGCCATATTTCTAAGGCGCCAATCTTTCTAAACCTCTATTATATTCGTAATCATCTATCTACATAACCTACTAAATTATTATCTCAGGATTTTGCTGTGTCATCCATCCATTGATCATTAGTAATTGTTAAATCAATCCATCATTCAAAAGTAGGCACGTAGATATTTCCCATTACGCCACAAAGGGGATCCTGTGTAGAAACCTATTTCTAGTATTGAAACTAGTTAGAAACATAGGCAAGTACTTCACATATAATTGAACACAAGCGTTATTGTGATCGAATGCAAATAATATTAAATACCAATTCTAGGTAATCATAAGCTTACAAAACAAAAACCCTGTCATATAAAATCTAGTGCTGAACGTCTACTTTATTCCATCTCTTCTTCATCTGGATATATTCCCGCCCTACGCCGATAGCGTCCTTTACGTAAATACCTATCTTATTTAATTATATTTTGATTATAAAGTGCACTTCCCTTTAGATGCAGCAACTCGCCTACTACACCATCCCGTCGAACACACACTCACTCAGATATAGGATTAATTATTGTAAAATATTAACACAAAACTCATTAATTACTCATTATGCAAAATTCTACAAAACACTCCCGCGAAAATCTACCAAACACTCAGCCCCGCGTGCGTCCTCTCCGCAACCCCCGCGCGAATCCTTCAAAACACTCAGTGACGCGTTATCCCCGCCATCTTCTAGGAAATCCTTTAGTGATGTCACATTTGTTACTAGGTCACGGATTTCCCTATTATTTAAATCCCGGGTCCTTAATATTAAAAATAGAAGAATACATTAATAATGTATTTTAAACCATTGCAATATCAATTTATATTATCTAAACGAATGCTAGATGATATTTATTATACTTTCATACTAATTGATATTTCCCTCATCAGTATAATTCAGTTCCGATAACTCTGTTGAACGAATAGATATTTTACAAGCCCCACTAAGTAAATTCTACATTATGAGAAATCAAACTTAATAATTTGTTGAACTATAAATATTATCACGTAAGTAATTTGCCGGATCAAATCTTGTTTCTAATCCGTGTGAAATCAGACATCTCAATATTGTCACATCCCTATTTCCCAATTCAAATCCTATTTCAATCTTTCATTCGCAAATTAGATCTTTATAGTTCAATTTGTCAGCCAATCACATCCCGAATCTGGGTCACCAGTATTCAAACTTAAAATGTCCTAACTAAAATAATCTGATTTTTATAAATAATAACCTAATATTATTCCTGCGATCTCATATAATATTAACTAACTTTACAACTAAATTAAACCTTTTAATTTCACTTCTGAAGTTTTATTCTAGCAATGATAATATCGTGCAATTTGATATTATAATTCACTCCAAAAGGAGAACAAAGTATAAACTTTGGCGATAAAAGTAATATATTTGGCTAAACCTATTAAAGTATTCAATATTTCTTTTAATATAACAACAATCCTGACATTTCTAACATCCAATCGAATTATTAATCGATTCCCTAATTCCCTAGATCATAGGACTTGTTCTAACGCCTGGCATCCCTGATTCACAGAGAAAGTATTGATCGAATAAAACAATCCACTTGATATTTGTCTATGGTCATTAGTGAATGAAATATAGTCAGTTCAATCAATATTCAAAAGTAAATCAAGATTTTCATAATAACTTAATTTATAATCTATAAATGTATTGACATTTTAAAGTTAATAATTTATAATGTTCGTAGAACTATTTTGTTTTTAACGAATTTATTTTATCTATTTGTTTAAATAATATAATAACGAGACGCATCATGTCTGACAATGTCCATCAAACGTCAAATCTATTAAATGTCAACAAGTTTGGTTTGTAAACAAAGTTTTGAAAACTTTTAGTTAGAACATGAACGATTCTCGTTTATTTCATTATTATTGGTTTTTCATTAGTTTAAAGTAATTTATAATGTTATATTTCACCTATCAAGTGTCCTCATTAACTGTTGCCAAGAACATTGACTATAATGAACATTACATGAAGGAAAATATATATTTTAGAGAGAAACTAAGTGAAAGAAGTTCAAGCATAATTGAATGTTTAATCATATATTTGTGAATGGTGACGGGAAGGTACTCTGGACCGTTACAGCTCAACCCCCAAAATTTATGCAGGTGGCTAAATAATTAACCGTAGTAAATTTTTCACGAAATAAAAATATATTCACAAATATATCTACAATTTTAATATCCCCTCACTAATTTAACAAACAGATTCTAATTTGTCAACATTTGAATACAAGAACTAACCTAAGGCTATGAATGTAATATGTGTGTGTGCTTACTCATGAAAAGTGTTTTTCAACCGAATTGGAAATAATTATTATATGAACCAAAATCCAAGCGTTTTAATGCAACAAAGCATGAAAAAGTATGACCCGTCGCGCAGACAATCTAAACTATGTAAAGAAACCTGGTTGTGAGGCAGGTCAATCCTAGTGATATGGTGTAAGCCTTTCCGAGCAAAACAGTTTCCTTATCGTTCGCCAAGAACCCGAATACACCATCCTATCATAATCTAGAAGTCCTCATAGGCTAAAAGTAATAAATCTCCATGACTGCCTCATCTCCACTCGGACCCGGCAACATAATAATAACTCATTTACAATTCGGAGTATGTGGAGTGTAATTAGATCGGATATCGGCTGCGAGTAGAGTAGAACTTAATATGAAATCAGTAAATACTGATGCTTGTCTGCTGACCTACCTAACACCATCTCCTTCATATTAAGTCCTTGATTGTGTGAATGTAATTTCATGTATCTCATACATTGACAAACCGTTGCATACCAAGATGTTGTTGAAACATTTAGGCCTCAAAGAAAATATAATACTGAACATACATCATCACCTAATTAATCACTCGTCATCAACAAATCAACATTACACATACAAGCTGACACTGCTCTTTTCATTGCGAACCACTCCACCTAAACATCTCCGCAACAATCGTTTTGGTATGAAACACGAATTACTGTTTAGTCTAAATTAATTCCCAACCCCCAGACTGAACAGCAACCCCCTGTCTGAACTTGGCCAAACAGGCTCCAAAAGTAAACCTCATGCGTACACCTTCACAAATGAATTTTATTATTATTGTTAAATAACGGCAATTATTAGTTTTTTTTTTTTTTTTTTTTTTTTTTTTTTTTATAAATTAAGTTAATAGAATTTTATTATTAGTAGCACTAAAATCATTAACTTGTTATTAAGACTTTTTTTTTTATATTTAAATACTACCGAACGTCAAAATCTACAAAGTTACCCTAACTTGCAGAATTCAACTATTTATTTGACGTAGGTACCTGTGTGAGTTTAGTTTATTTCGTAAATAACACTACAATAATAAAATAATAACAAAAGTCAGTCAATATCCTACAAAGTTTCCCCATCCTATAGAGTACATTTTTTTTTTTTTTTTTTTTTTTTTTTCAGGTAGGTACCTGTGTACTATGCTCACGAAACGATCTAAATATTCCTCAATTGAAAATACAAAAACACAAAAAGTTAACTACCCGGGTTTCGAACCCGAGACCAACCTGTCCTGCCACTAAGTCACTATAGCTTAGCTTCATTTTTATGCAAGTCCAAAACGTATCTTGTAAAGAAATAATAAATAAACTTTACAAGTTTATACCTTTACAATTGTATACCTCAAATTTACCGTAACATCGTGTCCGTTCTACCTATGTAAATATATAATACCTATCTGAGTTTATATATTTGTTGTTCCAATATACAAGTACAGATCGATCTAAATTGACCGCAACATTAAATACAAAATAATGATATACCTGGGAATCGAACCCACATCGTATAAATCGACCTATAGTAGTATTGTACTAATTCAAAACGATATACCATATATAACAATACCTATGAGAATCTATATGTTTGTTTCTATATGTAGGTACAAATCGTTCTACATTGATAACAAAATTAAAACATAAAATAATGATAGACCTGGGAATCGAACCCACATCGCATATAACTCTACCTATCGTAGTCTTGTACTAATTCAAAACGATATACCATTTACATATAACAATACCTATGAGAATCTATATGTTTGTTTCTATACGTAGATACAAATCGTTCTACATGGAAAACAAAATTTAAACATAAAATAATGATACACCTGGGAATCGAACCCACATCGTATAATCTACCTATCCTAGCATTGCACTAATTTAAAAAGATTTACCATAGTTTAAAACTCAACCTAGATATTTTACAAAATAATTACATATTTTTAGTTCATAACCTTAAACACGTCATAGACATCTAGCGCCGACTAGCTAAACTAAAAATATATTTATTTAATTTATTGATTGCTAGTTCTATCATTTAGTATGACAGATGTCACTTTTGGCTCACCTAAAATCAATTTACCCAAACTCTTAAAAGTTCTGCTACTAGTCACTAGAGGTCTAATAAAGAAATAAATGTTGAATATTGCCATAATTACTACTTACACTTTTCGATAATAGATGTCGTTAGTTTATATTCAATCGAATAAAATTACCTAAATAACGGAATTATAAATATTATTACTAAAAAATTCCCTAGATTTCTTTCTACTAAATTATATAATATTGACTACCTATTTTACATTTTACTCCTAATAACGCAAGTTATACTAATAAATAAAGTCAACGTATAGAGATGTTAGACTTTAAATCCTTGGCGCTACTAAAATTGTCACTACCATCATTATTTATACTACTTATTAAGGACTTCGATAACCCATTCTAGCCGTTTAATATTGATATACCTACCTAGCTTCGAATGAAATTATTATAATATTAATTTACCTAGAAAGATTTTAACGTTTAAACTGCTAATATGAGAAATTATATATATATTTTAACACAATTAGCATATGGGTGTATGTCTGTTTCCTATATCACTCTAAACATATTTTAAATAGATGTCAACGAACGAATCGTAGGTACTGCCGTATTTTGTCCGTCCTATAGAGATTATACTGGGAACCTAATAGCTATCGCAAACCCGAGTTTCATTAATTCTATCCCGCAACTTTTCTTATAACACTGGTAAAATAAAGACTGACAAAACCATTAACAGTAGACGTAGAAGTCTAGTCCCTTTCCTCTAAAATAATAAACTCTAATCACGATTATATTACAACCTCATAGAATGAAACAGATATGAATCGATACTAATCTGTTCCTCTTTCCCAATAGATGGCGCTACTAGTAATGAAATTGAATTTAATGTACTAAAATAATTATGTTTTTAATTTTATCTTTGTAAAATGCAAAAACAAATGGAAGCCTTTTTATAAATATAAAACCGACTATAAATATTTATAGACGTTAATAATCAAATAGACAAAAGTCAAAACTATATTGCGAGCGGAACAAAGTTCTAGAGTTTCGCTACTCAAGCGCCACACAAATTCTTTATACCTAAATGTAACAACCTAGGTTACTCAATACGTAACCATACTATTCCAGTATAAAGCTACTTTTTTTTTATAACTATTCTATAACAGCACCTACGTTCATAAACATTATACAACATGTTTGATTTTCAAAACTATACCTTAACCTGCCCTATATAAGACTGAATATCGGAATTAGTCTATTCTGCTTTTAAAACATTTTGTGTAAAATGAAACATTGTAATTCAACCCCCCGATTGTTGGACGTTAGCATACCTTTAACTAATACAACCCCCCGATTTGTAGATGTTAGAGTCCGTGTGAACTAACGCAACCCCCAATTTGTTAGACGTTAGTATCACTTAATATTAATTTATGTAATATAAATACTACGATATAATATGTCAAAACCATAATATATTTTTCCTATAATAGATGACGTTCGAAAATTTGAATATTATATTTCTATGACCTATAAGTCTTATCATTTATCAATAAAATCTGATAAGAATCTGACTAGTTATAAGATTTTCCGAAAATCTTTTAGAAAATACCGATTTTGAATACCTTTATATAGAATATGTTTAATGCTATACATAATTTAAAAAGTTTAAAATTATAATAGACTGTGATGAAACTCATGACTATGACCCTAAAATTAATTTAATCATTAAAACATATAAAATGGGTAAATATGTATATATATATATTGTCAGAACACCGTAAAAGCTTTTTTTTTTTTTTTTTAAACCTATCTATCCTACCTGAGTAAATACCAATCTTCACTTATCCATTTCACAAGCAACAAATTGTGACTTTAGAAAAGTCACTTTCCAGATCAAACCAAGTCTTTAAATTCTTATGTTAAACAAATATGGTACACAGATGTAAATATTATAATGATATCTAATTTATTCAAAACAAAACACTACACTATCCTAGTCCACGGAATTAAATATTGTAACTCAAGATCGAGGCTCAAATCCTGGTCCACGGCACACTAAATTGTAACGAAAGATTCTGTTACTCAAATAAATATTAAAAAATACTTATTATGTATTTTAAACCAAGCTTATCTGTTACCAACCATTTGGACAGAGCTAAACCATCAAGATATCACCGAATCCGCAATCACATTCAAAACCATGATGAGTATACCAAATCGAGACTCCTGCTCAGTATGGTACAAATACAAAACCGATAAATGCGACCATTGACTATAATGTCGGCTCCCTTTACATCAATCGTGCAAGAGATAACCAACCGAGATCGTTCGCCTCTAGTGTAGCCGTACCTGTCAATCTTGTTATGATATAAATTTACAGATTATAAGTAATTCAACTTTCAGAGACCATCCTTCCGTATTCAACTTACTGTACCAAATGATCAGACTCCGACGCTTAGAATTAAAATAAATAATTCAACCATTCAAAACTATTTTTCAAGTATTAAAATAGGTAGGTTCCAACCTACTAAATATTGGAAACATTTATGTCAAACAATGAATTTACCACTAGTTCGTAAAACCTAATCCTATGGAGAAGAACTAGTAAGAAACTCCATGGATAAATAAAATGACGATACCTACCTAAGTAACCCTATGACCGTACCTACATAGTACACGCTTTTGTCAAATACCATCATGACGCCGTAAGTAGGTATACGATACCGATTCACCGGTTACGCAGTTCCTACCTATTTAACCATATTTAAATACGTACCTACGTGGTACACGTATTTGTTAAACACAACCACACTTTTGAACATTTACCATATAATAAATTAGACTAGAAACATCATGGAAATAATATAGAAAATCAAATCTTAATTGTTAATTAGATAAGCGTCACATACCTGACGAGACACCCAACTTTTCTCGCGGCGACGCTTTTGGCGCGAAACTACCGTGCTCCGGCGTCCTTTCCGAGCATGGCGTGCCATATTTCTAAGGCGCCAATCTTTCTAAACCTCTATTATATTCGTAATCATCTATCTACATAACCTACTAAATTATTATCTCAGGATTTTGCTGTGTCATCCATCCATTGATCATTAGTAATTGTTAAATCAATCCATCATTCAAAAGTAGGCACGTAGATATTTCCCATTACGCCACAAAGGGGATCCTGTGTAGAAACCTATTTCTAGTATTGAAACTAGTTAGAAACATAGGCAAGTACTTCACATATAATTGAACACAAGCGTTATTGTGATCGAATGCAAATAATATTAAATACCAATTCTAGGTAATCATAAGCTTACAAAACAAAAACCCTGTCATATAAAATCTAGTGCTGAACGTCTACTTTATTCCATCTCTTCTTCATCTGGATATATTCCCGCCCTACGCCGATAGCGTCCTTTACGTAAATACCTATCTTATTTAATTATATTTTGATTATAAAGTGCACTTCCCTTTAGATGCAGCAACTCGCCTACTACACCATCCCGTCGAACACACACTCACTCAGATATAGGATTAATTATTGTAAAATATTAACACAAAACTCATTAATTACTCATTATGCAAAATTCTACAAAACACTCCCGCGAAAATCTACCAAACACTCAGCCCCGCGTGCGTCCTCTCCGCAACCCCCGCGCGAATCCTTCAAAACACTCAGTGACGCGTTATCCCCGCCATCTTCTAGGAAATCCTTTAGTGATGTCACATTTGTTACTAGGTCACGGATTTCCCTATTATTTAAATCCCGGGTCCTTAATATTAAAAATAGAAGAATACATTAATAATGTATTTTAAACCATTGCAATATCAATTTATATTATCTAAACGAATGCTAGATGATATTTATTATACTTTCATACTAATTGATATTTCCCTCATCAGTATAATTCAGTTCCGATAACTCTGTTGAACGAATAGATATTTTACAAGCCCCACTAAGTAAATTCTACATTATGAGAAATCAAACTTAATAATTTGTTGAACTATAAATATTATCACGTAAGTAATTTGCCGGATCAAATCTTGTTTCTAATCCGTGTGAAATCAGACATCTCAATATTGTCACATCCCTATTTCCCAATTCAAATCCTATTTCAATCTTTCATTCGCAAATTAGATCTTTATAGTTCAATTTGTCAGCCAATCACATCCCGAATCTGGGTCACCAGTATTCAAACTTAAAATGTCCTAACTAAAATAATCTGATTTTTATAAATAATAACCTAATATTATTCCTGCGATCTCATATAATATTAACTAACTTTACAACTAAATTAAACCTTTTAATTTCACTTCTGAAGTTTTATTCTAGCAATGATAATATCGTGCAATTTGATATTATAATTCACTCCAAAAGGAGAACAAAGTATAAACTTTGGCGATAAAAGTAATATATTTGGCTAAACCTATTAAAGTATTCAATATTTCTTTTAATATAACAACAATCCTGACATTTCTAACATCCAATCGAATTATTAATCGATTCCCTAATTCCCTAGATCATAGGACTTGTTCTAACGCCTGGCATCCCTGATTCACAGAGAAAGTATTGATCGAATAAAACAATCCACTTGATATTTGTCTATGGTCATTAGTGAATGAAATATAGTCAGTTCAATCAATATTCAAAAGTAAATCAAGATTTTCATAATAACTTAATTTATAATCTATAAATGTATTGACATTTTAAAGTTAATAATTTATAATGTTCGTAGAACTATTTTGTTTTTAACGAATTTATTTTATCTATTTGTTTAAATAATATAATAACGAGACGCATCATGTCTGACAATGTCCATCAAACGTCAAATCTATTAAATGTCAACAAGTTTGGTTTGTAAACAAAGTTTTGAAAACTTTTAGTTAGAACATGAACGATTCTCGTTTATTTCATTATTATTGGTTTTTCATTAGTTTAAAGTAATTTATAATGTTATATTTCACCTATCAAGTGTCCTCATTAACTGTTGCCAAGAACATTGACTATAATGAACATTACATGAAGGAAAATATATATTTTAGAGAGAAACTAAGTGAAAGAAGTTCAAGCATAATTGAATGTTTAATCATATATTTGTGAATGGTGACGGGAAGGTACTCTGGACCGTTACAGCGCTATCGGAGAGTCGACACGCGACACTACGGGTGGTCTTATATATTTTAGAGTAGAGTTGCACCGGTGTGTACCTTTATACAGAACGAGAGAGTTCACTGAAAAGTATTATATAGAGTTTGGAGTGAGTTGGGAAAATTGTTTTATTTTTTTAATTCATTAAACTTATGGACACCATCTATTATAATTTTATGTGAGAGATAGAATCTACCGACAATATATGTAAGATAAGCTATGGATAGGGTTTATTTATTAGGGGATACCCTTATTTATAGACACATCTTATTACGATCTGAGTCAATCTCACAGCTGAATTTGGACGTCTAATTTTCACATAATTAAATTGGAGTAGACATAAGCGAGAACCGCATACCTGGCAGATGGAGACGGAGAGGGCGAGTCTATTATCGCAAAGATACAGTTCCTGTGAAGGGTATACAGTGTGAGTAAAAGGTTGCATTCGAACTCGATACCACGCCACTATATAATTATCAAGACTTATTTGTGTGACAACCACAGTAAAACCTTTCATATCACACGATTTCAACACAACAGCTTCCAAAGCTCACTACAAAACGCATTATTTAAAATCATAATGTCGGTCGTTCAATTAAGATAGTGCCCAGGTCGGGTGTACCCGGGCATCAGCGCGCGGTAGGCCGCGGTGGATTTTACCCAGAGTTGTGGTTATTTGGACTATTAATTGGACCGTTTGGGCTATAAGAATGGGCCGGAATGTGCGTAACAGGCAAAGTGTTATTGTGCTGTCTTTAAATAGGCATATTATAAATGTGACTATTCCACATACCTCAGAGCCGAAAAACTATTTGTAGCTTGCTTAATAACTTCATATACTGATTCCTACGCCTAAGCTACGAGCGGGGTGTAACTCTTGCGCAATAGAAAGAAGGAAAAAAATACGATAACTGATTATCATTAATTAATCCTCGCTTGTGGGTAAAACCCGCGTATCAGAGCTACTTATAACTTAATATATAGCGCGGTAAGGTCAGAGGTCCGGCAGTGATCTGCATAATCTGAGAATTGGGAGCGAGATTAAGCGAGCGGAGATAATGACCCGCCGCCGCCGGGAGGCTGCTTACAATATTTAATTGACTTAAAACATGTTTATTTGAAAAGCTTTATTCTTAAAATATTAGAGCGATATGTTATTGGGAGTTAAGATTTAAGGGTTTTGTTCGTTTGTGTTTGCTTATCATTACACATACTGCAAACACCCCTGGCTCAATTGGTTGTGATCTTGCTTCTTTGCCAATGGTCCCGGATTGGAACAAGTTCAGAATAAAATACACAAAATAACTCAGACAGCAAATATTTTGTAATTTATTCAATAGAAATATATACCGGTAGTAGCAATATCTATTGGTTATATGTTATTAAAAGAAGTAGCTATATTGATATATACTAGGCGGTCAATTACATGTCAATAAACAATTTATTTAAATGACATACAATAAACTATTGTAAGTCATTTAAATAAAATTTAATAATTCAGCGTGATAACGAGGGGGGGGGGACTAGTTGACCCTCGATACAATATTGATGCAATTCAATTGATATTATTTATTACCATCATCATGACTTCATTCACGAAAAATATTTTTATGGCTCTACATTTAACATTTTATGTGAAAACTAGCTTCCCGCCGTCTCTATCTCGCTACCTTTGCAAAATTGTATTGCTCAAACAATATAAGTTTATAGAGTTTCACGCTTTTAGAGAGGAAGATTGTCGAACTGATTAGCGCAGTTAGTAGCGCCCTGCTTTCTGCTTTCTGCGCTGAGGATCTCGCCCGGGTTCGAATCCTGGTAGTGACAATCTTTGTGTGATGAGCATGAATATTTGTACCCGAGTCATGGATGTTTAATATATATATATAAGTATTATATACTGAGTTCGCCCTCAGTCCATTTTACGGTACCCATAACACAACCGTTGCTTAGTGTGGGACCGTATAGTTGGTGTGCTAATACTAAACTCTAAATAGGAAGGTACTTTTACTAGGAAGGGTGTATCGTTTATAACCTACGGCTTATGTGTCAATACTGTTGAGAATAACTTTTAACCGATATCTCTCCACCACTGGTCCAGTGCGGATGCGGCCGTCGACAGATGAACCAGATGACAAAATCTCCAAGTACATCCAAGGAAAGTACTCGTAGCTACTGCCTGTCATTTTAGTACCTGTCCATTATCTATTTGTTATCTCTATTGTACATATTTCACGAATCAATTGAAATTTTAAAATATTCTAACACAGCGAGCGGATTGTAAACACGTTTGGAACGAACGGTACAAGCAGTAAAAAATTACAGAAATGTTTAAATTCATAACCGACCCTGGTATTTGACCAGTTAATATTTTGGTTAAGGCCAAACAGCACTCCGTTGAACTTTAGTGACAGTTACAGTTGACACTGTGGATACAAAGTGCGGTATGCGTGACCTTTTAGGATTCCGTATTTAAAGAAAACAGACATTTTGGAGGGAGCTTTTAAAAGGCGTGATGCTGTCGAATGCTTAATTAGACAGTCAGTTTGTAATATGTAATGCTGTAGTAGCGGTATTGGTGAGAATTTTAATAAAAATAAAACGAACAATTCTTTTTCTTACTTATATACCTACAACAAAATACGTAAGCTTCGCATCGTTTCGCGGAGAATTGCATATTAATTGGGATCCCCACACGATAGTTCGGTGTTGTTTGCTTCTTTAATTATTGATCAACATGTTTGGTTTATAATTGGAAAAGTTGACAAGCCGAGGGCCAGTGGTGGGTTCCTCTTCCTCCATTTGTTTGTTAAGAGGTCACGGTACCCGCTACACTCAGCCATGATCACATTTAGCTGTCTAATTCCTATGCACGGGCAATGTCGTAAAACTAAACGCATAAATAGCTATAGAGAGTAGACGCAGGTCACTGGCGTATATTTATGGGCTGTGACCTCTGGGCTAATACATGACCATGTATAGCATCCGCAGGTCGACTCTACAAATAATTTAGATACTTACTGAAGTTATTTCATTACTATTGGCTTTACAAACAGTACAATAATTACGTATATTCTGAGATAAAAATAAATAATACTCCATGGTTCACGCTTCAATACGATTTAAATGAGCAAACCTATTTATATGAATCACGGTAAGGAGTACCACCCACCATCTACGGTACTCGGGGTCTGGTAGCGGTCTGTGATCCGCAACCAGAGCTCGCGGAGGGCATTTGATTAACCCCCGTGTACCTATTGCCGATGCTATCTCGTAATTGGCCGCGAACGGGCCGGGCCGGGCCGGGCCGGGCAGGACGGGCCCGCAAATCACTTATTAATTACATTTCCTACAACCTGGCGTGTCTAGCTTGTACTTCTTATATTTATATCATATTAAGATTGCATTTTGATGATATTCGTAGAGAAATTTGTTGTTTATAATAAGGAAGTTAATGCATTCCTGTTGAGAAGGTGTGGATACGTAAGATGACTAATTTGTGGCTTATTTTCAGATGATTGATAACAAGTTAAGTATGATGATATAAAAAAATGGATGGAATGCCGTACAGCGATATTTAGGTAAGCCACTGAGTACCGATAATATAAAACACTGCAAATCGTAGTTACAAGCATTTCTGAAGATGTGTGTACGGCTATACTTAATACAGCCTCGTGCAAAAATATAAAATGCTTGCTTCAATTTGCAATGTGAAAAAATATTTTTAATGCCAATGTAAATTGGTTCTATAAGTCGGAATAAATTCGGAGTCCGAATGGAATTATAGTCGCTGGAATATATGTAAGATATTATACGTAAGCCCCCATTTATTAATAGGTAACTATTTAATAAATGAGGTCATTGTAGTTCAGTGACAAATCTATACACAGCCGGTTGACAAATAACATAAAATTGAAAATATCTTTACCGTACACGTGTTACAACACATTCCAATATTGATCGCCATTAATATCTTCACGGAAATATATCTTTTAAGACGAACGTTTGTTTGTTAAGGCGACAACTACAAATAACGAGATATATTAGTGGGAGTTGTAATATCCAATTATCTAGGAGGTATCGGGCGGGCATAGAGCAGACAAACGCGTCGCTGCGCCCGCGCCGCGACAATGTCATAAATCGTGCGACAATTAGTTATCTGTCGCAACCGATAGTCGTGTCGCGGTGTCGCGGTGTCGCGGCGCCCGCGCCGGTAAATTACCGCACATGTCGATGACGCTTATCAGTCTTTATGTTTTTATATTGTTGCGACTTTTCTCTAAAGGTGGCTATTCACGAGGCGAAAAAAGCATTTTCAAAAAATCTCAATATTAGCGTAATTATTATTACGTAACTATGATCGTAGTAATCTGTAATATAGAAATAAAAATTACTATGTGAGCTTACGCGTTATATCGTTTACGACAGCTATATTTAAAAAAAATGCATTTTAACCCACATACAACTACTTACACGCTACAAAACATCATACAACGTAACGACAACGACGTTGGTATGTTATTAACGTGTAATTGTGTTGTCGTCCCGTGAATGGCGCGCCGCAGTTCAGCGCGCGATGCGCGTGCCCAGCGCGCAGCGCCCAGCCGCACGGATTGCTTTTAACTTAATAAATATCCACCGTTTGACAATATTTCAATACAAATACGTACCTATATGTATAGATTCCGTGATAATATAACTTTCTACTAACTGACCATAATAAAATTAATTGTTGTTTTATCAGAGAACAGGGTGGAATAATTTAAATCTATTTATTGATTTAGTGCCTAAAGATGTTTTGAGAATGTCTCTCTTTTGTTTGGATTAGATTGTTAGGTAACATAATAGTTGAGTTGAGCAAGAAGCTTCTCTGCTCGGTATTTAATTTGAAGAAAACTGTTGATCAAAATAACACAGACTAAGTTTGACTATCGCTATACCATAATTGCTCTCCAATCATTAGTGATAATTATTGAAGAGCAATTATGACCTACCCTAGTCATGGGGTTCGGAAAATGAAAAAAAAAAACTAAAATGTGTTATTTTAGATAACTTCAACTGTTAATTACAGCTAGTGTTCCTGGCTCTACCATTCCACACCAAAACAAATGTTCGTAACAAGACGTTTAATGATCACAAATGTTGGTATTTCAGTTATTTGTGTGCGATAGTATCGGTTATAATTGTGGTATGTCCAATTTAATTGATCACCGCGTGGCCTGTTCAATTTAATTAATTGTGTTGTGTTCAATTTAATTGATTGTGTTGTGTTGTTTTCAATTTAATTGATTGCGCGCCGCTGAGACCTGTTGTAGCCGGCTCTCGCCACATTCATTTATTTAGATCAAAGTTTTATCTATGTGTTTTCTAATTAATTAATTATTTTACAAATTGTTAAATTCTATGAGTTAGGAAAGGTTGCGTCCATTGGGTTACTGAGGGTTTTCTTATGGATATTAATCCGAGCTGAGTTTTAGAAATATTGGTCATTAAATACTAAGCTTTCTTATATTTTGTTGTATAAATTACAGCCATACATGAGCTACGGTTGCTTTCTAAGCTGTGATTTATGTTAATATTTATTTGTTTCAATGATAATATGATAAGAAACACATTTAGCTGTTGATAATAACAAGTATTAAAGTATAAATACCCACAAAGTGAAATTATTTATAGTCAAATTCTGTATGAAGAAATTGATCTTCTCAACAAGTTGGGCAACATTGAATAGGACAGCATCCAAACATCCAATAAAGTGCTCACTTGATGGCGGTGGTCCTGTTTAGACGAGTATGAGAGCAAACAGCGCAGCGTGTGACGCCCACGCGCGTGCTGCGCTTGAGCATAGTGGGGTAAACCATTAGAAGAGTAATGGTAAAATTCTACAATGATTATAATATGAAGATTTCCAGTCTATTGTTATTTGAGATGAAACTTTTATGTTCGGAAAGAAATTAGTAATATTTCTATATACATACCTGGTTCAATCTTGAGTAATTAATTTGCTATGTTTTGGTACAGCCACTATTGTGTCTAGTGTGTAAACTATTTTCTAACAGTATTGTGTGTTGTACAATCTCAAACATAGTCTCGGCTCGCTGCGTGTCGCAAGCGCGGCGATATCGAGGTGCGATGCTGGGAGATATCGATATGTGAACATTTTCGAGTTCGATTATATGGTGGTGGCCATGATTGAGAATCGATTCGAAAATCATTAACTAGCTACACACACATCAAAACTCACAATTCTTTTTTTTTTAAATGTCACGCACGATCGTCTATTAACGAATGAAAATTGACACGTATATTTTCCCAAATAAATTAACATAAAATAGCCATTTAAAAGTGTCTATAACAACATTTAACAGCGACCGACAGCTAACAACGACATCTTAGAAATTTAATTAGTGTAACGGAGAACTAGATTATTAGGACTGCGCTGAATAATTCGGTAATTATTCGATATTCGTTGTTCGGCATTCGGCCGAATTGAACCGAATAATGAATTCGAATGCTCGGTTCGCTAAGTGCTGAACATAAATTATTATAATTACGTACCCTACATAAATTAAAATTAAAATTAGGCATGTTTCAGAATGCACTCAGCTTTCCAAATCCCCACCACCATTGGCCGGCAGGGTGCCAGGGTACGCTGGCAACATTGCCACGTTGAATGGCAATGCTCAGTGTTAGCCAAAATATGTGCCAGCGTTCTGGTCACTGATGTCTCCACCAGACGTTTTGAAAGCTCCCGGTGAAAAAATAGTGCTGAACCGAATAATATTCGGTATTCGATTCCGTTTAAGAATGTATGTTCATAGCATCTATATTAATTATCATAGCCACGCACTCGAGTGGCCAAAAAAGGAGCGTGCGCAGGCGCACAACCGCACCATTACTCGCGCGACGAGCGGTGCGGCTAAATGTGCGGTCTGTCTGACACAACGCGCTCCGCCGAGACTTGCGGTCACCGCGGGTAAATGGATACACCAGACAATGGACAGTATACTCATATCTGAACATGCATAAGTATATTGTGCGTCGTGTAAGGAACTACGTACTTTTTTTTAATAATTAGCTAACTACATGTTCGTGGTAATACTGATTTTTATTTTTATTAACTTAAATGATTAAATCAATCGTTTTGAGTGCAGGCGTTTACTTCATACACAAAGTGGCATAGTAAAGTATCCTTAGTAGATCTTACATTGTGGATTCGTAAGCCACTACTTTAAGCTATTACATAAATTGCACATATAATCATTTCATTTTGGTATTTCCCACTTAAAAATCATAATTAAAAGCATTACCGCACTTGGCAGTGACCCTGCTGTGGATGTTTAATCTTTATAAGTATTGTATACCTACTGAGTTCGCCAGTCCTTTGTACAGTACCTATGATAGTGTTGCCTAATGTTGGACCGTATAGTTTGTATGTTCTTCTGGCGATATTATTATTAGTATTATATTCCAAAACTCCTTCCTCACATTTAAATATATGGTCACCATGCTGTCTAGTGTTAGATCATGGTATGCGCCGGCGCAGCTACACGATATCTCGCGCCATTACACGCGATCCGCTTAATGTGCGGTTCCACTGCTGCAGTTGCGCCATACGGTTGCGCCGCGGTATCGCCAGTTTGCGGTTTCAGGCCAAATTGCTAACATGGCCGGCCAGCTAAGCAAATGACGCTATCATCTTTTTACCCGACTACGGCACAGCATTAAAGGAATGGTTGCCTTCAAGTAAGAAACAAGTTAGGTGATAGGAATCATCCTATCACGTTATAATCAATTCAAATGCCGTGGTCGTGCGTTATCAACTAAAAAAGCGAACATTCTAATTTAATTGACAAATTATAATAAATAATGGTGATGCTGACAATAAACGGTTAAAAATCCGCACGGCATACTACATTTCAATTGAATTAAAACACGAATGATTGGAATCAGCAACTAACTTGTTTCATACTTTTAGGTTTATTTTATTTATCCCTAGTCAGGTTAAATATACATTTATTTTTGCGTAGTCTTTTTGTTAACATTCCTTTCTTTTTTCATTTAAACTAAATATCAATCAAGCTTTTGGTCTTATCTCTGCTTAGTTAATCTAAACTACGAGTACGTATAAATCGCTTTTAGTAGAAAACGGCATTTTAAAAGTGCACACCGAAAGCATTGAATTGTGTGTGAGTGAGAGATTGGTTCGGTTTCTTATAAGAAGTTAAGTATAGTCTTGGTGCTACTATAAGCGATCACATATATACTATTTCGAACTTTACTTAATTGCGAATAAAAGTATGATCTATTATAATTTAACATTTTCGGCAAGTGTCGTCGGTTTAGTGGAACCAGGAGCTATCTAACTATCTGAGCATCTAGGAGTGCGCAGCCGGTGCGCCGGCGCAGTCGACACCTCGTAAATACAAGCTCGCGAGTGCCCATGCGATCCTACTGACTAGGCCCTTTCATATAAACCATGACATGGATGCTGAGTTCATTTCGGTCGCTTCAACACGTCTTAACGCCGATTCTCTGTCCCTCTCTCTTGTTATTAATGAGCTGATATACCATGTTACCCGCATATACTACTAGGTTATTACTATGATATGTCTTTCGAAATAAGTCTACCAACCTATGCTAGTGCGGAAAACCTCTGGTATTGAGGGAGAGTGTGCCTTCTATTGGCTCACCCCCTGTTACATTGGGTCCAAATACCATCAGCGAAATTTGAGTGTATTGCAGTATACTTTAGCCTACTCCTTCGGTGATCACAGCCGTGCATGTCTTTTATTTTATTTATTTATGTTATGTTATTATGATATTCCTATATTCACGTACGTAGAGTGCACACGCAAAGTGGTCAGTGTGTAGTACCCCTTACACCGTGATGTATAAGAGTCGTGATGGCGCTGAATGACGGGGTAGCGGGTTCGATGCTCGGCCGGCAGCGCGATATCGGCGGCAGATATCGTAGAATCTGTTGCTTGAACACAATAAATATTGTTTTAAATGCTTGGATCGCTGGAACGGAGTGCTCTGGTCGTGGGAGAGGATTTGTTTATCCTGAGTGACGAGATATGATAGAAATGACGGGAGCTTACGCCATAGAAATGGTGGTCGAGCATATAATTAAGAGTTTTTGGTATTCAACTCGGAGCCTCATCCCTAGTTCTTATACTTAAATCGTCGGCACAGTCTTAGTTATGTGGTTAATAAAAGGCGTATCTACTAAACATTTAAACATTATCAGTAATATTCTTAATGCTACAATATACGAGCACAAGCGTGGATTATAAATATAAAATCGCCAGACGAACACACCAACTATACGTTCCCACACTAAGCGTCGCTTGTATTTAGGTACCGTACAGTGGACCGAGGTTGAACTCAGTATATAATACTTATATAGATATGAAATATCCATGACTCGAGGACAAACCTTCATCATACAAAGATTGTCCCTAACAGGATTCGAACCCGGGACCCTCGGCGCAGAAAGCAAGGTCACCAACTGCGCTAATCAGGTCATCGTAATATCTTAATATCTAAAGGCTTACTTTGTATTTCTGTTTGTTATGTTATCACCACTTTTGCATAGGTTTAATCCTTAACACTTCTTACAGAGCTAGTGTAAAATTTTGAATAGGATTAATCCTATTCAACATTTTACACTAGCTCTGTAAGATGTGTTAAGGATTCAAAAAAATATATCTATACATATAAATAAAATTGGAGTGTCTGTTTGTAATATTAAAATAACCGCTTTTTACTAAGTGCGTTTGGATGTATACACATTACCTATACCGAAACAACATTTTTTACAATTTGTGTCTGTCTGTCTGTCTGTTTGTTCCGGCTAATCTCTGAAATGGCTGGACCGATTTTGACGGGACTTTCACTGGCAGATAGCTGATGTAACAAGGAGTAACTTAGGATATTTTTATTTTAGAAAAAAAACATAGGATTTCACAAAAAAAAATTGAAACCAATGTTGCAGCGCAGCGCCTGATTAAGTTTGATAGCAACAACCTGCAATGCGTCCCGCGGGCTCAGAATGGGCGAGCAGGCTATTGTCAACGGTTGTCTTTGTTAACCACGCGGACGAAGTCGCGGGCTATACAGCTAGTATAATATATATTCAAATCAGTTCTTAAATGACGGAGTTCTGAGGTGACAAACTTTAAAAAAAAACAATACAATTAAATTGAGACCCTCCTCCTTTTTTTTAAGTCGTTTAAAAACAATCTTCTGGTTGCAAGTATAATTCCAAAACAAAAGCATCTACGAGTATATTCATGGTATGCCTGGTACTTGAAATACAGTTGACCAAATATATAAATTAAACAATCAATTTTTAAATATTTTATTAATCATTACAATGGAAATGAAGTCCCATGCCCATTTGACAACTATATATATATATCTATATTTAAACTGACAAATTGACTATATTTAACTATATTTTTTTTTCTAACTGTCAAATATATTTTTGCGAATGGCGCTTACTAATGGCCATATTACAACGATGAAGCCATAAAGTGCTCAGCAGGGAAGTTTTATCGCCTCGACACGGTTATTTATACTTTATATAACATTTTAACATAGTTACATGAATTAGGTGCTATCAAGTTCGTATATATACTTTATTACAAGTAATAACAAGTTTGTTGACTGCAAATTGGCGTTGTAAATTTATTGTAAGATGTTACAGCAGCTGTTGAGTGCACGTGCACTGGATATTACAATTGGGCTGTAAAAGTAAATTGTAATGACCTGAAATTACAAGTCATTACACATTTCCATGTATTAAAAGCATGCAATAATTACGAAAATTTCGTTTTCATCACGGTTTTAATGTAGGCTCATTGCATCGGGTGGGTACGGGTTCGATTTCTGTTTGGGTCAATATCAATTCTATAAATTATCCTTGACTAGGTGGTACTGGGATTCCTCCAGTCCATTGTATGGTACCTATAATAAAGCAATGCTTAGTTTGAGTTAATTCTGCAATTGAATTGCTTTTATTTTAGTGGAAATGGTTAATAAGCTTAGCAGCGCTTAACATATGTCAATATTGATCTTTAAATTAGAATTGATGCAGAAATGTTGAATTAACGGCGATGGTTCTCTGTGCGGCCCACAGAGGGCGCTATAAATAATTTCATAACGTGTATTCAAACCATGCGCGCGCGCACAGATTAATCTCAGGAGATTAAAGCTTTCACGAGTGTTTTGAAGTTTGACGCAACTCGCATGTTGGGATGACCGTATTTAGGCTACACTATGGTAAGGTTGTCAACTGCATTCAAATTAACTTTCTAAAATCTTTGACAGACATTACAGGCGCTCAGAAGTGAAAGTTACGGTAATCTGGGTAAATAAAGATGACCGAAAAAGAAAAAAAAGTTTACCTAGGAGGCGGAGAGGGGGCGGCCCATCACACATTTTAAATTCTTAATGCATTATGTCAGGATATACAGTGGCCTCCAATGAGGACACCCACAAACTACCATATTTATGCTGAGGCTCTTCCAATTTTACATTATAATACTGTTTAGAGGATTTTTCGAAAGCTCTGTGGTTACAACCCTCGGTACCATGTTGCTGTGATCTCGTTAACGTATTTGATCGTGCATGTGTGTGTAATCGTGAGCATTCGGCGAGTTCATTAGAGTGGGTTGCGAGGAGGCGGAGGTAAGGATTTGTCAAGGGTTGACGGGAGAAAGATACTTAAGTAGGAAGCGAGTTGCGCGTGCGCAGCATACAGATAGAGTGTCATAGTGCACCCACATTAGTAGGAAAGCACAGGAGAAATATTTAATTATCAATAATATTGCTACTTGAACTCCCATAATTACCAAAGACATAACAAGTCTATTATCATATAACACCTGTACTTTACAGAACATTTTATTTGCTTCATAAAAACATTAGTCTCATTTACACAGAACAACATCTCAAGTTTTATAAGAAAAAATCATCCAATATTATATGCAGTTGGATGGTCCACTTCAGCGAACTGGGAAGTTGCTTAACTGCGTGTGAATACACTGTGGCGCCAACAGCGCCCGCGCAGGACGATGCGAGGCGTGCGCTCGATACGGTCGTAAAGCGGTACAAAGTTTACTTATAAAACTTAACGCTTTTCTAGCTAACATTTAATGTACTTACCAACTATCGAGTTTCTAACTGCTTGATTAATATTTTCTAGTTTTGTTGAAATGACTTGCAAGAAAAAAAATATTCTAGAGATATTCTAGAGTCGTATAGAAATCTCAATCTTGCCGGCTTTTCTCAGTGGAATCCAACGCGCGAACCGACCGACGGTAGATTCTGAGTAGGCATTCATAAATGCTGTTTTGACTAACATGAAAAAAAACTAAGTGTAGAATTAAGTATGAACTTCTGCCCACCTCTACTGGGAATACTGACATTGTACATTTATTTTGATATAACCTCAATAATGGACGAGATAATTTCGATAAAAGTCGTGGCCGAATTAACAATTTAATGTCGAAATTAATTACTTCTAATGCAATTACTGCTCTCGAATCATCGATTATGAACTAGGCCAATAGCTTCTCATAACTGGAGCAGCAACTAAGCTAATTGAGCTACTTACTTGTATATGTCGAAATATAAACTACTCACAGATTATTGCACATGATTAGGATTTATGGACGCATAAAATAATACTTGTTTTTCGTGTATTGTATAGTAATTTAGTTTTTAATAGTCTTAATATATGTTATTAGCCTTATAAATATTTATAGGGTAGATTAGTATTTATATTACAAATGTATAGGGTACAATAGCTGAATATATATCAGTAATAAGCGCCCCCCTCTATTTTACGGGACAACTGCAGCGTTAGCGTTTGTGTACACCAGTCCACAATAACTCTGCTTACCACAGCATTGGATAATAAGGCTTAATAGCTTTTCAGTAACGTTGTTCGATCATTCTCTACTGCGTTCCACATTTAAACGCTCGTATAGTGTCAAGTATGTTCCCATGTGCGCGTACGCAAATCATCGGGCGACATCAATTAGCTGCGGTCGCTAATGATTTGTTACATCTTTTTTATAGCGTGTTTATTCCTACACACCATGGGAAACGGTCAAGTGGCCCGAATTACCCATAGACATTCCACACATTTAATTTGACTGAGCTTATGTATTTTGCAATCGTGACTTTTGGTCTTGAGGTCCTAATCTAGATTGTTGTTGGGCTTTCCTTTATTTTATATAGGTAATACCATGCTTGAAATACTTGTGTGTATATTATTCTAATTATATATCCCTTCGGCAAAATAGGTGTTTTATACCATGCATTGAAAACTGGGATACTACTTACTAAGTAACTTTGTCTCTGGAAAAACATCATTTGAGTCTACATTCCAGTTTCTCATTGTATTTATTTTTTATCTTTGTCTACTTCATATTCTCAGCGCATTGCTCTCGGGGCGGCATCTCGAACGTAAACCATAATTAAAGCTAGAAAGCTAAATTCGCCGATGAATTATGGCGATCGGCCGCACTCGTTACTTAACTAGTTATTATACTTATTTCGTTATGGATACCCGGGAGAAATGGATAAGTACGTATTGTGTAAGCTTTTATGAAGTTCCGTAGCATTTGTTTTTAGAGCCCTCCAACTGTCAACGGTTCTACATTTCCCTTAAGATAGATCTGAGAACCAACATGAATGAATGCGCTTTAGATTTAATCATAAGTACGTCTGTTATCATTTCTAAATACATCGTAAGCTTAACCTCAAGGGATATTACTTAGTACCTATGAAGAAATACTTTAGTTCATAGGGGACAAAATAAGTTTTTAAGGATTTTGCAAATAAAGGTTTTTATTGCTTAACGGTCTCTATAAAGCCGACGCGGGCCGATTAAACTTAATTGTTTAGAGGTTCGTGACTCGGTAGGAGATGATTGCGAAAAAGTGATATATAGTGCGCAAGCGGTCGCATTCGCTATGTGTAGCAGTCAAATTGCTGATGTAATGATTGGTTATAAAGATAATGCGCGGTTCACGAAGAAGAAATTTCTATTATTTATTGATAGACATAGTTTAATTAGAGACGAGATACATTACGCCTACATTTCACCGCGTGAGGGAATTTTAGTCCCCATTTATGAGGGGGCGGGACTGTATCGCGATTATACCGGGCATACTCTGTCTGTCAGTCTCTTCAGTACTGGAGAGACGTTTTTATAATAGAAGTGCAATTTTCCTCATGGTGTCACCCTTCGCCGGAGCATCTCATAATGTATTCTTATAAAGTTAAGGTCTCTTAAGCTAGTTCTACAATAATTAAGGTAGTGTTTACTTGGCCTTATGTATACGTTCAGTATACAGGTACATACGAGTACTTTGTATACTTTTTTTGTTATATTTTTTTAGAGAAAATTACATTATTATACAAAACTAATATAAGTGAAAAAGGGTATAACTTAATATTTACAATGTAGTAGATAATTAAACGTATGAGTATTGGATTGGGAATCAAACAATTGTAATAGCTGTCACGTGTGCCATGATTCGTCGCTGGTGGTTCAGCTCCACACTCCCACACAAATCGCAATACCGACTTATCTACCACCTAACATTTCACGATTAGCTCAGTAAAGGTGGGCATTAACTACGGCGCAGCAGCCATCCGTCTTGCGCGCGCGCAGTCCGGCCGCGTGTCGCGCCCTATTTGGCGTTTGTTAGTTACGCGAGGATCGCTCGCGATAAATCGTAGCGGTGCGCAATCACTTGTCGCCGTGTCGCGGTGTGAATGCTCCGCTTTATTGTAACAGTAGATTAGGGTTTGCGGTTGTTTAAGGGTAAAGCGGCGAGGACGACTTTTAGTCGCAGCTTTTAGTTGGACGATTCAAGCGAATGCTTATTTTCAAAAATGCATACAGCATAGAATATGATTCGTTTTATATATTATACTGGATTTCTGCTTTGAGCACATATGTGATAAGTTCATTTCTTTTCACTGTAGTTTTAGTATATAAATGTTGTTTGCATCTGATCGTATGCTTCCATAGTACGTCACTGACGAAGACGCCATCATAATAAAATAATATCGCCAGACGAACACACCAACTAAACGGTCCCACACTAAGCAACGCTTGTATTGTGGGACCGTACAATGGGCTGAGGGTGAACTCAGTATATGTAATACTCATATAGACTCAAACATTCATGTTCATCACACAAAGATTGTCCCTACCGAGATTCGGACCCGTGACCCTCAGCGCAGAAAGCAGTGTCTCTACCAACTGCACTAATCAGGTCGTCAATCAGCATCGGTAGTCGTCATAACAAAAAACTAAGCTCGGGAGAATCGTACGGCTAAAAGTTGCGAAGGTGTAGCATCCAAACGCTACAGTTAGTATTTTGTTTCGGCACGCAGGACACGCGGCGGCGGCGGGCGTGCGAACCTGCACCGGAGCGACCTAGCGCGCTGCTCCACCGACCAGCAGATTTACGAGTCCACAAACTAACGACATTACACTATTGTCTGCTTATGCCTATCTAGAATATTATCTTGTCGATTTAGGAAGGTTAGTTGCCTTATTGCGTGGCTAGACAATACTCAGTATATGTGTTATGTATATTGAATGGATGGTCGCAGACATTCTTATTATAATTGGTCGTGGTGGCATTTTGATCGAATAACATTAGGTAAGGGTGTATCGTGATTCTGTCGTGACGTTTTCTATGGTGTGTACCATAGATCCTAGCAGAGTAGACCGAGAGCACGAAATTTAAATTTGAACCAGATGAACGTACATTGATTGCATCTTCAATTTTGACATCATGCGCCGTCATAAAGTCCTGATTAAATTTATTTTCTAAAAAATAACCCAAAAATTATTGAATTTTCTATCAATTTACAGAGGCATTTCAAGGAACTTTTCAGTGAGACCAGTGGACCCGGGCAAAAGGTATCCAGAGTGAGAGTCCGGAGCACGCTGGGAAATAAACACTCTGTCGATTGGCAAATCCATTAACCACGATAGCAGAAAAATATCTTTTCCTCTGAACGATCAGAAGTTAAGGGCCATGTAACGCCATTCTAAGTGGTCAACAGCTTTATATACATTTCTTAGTAACTGTACAATTTTAGTGTGTAGGCTCACTAGCTAACCTGCCACCAACTAAATCTTTAGTTTTAACAGTCCAGGCATGTAATGAGTGTCTGTCCAGCGGTAGAACGTGGTAGCGGCGCGGCGGCTATTCAGGCGACAACACGGCCGGCAGCGCCTGTCGCCACCTGTGATTCATTTACCGGGTTTTACATTACACTAAACGGTTTGTGTAAACTGAGTAAACAAGTGGGTCACGATGTAATGGACTTGAGTAAGAATTTTATTCATAAACCAGCTATCCTTTATCTATTTGTTTCTATTTTCCTTTTATTCACGACTATTTTTACTAAGCAAATCCTTGCCTCTATATCTTCATAGAGTCCTGTCATGTCCAATTTTCACAATGGTATTAAGTTATTTTTGATATGCCATGACACAATGGAGAAGCCGACGAAGAAATGTACTAGGTACGTATATGTCAATAAGCTGTTCCTACAGCCTGTACATTACACATTGAAAACATTATTCCGGCTTGCAGACATTTAGCCCGACATCGGCTCCGCTATGCATCACTAGATCTCGTAGATCGCTCAGATCGAGATAGCCGAGTGTCTGAGACCGCGATTATATCGCTAACGCAATACGCCTGCGGTATCTGGATGGGAAAATAGAAAGCTAAAAGGCTAGATGTGAAAATAAACTAAGTTCTTTGGCATTACGTTAGATGGTAACGTAATACGTATCATAGCTGTTATGATAAGGGTTAGTCATTCAATTGACTTACGCAAACAGTCAAAGTTAGGGATGGACTACCGATTGTAGGACTCTAAATAGAGCCTCATCATCCGAACTTACACACATATATTGGGTGGAATTGTATGCGACGCAATGCCTGTTATTTCATACTTCACATATTTCCTTTTTTAATTATTTTCGTCATCAAATAGGCTTGCGTTTTGCTTTTCAAAAGAAACGGCACACACCTCATTAAAAAAAAGTGAAAAGTCGAAAATATTTTAATATTGTCGATTAAACTTGGCTCCTATGTTGCGTTCAAAAATCCTTTGGTAGAATGTAATAAATGTTGCTGTTATTCGTAGGTAATATTGTTTGTTCGATGATCTGATTGGGTTGTTTGTGATGTCGTTGGCTGGAGCAAGTGTCGATATTTGCGCCGATACGCGACCGTAGCCGTGTCAACTGCGTAATGTCGTGCGCACTGTTAGACGGACAAGGAAACTGTCGTTGGTTAAACATGACTATAAAGCTGTCTCGAGTCTGATCTAGATTGATAATCTTGGTGAAATCTTAACCAGGATAGGTTTAGAAGAAAACACATCATACTAGTTTATTTCACTGCTTTAAAGAAACGGAAAATTCTCGAGACCGGGGAGGGATCAGGCGCATGACCTACGGCTTTACGTGGTATCCGAGGCACCAGCGTGTATAACCATGGTTGATAATAAAATTTACACTTGAAATCTAGAAATCCCAGAGGTGCTTACCGGGGTTGGAACTTGAGACCCTCGTTAACGAGGCGAGCGTTTTACCAATTTACTTTTACTACTTATCTTGGTTATTAACCCCTTACTCCAAGAAATTGTATATATTAGATAGACTTCACATCTAACTCTGTACGGTTATAGCTATTGTGATAGAAAACCGACCGCTGGTTAGCTGCTTATCTAATTCTAAATTAAGTCGATTTATTTCTTAGCAACAAATTTATGCAGACAGCACATAGAAAATATTTTGCTCGACTTAAGCTACAGCTTCAAATGGGACCAACAAACTGGTATTTAATCCTATTATCTCAACATATAGAATAAATATCAAATAAATAACGCTTAAGCAGTGGCGCCCCCTGTTGATATTTCATCACGGGGTGCTATGCATCACCCTCAAAGCCTCTTTCCCATAGAATCAAAGGCTACTGCATCATGCAGAAGGATATAAATCTCGGTGCATGCTTATCATGTAAATGCGCGATGGGTGCGCGGGCGCAGGACGATGTCGCACCTCTTTAGATAAGTATATTTAGTAACCATGGTGCCCCAGGTGTTCTCCCTGGGATACCGACTAAATAGGGTTGCAAAATGTATTACGAGTGTAGAAGTTTTATTTTTGCAGGCTGTCAAATACCATAGAGCAGAAAGAAACAGAGAATAAAACATTAACCGCTCTATTAAATGAATTAATGAACTATTCAATTAGGCCTGTTGCGCGCTATATAGTGAAGGGCAAATTAAATTTAATACTTGCAATACAAAGTATATTGCATTATTGCTGATGGCAGATACAGCTAAACGAAAAACATTACTTTCATTCTGGCGCAGTCCGGTAAAAACTAGTAGATACAACTAACATTTCTTTAGCTTACATCAAATTAGAATTGCCTGGAAATGTCATCAAGAAAAAGTTAAATTAATAGTTTCAATACCTATATAATTTTGTCTTTTGCCAGCCATAGAGCACATTCACTCGTCCGTTTGTCGCTAAAGTGTACGTCCACACACCGTGTTGTTCACACCTCATTCTCATTGAGATGCGCGCGCCGCGGCCGCTCGCCTCATCGCATGCAAATGTGTACTTTGTGTCCAGTCAGATGCTCGCTTACAGTAATACTGAATGATGATAATTCTGCAATGATAGCTTGGAATGCATTTCTAAAGAGTTGTAGCTATAATTTGTGTGGTTTTATTAAAAAGGGTAGATATGGTGAGTCTATTTCGGGCGTATCTCTCTATAAACGTTTTCAAGGCGAGACATTAATATCAATATTTATTAGTCTTTTGCCTGATTGACCTGATTAGCGCAGTTGATAGTGATTTTGCTTTCTGTGCCAAAAGTCCCGTGATCGAATACTCGTAGGGAACAATCTTAGTGTGATGATCATGAATATTTTTACCCGAATCATGGATGTTTAGTATCTATATAATATAAGTATTATATACTGGGTTCGCCCCCAGTCCATTGCATGACACCCATAATACAAGCGTTGCTTAGTGTGGGATCGTATAGTTAGTGTGTTCGTCTGGCGAAGTTTATATATTTAGTTGGAAATTATGAAACAAGAGATTAAGCAGGAACTTCTAATGTACACGTAACGTTATCGAGAAAACAGCTGTCACTGTCATAGTTGTTTATAAAATCTGTGGTGTAGAGACTTGGACGACGATTACGTATATACCGAACAGCTACGTCGAAATGTATACTCATTAATTATTAGCGCATAATTTCCATGTTTTCAAGTCCATAGGCTATAATATTTTATTTAACTAGAATGTTAATAGATTTCAGTTAGATACACCAGTTCTGTAAACATTTCGTTTATGTTTCTATAACTCGTATGTTATGACGACAGCTAATATACCTCAGAAGAAAGATAAGATCTAATAAATGCTTTTAATATGTACGTGCTGCTATTAACGGGTACTTAACATAAGTTCAAGTTACATTTAAGACTTATTAGATAGTGCTTACATACATGCTAGATAGCAGTGGCGAAGGCTGAATAGTCGCAGAAGGGATGCCGAAAAAAAATATCTGTGAGTGCACACAAAAAAATAAAAAGCCCGCATTCTCAGTCAGTGTTATCTAGATCTCCAATTAAAAAATATATTATTTTATTCTGCAGAAAAAAAACAAGGTTCTAGTCGGTTTTTGCAAACAAAAAAAACTATTCAAGCATGTAGGCAACCAAATTTTATTTTGGAAATCGTTGTATTTGGCACTCGCCACTGCAGGATGGGTGTGCAGTACGTGCTCCCTCGCTCCATGTAGTTAGCCTCTGACCAGTATCTACGGCATACCTACTACAATTATTTTCAATATAATTATTATTTTGTAGTAAATCTGTTACTATTGCTATTGCCTTGTATAGAATAGGTGCGGCGTTATAATTGTACTTACCTAATGAATGCCAATTAAAGTTATCCATGGGGTTTCTCATGGTGCAGTTTGGCGAATTCCACGTGTACCTACTCGTTGATTGATTTATGGGTGTCGGTGCGCATGCGCGCGTCACTGTCAATTACACGTGCGCGCATCCATCACGGCGACCACACGCCGCGCCCCTCCCCGCGCCGGCTCCATACCCCGGCATATACCCAGCTTGTGTACCCGGTCAAAATGCGAAATAGCCAATCCGCCCCCTGATTACGTATCTTGCAACAGCCTAGCGATAGCAGTAAACTCGCAATATTTGCTTTAAATTTGCTAATTCGTATTACGTATCGCAGCAATTGTTGCGAGATTATTGCTGTCGCTTTTCTTTCGCTAAGCTTGAAAAGATACGTAATCAGGGGACGAGTTGGCGTGAAAAGTCAATCGTATCAATATGCATAACAATCAATTTGGTCACAAAGTGCGAGACTTCCAATTTTGGTACAGGCTAAATATCACATCAAAGTCCGAAACAGTGATCCCTGATCTAGTCGCATAATAGTGATCCCTAGGTACGAAATAGTAATCCCATTCATCGTCTGAAAAAGTTAATCCTTTCGAAGAGCAAAATAAAATTTCGGTCAAAGTACAACACAATCGTGGCTCGAAATAGTCATACCAAATGTGTGCGCAAAATTAGTAATTCCGTGAACATTTATTTCAGAAACCCAGCGCTATGACAATGAAATCTAAAACCTTACCTTATTCCATTAGACCGATTTTTGATTGTTTCATTATTATGATGTATTCATTCATTGTACTATGTTAAACTTCATATAAGAACACTGCATTCAGGATCAGTCTTCAATCATAAATCTTCATTAGGCTGCACAATGATACACAAGTCTCGGGCACTGTATTAATCGGGAAGCAGCAAAAACATCCTTCATGTAACATATGCCACGTTTCAGAGGATATGCCACTAACGAGCTGGCGTGTTCACTAACGACCATGCGTGAAACGATGGCCTATGACAATTGTTGACGGTGAATGGAGATCCGTGTCTAACAGTTAAGTTTAGCTTCGATATACTTGAAAGCGCTGGATTAAATTGTGATTTAGAAAAAAAGAAATGATAGATTTAAAAAAAATCTAGGGAACTAGGAAATTTATGGTTTCTTTATACCATTAAAAACTTACTATACTGAACAAAAGCTTCCCCTGCATTTCTACACAACGAGTGAATATTTTTACCGCCATTTTGGCCTCGGTCTGCCGTGGCGTTTGACTGTTTTCCAGAGGCATCCTGGCCACGTTGCACAAGCACCCGCAAAGGTGTGAAATTTAAGGTGGCTAGTGGCCTAAACACATTAACTCAGGGCGATGAAACTATGCAAATAGAATTAAGAGAACTTCTTTATTTCTATTTGGCAATACAGAACCCAACGGAACCATTACACGGTCACCCTTTGCTGCTGCTACTATTCCATTGACATTCGTCACGGTCCTGTCCCACACTTTTCCACTAATTAATAGCTCGTTGGCACCTCGCTTATGTGCTTTTTCCTTGCTTACCACCCACTGAACACTCATTGATAGAGTTTCTGTTAGTCATTGACGCGTAGAGTGCGCGTCGATTGAATAACTGACACTGCTCGTTACAAAGGCTCTATGTTTTTAGTGCTATATGTAATATTATTTTCTTTGATCGATGGTTATAAGTACTCTACTAAATAAAAATTACTAATTACTAAATGTATTGTTCAAATCATGATGACCATGATGATGTCTTTCTGAGGCAGTCTGATTATGATTGTTTCTATGGAAACCTATAGAATCAAAAAAACCTTAGTCTTAAAACAGTACTGTGTCGTATCGTGTACGCAGATCTATGGAACCCCAAGTTGATACTGTTATGAATACGTTGCAGCTGTCTTGCCCCTCAAGTTGTTTGTAAATTTGGTTTTAGATTCCTGCTTTTGGTAGTTATTTCCACTCCAATCATATGTTTGGACAGTAATCGCCATTTTATTCATGTCACAACATGTCCAAGTCGTTATGTTGACCAACATCAACTCATTTTAACGACTCTGGAAAATGTACTGGTCAGTTCATGGCCGTTATGACTTGAACTCCGGTATATGTGGTGAGTGACGTCACGCGCTTCTCAAGTCCTCGTTAGAATTAACCAATTAACATCAATTAAACCACTGGCGCAGACCAATGCCCGCCATCACAGGCTACCGACCTGACACTTGGTAAACATTCTAGCACTACCTTAAAACAATTGGGTAAAGTGCATTTTGTCTTTACACAACGGTATTTAAATTTGGTGTAAGTTGTTTTTACAAATCATTAATGCGGTTTATGTCAACTTTAATTTAATGTAGCTACAGTTTATTTTGCTCTGTGACAGTATTATGAGAGCTGGTCTCTTTAAGCACGTAATAGTCGAATTAAATTGGGATAGAAGCGTCAAATGAGCTGATTCTCGGAGGCGTGGCTCGGGTTTGCCCGCGGCTAGTGATGGCCGCTGCCAATGTGAACCAGGTTTTTGTAATAAATTGTATTTTCTCAACTTCCTGTTGAAAGACGACCGCTTTCGAATATTACTTGTAGGTATTAAACTACCCAATTATATCACATTCCGGGTTCATATATTATTATTTGTATGAGGTCTTTGCTACATTTAAATTAGGTACTGCCTACATTGAAAGCCTTGGTAGGCATACTGATTTAAACACTAACTATGAATTTTATGGATAGTTGATTAGATAATCAACTATCTAATTCATTTACATTCTGCGCCATGTACACATATTACGACGATTCCGTTCGGAAAACCTGATTTTAGACTGATCAGTACTATTCATCATACTAGTTTTTAACAGACATCTTTAAGATTTCCAAATAAACCTTGTACGATAACTCTGCTCAAAGGTTTGAACAAACCGGAGTACTTATAGACCGGGTCTACTTATATGGGGGGCCCTCAATGAGCTAGTCTCACATAATGCAATCATTGGTTGTAAAATCACAATTAAATGTGATTCCTATTATTTAAAAGCAGGTACTATGTATCTGACCGGTCGTGGCTCATCACTATTTTATTGTTTCGGTTGTTTAGAGCGGTAGCGTCAAGTCATGCGCGGTAATGGCGGTCCCGAATTAATCGCCGCTGAGCAGCGCGCGCGCACTATCCCCCGCCGCGCACCCCCGCGCAACCCCCCCGAGGTTACCTTAACCACCAGTTACTCAGGCTACTGAGATTACCCACAATTATACCAAACTGCTTCGCGGTAACCTTTTTGTGGGACTATTGTTCAATTTATTAAATCGGGCGTGGCTCATTGATTTTATACAATGATTGGTGCTTTTTAAAGAATGGATGGCTGTTTTAATTTGGATTAGTTATTTTTAATAGGTGCCTGTTTATAAATAACACTTGTATGGAGGCCTATTATAGCTATGGCTGCGTCATTAGCGCCACATAATGAATCCGAAAATAACAATATAATTATGAAGACAATTTGAAATTATTCAAGCAATCAAAACTAACCATCGCTATGACTTTCATATCCTTCTATTTTCTATTTCATACTGGTTACGTGTGGATGTATGGATGTCATATTATCCTTGATGCGAGTAACGTTTGAACGATATTTACTGTTAGTACCCGGTACACAGGGTCGCTTATAAGTGTCGACCTATTGACACTTCTTCCCATAAGTCTTTAAAAACATGCTTATCCCGACTTTAAGTTCAAACCGAGTTCAACATTTAAAAACACAATAGAAATTAATTCTTTGACAAATTGAGTCGTTGCGAAGAGGGCTCTGTCGCCATACAGGCTGACAGATGAGAGCGAGTGGGCGGGCTTATTATGATAATATTATTATGTAGGAGCATAAAGAGATGCTTTAGTACTGGCCTCAGTACCGCGTATTTAGTATCATTTAGTAGAAGTGTGGGTTGGAGATACCGTTCCAAATTATTGTATAGAAATGAAGAAAATAACTGCAACGTGTGGATATAAGTACAATGTCTACCAATCCTGTCAAAGCAAAATATTAGGTATCAGATTCCGACATAAAGTATTTTTAATGTTTGAAACTTTAAATTGCTATCTTGTGGTTAGGTTGGATTATTTCTGCTAGATTTAAAGACCGAATGATCTAGACCGCTACCCGGGCGGGGCGTAGGCGGCGCGGCGGTGCGCCCGCGTCGTGAGCCGACGATACTCGCTCATGCAACTCCCCGCAAAGCTATCATTACGTTTTACGAGCCCGACGTTACGATGCCAAATTGGAGCAGCCTATTAATTCTCCTCAAAAGATAATCACGTTTCGAAACAATGCTATGGAAATGAAAGGATCACGGCTAACGGAATTATCAAAACCTAATAAACATTAACGAGATTCCTCCCTTTCATCTTGCTCATTAATCTATTCAAGTATTTCCGACATCAATGGAAACTTTTAAATTAACTATTTGAAATACATTTGATTCGTTTCAGATTTAAAAGGGCTACCGGCTCATTAAAGTTAAGTGTAATGTGTTTGGAATAACGTAAAGTATAAACTGATTCAATTGCTTCTCACGGTGCGTCGGCACTATTCGCGTGGGCGGTCGTCATTTTCTTCATATTTTTTCACCCCATCATATTATAATACGAGGTACGTACGGCGCGTTCTGTGTGTGGACTTCCCACGAACGATTTTATTATCTCATTAGCGTGAAGCATGTCTTCATAGTGTCGCCGGCCGCGGGACATCGTTCATTACGCACGGTAATGACATTAATAAAATTCTATATTTTCTCTCCACATTTACAATGCTACAATCCGCTACTCAACTCTTGCATCGTACATTTCGTCTTTCGTTGAGCTTTCACCACAGTACATCTTTACAACGCCGGTAATGTATGGTGAGTTCAGTGTTATAACATTGAAATGAAATGGTTGCGGAGTAGGCAGGCTATTATAGGGGTGCCTTAAGGCATTTCGCACCGTGGAGTGAACCGTGGCGAGTGTCTGCCAGGTGAGTCCCCCAGGGTGTGCTACTGGGACCGCTCCGATAGCATCGGTAATGAACGCCGCAGTTGGCTCGTTAAAACACATTATTGGCACTCGAGGTATTGTTTATTGTCGTTCGTCGTGTATTTATTGAGAAGCAACGTGTAATCTACTTAAGAATGACTGCAGGCTGCGGTTTGAAGCCAACTGTAACACTGTTTGTTTTCTATCACGTTGGTATAACAACCGTTATCATAATCTAGTATCGACTGATCGATATGATATAATTTCAGCTTACGATAGAATCGATTATGGATAGTTTTATCGATATAGATGTGATTCTATTCTATCATAAAATAGGTATTTAAACGTTGAATATTGGAAGTTAATCGATTCGAAATTCATGTAGAACACTTATCGGGGCTGTAAATATAGTACATCTTTCGTTATTATATTATTATTAGTTTTACGCAGGTAATATACTAACTATGTATAGGTCAAGTGTTCGCTTTTTTAATAGCCTATTTTGGGTCTCACTGTTGGGCCTTCCCTTTCTTTCTGCATTGTTATATATCTGTCATTAAATTATGTATTATTGCGCATAGTTCAGTCATTCAACCCACATGGTCGGAATTACCGCGATGTAAAAAGGCTCGTGTCGGTAGTATTTACCGCTCGTACTGCCCAGAATATGATATGCGGCAGTAGCGAGTGGATGTGCATATACTCAACGAAAAAAAGACGTGTTTGTTTCGTACATACAAAGAGCTATTGTTAGACAGAGCAGCATCTAATCTGATCAAATATTTGCCGGTTGAGCAACCGGCAATCTCGTATAGACATGAAATCATGATTCAAATAAATTGCTAAACCAAAAACAGTATAATTTGAGCGCTCCAAATAGCTCGTGGTAAACGTTCACACGGGTAGTGTTGGGCCACGGCGCCGCGGGCTAGTGCTGGGACACATCGATCATATCGACACGCCTGGCTCGCGAATGCGTCGTTCGTCGTTTACAAATTGTTTCACAGCCGAGGTGTGGGTTCGAATTTGGTCGATACGAGATTTATTTACGACTGATGTGACACTCTCCAACACGATTCTTTGTTATTTGAATAGTATTGTGATTTATGGTTCGCTCCAAAAATTCTCAACTTTATACTCCATATATCATTAGTTTTTTTTGTTTATTAATAAGACAAAAGTTACAGTAGCTAAACAGATGTTATAAAGATAATCAATAAGTAATATGCTCCTATTGGGTAATATTTATTAGGATTTTTAATGATTAGTATAGATTACAGATAGTAATTTTATGGTTAGTATAGTTTTAAGTATTGGATTGCTGGTACCGATCTCAAGATTCCACCGCGCAGAGAACAGCAGGGAGCCACTCCTCCCCCCAATACCCGACCACACCCGAACCGAACTGGTCATCGTCTGTTATCATGTCGTATCTTATCAGCCACAGTGATTGGATTAATCTACCACTCAGCGCAGGTCAACTCATTTGGAGATAACCTTTTGTGTAGTTAGTTTTGATTTTGGTAATTAACTAGCTTTTAACATAGGCTTTGCTTGCGTTTTAATGTTATAAGGTGGTTGTTTTTATCTGTATACTACGAGAACTTGACTGTTTTCACGTACAAATGGTGACAAACTTACAGATTATTAGAATTATAATTAGTAGTGTAACAAATAATAAATAACTTGATTGATCGGATTTCTATCAAAATGCAAAATAATAATACCAGCCCTTTTTAATGTCCCACTGCTGGGCACGGGCCTCCCCTCAATGCGAGGGGGATTAGGCCATAGTCCACCACGCTGGCCCAGTGCGGGTTGGCGGACTTCACACGTCTTTCGAGGGGTTCTCTCAATAATCACATTGGTAATACGTTTTAAAATTGAACAAATATATAGTTTTTATGGAGTATTTGGATCTATATGTCATAGAAATAAGTAAAAAACAGATAAGTACATACAATATCGCCACACAGACCGACTACAATTTACTTCATAGCATATTATGTGTGTTTTAATTAATGATGCGAGCACATGGTGCAGGTACAGGTGTCGCAACGCGGCGTCGTTGTCGCGCCGGATTTACTGGCGCGGCTGGCCCGAGTCACCTGCGTGGGCGCACGACGCGGTCGCTACTCGCACCTGTGACGTCGACCTATGCTGCGGGAATTGATTTAGTTATTCAAATCGATTTACCATTAAAAAAGATCGACGATATAAATAGAATCGCACGTAGATCTGGATAGAGTTAGCACATGATAGAGCTGATTGGTGCGTATCAAATACGGAGTATAACCAGCAGTGGGTGATGATAAACTGTGGACGATAATAATGATAAGTCTCGTCCACTGTATAAAGACCAGTGTGGACTATTATAGTCCAGAATTACACGATTATAGACTCTATGTAGAGAAAGTTCAATGTAACTCTGCTTCTATCCGATACCTGATCTACACTGCTGCATCTTAGGTCGTGATTGAGAAATTTTACAACAAGCAATGGCTTCGATAACCCCTCTTAAGCCATTAACATTTGATTCGGCCGCTACAGCGCTGCAATAGAGGCATTTTTTTATAATGAACGTATAGAGTGCGCCCGCGCATCCGATTGAGGTATACGTGCGTACGGACGGGAAAATGTACAATATATTGAATACTCTGTTATATTTGGACATCGTAAAATACATGTCTATTACAAAATAGACGCTCTACATGCGTCGAAAACCGAACATTTCCAATTACTTTGCAATAAATTATGAATTTCACATTGCATTAGACTTTTTTTTTAAATAATTATAATAATCTATACAGGGTATGAGTCACATGTAACGAAAATTTTGGGTAGAGTTTACACTTAATGGCTATAATAAAATTATAGAAACAGTTTTTACATGTTGTCATTTTTGAGCGCGCAATGTAGCGTAAACCGTGAGATCGCAACGCAACGCTCCGTGCGATACCCGACTCGTACGAATGATAAGTGCGCTTGAGCGTACAATTTTTTTTATTAACATTGCGTTTTTAGGTGTAATTTTTATTTTAGGAAATACTGATGCTTTCTGCTAAAATCTATTTCATACTCTAGTTATTACTGAAAAGAATGCATGAATTCGTGTAATGAACGACGGAAACATTCAACTCGGGGGGGTTTTCAGTACAATATCACTTACATATTTTCCTTCACTCGTGCACGTTTTGAACACAAAATGGTTAATTTTCTCCAAGATTACACATTATAATTCAATAAAATACATTCTAACACCTTCATTATTATTAAAATAAACGAATAATAAATAAATGATTAGTCTACGTGCAATATTGACGATGTTTTGCGAATCTTTTCCTATTTAAATACAACCTTACGATCTATTGATAAGTCATTTAATTGCAGAGAATTAGTTCTCATTCTCTACGTATTAATAATAATATTACGTCGGTGCGCGCCTCTACATTTCTCTATAACCTGTAGTCCGGGAGCTGGCGACGTGTTTATCTCCGCATCGTCTCTACGTTATCACACATTTGTACCATTGTGCTCTACGCATTGTTCGGCCGTAGAGATACATAACTTACCTTTAATACTAGCACGTTGAGAAAAAACGTCCGTTTAGGAAATAAAACGGCGTTATGTTGATATTTACGGTGGACCGTGTCGCGGGTCGCGATACAAGTGAAATACGAGATTCCAAGCCGTTGGGAATATGAAGCTGGCGTGTAATAATGAATATTGGTGGCATCTCGGAAGGTAGCATTGATTGTTTTAGCTTTGGAAAGAAATACTTGTTTGTTTATCTTTATTTTACTAATTAAGATAATAATGCAGATTTTGTTAACTATTATTAAAAGCTATATACTTAATTTATACGTAGGTAAGTCTTATTCTTTATGTGGATAAAACTACAGAAACTACTTTGGTCAGAATTTTATGACTATGTTCTTTTAGTTTTGATAATATATATATTGTTTTATTGTGAGTAAAACAATATTTTTCGCCTACTTTGAATTTAAAAACGAGCTACAATCGTAATAGCTACATGATATATGTATAAATATAGTTAAAATTTAGATTGTAACTATTACTATGCGTGCGTAGTTCTAACAAAGATAAGGATTAGTTATGTTACTTACTGACTAAATAATATCAAAGCTACCTAGTAGACGAAGGAATTGTAAACGCACAGAATGCGTTGAATTTTTAATTGAATTTTGTTAATTTGCCCGTTTCATTGTATAGTCGACATATTCTGGTAGCTGGGTTGCAAAAAAAAGTTTTATTTTATACACTTGGGGGGAAAATATTTTGGATGTATCCCTTCTCCCTTCTCCATTCATAAACTTCATCTTCAATACATCCAACGATGAAGTTTATGGTAGAAAGTAGTTTAGGACAGTCATATGAGTGAGAAGTAGAATGCAATTATACAGCACAGCATTTTGTAAATTGATTAGAATATCTATATATTTTGTGTGTATTTCGTTAAGCGTAGAGTGAGTGCGGTAGCAACTTTCTGTAAGAAGCAGAGTTGAACTATTCCGTGCGTTCATTTTTATTATTCAGTAATGGCAGTGGGCGTGGCGATACATAAAAAATATCTGTTCCATTTACAGTTTTAATGAATAGAATGCTATTAATTGAATCTAACATACCAGTTTGTTTGCCAACCCGCGTCGAATTAAGACTACGCGTATAATTTACGATCTTGTGGTGACGTTATAAGGCATTTTAATGGTGTTAAATTAATTGTGGTACGTTAATTATTGCGACCGACATTATTTATAATTTCATTTAATGTATTTTTTTTTGTAATTTCCCCACGATGATAGTATTACATTTGTAACTAACCAAAAGTTATTTCAAATGAGAAAAATAAAGCTTTCTATTCTCAGATTTGGGGTTACAATTAACCGTAATTGTAACCCCAAATCTGTATATCTGACATACCGATGTCAGAGGTTCAATTGCGATGTTTTCTGTAGTTTTATTTTTAAATCCCGCCTCATATAAAATTGCGGTATAGAACGTTTCCTTCATTCCACCAGCGACATTCTGGTGTTTGCCATTCATTATCCGTTTAACTCGGAATCTAATTGCTAATTGCCGCGTAATTACGTAGAGCTCTGTTAACTCGAGCTGACGAGACCGTGAATTGAATTTATTATGTAGAGTACCTTTGTCATACAAAGATGTAGGTTTGATTCCATTCCAATCCAGAATAGATGTTTTTACAGTAAGTGATTTTGTCTACGATATTACATTAAAAATAAAATGTTTAAGACGTAAAAAAATACAGAATATATTGTAAGGATAAGGTGAATAAACTTGAGGCTATCGTTCAATTATAGGCGCTATGTACTCGTACTTATGATATGATTTATTAACCGTTATCACATTACGGTAAACTGTATATTGAAAAGGAACATGAAAAAATGCATCAACTTGAATTAATATCTAGAACTCAATTTAAATTGCATACTCGTACTCGTGCAGGTTTAATGTAATTACTATGCTATTTAAATAAGATGATATTCATCTAGCTCGTCTGGACACACAGAAAATGCTGAATAGTTCCCGTGTGAAGTACTCGGAATTCGCCTTTCTTTCTTCAACATCTCATATTCCTTTGGGATACGACAATCTTTAGCTAGATGTCACCTTTTCTGACAATTGAAACATTTAGGTTTATGTTCCTTCCACTTCTTCCTTATTATCGTTCATGTTACTGCTCTGGCACCATTTCAGCCTCGCATTACGATCAATTTCCTACCGTACAGTTTTTTTTCGTTTATTTAGTTATGTGTTGGCACTCGAAATGACAATAATCTTATTGCCAACGGCAAAAAAAACAAAATGCTGTCGCCAGCCAATTCACGGAAGGCTACTGTTTCCAACTAAATAGTAATTTATTTTCACGGTTCGTCATCTATTTATTGGGTCGGCGACACGGTGCCGGAGCCGCGACGTGACCGGCACGGGGCCGTGACGAAGCCGGCGCGACTGCGCGCCGCGCGGCGGGAGTCACGTCTGGTGTAATTTCATTAAACGGTCCGCTGAGGCTCGGACCACCGTGTTAATATGCCTGTAGTTTTATTTTCAGGTAGTTTTTGGAGAATGTAAGTTATTTTGTTCGTATTTTCAGAGGTAGTTAACAGAAATATCTGAATTAACAGGGCAAAGTTGCCCTGTGGTACTACATATTGATTATTTTACAATCAATACCTTTAATCTATACTTCTATACTTCTATACTATCTATACTAATATTATAAGTGTGAAAGTTTGGATGGATGGATGGATGGATGGATAGATGGATGGATGTTTGTTACTCTTTCACGCTCGAATGGCTGAACGGATCTGGATGAAATTTGGCACAGAGATAGATTATAGTCTGGAATAGCACATAGGCTACTTTTTATCCCGGTAAAATGTATGGTTCCCGTGGGATAGATGTTTTAATTTTTCATACTTTTTAGCGCGGGTAACACCGCCGGGCGCAGCTAGTAATCTATATATAATAAAACAGATTCGTGTTACTACTACTGGTGAGCCGATTTTTATTGTGTTTGATTTTTGGAATTTGTCTCCACCCTGAATACTAGAATAAATTATTATTTTTATACTAGAGATAATTCATTCTCTCATAAACTTGATTCTGAGGCGGTATGAAGTTCGCCGAGATAGCTAGTACATTATAATATGATTTTTTATATTAATCCAAAAATAATTGTTGTTAGGAGTTTCACTCGTTGATGTCTTTTACAGTGAGATCAGGTTGCTCTAAATTGCAGTGTATATTGTATGTAGTTGTGGCGATGCCGCGACAGGCGGATGTTGGCCCGAAATAGTGGTGCGCAGGTCAAGGGCCACGCTGTGGGGTGCTTTTTGGATTCGTGTAACTAACGTACAGTCGCGCACACAACGCGTAGGAGTTATTTCATTAGCCAAATTTTAATAGGTTTCTAATAAATATATGTTCGGCTTCGTATTTTCCACGTTGCATAAATATAAACTAAAATTATATACTGTTTAATTACAATCTATGCACTTTAATTGACGCGTTGATGTCTTTTATTCAAGAGATCAGATTATTCTACACATTTTATTTTATTTATGTTTGTTTTTAATTAAAAACTTTTAAATATGAATTCGGTGATCCACTTTTGTCCCCCTTGTACCCAGCAGTGGTCTCCGAACTGCCGTTATCTATAATTGAGATCTGCCGCATCGCTTTGTTCTGCGCCTGCGCAGGTTGCAACACCACAGCGCCGATGGCCGGCTTTTGTTTGGCGTTCATTGTCTGGCCCCGGTTGGTCAGCTGGTGCCAGGTTGGCGATCGTGTTCGATCGTAACACGGTGCTGAGCTTGGGTCAGGGGGGTCATGGCTATTTTTATTTTATTGTTATTGGCTTTGTGTATTTGTAATCATTATCGAAAACACTGCCGCCAGTGGCAAGCGGCAAGCCGATGGATGCGAGTGGCGGAGAACCGCGGAAGTCATTGGGGAGGCCTATGCCTCCCCGAATGACTTCCACACATCACACGCACAAAGACGCCACTGCTGGGCACAGGTCCAGCAGTGGCGTCTTTCGGCTGATAGCATAGCATAGTATAGCATCGAAAACACTAATATTGACCATAATAGTCTGTAAACAAGGAGGCATCTAAACATATGCTCTATACAAGTATGACATCACAGCTTATACCACACGCGGCTGTGTGTCGCTCGAGTCGCTTTGTGCCACCGCAAGCCGCGAGGCGAGGCTTCAGGCCGCGAGACTTAATCCTCTTAGTGGCGATAAGAAACATAGATAATTACTCCGACCAGCACTAATTGTAGAGGGACACAATCTGTGATATTAAAAACTCTCAGTCGCAAAGCGTAATCATATTATGACATAACAGATAAGTATTTCAAAGATTTGCTGCTAACAGCTTAACTTGGTTGGTTTGAGCGGAGGCCACTTAGCCCGCTACACCGGTTCCGCGTTCGATTCCCGGTTTCAGGATAAATAAATAAAAATAAAATAGTTTTTTATTTCCATTAACTAACTTAATCAATATTAACAAATTTGTTGGAGCACTCCTTTTAAGTAATAATAATGGTAATGATCTTTTTCTATCTTGAATACTGTTACTTCACTTGGCTGATTTTACTAAAACTAAAGCTTGTATACCGGGTTAATTTAATAGATTTTGTTATCCCGGATGTTTTTTTATTAGTTGTAATAAAAATATTAAACTCTACTAATGACTAAAACGACGATTTCATGTTCACCAATCATTGCTATTGGTTAAATTAGCAAAGTTTGGCAACGTCTAGTCGGTGGTCTCCGATGTGATTCGCAGTGTTCTTCGCAGATACACAGTTTCCGAACTAAACGCATTAACATTGCGATCTTATCTCTCTCATATTAATCTGCTAAATGGATCTCCGCCTAATCCGCGAGTCATAACAATTGCCAACAGTCGGCGTCGGCAAACGAATTAGTCCAAACATGGCCGCGATAATATCTGTCGGTGTGTCGTGGACGTTCTCAGAAACTGTATTAATTGTCAGCAATCGGCGCGCCGGAAATACGGGGCGAATGAATCGTGCGCACGACACAGTTGCTTCGTGCGCAGTACGACAAGTCCGTGCGCGGTTTGGGTTCAACTATTTTTTTAACTCTTCGGCGTTCTTCATTCTATGTAAAATGCATGGATACTTTTTTCTTGGTACCTTTTGAGTTGTATCGACGATGGTCCGACAGTTATGTCATTATCCCCTGAATTCTTATTATTATAAATAGAGGGTTGGCCTTATAATCAAGAAGGAAGTCATTGTTATAAAATAATAATGAAAGCCTGTACATTAAATCCAAGCATTTTCAGCAGGAAGTAGTGGTGGTATGTCACACTCTTCTTATTGACTACAAGCGATCGGTCTACAGCTAGTCGTACTGACCACGCCGGCACTGCTCCGCCACCGCAACCGGATTTCAGTTAAAATCGCCATAACGTTTTATATCAATCTGTTTATGCCATGTTTTTTGCTCCGCCATGGCGACTCCCAGCTCATATTAATTCAACTCTGATATAACATCGCGGAGTTGGTTTTTGCGGTTCTTGAAGTAGTTTTATAGGTATTTCATATGATATATCATCGGTACTCTTCGAATCCATTAGGAACTTTATCGTCACATATTTAATCAATTCGCCCTAAAAATGGACAAACCTTAAATGTTGTTGTATAATTTAAGAATCATCAATTCACATACAAAACGATATCTCCCAAACAAAGCACGTAGTATCAATTTATAAACGTAACCCAATCTTGCGGTGCTTTTGGACAATAAACAAGAGAATAAGTATATCATTACGTTCACGGTCCGGGGCCGTGTGTCTGGCGGCGCGTCCAACTTGGCGGCGCGCGCAGGCTCTCTCACACTTGCTCGGACTATCGAGTGTCCGAGACTTCACTAAACGTGTCGCAATATCGAGACTTAGCTGCGTTATTTGGACAACTAAAGTGGCAGTGGCGTAATGTTTAGTGGGCACTTCGAGTGAATACTAGGAATCTGGTAGATATTGAGACGACTAGAAAATTAACCAACTTAATTTAGATATAGGTTTCGAAGAAGATTGATTTAAGAACTTTAATGTTGTTTAGAAAATCAGCAAATTCTGTAACCATTGATTTTTTTAAATATACAGTTCAAGCTATTCAAGCTGGTGGTAAGCCTGCCTCTAATATTACTATATTATAGTTTAAGTATACCAGGGAGTTCCTGATTTAATGTTCTATCTACACCAAGGGTGATTCCACATTTTCAACAGAGACGTTTGGGCCACACGTCGGAACATCCAAACATACCACACATTACCATTATTTAAACCAAATAAGTGTCTTACATGAGAACAAAATTATTTTTCATTGTGTATTCCGTGTTAAATTACCAAGAGTCGCTTTCGGTTCGAATGAACCGCGTAATGGATTGCGTACGCGCAGAATTTACATGCATTAGCATCGATAAACTGGTGTCGAGTTATGCACTGAATCGGTAAAAGCCTGTATTATTTCATTGAAAGGCTTTTGTTAAGATACCTTACTATTTTTACCCGACGGCGCAAGAAGGGGGGTAAGGTGTTAATAATTTAATTTGTCCCACCGGCAATTCTCGAGCTTGTTTATCTCTTTTCTGTGAAGTGTTATGGCAGTCGGGCTGTTTTTTAAATTTTTGTTTTTAATAAAATATGTGCGCTCGAACGAGTATTACATGTGTATGGATTAAATTAGTTTTTTTATTCCAATTATGGTGCGTATGTGCTTTCTAACTAATAGAGTTGTATAACAGGGTCAGGAAGAGTATGAGAATCACCGTCTCGGTATTCAAACTTACCAAGTATAGAGAAGGCAGAGGCTAAGTTTGAGTTGAACATTAACTGAATTCAGTTGCAATGCAATTGTTTTAGAATACTCGACCGGACCACGGATTAAATGCGAATCATCATCGTATTACATGCACTTTTAAGGTCGATTACATCTTTTTATTTTGTTCTAACCTCTCCACAGCTTTCATCTATCTGTAAGTCATTATAAAAGCTTAATAACTAATTAGTTTTTACACTTAACACACTAAAATACTTAAAGTTGTTTTCTAGTATAGTTCAAAGGTTAGTTGAGGTATTAACAGATTTTTTATTATTTAGTACAGTTGAATCATCGTATAACTGACGGAGCGGTTGGCCTCGGCGGAGCGGGCGGCAGGCGGCTAGCCAGATGTAATTATTGTAAACTTTCCTTGTTTAACTAAATTAAACTTGGCATTCTGTAAACCATGCAATTTATTAAGGTGTAAAATCGGCTTATAATTTAAAGTTATAACACTCACTAAAACAACAGCACAATCAACGCGAAGACAAGAGTTATAACACTTTTTAATATAGTTTTCAAGCATAAGTCATTAAGAAGTCAATCAGATTGGTTGCATAATCAAGTTGTATATGTGTCTCCTAAGCTTCGATAACGCGCAATATTAGTCAATTTGTTAAATAATCTAACCCTGCCGTTTCTTTGTTTTAAATTCTGCACGATATAAGTCGAGAGACAATGACCTTATCAGGTATACTTAGTAGCGACTTAGGTGTATTGTAAGTTGTAAACAAAGTGTTTCTGATCAAAAATCAATGGAGCGTTGCTCCCGCGCGTTCTTGAACTTTGACCGATCACTTTCCGTACTTGCACGCCAGCCTCGGCGCGGGTGAGTCAGGATCGCGTGAAATGGTTTTACATCCATATATCTGGTTAGCTTCACGCGAAAAGGAACCACAACTTTAGGTTTATCAATGAAGCATCAGATATTGAAATTACTTACGTACCTAATATTAAAAAAATAAACTTTATTGCTATTTCAACCTCTCCTATCCATTGAAATAAAACTAATTTTATCGCGTTTATTTTATGTTTCTACGTTCCCGACATTTGGGGTGCTCTACAGCAACAACTCTATCCTATCATCCTCTCACCAATCCAGTAGCTCAGTGTTTCCAAAAACTTATGAGTACCCACTTATCAGCTTAAATTATTATATTATTTAAATCGCCCCCACTGGTACGATTCACCGGTTTGTGAGACAAATCGCCATCGGTTCCCGGTGAAGCGTATCTGTGCAGCGATCGCGCGGCGACCCTCGTCTGTCCGTCTGTCTGCATGTCCGTCCGTGTGTCGGTTTGCTTGTAATTGATTCCGACTAAGAGACTTGGAATATATGTCTGTTTGGATGTTTTAGATCTTTGATTTTTGTAGCGATTTCATTTGATGTATCCCATGGTACAAGCGCGGACAATACTAATGCATTTTTATTATTCTTTTGGTGGAGTTGACTATTTCTTTATATTCAGTTTTGAAAAATGACAACAGAAATTCAGAAGAATCTTTAGTTATAGGTTTTTAAGTTATAGTTTACATAATATGACGACAGACGAATGTATATTCATAAGCAGATAATATTGTTTTTAAAAGTTTTAGCACAGTTTATAGATCTGTGGTTTTAGTGTGCGCAAAGCTGTGCAGGCCGATATGTCAGCGTTTGCGCACCGCTTGTTGCGACGATACATCAAGATCTCAATCTCGACATCCGTTCCGATGCCAGACACAATATATATAAGAGTATACGCAGCTTTGCTGTTTAAGTTACATAAATACTAAGATATCTTATGGTATATATCCATTACATATTTATCTAGATACTTACAGCGAAATTCAAATGCAAATAATTTATTGTATATAGATCTAAGAGGGCAGTTATAACTCGCCCGGATACAGAATGCTATTATGGTTCAGTCCTTTTTCGGCCGGGTACTACACATTATGATTTTACAGTACATACTCTACAACCAGTTCGGAATGCGACCTCAACTGAGAGGATCCGGTGAGTAACTCATAGTAGTAGTTATTTTTCTAAAACAGTTTCTCGCTTCTTCGATAAACTAGCTAAACCTATATGTATGTATACACTGCCTTTTTAAATCTCTGTTCTAATTTTACTTTCTGACTTTTCTCACACATTGTAATGGCAATACTTTAGCTCTAAATTTCTCTCTATTTCCAAACATTGCAACGCGATATAAATCTCGGCAACGTTGTAACCGGCGGCGGGAGGAAGCGGTTGATTGAAGCTTCATGTAAATTGCGAGCGAATGCAAGAACGCGATCTCTTTGCTATGCAAGACATGCGATGCAAGGAACGCTGCATATACTAATCATTGAATCTTGCGGGGATATGAAAATATACCGATTTTCTGACTTTAATTAATACCTAGATCTCCTCTCTGAGACCCAACTAGTTGATATACCGCTAGCCGTTGGGTAGACTTTTTAGTATTATGATATACGTTAACAACTGTAGGTATATATTCTATTGAGAACCCGATTGGCTCAATTGGTAGTATCGTAATCTTGCTTTCTGTGCCAAAGTTCTTAGGCTCGATCCCGTTCGAACTTAGCGTGATCACAAATATGTGTTGAGTTATGGGCGTTTAATATCTATATAGATATTGATATCGTTGTCTAGTGAACAATATATAAAGAATACTAGTTTAATAATACAAAAAAAATCTGATCGTCAGTTTGCATAGATCCAAGTCCTCGGCTGAACATGCTTAAACATTAATCCATCGGTCGGCGCTTACATACAGGATTTCCCATCCAAACAAGGTAATTACTGACTAATATACTGCTACTTAGGTCAGGATATTACAGTCATAAAAACACATTTTAAGGCGTAAAAGTAAAGAAATAAAGAGTCCCAATTTACCATAAACTTTGGTACCAATATTGTAATAAAGATATGGTGGTAATATAATGACGATATAGTGTGTTTATAGTCGCGATTATTTATCGATATTGAACGAGCTCGGTGCCAAATGCCGAATTAAAAATGCGCCTGCGTCGGGCTCTACATTATAATATTATATTGGAATGTAATTCCCAGGTCATTTATAAGTAAATCACAAGCTGTTAAAAGATCGTATAAGGCAAATTAGTAACACCCACCTTTTAATATATTTTAATTTATTAAATAATCGTATCGATTTGCACAATCATTATTATTATTGTGTCTCTCTCCACACGGGCTATACTCGGTTCTTTGGATGGCTTGCGCTGGGAGATGGGTCCAACACGTAAAGGACCTTTTTGAGAATTATTATCATTTGCAAAAAATAATCAAATTTAGTGAAGTAAAAACTAAATAGGGCAAAGCATAAATCAAAACCAATATATGTAACGGAACTCAGTTTTTAAGGTGACAGATATATATAAAACGCATCAAAAGTATATAAAAAATTAAGAGGGTTTTATGCAATCAAGGTGTGATCAGAACAAATTTAAGTTTTAGTTCATTTGCCAAGTAGCCAGTAAAGTTACTGCTCAAGTGACCATCACCTCTGCCCACCCCGCGAGGCAGACGCCGCGTTAACATAACACTAAACAACATAACTTAATGCCCACTTAACTTTAACGTGGCTCACTTGATTGTCTCATAAAATAACAAGTGTTCGGGATTAAGAATAAAACCTTATAAGGCGATATTGCTTCAGATGCGTTTTGAGATGTTACTCAACTTGAACTTACAACTGCAATCTGGTAAATGTGTATGAACTTACGTACCAAGTTCGTTCTCTCACGGTGCCGTAACCTGGGAGTTTCCGAATTGCGGATTTCATCAGAAATTGCCACTTATATTGACTCCCATGTGTGTAAAGGTTTAGGTCAGTTCACAATAATGAAAGCCGAGTGTGTCCATGCAAGTTCAAAAATATACCTGCAAAGTTTCTTTCCGGATCTTCTCAGTTGAGGTCACGTTCCAAACCCGAAGTAGTTGAGAAAAAAAATGTTCGTTATCCAAAATTTGAATATGATGTGTATGAGGTATATATTCCACAAGCTATATAACTAGATCGCTTACTACTGGGCGCAGGTTGAAGGAATTTGAATAAAGTAATTTCGATTAAGCGTGTCTAGTAGCCCTTCATAGTATAGAGATAGTATCAGTAATGATCCTATTACCTCAAAGGTAATGTTAAAGCAAGGTTACAAACAAAGAGACCACTTTATAACCGATAAAAATCGATCTGATTGGCTGCTTAAGCGAGTCTATTGTGTTCTAAAAGTGATACCCAGTACCCCATTCCTTGCATAAGTACAAACTACAACTATAATGCAATTTACTCGAAGCAAAACAAGTTTATTAACACTTAAGATAACTTTTTCTCATGAATAGAAGATTGTGATCTAATGTAGAACACTAAAAGGTTTGCAAAACTTAGCAAAGCTGAGAAATCTATTTTGAACAGCGTTGCATGGATGTGCAACCTATTAGCTGTATAATTACACTAATAAACTTGATGTTGAAAGGGTTTTCGCGTAGCCAGAGTAATAGACAACATTGATTTAATCGAAGGTACTTCACTTGGATCATAATACAATGTACATATTAAGCGAACTCATGATAATAAACGAGGCAACATCTCCTACTGCAATGTTCAAGGAAAGGACTAGTTTATCCTTCAGTGTTCATTGTCTTTGTCTGTACATAACAAAACAGTCGAGTATTAAAACGGTTTCGTGCTTAATTTTAACACCGGAGCCGCCAATTGACTATTATACTATCGGGTCGGTCGAGCGCGGGAAATAAATAGTTCGCCTCAAATCGTGCGCCCGCGCAGCACTGCGCTTTGAATAAAAAACGTGGTGTTCTTGTGGTTTATTTTTTTGATAACTAAAGTCAAAAGGTTGCTGCAGAGACTTTGTATGTATTTCTTACAAAAGTGTAATGCGCACGCGCATTTGCTAGAGAGTATAGCGTTTTAACGATGGTTAAAACGCTATACTCTCTAGCAAATGTGCTTGTATTCCCCAAAGGATTTGGCAGAGAGGCACAGCAATACATCCACATGTAACTAATTTCTCGTTCTCGTCGTTACAAAGCCATTTACATCCTGTATACAATTCAGAAATTGTTGGTACTTTCCTATATTATTTTCTGATCTATTCCAACTATAACTTGCTGCAGCCAACGGCGACCCTTTTAGCGTTCGATAGCCCGCCGTGTCCCGCGATTGAAAATAATATGTACACATATTTCTCTTCACAATGACAATATTTTTAAGTATGACCTCTTACTTAGGAGGTCGATGATTCACGCCGGGTCACACGGGCTGCTCAATAAATTGAATAATATCGGCTGTATGAGGTAATCGGGAAAGGTCAGATACGGTCCGGGTCACGCAAGGCCTTTTTGGATAAACACATTTTGTGATGAAATACAAAAATGTATAAAGTAGCTATATGATATTTATGCAGAGTACTTAAATAATGCAATGTCGCTCTTTTTAAACATTGAAGATATAACAGATAATAATCGGCCCACCCGTTCTCATATAGATTTCTATTGGATCTTATAAATAAACTGTAGAGAAGAATATAGGAAAATAATCAAGTACTAACTCGAATAATTGATTGCAATAGTTAGGTAATCTTTGGTATGTGGTCCTTACACATACCTTACCTGTAAACTTGTAGAAACCTGAGTTGTATTGAAACCTGATAATCACTAACCTTTGTCCATTCCTTGAGCTGGAATGCTACCTGTATTATGCGCAGACGCACCCATTAACATTCGAGAAAGTATAGTAGTCAGTTCTTCTAATTTGTGTTAGCCTAGCACTAGTACTCGTATGCCTATGATTAGACTTTCAGTTTATTACACGCCATTAGCAAGCAAGATGAACGCGTTGCTGATTGTATAAACTGATAAAATTTTATGAAAATATTATGAGTGCAATTAAATCATGAATTTTATTATTTTCCTGTTTGGATGGCATTTGGTTTAAGTATGACATATATCAAAGTAAGTCACATCTCGTCACTAACTGATATGTCATCTTTAACTCCGAGGTATGTTTTTCTCACTACTAGTTTAGGGTAGTATCCCCAACAACGGTTCGTTGCTAATTTAGGCAACATCAGGTGGCGGGCGGCAGCAGCGCTGCGAGCGGCGCGGTGGTGTGCAACTGGGCCGTTTACCCTGCGATTTCCGAGAACTGACCGAACTGTGTTTATATTAATGTGTGCGGTATGCGCGCGCGCATGCGATGCTGATACACCTTACGTGCTGTTTAGAAAGCCCTTAAAAGGTATTTAATCGGTACTTTAAGGTCGAAGAAGTACTGTGGTGCCCATGATTATTATTAAGAGCAAGTCTTAAAAAAGTTACAGTATACAATCACCCAAAATAAAATAATATAACTCATCTAATTTGTTCACATTCACTCATAATATTGTTCGGATATACCTACTTAGTAGTTATTCTCTCACTTTCCCTGCGTTCGGACACAGAAACAGAATATATGAAATTGATGGGAATGGTCATGCATCCCGATCGACATAAACACCATCTATTTCCGATATCTGCAATCGTATTCCAGTGTCCCTTCTCCTTGCGGTAAATCACGAGCGGGCGCAGGCTGCGCAGCGGACGGCGTGAAGCACTGCGCACGCGCATCGGCCGCCATCACGAGCCGCCGCGTCACGCCGCCGCCGCCACCGGACGCTGTTTATCTCTGCCTACCCTCTGGAGACCTGCTGCGGGATAATGTAACTCATTTCATTGCATTAAAGCTTGCATTAAGGTTTAACTCAATTGCGTCTTAGATAGTAATATAATTAGGGAAATTAAACTTTATACTACTATAGTTAAAGTTCAATTCCTTATAAATCCGATTTGTTTTGTATTTAAAGGATTCTCAACTGTACGACTATTTTGTGGTTTAAAACATAGTTCTAGTGGGGATAAGCAATGTTGAGCTGTTGATTCACGCATTACTGATTTGTGTGTGCGGGCGCAGCGAAATGAAATAGTGCAGTTTTAGTAACTGCTGTGTGGAATGCAATAGAGAGGGTTCGTTTTCGATATCGAATATTCTGACGTAAATAAAAATACATGAATGGATATTATATAAATAAAGTCTTAATTAGCGATTAGTACGGTATTGTAAAAATAGTTATAAGGGATCCAGCTTCATATTTCGTCAAAATTATGTTTTTTTTTTCCAATAAATAACGGCTAAAAAAGCTCTCTTTGGGCTATTTTTAATTTATTTTTTTTAATTTGAATACACATCTCTACATCTCTATTTTCAGCGTGAATGACCGCGCTGTTCGTCGCACAGGAGTACCTTCAATCATAGCGCTCGTGATCGCGCGGTGCTAAAACACTGCGGTACCGCGGTACTAACACGCGGGTACCGACACCTGTGGAAAATGTGTGGCTATTTATGATCTGTATGCAAGTAGGACGGTTTTCACATAATAAGATATACAGATTTAAGACGAGTTTAAATTTACTTGAAGGAGTATGCGCTGCTTGTAAATTACTTAGTTGCGTGGCCGTGCTGCTGGCTGCTCACATGAAGTTGTTGTTTCTGGGAATGTATACCAACCTCTTTTTTAAGGATGTAGCCATTGAGTTTCTTCTCCATAGGAACAGCATTCTGAACGGGTTGTTAAGTTGTAGCTTTGCTTTTGTGACGATTTTGACGATTCATAAGTACTGTATCTACTTGTTGGTTTGTGTGAATAAAAAATATGCGGATTCTGACTCTGTGCTTTTGCTCCATGTTTTTTAAGGTTGAATTTCGAATCGCCCGAACGATCGACGAATGCTCGACCGACATTGATCTATGCTGTTGGATGGGTGGATTTATAAAAGACATTTATTAGAAAACCTACGCACCTAGTTATTACACATACGTAATGTTCTAACAATATTAATTACTTAAGTAAAGTTTGTTAAACTAGCTGGTTTTAATACTGATACTTAATCTTATTCTAAACTCCGATAAACTTGCATAAATCCATTGGATTTATATCCAGTCAGTCAGTTGACTCTAGGCCGGAAGATGTAGATCTAATGTCCGAAGTAGCAGCTGACACTGCGACGTGCGCGGGCGACCGACGCGACGCGACGCCGCGACAGCAGCGCTCGACGCTGCGTCACTGTCCAGTCCAGTGGCCATTTATTCTAGACTAACATTTAGAAGGTGAAGGGTTTACTTGTAAATAGTTATCTGTACGACGTAAACTACCTTACTTTACTTGCGCACTGTACATGAAATATATGATAATTGAATAAGTACCTAGGAGGAACACAAACATACTATGTTATTATGTATACGTGTCACAGTTAATAGAGCGCCTACACAAAATACATAGATACTTTCTCTTCTAACAAATGCGTTTGATTTCTCACACTAGTATTACTTGTAAGTGCCGCAAGTGCTCGACATTCGATAGGATTGGTGGGCGCACGCTAATGTATGCAGAACCGAACGATGCGGTGCGTTCCTCGGAATGCAAGTGGATCGCGCCGCGGAACGCAGGACCGATAACACCTGGGTTATGGTAGAGAAATAAGCGGAAAAAACGTATAAGAGAACAACCGAGAAATCACTAAGTTACAGACGTATGAATACTATGTACTATTTCAATTACGAAACTGGCTGATGGTGACTTGCCAGTCACTAGTCGGGCCCCAAAATTACCATCGTATAGGGACTGTTTTGATGGGCCCAAGGATATTGAAAGCTGCGTATCGTTCTTGCGTAGTTACTCATGGCATTATGCCCTCAACCCTCTACCCCCGGATCATTAGCTCCAACGACCTATATAGAGCCCGAAGTCCCACATTCTCGTTTCGGTCTCTATTTGGCAAAAAAATACACGCCGAGAGCCCTTACCGACACTCTAAGGCACTCAGGTCTGTTGTGCCGCTACAAGCTCTATTATTTTTAATATCTAACCCCGCTCTCCACCTCTCGCGAACTCTCCAGGCCATATTCGATCACGAGGCACTAGAGGTGTATTGTTGGGTACGCTATTTACACTAGACTTTGTTATTCACTAGTTGATATTCATGTACGCAGGATAGCCACTTGTCACAAATACTAGTTCCTGATCCAGTGCGAGCGAGTTTTGTTTACTATGTTATATAGTTAGCTTATGGGGCACAAGCCTGGCTCAAGAAGGTTTCGTGGTTAGTTGGGTGGTTTAGCCTGGCGATATTTTTTAAGGTTACCTGCATCGCTTTAGGTATTGCATTGTTTTTAAAAGTCCTACTTAACGTATTACGGCTTGAGTTCGTTCGTTACAACGATGTTACAGTACCTAGAATCTATGCTCGTTGTAACTAGTTAAGTTTATATGTTAATTGTTCATTCTATTAATTACTGCGTCACGTGTTGAGAATTTGAAATTATGAATTAACTGCGCCGTTAATTAGAAACTCGAGTCACGACACATCTGCTGCGGTACCGTCAATTGAAGCTTACTGCTGAGATGACTTGATTAAATGATGACGAGGATAATGTTCGGAAATATGATAAATTAACAGTAAGTTGCTGATATCCGTCATGGTACGTTGTAGACTTTCAGATGCATGTTTGCGTTATGTGATATACCGCAAACATTGAACAATTTTCAGGATTTAATAAATGTTTTCATCGATGACATACTTCATGAATACTTACTAGTAAAAGCAAATTAAATAGCTTTTTTTAGACAGGAATAAATATATTTATTTATGTAAATAAATATATTTTTTATTGATATTCGCGCATGGTCACACGCTTTTCGCTACAAGACGCACCAATCCTCAAATGATATTCAAATTTTAAACAGATGCAAGATTGAGATACCATAGCGCATAATGCGAGCGATGCGCGCGACCCGGCGCGGTTCGCTAACTCGCCCCAGCTGGCTAGCGCGGTTCCCACACTGGCGACGCGATATTCAGCGTCGGAGCGCTACGATCGCCGCTAACTGCGCTAACTGTATCGACACACGGTAATTATCGCACCAAACATTCTTCTAGTTTAGTATGTTTAACTTCACAGCGGTAATTGCCCTGTTTGAACTTGAAGAGGTTAAATATGTATGAAGTAAGTACCTTGTTTTAAATGTCCGAGAGAAATCGTGTGCACTTTTTATTACATTAGTTTCCTTATGGTAATATTTAAGAGCTCTAAGTGTGTGGGTACACCGTCTATTTTATGAATGTTATAGACAAATTCATTGTCCCGAGTTTCAATTCATTAATATAGCCCACTGTTGGGCACCGACCTATTCCCAATGCGAGGTAGTTTCGGGCCACAATCATTAAGTAAATAACTTTAATAGTTATATTTGGGCAATGTGTTTATGTTGGTACTTGATCTGAGGAAGTTATTTCATTTAAGTTATATTATTTGTGAACTCCATTCAATCTTATAAGATTAGGATTAATATCATTGAAACAAATTATTTCTTGTTTGACGATGACTTTATTCACAGTCATCGAGGGTTCTCCCACAATTCCTCTTCTGTCACGCTCTAATTCAAACTGACGAATCCTTAATCGGATTACTCACCAAATTGCTCGGTCCCCTGTTCTCACGCGCACCGCGATGACGCGGGGATGCGCGCGCGCAAGTCATGCGCGCTAATGACGCGCGCTCCATTGACAATTATGCGCAAGCGCAGGTAGCGCTTCTGGTTCATTATTCATATTGTTATTAAAAATAATGTTCATGTGTGAATTGAAATAGACAATGAAGTCCATCTTAAGACGATCGATCTGAGACTCGTCCAGTGGTTAACTGGTATTGTAATTAACAGAACGTTGAATGCCAAGTTTGAATTGCACTTGCCATCTCCATATTATTATACAAGTATAAGTACCTATTCTATCATCTCATTTGATCATTTAACAAGAAAAATCACGTGTGTTTAAGCGAGTGTAAAGTTTACTTACAAGACATTGTAAGTCGTAATAATCCCCAGCTAACCCTCAGATATCCCGCTCAAGTATACACCGCTCAGTTATTTCAATAAGCAATAAAACGATCTTTATGACACCGCATTATGACGTGTGGATAATCATGAGTGTAAATATTATGATTACCGCGAATATATTATGTTAATATTAGTCGCTGCGCGAGGCGGGGGACACTCTCATTCATATTAAACGGTTTGCCGTTAAACTGGGCTTAGTTTGGTGATATACTAACACCGTTAAATATTTTAATATTTTAAATATGTTATGGCATTTCGAATATCAAGAGCCTTAGCCTGGTAGGTATTCTCTGTATATCTGTTGTCAGGCTACAATATTCATAATTAATGTTAACAAATCATTGGTTTGGTCGCTTGCGCAAGTCTGAACATTATCTGTAGTTAGCGTCTGTGGATTATTTTGTGATTCTGACCTTCAAGCCACCTTTTTCAAAGGCTCATGTAAGCCAGTATGTAATTTCAGCTTTATTAACGTCATCTCATTGTTGACTACTGCTAGATACCCTCCCCCCCCCCCCATCCTGCGCTGTAGAGCTTGGCACATAATTGGGACACTGATAACACGAATATTATAAATGAAGAGGCCGCTGCATTCACACGTGGCAGGTAGTAGTTAATTGAATGTGTGATGTCGTCATGGAGCGGCAAGTGATTGTATATTTGAAACTAATTACCGATCGGTCCGGTGCGTCCGCGCCCGCGACCCGCTACCGGATGTTCAGTCTCAAATTCATAGGTCGAATTAGGGTTGTCTGTAATATAGTTAATTTGAATGGGAGTTTTTATCTGTAGCTAATGCTACAGTCCCGCGTGTGTGAATGTGAATAGAGCAAGGTTATTGTGCGTTCAGGAAGATAATAGTGGATAGTTACACGAAAGATTTATTTTTTCCAATGACCTAATCTCCGTGGCATTGATGGGAGCCCTGGGCCCAACAGTGTGCTGTTTAAAGGGCCGGTATCATTATTATATTATTGTATATATTTTTTCAATAAGTTTTTAGAGCAAAGGTGTTGATTCTCTTTTTCAACCAAGAACACTACATGAGATCCCTTAATCTAATCTAATTTTGTCACATGGGAAGAACTGCGACTGCTTGAATATATAATTAGATTTGCTAATATACATATAGTAGCGCCTAAAAAAGGTATATTTGTTATTTATCTTAATGTCTCCACATGCCAACCCTACTCCTATTTAAAAGTCGTTAACACCTATCAATAAATTGCTCCGAGCCCGCGGGCAGCGCCGGCGCAGCAGTGAGCGGCAAGGGGGGGGGAGCGCTCTGATTTATGCGCAAGCGGCTGCTCCCAAATCAAACCCCGTTAATGAACAAAACATACAGATTATTAAGATAGTGCTGCCAACCTACATACAAAGAGATACATTTTTTTTTAAACTTTTCCATTTTTGTTCCAAAAAAGGCTGGTATTAAAAATCTTATGCCGCTTAGTCGAGCCAAGGCCTGTACGAACTTGGTCGATTGTAGTTTGCAGGTATGATTTTAGGCTGTCATCTATCTTACAGCTTTAGACTTCCCGTAATGTCAAGAGTTACAAAATGATAACTGAAACTGCCGCGCCGTACGAACAAGCTCTCTAACAAAAATTATAACTCCATACTTAAGGAATTAAATTTCATTAAACTTATTTTTTTATTTCAAAGTTGGCAACTCCAGTTGATCCGCGACTAACCAACTAACTGTTTGTGTATAATTTAGTATTATTGCCCACCGCTGGGCATTAATAGGCGATAATGAGATTACGATGTGTTGCAACAATCTTAAACAGTCAAAAGACTTGATCCTACTAAAGGCTACCAAAATCTGATTAGTAGCTTATGTTATTAGGCACAAAGCTAATATTGCCTCTTATAATTAAGTAAGCTTTTCAAATCGATCAATGTTCTTAAATCATCTGGAAGGTTTTTGTGAAAATGAAAATGCCGAGCTAAAAATCGAATATCATTTCATTCGTTCATTTAATTTCTAGCCGGTAAAAGTATTTTGCTGGTTAGGGCGGCTTTTATCCTTATTTATCTTGCTCTGGTCTATTGTCGAGACATCCATCTCTTTTTGAATCTACGTCAGCTATCAAACAAAATTACACGTTTATATCCATTCTTGTCACTTCAACGCCACAGACAGACAGAGGCGAAAAACTTATAACAACCCCTCTACATTACCTTGAAGGTTCAATATGAACTCGCCTTTAGTTAAGGCAGCACGTTAACTACCTAATCGACTTTTGATCAATTTCACTAGCTTTACGAATGTTGACCCCTATACTAAGAGATGACATTCAACTCTACATTTGATTACCCACAACAAACATGTACTCGGTTTAAAGCGGCGGTGTATATCTGTAGGTGCGCGCGCAGGCGCATCGATAGCCTGCAATTATGTTATTAGCCGGTCGGCGGCGCCGGCGCAGTCTCGGTAGCGTGACTGAGACGAGAGGTAGAGGGGTAGAGGTGAACCATGCTGAATCTAATTTTAGTATTTTGTTTTTTTGTAAAAATAGATCACGCTATATCGATTAATTTTGCTAAATTATAGATTCCGTTTGCTACCTATTCATCGGGTTGAGGAAATTAACGATTATGAGCAAGGCTACCTTGAACTAGCAAGCCATCTCTGCCTACTCCTAACCCTACTTTGGACTATAAAATTTGATATGAATATTGAGTTTTAAATTGCTACCAAGTTTTTGTTTAGTCTATGCTTCAGACTGAAAAACGATTGGCAAATACCTACTAGAAATATTTAAAATAAATCCCATGGGTTCCAACTAAAGCGAACGATAAACGTTACTATTATTTAATTTAATTAAAAACAGCTTTTTATCTTTCTTCCAGCTTAGTTTGATTTTAGGCTTTTTATCTTACTGACTAATATCTCAGTGCTGAGCAACATCACAGCTCTATAATAACAATATCTCGGAGGCGCGCGCTGCGCAATTACACACCAATTAATAGCGGATCGCTCCGCTTTCACTCTTACGAGCCGCGGCCGTCCCACGACTGTCAGCCTGTGTTTTATTCTTATTACTTTTAGAACTAAATAACTAATTACAGAGCAATTTCAGTAAAGTCAATCTAATAGTTTCCGCGCGATGCGCATCCAGGCTAACAGTGGCTTTAACATAATCTTTTAACGTTAGCGTGTTCCATCCTGTTCACACTAGAAATTGCCTAAATACGTAAGTATGACATCATGACTTCTTAATGATGATACGACTACGGTAAGAACTCCTGCTAGGCACACCGGGAGTTAAAAGAACAGACTTTATTGGCTCTGCAAGGAAAAGGAAAAAAAAGTAAGTAATACTCTTAATTTGACTTTATGCTATATATTTTTTCTACATAGTGTTACCGGTTCGGTCATGCGCCGAGAGAGAGACTCTAGCAGCGCAACTCTAGGATGACGTGAGAGTCTTTTGACAGTAGGTGGGCCGCCAAAAGCCTTAATTCTTATCGCAGTGCCACATACTGTTGGAGGTTTGATTCGACCGTGTAGAAGCTGTTTGAGTTTGTGCAGCAGTGATACCAATAAACTGCCTTATTTTCATGTTGATACCAGGAGGTTATAAATCAGTGGGAACACATAACTCTCGTCTGCGGCGGCGGTTAATTGAGGCGTTAATAGCGAACGTCACGGCACACGGCTATTAAAATGTATTGCATTCGACGCAGTGAAAAGGTTAGCTAGCCTGTGCCAGTGTGGTATGCAGAAATTTGTTAATAATTTCAAAAAACCCCTGAAGTATTTATTATAGAGAATGAAGCTCAGGTGTAAGGCTTAGTATACCCTTTCTGAATGGTTTGACAACATCGGCATTTTACTAAAATTATTAAGAAAACCACATTAAAGATAGAGTTGTAAACCTCTCGCCGTTCACAAGTAGTTCATATAAGTAGATAGCACAAGCTTTTTAAAAAAATATTAATGCATTTGTGGAGGTAAATATTACCACATTCAAACCAATTTAGGCATAGACTAAGACAGTTCTGGATATAGCTTTTTATATGTGTGCATGGTACGTGTGTTTTTAACCATCTCTTGCGTCATCCACAGATATACTGGAACTATTGATAATCGAACCCAACCCTTCCTGGATAGGTACAGGTACATTTTGTGTTTCCCGATGTCATTAAGATATATGGCGCCTCTAGGGGAAGTTACTATAGAGAGTTATGGCCGACTGAAATAATTAATACATCCAGTGTGGCTCGCCAATAAATTGCCTATCAACACTACACTAATTCCCGCGGTAGGAAGTTATTAGTTATTGCTTGTCGACTAACGGTACCGATGCTGCTCATTCTGATTACATTTGATAATATTATCTGATCTCGAAGAAGGAAGATAAGTTACCTACCGTATATTAAATTTTATTCAAATCCGTTGCGAGTTTTGCATATTTACGTGATGATCATCAAAGGCAAAACATTAGTTTTAGTATGTGACGACCTGATTACCGGAGTTGGTAGTGACACTGCTTTCTGCGCCGAGGGTCCCGGGCTTGAATCCTGAAGGGACAAACTTTATTTAATGAGCACTAATGTTTTGACCCAAGTTATGGATGTTTGGTATTAGGTATATACTGAGTTCGCTCTCAGTCCATTGTACGGTACCCGTAATCCTAGCGTTTTGCTAAGTTGGGACTGTATAGTTGGTGAGTTAGTCTGGCGATATAATATACGTAATGTAGTTCTTTAATTCTACTGGGCCTAACAAACTTACAAACTAATACACAGTTTTCCATTACATCATAAAATTACTACTTGTGCCAAATGAAACGATAATTTTAGAATTATAATTATGACAATATTTACTGCACCTATGTCGATTGTTTTCACTAGAACTCGCAGCGTACTGTTTGTAGTAAACTCATTGCGACAATCCCCCACTTTGGGCTCACGGGGACGAGTGTTTTGACACACGGCTGCACGAGTACCATCGAACTAGACGAGGGGCCCGAGAGTGGTTACTTGGTACCGTTAGTGATTACTTGAGCGTGTTTGTAAATACGCGGGCGGAGCCGCGAGACGAACACTACCTACTGCACCTGGGGTTAAGGTTGACTGTTTATAAATAAATACTATAATTAACATTTTACTACCGTTCAGTTGATAGAACTAGGCGATACTTGGCGGAATTCCATTGTTAAGCAAATAGGAAAGAGGGACCTATCACAGACCGTCGATTTGCCCCTAAAAACTGACATATAAATTATAAAAAGTAGCATCTAAATATACTAGGCTTTTAGGAAAATAAGCTGATTAATGAGATGGTAGAAGTATTTATAAGGCGGGTTGGCTTAATATTCGTTTGTAATTATATTAACCGACAGCCCTATTCTTCTGCTAAAAGACAGGTGGCTCTACCCTTGTGCCATTCATCATGATGTGCCTCCAGAGGCAGACAGAAGTCCTCCACGTCACACGTCGCGATAATGAACTGTTCAGCGCCTTATTCAAATGTTTGCCTTTGGGTGCCCCAAACACAACCCGAAGTGCCTCAGCCTTTTATAAACACAATTTATAATGATGAGGTATCTCTTTTATTCTCTGCACGGTGAATGTGAATGTTTACTTTTATTGTAATAATAATAACTGGTACTGGTGGTAACTAAATATGTCTGCTTTTGTTAGTGGTATTTTTTTAAGCGTGACACAAAATTGAGGCCTAATTTGTTGTATCGCTTATGACATTGTATTTAAGAACTCTCGGGTTTAGTAGTTTGATAGCGTCAAGTACTACTACTTTACTTACTTCTACTTTTTCATAATTTTTACAGTATCGCCTCTAAATAAAACGGTAACGCCTTAATTGTAAATTTTAATAAAACAGATAGATTTTTTTTAAAACATTCAATGATTTAGATATATTTAAAACGAATACTAAGTGTATCCTGTATAAGCGCCTACAAATAGTACATACAGGCTAGTCAGGAACGCAAAAAACAATATTGTTTTTAAATACAAATGCTTTGAATTCTCCTTTTCTTTTGTATACTACGACTTTTGACTTCTCTATATTGATTAAAAACATGAAACATGAACATTCCTACAGCGTACAATATCAGAAAACATAACTACACTGCGGGTCAGCGCCAGCCTATTAGTAAACCGCTTTTACGATGCAAAATAATATGGAATTCAATTATAAAGTCGCATCGGTCGTGGAATATTTATTTGTGCTGTGCGTTGCCGCGGCGTCGTCGTCGGCGTAGAAACGCAATATAAACGGTAATGTGCGCTTGCGGTTGTAAATATCGTAATGTATGCGCGCGCGCATTGCGCGCAGGGGGGGCGGGGGACGCGGCCGTGCCCAGGGATGCTTCAGATACTATGAACGCAAAGAAAGAGGGTTAAACTGAAAATAACAGGAGATTTGAGATTACATAATTCGCACTAATGTACAAATTATTGTATCTACATTACTATTTTATTCGTAACATGTCGGAGCTAATTTATAGTATGTAATGCTATAAGAAATAGAGAATCACAAAAGTTATATTCTATTTGTATAAATACTTATTCAAAGTAACAAGTAGACATAAAACAAAAAGCCATAGACATGCTACCGTTCATAATTTTTTATCGATTTATAAACCAAGAACATGCGATCAATCTTACCACTAACTTTGTGCGCATGCCGTGCCTCTCGCTTTGTGCGCAATCTACACCAGCCCTAACCCGCTCGCTGGATGCTGCACGCGTTCCGTTATTCAATTAACGCAGTTCATGTATGCGCACACGCAGTCTTATTGAAAATCTCCATCGACAGTAACATAGCACTTGTATAATGTTGTAAAGTCGCTTAGCTCCCACCCATCATGTTCCAGTCCATACATTGCCTAGCTTGACCCCCACCACTAATGTTACATCTATACTCTTGGCGTGAGAACTTGGTGGAACATATAATAGGTACCTTCGTTCTTCTACGTGATAGCAACTGATTTTGGACAGGAGGAACCCACTTGGCAACACGCGTAGATATAAGGTTAATGTTTCTAAATAGGATTGGCAAAGGTGTGTGTGTGTGTGTGTATTCACACATGGTATTGAACGTGATCTATTGACAAGTTGCAAAGCCTGTGATGGGGATGTCAAGACAATTTTTTTTATTTTTTGAAATAAGTCCAGTTCACCATAAGCCTGGATTCTAGACAAAAGCATACAGAAACATCTCAGAAGGACAGGTCAGGATGCGCTTTATTATACTCGCGACTTTCTGCGATGTACTTGTTTATGTTCTTGTTAAGAAAAAAATATAGTGGCATTGCAAGCTAAGTAATATAAATAAAATATATGAATAAATATATAGTTGGAAGCAACAGGTCAGTTACACCCATTTCCCGTAACATAACGATATTGCGTTTTATTGCCGGCCACCCGTCACATGCGCGGGCGCAACAGCAAGCACTGCGAGACAACGTAATTGGCACACTTATTATTTATGAACAGACAAATTTGAAAATTACTGAAAACCAACTTGCGTAAATTCGATTATTAATAAGGATATCGCAAAAGGTACCTTAAGGAATTTCACCAGAGACCATCTACGAATATTATCCGCCAAATTAAACTGTGCGTGCCTCACTTATGAGTTGGTGGAGTACGCCCATCTTGTTCTTTATAGACCAAGATATTCTTCTATGTGCTGTTCAAAGGTGTACCATTTCTCATGGCCTGAAGTGTACATACCCGAAGTGTACCAGTTATGATCACATACAGTTAGTGCGATGCTACAGATGTATTATTTATCGGTTCTATTGCTCGCTATTTTTCACACGCGAGCTCAATGGGAGACCAATGCAGCCATACCATGGGTATGAGCACTTTTTACTGATGTTAAATACTTGACAGGAAATTGAGTACCGTGTTATAAGTATAATTAAAACATTCTAGATATGATATGATACATGAATGTCAAAACCATAAATTTTTCTCTTTAAACCTGAAATTATTCCAAGGCTCTACTTAACCGACAATTATTTATTATAACAAGCTTCAAACTTAATACACTGTTACAATTATTGTTGTACTGCTATATGATACGTAAAATATTGTACGAGTATTATAAAAAAAAGTCGTTCTGTTAGATACTTACTTGCAATATAATGTGTTGAATTTGTGTAGTACTTAATTGCTTTAATGTATAAACCGTTTCAATCCGAGCCTTGCCGTATTAAATCATATCGTAATAGGTTCAGCGACGTCGTTAAAGCAATAACTCGCTAATAAATGTGTTAAGACACTGTTATTGGCTATATTTCGAGTAGCGGGAGTAACGCCAACGTAAACATGAATTAGGAGGATAGCTTTAAAAACAAACACATGGCTAGTAAACGCATTAATAAACCCTTAAATTCATAGACACTTGCCCCCGAATTTATAGACTTTTTATATCTTGATCAAACGTCAAATATTATTGCGCAGGACAATGTGACGTGTGATAAAGTTATTAAACGTCTATAAATTCGGAGGTAGGTATATGTTTATCTTCCATTGCATTACTACTTTTCTTCTGAAAGTTTCTGGTGCAAAATGTATGTCTATAATTTTGGTGACGTGTATATCAGTCACGCCGCGGCTGTCATTCTTATTACTCTGACAGTCTTTTGGGCAGTGAGTACAACCTGTTAACCACCGGTAGACTAGATGTCGACCATAATAAAAAAACATAAAGATGAAAACTTATATTCAGCGTACACAATTTAAGGAGCAACTCTTGGCCTATTCGACTTTTTGTTGTGATATCAAATGGTCGCGTAGCGTTCGTTGCTCGATCATTGATTGTGCGATTGTGGCGCGTTTTTGCGAAGCTGTCATGTCAGCCATCACTCCTGTCGCCGGGACGCGACGCTCCGGACACTCGCTTAAACCTAATACCATATTACTAAATCTGTGGTAATACTTGATGAGATCATAGATATCTGATCATAAAAAAATATTCCTGTTGCGGTGAAAGTTTAATGATCAGGCACTTACGTAATGATATAATATATATGGCAGGGTATAATCTATGTAACATAGAATGTTGTTTTATGTAAATAAAAGATTTTAAAAAAAATATAGACTCATTAGTCTATATCTTTTTTATTGATCCCAAATTCACGAGTTGACTATATCACCCAAATATCTCCCGGGGGTAGCTAGAAGTATATTTATTATACTCACATACAGATATTTATTTCCGTATAAATGCATAGTCGTATGTCTAAGCTCTAGACTACTAGATATAATTTCATAACAGAAAACGAGCTCGTATAACCTTTGCCCGATCCGGGAACAGAACCCAAGCTTGCGATCATTACACCAATAATAGTTGAACGTCAGGTCTAAAGGCTATAGTTTACATAACGCAGTATTGGTGACTCTAACACAACATTATACGTCTTTTATCAGCTGTTTATCGTCACATGAACCTGCGCGCGCGCAGCGATGCATTATTCAGCAACGCGCCGGCGCGGGCGCAGCGCCGCGTGACATTGTATTTAAATCCAGCTTGTTTATGGAAAATCACTTTATATCAAGTGTATTTAGGCTTATTGTTTTATAACAAGCGATATTACATCAGAAACGCTTATAATAGACCTCTATGACGGTATTTTACTTCATTATCATCATTCTGTTAAAAAAGTTGAGCAATGTAGATGCTGCAATAAGACGGTAATTTGTTTAACGTATATGTAGCGGCTGTGTTAGAAGAAGCAAACCAGTTTTACCGTTAGATATCTTATACATTTAAGAGATGTTTTTACCAAAAAAAACTAAATACCTTAGCGTTCAAAACACTAGCATTTAATAAAATATTCCAGAATACATTTTGCTATTTCTGAATATTGGCTTATGGTAGCGATAAGGCGGTGCGCACACTCGCGACCGCGCTGTGTATGCATGAGCGCGCAGATCCGACGCGATTAGACACGCGAACAAACTGACCGCGCGACTTGCGCTCGTTAATCGCATGCAGGAGTTGCACACGATTGCCTTAATACTTGAACAGTTTTTTGCGGCCATTAAAGCCTAGACTGACTATATATTTGGGTTCTATTACGTTGATAAAGGCCCCCAATAATAGTTTTGCTTATATAATTTCCATGTACAGACAGACAGCTATAAGTTTCATTTTACCTACACTTTACCTTCTAACACGTTTTCTTGTTCCAACATCGAGTTATACACGATAGATAGATGGAAAGAACCCAGCTGAAACTAGCACAGCCTCTACGACCCGATCTTTCAGCTAGCGTAGAGTCCCTAACACAAAAACTCTATTCAAAGGTCAATGCTCTACCGCAGGCGCAAGACTAATCGCTCCACAACCCCCTTTGTTCCGCCAACATGTCTAAAAGAATGCCATCGCATATAATCCGCGCTATTATCAATATTGAATGGGTTCTGTCACAGCACCGCGGTGACTGATGTGTCGTCACTCGTCATGCGTGTCAGTTGTCAGATCTCGGGGCGGAGAGCGGAGGGCGGGGAGGGAGGTAGTACGAACAAAATGCCCACGTACAGACGCGACGTGCATCTGCTAGGAATAGGCAAGAGGCTAATTAAAACATTTTAAATTAAGAAGAAGAACAGCGACAATGGTTCTCAATATTTTTTTTGTTTAGAAAAGTTACGATTAAGGTATGTTCTTATGGCTTAAGATTTATTATATTGATGCGAATACTAAACATTGGATTAAACTAATCTTACGGATTTTATCGCGTTTATTGTATATGTTTTTTACGTTCCCGGCGCTCCATGAAGTCTGCAATCTGTGAACATGTACAGAATTGCCATTGCATGAGATTTGATCAAACAGATCCTTCAACTTCCTCCAAAGATGTTCTTTTGCGAAAATGAACACCAATTCCAACCAAGAATGATACGTGAAGCAATTGGAATTAAAAAAAAACATCCTAATTGCAATAGGGAAGATGGCTTGGTTCTACCACCGATTTGGGATCCAGTAATTAATATAATTAAATCCAAAACCAAACGCACCATTCAAAAACCTCAAGACACAATGAGCACTTTCTGCATAGATCGGACTGTAAACAACAACTAAATATGAGGGCACCCGAGTTCAAACTTTGACACTAGGACGTCAAACTCCTCAGTGCTCCCGTGACAATGGTTTCTGTAAAGCAACCGAAACGTCAGGAACGTAAAAAACATGTAATAAACGCGATACAATCCGTGAGATAAGTTTTATTTCAATTCAAGGTTATAAAGAACTCCATTAATAAAGTCAAGTAATTACTCGTCAATAAAGTTGTAATTACAAGAAATACGTGAACTTTAATACGAGGAAATGTGCTAACACTTTTATAGCGAATCAAGTTCAGTCGTTAATGAAGAAATAAAACGTATATTATCGGCGGAGAGTGCGTTCACCATCGCGTTACTCACAAACAATAAAACAGAATCGTAAACTCTTGCGCAATGCAGCTGCAATGCTACAGTCAAAGGGGAAAAAATTATAACTAAATCAAAGTTACCTAGCTTATTTATTTTACTTCAGAATAATTTTCCAGTGGAAGCAATACATTGCAAAATATAAATTACGCTGTGCAGTTATGATTGATGAGGCAGGTACTTACTTTTATGCACTCTGCGGAGATTATCTTCAACAATAACTCCTTATTTAGTTAGCACAATCTTATTTTACTTCGTTTTCAACATTCAAACTTATACATTTTAGCATTTTTAACTTCTTCTCGTCTTAGCTAAGACTTTCCTCTGTTAATTCCTTTAATTTTCCATTTTCATTTATATGGTCCTTGTTCCTATTCGTCTGTTGACTAGACCGGCCAAGCATATCCTGTAATGCCTAGTAGTTATTAGCTAACATTATTTAGGATTAGTTATATAATATTTAAACAGTTAATTAATAAAAGAAACTTATATTGAAGCTTACCTCTCTGTCAACACTAATTTCTTCGTCCGACATTACCTCTGTTTTATTGCTGAGAAAGTGTTCGCCGGCCGGTGATCAATCAGCGCGGGTTCGATTCCCGGTGGGGCTGGCAATCACGGCTGATGGATGGCCCGCTCCAATTAATGGACTCAGTGCGTTTAATAGTCCGCCGCGGATAACCCCGAGCTGGCGGATCCTACGTTTTGTAATTATTGATTGATAGAAATTTGTGTTCGGATGATTTGTTATGTGAAGTTGGTTATTTGTTTTCTAGCTATTATTACATTCGTTTTGTTATTAACTATTATGTCTCTTGTACTGATAGGCAATGCAAAGATTAGCCAGTAGATTTCTTATCGGTTGCCAACGGCGCTCTGAGCGTGGAAACTTATTATAAAGACGTTGGTGGAGGCTCATTCGTGAATCCCATCCTCCTGTTCTGTTCTCTTATTTCCTTCTGGATCATCAGATACTACTGGAGTGGATACAGAGGACTGTAAAAACACTGATACAAAGCAAATGTAAAGGCACCGCAATACAAGATACAAAATGATATGTTTGCAGATAAATGGGTAGTCTTTGTTTTTTTATCTGTACCAACATTTTATTTAACGGTGTGCGCGCCTCCAATGGAACATTCCTTTCACCAACATATACTTTTAAGGATCTACCCAGTGATATCATGCAGCATCACAGTTTTATATCTTTATCACAATTAACTTTATGGTCTCTGAGCTTACCCGCGCAATGGAATCCACTTACGAATTACATGATCCGATGTCTGACTAAGGACAGCGCTATACAAATAAATAAGACAGACATACACTAAACAGTTTGTAAGTCACGAAGTGTGTCCGCAGCACACGGCAGCCAGCAGGCGAGGCTTGCGAACCCATCCGTTTAATGAGGATGATTGCTTTACCGAGCTCCGTTAGCCAGCTTTGTGCATAGACAACCAGCCGTAATTGATGCCCGATCAAACATTATTGAGAAAGAATTGGAGACTCACACATTTTCATCGCTTTTGAAACAGGTATTAGAGTATTGGAATTGATATTTACGATACCCAAAACCATAAAGCTAACTAGATAGCAAGTCTACTCCATATTGTTTATTATGGTATGTTGTTTTAGAGGTAATGGCTTCCAAAACGTACCCAACTTCTGGAGAAACGGTCAGCGATCGCATTCATTGAGGTGTGAAGAGATTTGCGTCGACGTGGTTCTGTAACGGTTTCCCAACATCGGTAGCCGCCCAGGTCCCATCAGTCCTCAGTTCCTCACCATCAGCGCGTTTCTTACTACTGAAGATGTTTCATCAGGTTTAGTCAGCTCTTTGATTCATATCTATTTATTCCACACTTGTTATTATAATATTTTTAATATCAGTCTTCTGAATATCGTAACTGGCAAAGCCTGGAGCGCATCGCCTGCGCCCGCGCACGCATCCACCGCGCACGCGAGCCGCTGCCCAGTGACACACTGATTATACTGTTATTACCGTGTCACAGCGGTTTAAGAGTCGTTGCTATTGCACTATGAGCACAATCAATTATAGTATGTTATTATTAGGTATGTGTGTAATTGCGCATGCGTGCATTTCAATATGACCCTGAGGTTAGTGAGTGATTATGAAGCATCATGTATGAAAGCCCATTTTCAGAAGAGCTTTTATTGGTCACTGAGGTATTTTATTTTATCATATATGATATCCGAACAAACTAGAAGTCAACATCATCCTCAGTGGCCAAATCGACCTAACTGCCGAACGGATTCCATACCACGTAGTTACTGCACATATGGACCCCCGCTGGCGATCACAGCGATTTATTTAAACCCAAAACAGCACCAATTATAGGTCGTTGAACCTATTAGCATAAGTATTATTCCATTATGTAATTTCAATCTTACAACAAGATTATTATAATTAAGTGTTCCTTGATGCCTTTTGTGCAGTTGACATATTATTGAATAATGATTTCGCCTGGTCGACTAGACTAAATTGTCGAATCGATTGGAATCGATTCGGCGTTCATACGGCCGTGATCGAGTGATTAATGGTCCGCGTCGATAATGTGTCCGAGTGGATCGATTGTGAGTTATAGTGATGCGATGCGCGGCTGGTAGAGTAATGATGTTATTTTTTTTTTAAATCTTTGGCGATAAATAAATCAAAAGTAATATTAAAGTTTATCATTTAAATAGTAATTTTATAAATTATAGTGCGAAAGCGGGATTTCATATTAAATTGCTTGAGCTATCATAGAGATTTATTATACTTTCTAAGGAAATCAAATTTTGTAATAAGTAATTACACTTACCACGGCTGTTTATGGGCGGGTTAAAATTACAATATTACAGAACCGTTAAGCCCTCAAGCCGCAAGTCATTTACAGCGCACAAGGTTTAATGTAGTCCAGTATCGTAGACTTCAGATAAATATTTCTTAAGACTTTTTGGAGCATAGCCGAGTAGAATGATATACAACTAGCTTCTCGCGCGGCTCCGCCAGCGGTACATCGAAGAAACATAGCCTATTGCACTCAGGAACAATGTTGCTTCGATTTTCGAAATCAGATCAGTAGATCCCTAGGTTACCCCCTATACAAACACACAAACTTTACCTCTTTAGGTAAATAGGTATTATATGTATATGTGTGGATTTCTACATACCAATGCGTTTTAAATAGCCAAATGTGGTCATTCCTTCACCTCGTTTATATAAAATCTATTCAAATATAATCGAAATTAATCGTTTGTGTAATCGTACATCACTGTCTCGCTCGCTCGCTCGGCTGCGCCCGCGCATCGCAGCAAATCCCATCGGACAATTAATTGTCTGTCTGTATGTAACGACTTCATTGATTCGTTACGTTTAATTACTAATATAGATCGATATTGATATTATATGGTTAATTATTTTGGGCCGGAGAGTGGAAGTATTGCTTTGTAGTAGTTGTAAGTAGCTGTTGCTTAATGATAGCACAAATTAATAACGGCTGTAGGTCTTTTTTTTATGAATACATTAACTATTGGATTTATTATTAGAATCGTAAGACGCGTTCGTTTAGTTTTCTCCTGAATCTAAGAGTAAAATATAAAATGCAGGCTTTAGCTCGCAGCTCTACCAGCGGTATCTCCATGAAATATGGCCTACAGTACTTAGGAATAATGTATAGCTTCCTATTGTCAACAGAATTTTCAGAATCAGATTCGTAGATCCAGCCATTGCCCATCCATATAACTTATTGATTCATCTGTTTAAATATTTTACACTATTTTTGCTAAACCTTATAGAATATAATCACATCACAATTGGCAGTATAATTGCGAGTATTAAAAAACTCCTCGCTAGTAGGAATTTCCACGTCAGAAATTTGGAACTTAGCTTTAATAAATATGCTACTCAAAGCACTTTAATGCTTTATAGAAGAGATCGGCATACACCAGCAGATAAAAAATCTGTGTCAAGACTTTTTGTCTACACTTTGTTGCGGACCTTTTATTCGGGACCCCCACTGGCTTTTCATTAGCCACCGACTTGTCGCAAGCGCACCGCACGGTGGCGTTACGAAACCGCAAATATAACAATTAATGGATACATGTCAGTCGTAGATGTGATGTCAGCCTCCGTCACGACTGACCCGCTGACTGACAGCTGACAATGAAACCTAAAATGGTGTATATGTGAGAATTTGACGAATATAAATAATAATAGCTGTTGTAATGTACTGCCTATATTTCTGGAATGGGTATAGGTCGACGTTTAACATGTTACCTATAAATAATTTATTAATGATTCTCAATTAAAATTATCTATTGTGGGATTCGAACCCAAGTCCTCCCAATCTGCAGCTAAGTATCTATCGGCCACGTTACCAACAACGTTGAACATATAGATAAAAGATCGCATATTTCACTCTGTCTTTTTAACTTTCCAGTTCACGCACAGTGGGTACACACCGACCAATCGATGTCAAAACACATAAACACAGCCCGCTTGAATAGCATTCCGCTCAGCTAATGAAACGTTGCGCGCGCGCAGCTCTCACAGATCCCTATCTTAAAAGCCTCGCGAGATTCGTCGTTTTTTCCTAGGCCGTGTTTTAGTGGGCACGGTAGATGGCGCTATTGTGTTGCACGGAGCTGCCAGTCATAATATTTTGTTGTGGTATTAGACTCCCACGCAACAAGCTCTTATTGAGAGTTTTAAGCTTTGTGTTACGAATGATACATTTAAGAGATGTGTTTCATTTACTAATATCATTTCCCTGATAGGATATCAAAGCATCTATCTAAAGTACGGTACCTAGTAACATGTGGTTAGCGAGAACATTTATTTTTCTTTGTATAATTGCGAGTCATGTTTTTTTTGGTGTTTCCATTTATTAACGAATCTTTACCCTACGAAATTATGTAGGCTACACTGAACAAAGTCAACGAAACATAAAGTTATACATTAGCCAAGTTAAAACTACATTTAACTATTTTAAACTCTTTACATACATAATAGTTGTTGCGATCCCACAGCCCTGAGCCTCCGTATTTAGGTGCTTTTCCCCTGTCTGGCTACATATTGAGTTATCTAGCGGCATTGACAGCGACCACTGATATTCGTGTCAAAACTGAATGTCTAATAAATGATACAAACGCTGCGCACACGCATCCCGCACGCAGGGTTGGCAAAATTAAGAAAAAATCACACAAAAACTATCTTTACTATTCTAACATTTTAAATGTCTTATAGAAACTTTTTGATCGTGACTGCTTGTTCTCTCTGTATCTCTTCATAACGTGATACAAATCGAGGCGCAGTATGAGTACCGGTTCTCTGGTGATACTCGATGAAGTAATATCGGGTGCTAGCCCTGATACTCTCAGTGATAGATGGCCCAGCCCGCAGAGTGCGGATTCCTCGCGCTCTGCCCACCCCGCTGCGCCCCGCGGCGCCGTCCGCTCGCCAGCTACAACGTATCAATAACGAATTCTTAGCCCACATACAGACCGTGCAAAATGGTGTTCAAATTAATGGGAACTGATTGGATATTTGCCCGATTTCACTAAGTTTGATTACTATCGGAGAATCATATTCGGTGTTGAAATAGTCAAGTATTCTTCTAAATATCCCACTATTGCGAAAAAAAGGTTTATCTTTTATTGTTGTTGTTGTTGTTGTGCTGTGTCATTTAACGTTTTGTGGGATCCCACAAAAAGGTCAAATGTTCAGAACATTCGTAAAATGTAATTACTTAAACTGTTGTCACATCAATTGTACCTGTACCACCATAAACTGTCAAAATTCCAGGTAATCTTTATAACATAATCCGGCCATAGCCGTAGAGTACCACAATTAATGTTTTGGTCGATGATAAATTAGCGACTGAGCCATTTCGAGTGCGGTTGCAATTAAAACATAAGTGCTTCGAGTAGATCGGGGACCGGATGTTGCGACAATTAAATAGTGTTTAGTGACCCGCCACACGATTCTACTGTTATTTTAGGCGGATGGTGAAAGTAACAAGAGATAGCGGGAGTCATGGCTTCGGATCATTAATATTCCGCCTATTGCTTTTGGAGATCTATGTTCTGCTATATATTTGCTCTGTTCTGTTTAAATATAAGTAAGCAGCCTAAGCTTGGTGCAATGGAACTTGATCGCAGTGTAGTACGAAACCGGGAAAAGGCTATAAAGCGACCTTACAAATGAATATTTCATATATAACTAACTAACTATATGACATCAAGAATGGTTTCCCAAGTGTTCTAGAAAATCAATTTGGACTGGATTAAATTCATAATTTTAAATCAATGATCATTTATGTAAGGGTTGTACAACCTTTTGTTGGATTTATAAGCTGCTGGCTCTGCGCGCTCGCAGCGTGCGCCAGAGGACAACATTTAGTTGATATTTGTGATGTGGTAACGGCGGCGGCCCAATTATACACATTAGCCGCGGCGCGCACTTTCTCCTGCGCACACGCATCTCGCGCTGATGCCTCCAACACGACCGCTCACTACTTATGACTATTAATATTACTTGAACTGTTTTTGGAGAAAAATATTTTCGTAACATGTTTCTAGTCATAAGTATTTAGAAGCAGGTATAAGATAATACTGAATCAAAATAGACATTTGTCAAGTACATTGGTTTATGTTTAATAAATACATCAGGATTGCTTGTATTTTTGGCCAACATAGCCAATATAAACACGAGTTTTTATTCGGCCAGCCTGAGCCAATATGTGGTTGCAGCAGGGATGTAGCTGGCGTGTTAGTAATAGAATTTATCTTAGAGTTATCTGCATTCTAGTAAAACTTCTATACAAGCCATTAAAAAGCTGGGATGCTGAATATTCGTATTTAAGTCGGCAATTAAGCAAGGCACACGTGTAGTTCAACGGAAAATGTTTTTCCTCAGCTCGTGACAATTATTTGTGGTTGGGTGCGCGTGCGCAGCCACGCGGTGTTGCGCTCATTAGCTCGGCGCGACATGCGGCCGCGCGGGCGACATGGGGCGAGCTGACACCATGGCCCGTGCGTTCATTAACTTTTTTACTTCGCACGCGACATGGTGCCCCGTGGACAACCCACAGGGTGCTTCCGTATCGGAAAAACTGGCTAAAGTGGTCAATGTTCTGGTTACGAAATAGGTGTGACTTCCATTTTACACAGTTTTTTCCCAGTATATTGTATATTATGGTTCTTATTAGGTACTTTTTTTAATTAAACACCTTGTGTTAGCAGATAAATCTTAAAGTGTAGAAAAAATCTTAATTCAATATGCTCTTCTCTTTATTAAATAGCTGGTCTCATCGTTTTATCTCATTTTGGAAAACTCCAATATGCCTGATTATAAATAACAATAATAACTCACTTACATTAATAACAATATAATTTATCAAAACACAAAATTAAAATCAATGAAACAAGTCCTCAGTTTGCAGAGGCGTGGGTTGTGCTAAGTGTCTCGAAGCCTTCTATAAAACTTCCGGTATATGAGAGCCTTCGGCCAAAACTCTTTTTCATGAAGGTCTGCTCTACCGTACTCTTTTATTTCATTAAAGTCTACAGCTTTGCAGTTCTATACCATTTCTTTAAATTCATTTCATGCAAAGGTGCGAGTATCGTCTAAAGATCGTTATTAATTGAGTATGTTAGCTATTATTTCTAATTTCAGTGAGGGAACAATAAAGATTTACATTAATCTATGTTGGTATTGTGTTGTAGTTATATTTACATAACTATCCCCCATCTTAGCAACACGCGTAACCATCGCAAAAGTCAATCTCCCAGCTCGCAAAGCTATTTACTTCGTTTAAGAACCGTTACTCTGTCTAATCTAATTAGAGTGCAGCACGGAGCGTTTAACTCTACTCGCGAGCCATGCGCACCGCAACCTGCGCCCGCGCACCCTGCGACCTGCGCTTGACCGTTACATGCACCTCGCCATTAGAGGGCAAGTGCAGATTGAGAAAATCTTTGTGGCAAGATTATTCTTTATATTACAGGAAGTCAAGTGTAGGCTAACATAATTATAAGACCTGTTTTAGAACTTATATACAATGTTAGTAATCCAATAAGAGCATCAAAGACGTTACATTTCACCGACGGCATTTAAAAAAACATATGTGAAATACAGAGATCCAGGATTTCATAATTTTGTTTGGGTGGGCAGATTTTACCTATCACTGAGAAAAAATATTGAAAGTGGTCGCAATTGCAAGTCCTAATATCAAAGATTTTATCTACATATTAGGGTCAAGTATATAGGGAATAGCAGAAATCGTGGTCTTGAAAAGTCAAGACATGTCAATAAACGTCACAAATGCTGTTCTCGGCATTGGTTGATGATTTAAATAGTAAAGCTACCACATGAAGGAGTGTTTAGTTCAGTGATTTGGTTGGATTTAGAGGCGTCTGCGCATGTAACTAGCAAAGTGTAGCGAGTAATGATATGCGCGGCTGTTGACCTGCGCGCGCTGCTCGCCGCGGGAATACCCACTTGCAGGTGCTGGCTCATCTCCAGTACTAGGAACTCTCATTACACTCTGCTATTATTCATCTTTGTACCTACTATTTACATTATTTTTAAGAATAACAGTTTATTGCCAGATTCAATATATAACATAAGAAACTATAGAGCGAAAGGGGATAGCTGTATAGTTGTTTGCATCATCATTTTTACATTCAATTAACCGGGGACCACGTTACATGCGCAGATTTATTAGAACATTCAGACGTGACACGGCGTGCGCTACAAGTGAGGCCAAAAAAACTCTGACCTAGCATTTATGTATACGCACTTACGCACACCTATATAAAAACTATTTCCAGAACTTCTTAGTCTATGCTAAACAAATTACTAGTAAAAGCGTTTTGTATGTGGTAAAATTTACATCTTCCAATGCGTTGAAAAAGTGGCTTCAATTTGCTAGTTGCAATGTCTGAACTTTTGATCGAGTCTGTGGCTATATGCCATTTATTATCGTGGTTGTGACGAAAAGCCGTGAATCCACTGTTTTTGTCAGTTCCATTAATTCCAATCTCTGTCTAACCACATAAGTAATCTAAGTTATTAATTGTTTTCATAGATAAACAAATTTATCTATAAATTGATGTAGCTTCATTTATTTTATTTCAATGATGTTTGTATGTACTTACCTAACGTTATATTATATACAACACAGTTATTGAAATGATTAAAGTAATTTATTATGGATGTATAGTTAATATACTTATTTGTTTATTTTTAAATACTCGGCTTCAATAGATTGCTACTTCATGAAATAGGATGTATATTTATCTAAGCCACAATCTATTCTAGTTCGTACGCCATTTTGTTTGGTACCTACGATAAATAATCAATGTAGACAAGTTGCATAAATTAGTTCCGTTCCCACCATATCTCACGTGACCTCTACGAGTCTATCACGTAACAGCAGTTCCGGCAATACACCCAACCGCTAAATCAAGCACAAATAAAGCCTCAAATTTGCCTGATTGCATCCATTGATCGCTCGTTTAGCGCTCGCTGTCGGCATGACAGCAGACACGTCGCGATGACAACTTATTTTGACAAGGTCTGTCTAGCGTTTAGTTGCGGTCGGTGGTTACGTAATAACTACAAAACTTTTGTAACTTTAAAATAATTCTAATAACAATAATAACTCGTTTGTATTATACATGAACGGCTAATTTATATCACCACTAAAATATCAGTGTGGCCGTCTAGGTAATGTCACGACTTTACTCTCTCCTGATCGGCTGTACAGACTAATTAGCGGCGATTAAATAATTGAAATTAATTCATTACTTCCTCTATTACCTGCGCAGGCGACTGTTTTTGCGGGCGGCTGCGGCAACGGGTGGTCCCAATGGCCGTGTTACATGACGATGGTAAAAAATATTTGATCAGTTTTAATTCACCGAACTATTCTTGATTAGCGTAAGTTATTTAATGTAGTGTCTACAAAGTAATGTACCAGCATCCAACGTTTGCTATATGTGGGTGTGTCTAGATATAGGAAGGCGCGCAGTAGGCACGACCGGCTGGGACAAGACAAAATATGAAATGTATCGATATACTTTGTCTCATTCTATTTTATCGACAAGAATAGAGAGATGTTAGCAATGCGAATTCAGTTCTTATCAATGTTTCTTCAACGCATACTACGGCCACATCTACACACAATAGCTAAATATGCGAGCCTGTTTACGCAACTAATTTTGTTTATTGACCATTACACTTCGCCAGTCGGAATGTGTACTTTAGTAATCCTGTAAGAATACTCTAGGACCTGAAAATCTGTGAATAATTATCCTTCTCAACTGTAGTTGGAACCAGACAGAATACAATTTAATTAATGTCGACTTATTCGATCGTGATCGAAGGTTAATGAGCAGTTTCGATCTGAACGGCGTCGAGACTACGGACGATTGATCGATTGTATTTGAATCGAAACGATTCAATACGATTTATAATCGATTTAAGCATTTAATATTTGCCATTCAGGAGTTTGTTTAACCGTGACAGGTATTGTGTGGATAGTTTGGGTTTAATTAATGTATCTCGCGCCTCGTTGCCGAGTGATGGCTGATGGCGAAAAGAAATCGTAAATTGAACTTTCTCTCTTGTATCTCTCGGCAACTAATTTGATGTCGTTATAGAGACCATGTTCTAGTTAAACAAACAACTATTTCAAAAGTTATTTTCATTTGCAAGTGCTATATTATGGGAACATAATTTTTAATTAACACATTCAATGCAGTCATGCGTCTTTACAAAAAAGCTCACAAAGGTTGTTGCTAAAATAAATAAATGGCAAAGGATTACTGTCGTGTGTTTTCGTGAGTATGTATTTTTTATTAACAACGCCTAATCTTATTTAATTGTATCATCTTTCTACAATCCAATGACAATTTCCCTTATCTACAGCATCGAGAGACAATAACCCGTCGATGGCGTCGCCCACGCGGCCCGTGACAGTGACTAAACGGTCCCCCAGACCACCAACACCGCTCAACAATTCCTCCAATAAAAACACACAAAAAACCTTGATGACTGACGGAAATAACGCGAGCGCCGTGAAATCCGACGACGGCGTGACGACACCGCAACGACACCATGACGGGGCCGGCGCGGGTCCGCGGCGTCTTAATTGCTACTGATGATGGGAAGTTGGTATTAAGCTGATGAGCTGTTGATACGCGTTGCGAGATCCGAAGGATTCTCATGCAGCAAGTTATCGTTAGTTCAAAACACTGAGTTTTTGAAAATAGAAAGTTGTTTGATCACCTTAAGCAAGCGTAGAGCGTAGAGGTAATTTTTATCTCCGATTTAATGAAGTCCACTCGTGAAGGGCTAGTACGCCGGCCGAGACAAGACCAGTCCCGGTACGTGTTCACCTCGCCTGCCTCGAGAATTGGCAGAACAAATTTTGTACAGAATCTTCAGACTAACAATTACATAACCTACTAAATCTTTACGCTGTATGTTCAGGTCTTTGGATTGTCTATTCAGAAGTCTTATTTTAGCCTTCTTCACTTTGGTCTTTATCAAGCCATCATGTTTTTCTAAAGGATATTGTAAATCGATTGGTCCTGAAACATTGAATTGTATACTTGGGTACAAACATATACTTAATAATAGTAATGTCTACTGACTGTCTCCGATAAGGGTGGCGTTGTATCACAATGATTAACCATTAATTGAATTATCTCGTCGGCTGCGCGTGCGCATCGTCATCGCGCCTTCATTCACCGTCCTCACTGATCTGTAGCGTGCTCGTTACGCGCGCAATCGCGACATTGTTCTACGCGTCTCGTTGCGCCGCCATTATGCGGAACAAAAACGAGCATGCGCCGCGCCGTCGCTGTAACAACCTAACGATCTACTGTTTAACACCATTTGCCGGTTAGACAAACACACGAATTTATAATTCAACCATCTCAAACTTTATTATCCAAGTCTTACGATTTACTTCTGCTTGAATCCCGTGCTTCGTCAGGTTGTCCGTTGACGGTGATCAGAATGTTTCACACGCCACCTTTGACCTGCAAATGGATTAATAAATTATATTAAGTTAAAGATACATCATTTTGTTCAACTTTCACCTGTTCGCTCGGTAATGAGGTTTGATGCTGGAGTCATCTTTAATTCGTTTTTACTTGAAGTAATAAAACGCATTCCCATTATTTTGAATGCACAAACGAATGGATGAAGCTTAAAAGCTCAAAAATTAAATACTATTTAGTTGGCGTATTGTAAATTTCCATTCCTTTATATAACTGTCAAAGACGACGCATTTTTCGTAATGTCAGATTTGGAATTCTGGACAGATTTGTTGAGGGCACTGTACCATCCATTTTCCCTTACCAAGAACTCTGTGCAAAAGCAATAATTTTCGCATCAAGCTTCATGGAGTCGCGTGACGTTGATTTGCTCCGGACAGTTTGCGATGAATGGCGCCCGCGCCGCGCCGCGGACATGATCGGCGCGGCGCGGTAATCTCGCAGTAATTGCTGCGGACATTTTGTTGCAAAAAGTATGGCGGAACCTACTGTTCAGGTTCTATAGCCGCTTTATACTTTGTTTAAAATCACCTTTAGAGCCAATCGTTCCATTACTCTAAAGAAGAACGATCTATTGCACGATCGACTGGCTGCTCTGCAGTCGATAATTCCCGCCACTCAATTAGAGCGTCGTGCTAAGATCAGTATCCGCTTCGGTCGTTCTATTGTTCCCGGCCGGGCACTCGCAATTATGTGTCCTCGTAATTATGAGATCGCAGGTATCGTCGATCGGAACAAATTGACCGCGAAATCGATCGCAATCGGTCGCCAGTGCACCGACCAATCGCAGCGCTGCTGTCCTGCGCGCGAGCACCATTGGCGGCTACTGCACGCGCTGCTAACACAATTGCTGAAATCTGAAACGTCAAACGCAACCATTTTGAATTGTGGATTCGCTATGGTGCGGTGTACGAGCGTGACGTCACCACCGCCATTGTTGGACCCTAATTGGATTTCGGTGGGCAGGGGTTTATAATTAGGTTTATACAATAGGAGTCACGTACGGTGCTTTAAAGCGTGAATTTCCTTGTGTATTCAGTGTCTCAAAATGACTGAACTTTTTAAATACAGAAAACATGTACCAACGCGTAATTTACATAAACTCAGATATCCCAACACATTGTAATAATTGTCAAAATTAGATACACACTTTGATAGCCATGAAAGTGTGTTCCCATTAACATTTTATTTCCCATAAATATTTCTCGTACTTCTTCTTCAAAATAATGTTAACACTCTCTGCTATCGCGTAAGTCTCACGGCTATTGTGAACAATAATTTTATCAGTTCCAACAATGGTGTCTATCGCGCAAGCGGTAGCCGCCGGGAGCCGCCGCCGGCGCCGCGCCGGGGACACTGCGCGCGCGCACAATGCCCAATCAATGGACAATTAGGGACTATCTGTCGCGGCAAAGATGTGGTATAGTAAAGATACTATAGAAAATTACCTTTTACTAATGGATATAGGAGTGGAAAATATTGTTATAAAGCTTCTTTCTAGAGGAAGTCGTTTTACTAAGAGTAGGAGTAACAGTTTTAGGAACTCGATCTTTTTGATCTAAGTAGTATAAGTAAAAAGGGGTTACAGGTATCATATAAACGTATCGATTTTCCAACTCGGAGACTGCTTTTGATCATTTATTCACGTTAACTAAGAACCGATGTAAACGCCTCGTGATGTCGCGCGCGACAATTGTTGCGTGTTGCATTGATGGAGGTCGTCCTTCAGCGGTGTGCCGTGTCGCTGGAACTGTGTCGCTGATATGTTTCAATCGACACTGCGACGGTGACATTTATTGATGTTCGACAATATACCTAGCGGCTGCATTATGTAACAGCAAACTGCGACCGAAGCAATTGCTGTTTAAATTTTCTAACGTTTTTGCACAAAATTGAATTTGTAAAAAACTAATGAGTTGCTAAATTAATAAATGTCACAATCCAAAATTAACGATGTAACGACCCCCCCTAACTAAAACTGACCTACCCTAAAAAACTGCTAATTAAAACCCCATTTTATAACTATTGTAAACCTATTCTAAACCTAGCCTAAATTGAACCTAATTTTTTCAAACTTATTTATCAAGATCTTAACTACCTATCTACTGTGGTCACTTGGACCTAAATTACCTACCTACTTAGTCCTACCTACTTATATCTCCACCTATCCTACCTTGCTCATCTTTAATATCCTACGACTTATTTTATACCTTTACCGACTTAAATATATAAACAGTCTTAGTTGTGATCTGGGTTTAATATTGGCCAAGTGATTCGTCTAGTGATAATGAAACCCATACGTTGTGATACCGTTGATTAGTAACCTAAATTCTTTTAGTGAAAGATTGGTATTCCTACATAGCCTAAATTATATAATACTATACCTGCTCTACCTAGTCCCGTTCTATTATTTATATTTCTACTAAAATATGCAGCTGAGATAATTTCATCTAAAATAAAGGTTGTCACCTACATGTATATGGCTTAAGGTAAACGTTATTGAAGCTAAAGTAAATGGAAGAAAGATACACATTGGTTTACTCATAATAAATAAATCAGTTTCTATATTTATTAATTCTGCTGTTATTGAGTGATCATAATATATTTATTTACTATTTATTCTGATAATAGGTACTGAATAGATAACGATAAGATGAGTAATTCTAGATTACTACAAATATAATGACATAGACAAAATACTTTTATTATTATTATTAAACTGTATAGATCTAAAGTAGATCTATATTTTTATAGTGGCTAAGGGTAGAGCTCACGACTCCACCGCTCAAGACCAGTAGAGACCGTCACCAGACTTTTGTCTCTCCCTCCACAAAGTCAATATAGTATTGAATTGAGTGGAAATATTGACTGAATCAATTGAATTTCTTTTATAGTTTACAACATTTCAAATTAAATCAAAGAAGTAAATGTCAACCTTTCAGACAAGTTACTATGTTAAAGCATTACCAATTACTCAAATAAGTATACAAATACCATTATGTATTTTAAACCAAGCTTATCTGTTACCAACCATTTGGACAGAGCTAAACCATCAGGATATCACCGAATCCGCAATTCCATTCAAATCCATGATGAGTATACCAAATCGAGACTCCTGCTCAGTATGGTACAAATACAAAACCGATAAATGCGACCATTGACTATAATGTCGGCTCCCTTTACATCGATCGTGCAAGAGATAACCAACGAGATCGTTCGCCTCTAGTGTAGCCGTACCTGTCAATCTTGTTATGATATAAATTTACAGATTATAAGTAATTCAACTTTCAGAGACCATCCTTCCGTATTCAACTTACTGTACCAAATGATCAGACTCCGACGCTTAGAATTAAAATAAATAATTCAACCATTAAAAGTTATTTTTCAAGTATTCAAATAGGTAGGTTCCAACCTACTAAATATTGGAAACATTTATGTCAAACAATGAATTTACCACTAGTTCGTAAAACCTAATCCTATGGAGAAGAACTAGTAAGAAACTCCATGGATAAATAAAATGGCAATACCTACCTATGTATCCCTATGACCGTACCTACATAGTACACGCTTTTGTCAAATACCATCATGACGCCGTAAGTAGGTATACGATACCGATTCACCGGTTTACCTATTTAACCATATTTAAATACGTTCCTACGTAGTACACGTATTTGTTAACCACAGTCACACTTTTGAAAATATACCATATAATAAATTGGACTAGAAACATCATGGAAATAATGTAGAAAACTCAAATCATAATTCTTAATTAGGTAAGCGTCACATACCTGACGAGACACCCAACTTTTCTCGCGGCGACGCTTTTGGCGCGAAACTACCGTGCTCCGGCGTCCTTTCCGAGCATGGCGTGCCATATTTCTAAGGCGCCAATCTTTCTAAACCTCTATTATATTCGTAATCATCTATCTACATAACCTACTAAATTATTATCTCAGGATTTTGCTGTGTCATCCATCCATTGATCATTAGTAATTGTTAAATCAATCCATCATTCAAAAGTAGGCACGTAGATATTTCCCATCGCGCCACAAAGTGGAACTTGTGTAGATACCTATTTCTAGTATTGAAACTAGTTAGAAACATAGGCAAGTACTTCACATATAATTGAACACAAGCGTTATTGTGATCGAATGCAAATAATATTAAATACCAATTCTAGGTAATCATAAGCTTATAAAACAAAAACCCTGTCATATAAAATCTAGTGCTGAACGTCTACTTTATTCCATCTCTTCTTCATCTGGATATATTCCCGCCTTAGGCCGATAGCGTCCTTTACGTAAATACCTATCTTATTTAATTATATTTTGATTATAAAGTGCACTTCCCTTTAGATGCAGCAACTCGCCTACTACACCATCCCGTCGAACACACACTCACTCAGATATAGGATTAATTATTGTAAAATATTAAAACAAAACTCATTAATTACTCATTATGCAAAATTCTACAAAAACACTCCCGCGAAAAACTACCAAACACTCTGCCCAAGTGACGCTCTCCGCAACCCCCGCGCGAATCCCTCAAAACCCTAAGTGACGCGTTATCCCCGCCATCTTCTAGGAAATCCTTTAGTGATGTCACATTTGTTACTAGGTCACGGATTTCCCTATTATTTAAATCCCGGGTCCTTAATATTAAAAATAGAAGAATACATTCATAATGTATTTTACACCATTGCAATATCAATTTATATTATCTAAACGAATGCTAGATGATATTTATTATACTTTCATACTAATTGATATTTCCCTCATCAATATAATTCAGTTCCGATAACTCTGTTGAACGAATAGATATTTTACAAGCCCTACTAAGTAAATTCTACATTATCAGAAATCAAACTTAATAATTTGTTGAACTATAAATATTATCACGTAAGTAATTTGCCGGATCAAATCTTGTTTCTAATCCGTGTGAAATCAGACATCTGTATATTGTCACATCCCTATTTCCCGATTCTAATCCTATTTCAATCTTTCATTCGCAAATTAGATCTTTATAGTTCAATTTGTCAGCCAATCACATCCCGAATCTGGGTTACCAGTATTCAAACTTAAAATGTCCTAACTAAAATAATCTGATTTGTATAAATAATAACCTAATATTATTCCTGCGATCTCATATAATATTAACTAACTTTACAACTAAATTAAACCTTTTAATTTCACTTCTGAAGTTTTATCCTAGCAATGATAATATCGTGCAATTTGATATTATAATTCACTCCAAAAGGAGAACAAAGTATAAACTAGTAATATATTTGGCTAAACCTATTAAAGTATTCAATATTTCTTTTAATATAACAACAATCCTGACATTTCTAACATCCGATCGAATTACTAATCGATTCCCTAATTCCCTAGATCATAGGACTTGTTCTTACGCCTGGCATCCCTGATTCGCAGAGAATGTATTGATCGAATAAAACAATCCACTTGATATTTATCTATGGTCATTAGTGAATGAAATATAGTCAGTTCAATCAATATTCAAAAGTAAATCAAGATTTCATAATAAAATAATCTATAAATGTATTGACACTAAAGTTTATAATTTATAATGTTCGTAGAACTATTTTGTTTTTAACGAATTTAATATATCTATTTGTTTAAAGAATACAATAACGAAACGCATCCCGTCTGACAATGTCCATCAAACGTCAAATCTATTAAATGTCAACAAGTTTGGTTTGTAAACAAAGTTTTGAAAACTTTTAGTTAGAACATGAACGATTCTCGTTTACTTCATTATTATTGTGTTTCTTCCTCAGATTAACGTAATTTATAATGTTATATTTCACCTATCAAGTGTCCTCATTAACTGTTGCCAAGAACATTGACTATAATGAACATTAAATGAAGGAAATTATATATTTTAGAGAGAAACTAAGTGAAAGAAGTTCAAGCATAATTGAATGTTTAATCATATATTTGTGAATGGTGACGGGAAAGTACTCTGGACCGTTACAACGATTTTCTTAACTAGTCCAGATTGTCTAGATATTAAAAAAATATATATTTTAATCACACTTCTCACGACCATAAAGTACACAGCACTATAATGCAAGGTTTATACGAAACTATTTTAACTGCTTCATTCAATCGCATAATTGATTCTATAGCAACATAATCTCACTAACGAAATCGACTACTGCTAAATCATCATAAAGCTAAGTAGCAACTTAAATAAACTATTTGACGCTCAAAATTAACAATAATAGTACGACAGCGCGATCACTCGCAATAGGATCGATAAGATACCTACTAAAGCTACTTCTAACAATAAAATTGCAACCGCAATCACACGGCCAATTGTCATTACAAAGTAACTCATTGTACTCTCTTTTATGTTTATAAGAAAGACATAGATATTTTATAACAGTTTATTACCGAGAGACGCGCACAGTTTTTATAGTGACATTTTTAGAAGAGACAGAGACAAAAAATACAGATAAAAAAATGGTGTTGCTACAACATAAACTCTTATGTTTATTTTTATGAACATAAATTGGCCCCAGAGCGCCTGCTGGATTCGAATTCAATTAACTTAAGAACTCTAAGAAATTAAAAAAAAATAAAAAATTAAACAAAAAATACAAACATCTTAAATACTAAACTTACATTACTTTAAACATAGATAGGTAACACACTAATTTGATCAATTCTCGTTGATATAAGTTCTCAATGCCATATAAAGTTTCATTACACTATTATCTATAAATAAAATGCCGCAATTGTACGATCAGTTGACATTTATACAACTCCTCGGTATCGGTTACAAACGTTCTCTATTGACAATGAACCGCCGTCGCGTCGCGACCACTCAATCGACCGTCAGTTACATAATGACTCGATATGGGCTATCGATCGGCGTGTTATCGCGCCCCGCTCGTTCATCTCGGCGACGTTATCAAGGCGCTCGATGATCTCACTCCGTCACTATGAAGCGACAATTTGTCGGCGCAGGCGCAGTCGACATATTTCAGTTTAATTATCGTCTGTGGTCAAACGTAATCGCGTGTACTCTAACAACAGATTGAATAGGGATATCATGTAATGCATTATTATAGCCGGATTATAGCTATCTATTTCTGAAACTTTAAGAAGACATCTTGAAGATCAAAATATACCTATTACGAAATCTTTTAATCCTTAACTTTTTAATTTTTGGTACGAGACTGATAAAAAAACCTTTAAATATTGTCATCGCGAAGAGCATGGGACAGTAATATAGGGTTTAGGCACATAATAACTTTTTTTAAATATTTTTGAAACTCGGACAAATCCCTAACAATGTGGGAAGAATGGTGGTCCTACTTGTAAGTTATTGGCTTAATATTTTATGTGTCTCAAGATAGTTGCGCAACAAATGGACACGCGTGTAAGAACAGCCATTGCGTTGTGATATTTGTGTGGAAATTTGGTATTTTTGATTTCCCTTCAAGATTAAAGTAATTTGGTGCAATTACTGGACTATTTCTAAATAATAAACCTGGAGTCGAACCCGACTCTTATATAACAACTCCTAATACTTATCGTGTGCTTCCAAATATATCCAAATTGAAAATCATTCAGTATCAGAAACAAGCACATTTTTAACCGACTTCAAAAATAAGGAGGTTTGATTTTGTTAAAAAGTTTTTTTATAAATATTTATTGTTATATAATTGTTTATTAATCCCCCTTACAATTAATAAACGCACAGTCTCTACACGTGTGTAATTAAAGCGCTTCGTTCACGCGCGCTCAGCGCCGGACAAAGCGCGTAATGAGCAGCGACGCGACCCCGCACGAGGGGGGGCTTTGTTTGTTTTTTATAACAGATTACAATCTAAGTAAATACAAAATGGATGACCCTTCTCAAATGGGAACCCTCTTGTTGAACACTTTGTTAAGAGGGGACTTGCGTGTGTATGGCTCGTGGCTTCAAATGATATAACAATTAAAATGTGCCTAATTTATTTACTGTACTATCAACTGTTTTTGAAAATATTGTTAAGTACACTTTTACCATTTGCAATTAACGTTAAAATAAATGGGAATACCAAAAACTAGATGAATACACGGTCCCACACCAAGCAACGCTTGTATTATGGGTACCGTACAATGGACTGTGGGCGAACTCATTATATAATATAATAATTATATAGATATTAAACATCCATGACTTGGGTACAAACATTCGTGCTCATCACACAAAGTTTCCTTGTGCCTACCAGGGTTCGAACCCGGGACCCTCAGCGCAGAAAGCAAGGCCACTACTTTTGTAAGTAGTTGATACACATTTTGGTTTCATAGTAGGCAGGTACCTACCTACTCCATTAAAAATAAAAACTTCCATCTTAATACCTGCTGCATTTTATTACGTAGGTACCATTTTTGCGTGTTTGAATAATTCTGTTGAAGGTCAGTGTAAATGCCAATGTCCTGTAGAGCATATTTTTTCAATAAATCAACGAATTAATCCGGTCAATTGGGCGAACATACGAATGTCAGCATTTAATTATACCTCATCTAAAATCTTGGTGCTTAAGCTTTTATTAAAAAGGCGACTTATCTAGTCAATTTAAGAATCATTTTATAGTAATTGATTTAATTAAAATTATCAGATGAATACATATATTTTAAATTTGAATAAATAGTTATTGCAACTAGATAACTAATGTCGTGGCAACTAATAATGGCACCTATAACTACTATTACTAGAATACAACTATGCGGGGTGTATGTGGATTCGTAACGAAAGAAAACAACGAAAACTGATACCATGGATGCAACTCCAAAGCCGGAGCCGCGGCCAAAAGCTTGTATTTGCCAAAATAATAAAGTCTCCCTGTGCCGGACAATGCCGCGGCCGCTGGCGCAGGTTCATTCGTGTGCACAGGGGACACTTGCGCCGCGTGCGGCGGGCCTTATGTCGCGCGGCTAATCAATCGTTGACGGCCTATTGTCCGATGCTAGGGGACACTCTGTTAGTTTGTAATAGTTTAATTAATGTGGGCACAATGAAGCAGAGCGTAGATAATGTGGTTTGTAGTGTGTGATGTCTAGTGGGGCATGTTGCGAACTAGAAATATATTAGTTTATTGTTAAGGCTACACTCATCCTATTCTCATCCTAATATAGGATTGAACTTGTGCCCTTATTTCAAAGACGATCATTATAAATAACCCAAAAATCTTATTTATTAATCATCATTGAGATAAACGTTGCACCACCATGTAATAAATCATCTCAGTTAAAATGAATTCGATAAACTTCACGCTCCACCATTTTCATAAGAACAATAAAATTAAAAGCGCAGCGCGCACGACGATAGAAAGACTCGTTACGTTTATAAACGCGTTGCTTGTAGATAAACGCTGCTCCTAATCGGAGCTGTCAATTAGAGGCCGCTATCAGCGCGGGCTCCGGCCATCGGGACCTATCGATCAGCACCACGCTGACCTGCGCCCGCGCACACACACCCCCCCCCCCCCCCCCCCCTCCGCCCCGCACCCCTCCGATGTTAATTAAAGATAGATGCGCCCGCGCCTGATCATAATTTAGAGATTATCTTTCTGTGAGCCCGAACAGGACTTTCAAATTTGTTGGCTGACAATTTGAGATATTTATATCAAGATAACGACGCCGGCAGACGGCGAACGCCGCTATCATAATAGCCACTAGACACTCGAACACGATCCTCTCAATAAAGCATTAATACGAATGAAACGTGTCACTGAACCTAGTGTTTTGCGCGCGGATGTTCGCGGATGTCTCGCCCGCGCCGCATCCGCTCTCATCGCATCACTGTTCACACACGCGCAGCATCCAGCTGTCTCTATTAGATACCGATGCCGTCGGTGCTCTCGCGCAGACCACTTACCACACAAATTAGGGCGGTGCAAATTACATTTTGATCTAATTTCTACTATTTCAATCGTATAACTTTATGTTAATCGAGCCCCAATAGGTTATGAAAAAACCAGCTCAACTCGAACCGCGCAGTTCGACCGATCGATAGCAGTAATAAAACATGTTTCTTTTATCGCTAATTAGTGTGTGTTTTTGTTTAAATTGTATTTCCACGCAATAAACTTGTCAGATTGTAGGTTAATTACCTCGTTCAAGAGTTAATACACTCGGCAGTCGTTAATAGATGTATGTTTTATTATTGAAGTAAAATAAAAATGTAATAAGTGTTACTTATTTTATATAATAACGCCATATCCTCTCAAGAAGAATAGGGTGGAGGAATGCGAGGAGGCATCGCTCCGTCTCTGTGCTCCCGCGCGAGCGCGCGCTGCGGCCGCCGCGCGGCTGCCGCGGCGCGGCGCGGGAGTTGCCGAGCCGCAATCATGTAATTATATCATTCCTCTCCGGAGAAATCACGCGCAATTCGCAATAAGATTTATTACAGAGTTTTTTCTAGATCGGGACGATTCATCTCGGCGTACAGCCGCGCCGGGCGGAGTCGTGCGGCGCGGCGCGGCGGCGGAGCGGCGTGCGCGCTGCATTAACTTAATTAAACTAATGAATTAGATTAACGAAGCGACCCGGCTAATAGTGCCGATGTCTATCTGTGATTTGTGGTCGTCCGAAGCGCTGGAGCGATGAATTAATAATCCTGTGTCGATTCTATTAATACCTGTCAAGTTGATGCACGCGGCGGCGGCGGCGCTGCGCGGGCGCATCACTCATTTGTCTGAGAATATTACGAGGAGCGTGCAAATACAAGTTGCGCACTCGCAAGTTGTAAATTTCTGTAGTCGTAAAAAGTGTCCAGCTTAAACTAAGTTTAAGGGAAATATGATTTGTTTAAAGCTGCACACTTCTTTCATGTGATCTATTTTGCAGACTCGGATTCCATTAACGGATAAATCTATGGATCTGCGCCAAGCCGAGCTCGGTCGTTCCTACTGTGATATGAAGCACCTCACGTATTATTTGACGCGCCCCCGTGGCAGTCTGCACGCGCAGGGTTTGGTCGCCGGCCGGGCCGGGCCGGGCACGCTTCATCGACGTCGCGGGGCTGGGTTTCTGCGCGAGCGCATCGTGATGTAACTGAATCCGTTCTTATCGTCAGAAAACACGTACTGTAATTATTTTAGCTTAGTATATAAGTACCATATATGATATTAGTGACAAATAATAGCTAACTCGTAATTTGTAGATAACTGAGTTGGCGATAATGCGAATTATTCTCCATTTTTTAAATATATTATAAATAAAATAAATGCAATAAAAAACGATAGGTACTTTTACACATATTAATTAAAAAAAACCTATCATACATTACAACCATGACTTAATCGGCAAATATAATGTTTACTTTTAGGTAACTAATAAACTCGCTCAGTCTGTGCGCGGCTCTCCGGAGGCAAACGCTTACTTTACATATGTTGTCGATTCCAAAGCAAATTCGGGAAATCCGCAGTCAATCAACGTGCAGGTATTATCAAATGCATAATATACAGTGTATTTTAAGTAACTCAGCTAAACCATAAAGCCTCGGCCCGTTATAGTGCAGTTCAAGTACGGTAAATAGTTCCAGGTCTAATTAAAACTAAAATATCGGATCATGCCCACACGTAGGCGTGACGGCTACTCGGCGGCAGATGCCGCGATAGCTCGCGATACGCGGCCGATGCGCCGCGATACACGGCGATTTATTGCCGCACGGTGTGTCCCCGGCTTAATTGCTTGCGGGTCACGGTGCGGCCCCGGCCTTACTGAGTATGGACACGTTAACGGTTTTTATGAAAATTGTCTATCGATTACTGCAATAGATAATGCGAATCTATACACAGAATTTCTATGCATTTATTAGGTACAGGCGTAGGACTTAGGTAGGTAAGCTATTTAACGAATAGGCCATTATAAGCGAACGACAACGCAATGTTTATAGACTTTATAAGGCCATAACGAGGGTGCCACTGTCGTTTAGGACTGATGCAATAATATTCTCAAACAGGACCAATGACACCAAAATATACAATCACGTTGAAGATGAGTTTATTACAAGAATTACCGAGGCCGCTCTTTAAACATTTGAAAGTTTTCCCATGTTACAGACTGCCGATTGAACATTTCAGAAACACACTAATTAGTGGTTCTTAATTATTCTGATATGTCCACTAAGAGCTTGTGAGAACAGCCGCTCTCACAAGCGCCATCTGTTGATATAGCTTCGACATTAGTTTTCTGTGTTTTACAAATTATCAAATTAGTGAGTATTACAGAGATTAGTGGAATGGAGGTGTGGTTAATATGGCAAGTTGGGTATGCGGGACATGGGTCGAGTGCGGTGATTTGGATGTTATTTTAATGATAATCGATGTGAGATGATGAGTGAGCAGGTGATGAATGTGACTACTTAGCGGCCGTTTTAATAGTTGTATGCTCAGTTTCTATAGGTCGTTGGTGAAAAATTACGTAAGCTTTAACTTTTAACGGCCTGTAATATTATACCCGTCTATACTACATATATATATAACATTACATACTACTTCTTCAAATAGTTTTGCTATATTCGTCTAAAAGGGATTTATAAACACATCCATACTAGCTACACGGCTGTGATGGCTACGGTTCCGCGGAGTCTAACGAGCGTGACACAGCCCATCGTTATCTAATGGTCGATGAATAACTACTCTACGAGTTTGCGAGGTGTTTGTACAAAAGCTGCGTCCGACTATTTGCCATAGTTACTTGTCGGTTATTTATATTAAAAAAACTAAATCGCCCATTTATGTATGAATGTAAATTTTACACATGAACACAAAATAGTGCCATCCAAAAATATTAAGTTTTAACCTACTCAGGACTCTTAGAAGCTATATAAGGTAATTTCAAAATCAGATTTCGAAGCATATACTCGTACTTGCGCGAGACGACCACACAACATCGAGAACAACAGAACTATAATTCTAAGATTTACAGTTACTATATCCAACCCCGGTTGCAGTACAAAGGTTACTGTATAACTCCTATAAAGATTTATTGTAATTGTAGCATCGCGTGCGCCCGCGCAGCGTCGGCGCGGCCGCGTGCGCCGCGGGGGCGGGCGGGGTGTCGCTCACACGCGCCGCCCGCCCTGCGCCGACAAAGAGCATCCCGTAATCCCGTGTCGTCACCGTGTCGGTCGCGTGGCTAAGTGCGTGATCTATGGAGTATTTATTAGGGATCTGTGACATGTTATTACGTACTGTTAATGTGTTTAACCTTTTGCCGTTGTAGATTAGGCTCTGGTCAACTAATATTTAGAATTTATGTGGATAATCAAGGGGATTCTGTGAATAAAGATTTATAAAAAATATGTCATCGTAACTGTTGTGATGAAGAGGACCCGCAAAGAGGGAGAGAGTCATGTCAGAAGTCTTCTTCTTTGTTGTATCACTCTTGTCAGTGCGGTCGTGGTCTTCATGTAGAACTTTCGGGGCAGATGTGACTCGCCTCACGATGTCTTGCCATTTGTCCCTGTGACTGGTTTTTCGGGTGCATTCATGTAAGACTCCGCCCAAGCAAGATTTTATCTGGTCGGCCCATCGCATGGGTGACCGTCCGCGCGGTCGCTGCCTTCCACTTTACCTTGCACAAGAAAACGCTCTATGGTGTCACTTACCCGCCTTGATGCCGAGTTCTTGGAAAATGAAAGCATTGGTACGGAACTCCGTCCACTTTACATGATGTCAGAGGTATGTCAGGTACCAAATAGTCGTACTTCATTTAATAGAGTTCTACTGTACAAAAGATGATAGGCACTAGTTTTATCGGCGTGTTCGTTTGCCACCCTTGCTTACAGGAGCGCAGTACGCGGTGGAAGTGTGGTGGGCAATTTATATTCAAAAATATATTTATGCTATATTAACGGAAGTAGGTTGCTATGGTCTTGGAAGATCAGTGCAAGTATCATCGTCTAGCCAGGCCGTCAAATTGATGGGTCACCGACCGACCTAGACTCATATTAATAAACTTTGGTAACGACTTCTCAGAAATCCTATAAAATATAATATTAGGACATAAGTGAACGTTTAACCTTATTTTATGTATATTGGTGTAAAATATGGTTGTGTGGGCGGGTGTTTACGCGCGGTCGCCGGTTTGATTCCATTCCAGTCCTTTATTCCACGTCGAATTAGTCTAATGTATCGGCTACGGTCGTAACTTAGAATATTTTATAATTTGTCACATCAGGTGTGGGCATCGCGTTAATCATATTCAGTTGGTATTAACTTGGTGTTGAAATGTTAACTCGGTAAACTTAGAAGTAAATCTTTCGCTTTAGGTTTCCAGTTGGATTTACAAAATGCCCTATGTTGTTGTTAATGTCATGGTATTTAATCATAGATCGATAGTGAGATGTGTGGGAGAAGAACGCGACCACTGACCATCGATTTGAAACCAAATAAACATGAATAATGTAATTTTTATGGTTAATTAACAATCCAACAATGTTTTAATTATCATTGGCATTCAGTTATTTACATAATTCTGGTTCTGTGTGCGTGTTGTGGTGCTATAAATCGGATGATGTTCAGGAACCGTGAGGCATTTGTATGGCGACATACTTTATAGATTTGAACTAAGCACTCTATCTCTCTCGAGCAATTCTTTTATAGCCTCTGGGTTAGCATTAACAGATGGCTGAAATCTTAAAGATTCATTATCTATATAATTTCTTAATACATAAACATAAGCATACTATACCTAGTACTTCTTCTTAACTAACCAAATGGCTGGGCAGGAAGTGTAGCTATTATTTTTAAATGAATTGAAGCAGAGATCGCGAAACTTGTTCGAAATTAAATCGTATTCCTATTAATCGCGTCGTTCACTGCTCGTATAAACACACCTAAATGTTGATAGCTGGTCTATTTACAATAAAAAGCATTCACACTTTTAATACAAAATCAATTTTAACAAATAACTGATGGTATTCTTCATATTAATAATGACTTGGGCGTTTTTTCGTAAGTCATCAAAGAGATCAATTTTACATTGCCTTGGTGGACTTAAAACTCCATTGTCTCTTCATATTAATTGATGTCATTGATTTGGAAAGAGACTTCGAATTTGTTACCAACAAATAAATAAAGTTATCAGAAAAAATCGTAACATATAAAAAATATAGTCCAATACTTCTAACAATTTAAGAACTTAAATAGATGGGTGGGAAGAGAAGAGCCAAACATTTTGCACTTATGTGTATAATCCTTTCTAAATCACTCGATAACTCGATAATCCTAGTTTATAGGTGTCGCTATTGTGACCGGTCGCGGCACTCACACACACACACACACAGTTCAAACCAGACACCATAATCATAAACTAGGATAGTCCGTGTACAACCCCACACATGCGCACACAAACACATACTATGTGATGTCGCTATACCTAATGAAATATATGGAATTATTGTGTTCCATTTGTATTGCCTATATCGTTCGCATTAGTCGTTTTATATAATATTGATTATAGATATCTTAAGATTAAGATTTTAAATCATATATTTTTATTGATATTTAACCAATCATCGTGAAGATGAAATGATAAAATGGAATTTAGTAGAATTGTATGTTCGCCAGCCTTCACAAACACAAAAATTAAAATAAAGATATTGATTTTTGACCATTATTAGAACATATAAATATTATTTCTTACAACTGGACTTCTTCTTCTTCTTTCTTTACGAAATGAGATGCGATGAAATAAAATGGATATGAAAATGGAGTCACCCACATTTAGCGGTGTTTTGCCAATGTCAAGTAATTTATAGCAATAAAACATTCAATAAATAAAAAAATGGATGTGACATGATGAAATTCCGTTGCCATCAGAACTGTCTCTCCGCCACTGATATAAACAACGTTTGCCCACCCTCAGTGATCTCTCAATTCAACCGCATCCCATGTAGGGGTGTCCCCGCGGGCGGTGGGAGGCCGCTGCCCGTTTTTGCAGCTGCCTGATGATGTCACGTGACGTTTGCCGTTTTTATCCCGGCCCGCTGACGTCACGTAATTGGCGACGGGTATGGGAGGTCAATCAGCAGCCGTCTTATATGTGCCGGCATTCAGTTAGGTAAAATAGGATTCAAGTTTCTCAGTATGGGTCTCATCTTTCTATCAAAGAATGGTTAATAAGTATTTATCATCTAGTTTGTTAGTAATGTTGTATAGTGGTTGTAGGATTGTCTGTATTACAATGCCGCCGAAATGCTATGAATGAAATGGGCCCACTATAGTGCACCCCAGCCTACGCCTTAAGTGATTAGAGACTTGATGTTGATGTGTGTGTTACGATTATGAGCTTATACATATATGTTAGTTATGCGCATTTATTGGGCCATCACTTACAAATGCTACCCTACGCACTCAAATTTAAAGTAAAATACTCTGTTGCTGGAGCATGTTAATAAATACTTACATAATTTAATGAGATCTGTCATTACCCTATCCTAAATAATAATAATAACAATTACCAAGGGTCATGTAATTCGCAAATAATTACTCGGTACCTACATAATTTTGTCGTTCGTATTTGCTTAGCATTCACCTTACTTGCAACAAATTATGCTAATGTTTTGACTAATAAATACGTGATTTTACAGTTCATCAATATTGCGCGGGCGCATTGATTCCCACGGTATTTAACGTGAGTTTGATAGCTCCCATATTATTATCATAACATAGCGACGCTCGCTAATCGCGAGTGATCGCTCGAGCGATGTTATCAGCGCTGAACATCTGCTCCAAGACCGCTCTCATCGGTTGCGACATCCAGAGCTGGTGTCAAGTTTTAGTAGCTTGCAACATTATCAGATGGTGCTACTGTTTTACATTAACGTGATTCAGGTAAGTTAGTGGCGCGCGTGAACCACAAATTGAACGTTTTAGATCAGTAGAGATTTGTAAGCCGTTTCGACTTTCATATTTATCAAGCTCGATTGTCACTTGACAATGAAATGAGATCATCGTACTCTCGGGCAGACTTCTATCAAGTATATGTAATGAATACTAATCGATAATTTTTTTTATAGGCAATTTAAACCGAAGTAAAAAGGTGGTTTCTGTGTTGCGTCATGGAAAAGCTACTCGCTCATTCACAAATATTAAATTAACAAAACTATGTAGCGAATGCTTGTGTTAAATCTATAAACGGATATAGGTATTTTGTTTATGTGTTTCTTCGTAAAATCAAAGTGGTGAGTCACTCGGGGTTCGGTTGGTCACCGCGCCCGCGCCGGTGTCCGAGCGAGGCGGCGGCGCGGCGGCGCGGCGGCGCGGCGCGGCGGCCGCGAGGCGACCGAATTCATTTAGAATTAATTAGGATTAATGTCCTGTGCGAGCGACACTTCTCGTGAGAATGTTGCGCGCTGATCTCACCGCTAGTATGTGTCGGCTGTCGTCATTGGGTAGGACATTTTTTTAATATATATCAGCATACTAATGCGCACTAGATACTACATATATAAGACAATATGAAAAAAAAACCATATATAAATAATAATAGAAACACATTTCTGATTCCTTAGTGTTTTTATGTAGTCAAGTCACTTTTATTGGCGAGACCCTCTCGTTTTATAAAAATCCGTCATATTAAATTAAATTCAAGTATACTTTTGTCTATGAAAATAATCCTGAATTTAGCCATACTCTACATGCTGTCGCTACTGTCGGTTGTGTCCACATATAGGCTCTACGGCCACCGACACCGTGTTTATGTTCCGACAGCCATAACATTAGCATTTCGCCCATCAGCCAGTCGCGCCGCGTCGCCGAACCATGATGTATGGGATAATTAATTTAGTTCAAATTTAATTTGTTAACTAATTCCGGCTTAAAATATTTTGTCCACTTTGTTAGTCATATTATTAATGTCTTTCCAAAGATAGGTATAATTTTAAAGGTTATACATTATTAATTAAAAAGATTTGTGTTGTCAAACAACTTGGCATTGAAGAAGAATTAACATGCAACATAAAATGCCTTGAAACAAAACACAGACACTAATCGTATAATAATAAAAGTTTTTTTTTTTATTAAATTATAGGCAAGTATTTGATCTCGATCTCACCTGATGGTAAGTGATGATGAGATCTACGATGGAGCATACTTGCCTAGGTAGGAAGGCGGCAGTAGACCGAGACGCTACATTCACTAGGCACATGCAGCGCAGCTGATCTGACCCGCCATCCATTAATGGCAACACCGAACATCATGCCGGAACACGGCTAGGCCGCTTGGCGACATGGCTTTGTTCAGTGGGTGGTGACTAAACACGGCCGAAGCCTGCCACCAGTAGAGTTGTCACCTAGTTGGCACCACACACGTCACGTGTAGGGTATCTCGAGGGTATTTAATTCTCCTACGGACGAAGGTGACTCGACCCCAAAAGTTAGAATTATATTATATTAAAAGGAAATGGAGATATAACAGACAGTATATAGGTACGTTCAAAGCCATATAGTGGTAGATCCTGACCTGAAAACCATAAGGGTTTTGGTTTTATCTACATAAAAAAAATCTAAAAACTATACATGCGTTAACTTACTCTATATCTAGAACCACCAATGACAGGTCTGTCAGAGCAATGCCAATACATATTGCCAAGAAAGGGAAATATACAGTTTCTTAGTACGTATTCTTACCTTAGCAAACATAATGTTTATAATTTTATATTGTGTCAGAACAGACAGAGTGCGCTTTGGTATTTGTCTCAAACCAACCGTACAGTTCCTCTCGCAATAAAGGAAACAGTATACACAATAAAATGAAAACTGAACCTCAACAATAATACATACAACCTGTGCATTTACACATGCACATAAAGTGCACAATTTATCCCAAATGCGAGAGTTGTGAGTTTGTTCATTCATAACGGCCGCCGCCGCCTGGCGACATTACGCGGGGGACATTACTGCGGGAAACAATCGCGGCTAATGAATATACACGAGGTGCCCCCTGGCGGGAGCGAGACAAACTAACTAATCATTCGATAGATAAACGCCCACGCGGAAAAATACTGACCGGTGTTTGTTTTCGTAAATAAATATTAGCTCAATTTATAAATTCAAGCAGCATAAGCATTGCTGGTTCAATATGCCATCATAAACATAATTTAATGATGACACGTTGAACTTCCTACTATTTGAAATAGTTGAGCTGACTATGGAATTTGGTGGACACTTTGAGTCTACCTAAACTAATGTGAGAAGTGAGTGTGTGCAGGAATAAACTTGTCCCAAATGATCCTACAATCGAGGATTGTGAAAATAGGATAATTTAGAGCAGATTAGCCGCAAGAAGTCGGACTCTCGGCAGACAATAGCAAAGTAATTAAATCAAGCTTATCTTCCGTTATTTAGAGTTGATTATCACAAAAAGACAAATTATTGTTCAACCATTATATATTATGACGACTGGGTTAGCTCAGTGGGTAGTGACCTAGTGACCCTGCTTTCTGTGCTGCTGGTCCCGGGTTCGAATCCTGGTAGGGGCAATCTTTGTGTGATGAGCATGTTTCTGTGTACCCGTTTCATGGATGTCTTTTATCTATATTCGAAATATGCCGAGTTCGCTGTCAGTCCTTTGTATGGTACCCATAATGTAAATGTTATTGAAGAAGTTTCCAGTGGGATCCCGCTATGTGTGCCCCAAACTGAGCTGTATCTAATAATAGGCAACACGTCGCCGCATATTTATGTCAATTGTGGCCGCGTAATATATGAACATTATAGTTGTTATTTAACATATTCATCGGAGTAGTTTGTCGATACCAATCTGATAATTTATTTAGTAACGTCAACAAATTAAATAAAGTAATGTGAAACACCGAGCAACCAATCCGAGTGTAATTGAATCTGTCAATTTGCATTTACGAGTAATTTCGAAAGTAGTAAAAACTTTATATTGATTGGGATCGGTTACTGTTTTAATAACGCAGAGTTCCCCGGGTCGGTAGAGATCAAATATATCAAATATTTTTAGAGCCTATTAATTTGGGCACACAGTGGTTTGTGATTTGGGGGACAAAAAAGCCAGGAAATATTAAATTAGATAAAGTACTTCGCGTTATACTTCAGTTTTCAAACAGACCGCCCATCCGGTGAGCGGCTCTCGACTAATTACCGCCGCACTCATTAAAATCCGATCGTGCACAGCGCATTAAAGCTGCAAGTAGACTGATTTTCCTGAAATCTACTACAAACCAAAATATTCCGTAAAACAAAGAATATAAAGCATATAACTATCTGCGCTCTACATTTACATCCTTTAATGAATTAACTAATCTGAGTTACGATATGATACTAGTAATAAGATAGAGACTGTCGTACAGGCATCTTATATCCTGCACTGCTAACCTTATAATATAAAATCAACCATATAAACTTGTGTACAAGGTTTTATATTGCTTTGTACTATGCTAAGTACAGGAGGCTGTCCGTTTCGATCGGGATTATCGGTGACGCGCGGCATCGATCGATCGATCACGATCGAATCTCACACGCGTCACGATGTATGAGAAATTGTTGCATTTGATTGTTCTATATTAATGTGTTGTGTAACTAAAGCGAAGTTTAGTGGCTTAATAGGAACATATTCGATAATATTCTTAGGATACATTAGTCGCGCTATGGAAGTAGGTATCAAAGTCAGTCGGATACAATACCGGTCCGCCGATTAGCTTTTACCCTTCTTATCACTATAAGCACAGCGTAGAGTCTAAGCTTATTAATAAAAACAAGTATATTTTAAAATAACTGTAGTAACTACATATGATTAAAAACAAGAATATAAGTCAGTAGATTAATCCCTTAATGACAATATTCTGTATCAATTCGCTAAGATTGTCCTCATAAATATTATCGTTAATACGTCTATAGATGTTATATATATTCAACCATGGGAACCTTTCAACCATTTGAAGCGAAGCTAGGTGTTAACCCAGAGTAAGGGGCAAAAAGGGGCTGATCAGCCCCCGATTCACAACCTTACGACAAGTCTTGTATCGACCGATTCAGTTATTAATTGAAACTTGAATTATGAAAAAGATAAATAAACATAGCGAGTAGTCGAATCGAACCATTCGGTTGCGTAGTCGTATCGAATGTCCGATGCGGTTATGAAGAGTGGCTCTGAAATCGAAAAGATCTTCGTCGAAACGAGAAAAAATCTAATCGAATCGATTCGGATACTTCTTGAAACGTTCCGAATCGACCCGCGGGTCCATTACGCGATTGACATGCTGTTACATGATTGACACGTGCGATACGAGGATACATCTCTTAAATAGACTTTTTGTTGTGAGAAGTTCTGTAATCTATTACAGAACTTCTCACAACAAACCTGTAACATTGCTTCTCGTGATTGTGCTGATTGTTTTGGTTTTCCCGTCTTTTTTTAAAGGAACTGTGCCATTATTGTATTTATTAAAACTACTGTGTTCCTCATAATCAAGTTCTTATCTTGTTACATACAGAAAACACCATTCACTCAATCCGAAATGGAATCTTCTTCCATATATACCTAACATATTGATTTCTTATATTTACGCGAATACTACACATTGAAATGAAACTGATTTTATCGCGTTTATATTGTGTTTTACGTTACCGACGTCTCGGCTGCTTTACAGCAACCACAGTTACAGGAGGACTGGGGTGTTAAACGTCCTAATGTGATAGTTAGAACTAGGGTACCCTCACATTTATAGTTGTGGTCCGATAAACGCAGAAAGGTGCTCACAGTGTCTTGAGGTGACCATCGTTGCTGTAAAGTTCGGTCTTTTGACTGAGGTGGTTATTTCCCTTACCTGTAAATGGATTTCAAAAGCCCCAACTATTAAAATTATTATTCGATTGCAACCACCCGCCACTAGTCTGCCCACCTGAAGCTGAGCGGAGTGGTGCGGTTCGATATTGAAGATGCGCGCAGCGATACGCGACCGATACGCCGCTGTCAGTGCCCGAGCGATACCGCCGTAAAGTACCGCTAATGTATCGTACCCGCAGATGAGATGATACCTCAGTAATGAGATGCAGGAGGGGATGTTGTGTTCGCCGCCATGTTGGGTGAAGTGTTCATTATAGTGCTGAATAATGGTTTGAGGTTTACAAATGGAAATCACAAGTATTATTGATTAACTTTCCTTAGACTTAGGTATTATGCATGCATACTGATCTAATTCCTAACTTTTTAACAAATTAATTAATGTAAAGTGTCCTCGTAAAATAATAAAAGTGAACAAATGAGGAGAGTGTTTGTAAAAGCTTTTTGGTCAGTAGTGGCGAGGGAGGCGCGGTGAGGATGTTGAGGGTACACGGAAGATGCACCATACATACCTATGAGCACCAAACATATGATTTGCCCAAAACGGGAATCGAATCCGTATCCCTCTCCTCCATACACACATACAACTCATATTTACATAGGTATATTCCACCTCCATTCAATAGGAGCCCAATAAACATTTAATTTGTCCTTGAAAAGAAGGACGATGGTTGGCAACGCAACTGCCCCGCGCTGGGAGCGCGGTGAGCCCGCTGACGGAGTGACGAGGGTCGGAATGCGGCGATAACATCGAGCGCCCGCGCAGTCGCTAGCCCCACTATTGTTGGAAATTAATTAAATAACTCGCTCGGAGTATTGTTGATGCGATTAGATGCCTCTAATTCCGGCGCTACTAAAAAGTTTCATTGCCCGATAATTTTATGCTCATTGCATTTTTTTAGGTGATAACCCTGAGAAACGTTTGAAGTATTTTTTTTTAAACTATAATTTTATTTTCTTCTTAAATATTTATATTGCCGACAAAGAGTTGAATCTAGTGAATTATAAGTATCTATATATCATGAGATAACTAAAACTTAAAAAGTAAATTTTTCGTGAACTCGTTGAAGTCTTTTTCAGCAACTAAGATCAATGATATGGTACGTAATAGATAAATGAGATCGTAATGTGGTAATGATAAGTAATCATGCTTGAGTAGTTATTCCGGACGTACCGTGGTCTGCGGTGACGTGGAGGCTCCCGCAGCAAGGCTCGGTTTATTTCACGCATTTTACGACTGCTCGCGCAGGACATTGAGTCGAGTGGTGCGCCCGCGCCGCCGCTATTTACGGCCGCTGCGAGATTGCCACGAATAAAACTGTTCGGTTAATGAAAATATGATACCCGGGGAAGCGTGTGAAAGTGCGCAGTGCATTCAGGTTCTGCAACAATTTTGTTTTGCGAATTTTAACTTATTTTATTTTTTATTAATCAGCCAGCAATTAGTTTAAACACTGATTTATGTACCTGTATGAGATCATTACTGGATATCCTTGTTTTAGGCTCAGTATCTGTCATCAGATCGCCAGTTGAAGGGTTCTGCGCGATTAATTTATTAAACTTGATACCAACTGTTCAGCATCCGCGATCACAATCAATCATTTCCCACATATATTTGGCGTCCCGTCATAGTACCCCATAAATATGAGAGTCATTTGCCGCACTGGTGTGCGGTATATCGGCTGTTAAAATAAAAAAACGCGGAGCCGAGTCCGCATCGCGTCTCGGAGCTGATGCAGTCGTTTGTACAATTAGCGACGGTGACCACTTCTCACGGGTGTCGGGTGACGGGCGAGAGTCGCGCGCCCGCCAAACATTATGCCGATCATGTGTTTGGTGATAGGAGCACAATTCATATTTATAGGGATCCTATTTATGTGATTATCAGAAGTATGTTCGGGCTGATGACGTAACATTTCTGAATAGATCCCAACCCGGGCATCGTGATTTTATAACAACGTTAGCACGTTGTTATGAGAGCGCTTTTCTGCTCGAAAGCAAAGTAACTTGTGTATTTTTGTTAAACCCATACGCATTTTGCTCTATCTAATTCAGTAGGTTGTAGTAGTAAGCAGTTAGTATTGACCCTAGCATCTGAAGAAGGTTGAAGACTGGACCTCAGAGGATTGCGATAACATTCTAGTAAGAACGTTAACAAGTTAAATTTCAATAAAGTTCCATTGTTTTCTACTCGCCGGTATCCATATCAAAGTAATGAAGCATGTTGGCTGGTTATGACATTCAATACCTGATCCGCGTGTATCATGCCTGTGACGTGTCGAAGCGGCGGCGGCTGGCCCGGCCCGGTTCTCGCGGCAGGTTGCACACTTTTTGCCGAATCTGCGCCCGCGCACATAAATCTTGTACGCGTCGTCGCGGGGTGGTAGCGGTGGCCGGCGAAGAGGACGGGGGACGAGGCAACTAGCTCATTAAAATACCTAAAACAGAATCCCGACCGCGATCGTTTTAATAAAGGCCGATGTTAGGGCGCGGTGCTCGTGAGAAAACACAACTAATTAACGAGCGGTAAAAAGGTTGCGGATTGCTTCGATCGAGCGGCGACGCGGCGGCGCGGCCGGCGCGCGGAGCGGCGGGGACGAGCCGAGCCGCGAGTGTACACAACGATGCCAAATCATGATGACACACTATGAGTAATGTTTATATTCCACGACATCAATTTACGTTCCGTCATCTTCACTAATAACAGCTGCAGCGCCAAGAATCGGTATAAATATAAATTTGACCTTAGACTTTAAAAGAAAAGGTCACCAAAGCTCGGCGGACTCGTATGTAACTTAGTGGGAGGATGTTTGACTGCGGCGAACATTCGCAAATGTTACGCACACTGCTATGAATCACATTCAGTTTCAACGCAATATATTTAACTGTGCGTGCTACTATACTAGTTTCTGTGTTCCATGGAATTAACTAAGATAGACAAAATTGTATCGTTACAGGTTGCTGAAGCCTTCACTACACTATTAAAAAAAGAGAAGACCTTGCCTATGGCAACATTGAAGTATTTTTTGCGGTGTGCACGCGATTTTTTTTAAATTTATAACTCACATCATAATTACAAACGAATATTGTAAACACGGGATGTTATTAAAACGCCGTCAACACAGGAAGAAGTATATTTTATTCTCAGCACAGGTATCGGTGCAAGAGCAAAAGCTTTAGTAATTAAGTATACTTTAGTTAACTGACACTTTCAGTAACAGTTAAGTTAAAACAGTCGTTCGTTTTTGCGGTTATTGTCAGAATAATAGCCGCTGTAATTATATAAGTTTATTGGTTAAGTTAAATGTACCAGTTATGGGTTGCTTGTTAGTAACTTGATGCCTTGTAGATAATTGCGGTCGATGGTACTGCTTGCTTCCTATTAGGTAATTTACTCATTAATATTTTTCTTCTGGTTAATTTAAAGAACTTATATTTGAATATTATGACCACAAAAAAAATATTGTTAACAAAACATCCAAACTTTGAGGATTGCGTTCAATTAAAACGAGTTGTAAGGTCTGGACTGGCTCGTCTGCACTAGATGGACACAAAAACCGCCCTCTCCGAGTGCGGTGCGCGCGAATGACGCCCAGCTGTGCGGCACCGACGCACTCATTATACGCGCTGATATCGATATAAATCGTGATCATAAAATTATATGTAAATAAAACGTTAAGAGTTGAATACTGACCATCGCTGATCGAGCAACAGGCAATTTAGCTTCAGCAAAATAATTATCGGTGGAGGTAACTTAATTGAGACGGCAGTTGCAGCTAAAACATTGTCTTTCACATTCACAAGAATCACGATTCGTTGTGTAGCTTACATTACCACGCTGACAATGAAGCTTATGGATCCTTGCCTGGGCACGTCTACCGCGCTCTACCGATGCGCAAGCGCAGCCACTCCGCACCGCAATGTTTTTTATCTCTCTTTCTCATTCAAGCGATTAATTAAAGCGCTCGAGCGCATGATTATCCGGCCCATTTGCGTTTTATATGCACTCGTGTTTTTATGAGCGCATCCAGCAAATAGAGCCGCATTCTTGGACGCACACGACGCGCGCGCACGCGTTAACACGCATTACAACGCCCGGTAATGACGCGGGACAAACGTGTCATTTAATTGAATATTCATGAATCAGTGTTCACTAATTTTGCACCTCGTGCCGTGTTATTAGCACCAGTTAAAGAGTATAATTTATATATTTTGATTGTAATCCTTAAGTGACAAACGTCGTGACGTAGTAAAATGACAGTGGCTCTAAGAATGAAGGTGAATAACAGTGAAATATGATAAGTAGAGCAATTTCGGAGATTATTAATGTAATGGAGAGCCTACTTGCTTCTAGAATTTAGAGACCACCATCCTTATTAAGATGACTATGAACGCAATCATCCTATATACATGTATTTTTGTGACACAATAATTTACTGTATACATGAAATATAAAGCCCCCAACGTACAGAACTGTACGATCAAACAGACAGCTTCCAGTGTATCTTATTAAAGTACTCGTTGCATCCGTCTTTACCAGACATGAGAATATGTAGGGGGCTTAAACTGTGCCGGATACAACGATTTTATGCAATAGGTATCAGTTAGTATCGTGCGCAGGCTAATAGACACGGCGGCCGGCGACAGCGCAGTCTCATTTACATTTTAATACGGGTCTAGCTGAAAGCTGATAAGATGATATCGCGCCGCGTCGGCCGAGTGTCGCCGCCCCAGCCCGGCCCGGCCCGGCCCGGCCTGGCGCAGCGCGATATCGATCGGGATTGCGGCAAAGCCATTAATGGATTCGGTACTAAGGTCTCTCCCAGAACATATATTGCTTGCCATAATGTTATCCTTTGAGATACATTTTTTTGTCATGGTGCCACCATGTTTAATTAGTCATAGAAACGAATGGGTGATAATTTTAGCTCATTGACTATTTTCCATAAGGCAGGTAGGGGCGGCTCTGAGCCATGTTAGCTAAGCCACTTTGCATTTTTATCAAACTTTTTATTTGAACTACTTGATGGATATTATGGTGTCGACGAAGACGAGCGAATCGTGTGGTCACTGATTCGAGCCGGCTATTACTGATTTGATATCTGGCAGTTTGTTCACACTGAGCTGTACTAAATATATGGAACTCGGAGGCCGATACAATACTAATTGAATTCAAGCTACCTATAATAGAGGAAGTTCTGAAGATAATAACTACAAAGCTCCAAAAGTACCTAGTTAGGAATGTCATGATTTGCCTACTCATAGCTTAAGACATCTATTCATGTTTACCTCAAATAATAAAGTTTTGTAGTGATCTATATGTCATGTCCCAGTAGCGAGGTCCCATTGTCCGCTCGATCCAAAAGCATTAGGTATGTCTTGTTACCTGCGCGCGCCGCCCCGGCTCGCTGGAGCGGCGTGCCGCGTGACGTCACGAGGAGGCGATGTTGCCGCTGCTAGCGATCCTCGCGTTTTGTTGCTAGCGAACTAGACTATATTGTATGAACCGTGCAGATGCATTTGCCAGTGTTGTCAACTCATCATTATTCCTTGCAGATTCATCGTGTTTCTATTGTTCGATCGATCTATTGTTTATGGATTTCATTTCATGAAAGTACGATTTGAACCGCAGCCATATTGCTGAGGTATATTGTTTTCTTTGCTGGTCCACCGTTAGACAGGCACGAAGAAAACTGCGAATATATGTAACCGTTTTGTTTTAATTTCTCTGTTCCCGGCGGCTGTTGTTTTTCGGCGATATAAAAGCCGATACAAAAGACATCACAGGTCACGGTTTGCAGTGGCCCGCCGCGCCGTACCGGTGAGCGGTGCGGCACCGGTGAGTGACGCGGCACCGCGCGGCGCGGCGCGCGGGGCGGCGGCAAATTGCGCGACTCGTGATGGCCGCCCGCCGCGCACCGCGATTTATTGTTATTACTCGCTATAATGAGAAAACTCTTAACATTGTATTGAGATGACCTGCGATGAATATACTGCAGTAAAGTATATTCATCGCAGGTCATCTCACGCGCCCTCACAATATCTCAGACATTTAAGGGAGATACCAACATAAAAGGTTATGACGATACAAATGTGTATGTTTCTAACTTTTTCACTCCACATTGAGAACTATCTCTCTCTTCGGTCGTTCCCTCATGACTGTGGATCGTGATGATCACGGCAGTTCTTTGGATCGAACGAACTGTCTCCATCGGCTCCGGTCTGTGGCCATCTTCACCGCGGCGTAGAAGCGGGACGTTGGTGTTTCTTTAAGTTGGTCAGACTGGTCGGGGACCGGCCTCGTAAACGTTTCCCTTCCCCTCGTAAACGTTTCCCTTCCACGTTTCCCACCACAATGAGCTTTTCTAAGCTGCTCTCGCCACGTCTGGCGATGTCACCAAAATAGCTCAGTATACGACGATGACATATGGTAGACAACTATAGCTAGCTAACTATAGCTAGCTAACTATAGCTAGCTAACTATATCTAGCTATAAAAACGGATCCGGCTGACTCTCCTCACATAGGAAATTGAAATCTACTTGTCCATAAATAAAGGAGCAAACGATAACATAGCGCTGTTTCTAATCGTTACAGTTTAAATTAGCCCATGGTTTATCCCGTTTAGCTGTCCGTGGAGACTATTTGCGTCACGCACGTACGAACATATTTAGTGCCTTAAGTAGTTATGTACAGACCAGTGATCCAAACCATAAAGAGTTACACAACAAAGGAGAGTCTCCCAAGGGCGCAATCCTATTACTTATATCCTTGAAAACAAAAAAAATAACAGTTCGTGGGTTTCCAAGAGCCCAGCATGGGAAACGCGTTGTGTAACGGATCCACGAATTTGTCTATTCATACGTCATTACCTTCCACAATAGAGCAGTTTTTGTGGAATCCCGGCTGCGGCCGCGATCCAATTTAGCGGCGCGCGGTTCACAATGCTGACCGACACGCTCGCTCCCTACTAATAAATTCGATTACATGCCGCGTTGTGCCGCGGCGCGGCGCGGTGCGGTGTGGCGCGGTGCGGTGTGGCGCGGTGCGGTGCGTAGTCGTCGACGCGCTTATGCCGCCGCGAGGAGAGAACTAACTAAATTTCAGCCTTTACGAGCGGATCATCGGCACCACGGTACGATTTGTATCGAGTCATGCTCCGCTGTTTGGAATTTAATTTATAAAATTATGCCACAAAAACATCTATTTAATTACGGGCCCCTATTATGTGGTGCGTAAGCGCAGCGCATCGGAGCGTTCCGACCGCGTTATGGAGATTTACTGTTTAATAACATTGGGCACTTCGGTAGTTTTTATTTATCGCTATTAGTTCTCTCAGAACGAGCCAACAGATTGAACATTCACAGTAGGCACTTTCTACGAATGCGTGTCGCTCCCTGCATCAATGCTGAATTTGTATATTGAAAATAAACGAGATCGATGCTTAGTTTACCTGGTACATTACATTCACAATATGATTAAACGTTGTCCCTTCAGATCATTAATATTGGTACAGCAGGTACTCCTGCGCAAACAGGCCCACGCGCGCAGGTGGAGCCACCACCGTAATACCTGCCCACTGACCTAGATATTCTGATATTGGTTTTAAATAAGCGTAATATCGATTTTCGATTAGGTATTGCAATTTCGACTCATACCAATAGTCCAATACCGAACGATGCGCTAGGCTCACACGACCGAGTGTATTTATGATCTATAGAGAAACCAGTTAAGTAGCATGAATAAATTCGTCAGTAAACTCTCGCGTTGATGAGTTGACGTGTGTGCGGGGTGTCAAGCAGTGTGGGGTCACACCAGGCTCTCGTGGAGGCTGTGACGCGACGTGCGCGGGCGCAGGAGCACTCCGGGCCGGGGCTCGCCGTGCTCGCGGGGTCGACGGCCGCTCGGCGTGCAGGTGCCTGCCCCGCCCGCGCGCCGCGCCGCCGCCCCCCTGCGCCCTCGCGCGCTGACATAACAGCGGACTGGTTCGGCGCAGCTCACCGCCACATATCTATCTGCTACGCGCGGGTTTTTGTCGCGCAGTCGCGGGCGGGTTGCAAGTACCGACTACGCTAAAGTTACCGCTACTGGGAAGTTCAATGAGTAAAAATCAAGATCATGTGGTCATTGACAAAATGATAAGTCGTCTAACTTAAATAATATTGTTCAAGGCAGGCAAGCCTATAAAGCCAAAAGATACGGTGGCATAGAATACGATGGTAGGTAAACCAGCAGTGGTTAGATAAATTACGAATACTATTGTTATAGCCCCACTCCCCACCGGAGGGCGGCGCGTGAGACAGCGCGGCGACGCTCGCGCCGCCCCGCGTGACGCCGGCGGCGGCGCGCGCTCAGCCGCCGACCCGCCCTACACGAAACCGTCGTTGTAGCGTCTATTCAACTACTAACTAACCAACCTACCCTAATTTATCAAAATCTTTGTCTGAATCCTGCTTTGAAAAGAAATATAGGGCTCGACCATATTTCGACTATATGTGTTAAAGTAAGCAAAACTTACAGTACGGAAATACTTACTTTCATATGAAGCCAATGAAATATTTGTCTCTGTCCGATGTCTATACTATACCACTATAATTGAATAGAGATTTTATAACTAACTCCAACAAGTAGATAAACGAACCTTTTCGCTTTAGAAGCCGCTCTAAACAAAGCGCTTATTTTGACTCTTTGTGTCTTATATTGATATGTTGCCTACCAAACCAAACCTCTGCGGACCGGCATTCATCCACAATCCCTTTGTGTTGTTGTCCCTAATAGCTCGTTAGTTATGTCGTCTGTCCGTCTCAACGCAAACAGATCGGAACAGTCGTGCCGTTGCTGCGCCCGCGACCCAGCGATGTATTTCAATGGGACATTTACCTTTTGTTACTGTGTTTAGTTACATAAATCACTTCTTTTAATATAAAGCTAAAAGTAACGCTCCTACCATATCAATGTGTGGTCTCATCGATGTCACGACGACTGCAATGTGTGTAGGTATAAATGGGATAATTAACTTCGGAAGTAAGCGGTGCCGCGCGCCGCTGCGCTGTGTACTTTATAAAAACAACGTTTCCTCCATCTTTGTTGAGTGTTGTTATTTGTACGTCGATCTCATAAATATTTATTTATCCCATTTAATAATATATAAATATGCTCAACCGTTACGCATATATACTATTTAAATTGAGAGAAATATAAAACGTAACCATTGATATGTATTATATTTTTAATCAATAAAAGTAACTTATTTTTAGGAAAGGTACAAATATTGGGCCTCAATAAAACGAATCCAAATGCTTAACTCATTAGGTATACTGTTAACTTAAGAATAGACTCACATATATATATATATATATAGCGGAACAAACGGACATGGCAAAATGTTTAGTTTTAGTACGGATTTTAAAAAGAAATATTTTGCGCTGCATTATAGAGACAGACACGTCGCATCACAGCATCCAATTTCAATTTAAATAAGCTGTTGTAATGTGATCTGTTGACAAATTTAAGCAATTACATTCGAACCGTTGAATTAAAACATATTATTGATTTGGTAAGTTATGCTCAGTCCGCGTCGCAGGGCTGGCGGCAGTGACGGTGCCCGGCGCGGGCGGCGGCGTCAGCTCCCCCCTCGCGATCGTTATGGAAACGCTGTTACGTGTCCGTCCACTAATTTACTCGATGTTTCTATCGCACCGCGTATCGGATTACGTCCGACATGTCGAACACTTACAGAAAATAAATTGCGTTCGTAATTAACCTTCCGTGTATTAATAAGTTTGTTTTCTGACGACACAGCGGCGTCGGCGCGGTGACGACACTGCAGCGGCTCTGTGCCGCGCCGAGTGGAACCCGTCGGTGGTGCTCGGGATGTCGGACGCGACATTTGCATACATATTTGTTGGTATACGAAGCAACAGGTGGGCACTGGGGTGGCCAACCGTACTTGGTGTTGCGAGACTTGGTAGAGTGAGTATTGCAGACAAATAAAAAAAAATCAGAAGGAATTTGGGAAATATTGTGAAAGATTAAGACCAAAATTTGTGGAACTCTTACTGCTCATGCTTTAAGCTTTTTTATTTATTTACAATGGTATAACAAGTTTTTTATTTATTTATTAAATCCAAACATGGTTTCATAAATATCGTTTGTCAAACTGCACAGCGGTTTATCAGCATCAGGGCATTAAATAATTTGATCGTCACGGGCATGTAACAGTAACAACTGTACTAAACTAAACTAAAAATAGTATGATAATATAACAACATTAGGTATATTGTTTTATGCGAGTTTGATTTTTATACTATAATTAAGACGTGACCAGCATAGCGACCGATCTAGGAGTATACTAATATAGCTTTTTTTAATCTTCTGATATTCTTTGTGTTTGTGTAGCGTGGTCGCACTAGCAGTGACCATATTAATCGTGAGTGAGAGTGGTATCTCGAAAACCAATTAAACAATAATTATATTTGGTAATAATTGGAGCGGCCGCTGCGGCACATCGCTGCTGCGGCACATCGCTGCTGCGGCACATCGCCGCCAATTACACCGATAATTGTTACTTAAGCGCGTAATGAGCGCGCGCGTGGCACGGTGGGCTGGATTTTAAAATTTGGGACTTAGGGCTTGAAATTTTGGATTCGGATTCTACTAGCCAATATAAAACATTTATGTTCTGAGCAATATTGTTGTATATGCATTATTTCAAGAGTTATACCAGTTTTAAAAATGTAATTATTTTTTTTTGGATTTCGATTTTATTTATTTTGCTAACGTCTTAGGCACATTAGTTATGACCTCTAAACATGCTTACGTAAATTTTAGGCCGTCTTGGAAGTAATAATAACAATAATAATTATGTAATTTAAGAAAATCATGTCATGTTTTGATTGTGTTTACCGGTAAGGTCACTGCGCAGGTAGTCGGTATCATCCACACCACCCTAAATACGTCACTTGTTTTGGTAAAAATAGAAAATATAGCAATGGGGGATTATCTCAAACATAACAATACATGGTGTAAACAACAGGTGCTTATATCGTAAGCAATTGTGGTCACATTGACAGCAGGTAATAATAATTGGGTTACTTATTCCCATTTTGAGTAAATTATTTTCAGAACATAGTTACATTCCGTAAGATACGCACGCGCACTTGCTTTGGAATATTATAAAAAGTATTTTATCTGAATTTCGGTCAAAATGGTTCGTGACTTGGTGACGTAACTTAGATAATTATGTTTGTGAAATTAAAACAAACTGGTACTGGTAATTTGGCGAGGGTTTATATAATATCGTAATATCTGCTTTAAACATTGAACTAAGCTAAGAAAACATCAAAAAGCAAAATGATTTTTGTGCTTATTATTGTTCTAACCTTCATAGGAGATGGGTAAGTGCTCATAGTAATGCAGATATATTCAAAACTAAGAATATAGAATGGTTGGATGTATAAGTTTTGTGGCCTGATTATATTAAAGACGCTACAGAAGGAACTATATCTGATGCTGATATAACAGAACACGAAGCCACCCAGCAGATCAACTCAAATTGTATCACCATTAAAAATAAGCATAGGTACGTACACAAATGTAAGCCCAAAAAATCCTTTCTGTGAATTAGGGTCTAAACAAAAAAAAAGACGCGTTGAAAATCAGAAATGCGAAGATTTGATGAAATATCAGCCATTTATACAATGAATTTAAGAGTTCAGGGTCTTTCTGATATCAATAAATAAATTATTTCGTGGTCAAAAATCCACAAGACGTAAAAAAAAGTAAAAGGTTATATTAATAATACATCCCAAAAACCATTGATAGCTGATGAGATGAGATGAGGCTTTAGGAATACTTCTGTCGGTAAAATTATCAAAGTGGCAATACAATAAGAAAAAGAAGGTGTGTAAGAAAAAACATTTCCTTCCTACTTTCAAATACAAAAAGCAAAACAGTTATGCTACCCACAGTTATGTATTACATGCCCTTAAGCGTACAGAATGTTCTTGCTCATAGAGCAGACATAATTGCTAATTTCGGGCCTATTCCAATTGGGAAATTATTCGAAGAAACTTCTGAATCTAGAATCTAAGATTTCAGATTATTTCGCTTAGATCGTTCACGAATATTCTGTAGGAAAACTACCAATCAAGACATTTTAAATAACTTATGAATTAGTGCAGACCCATACATTTCAGTGAAATGCGCTAAATTACAACGCAAACACCTTTCAGATGAAGCTAAGACTTTGCTAATTTCATCTGATAGTTTCGATGATGATTAAGAAATAGTGAATTTATAATTTGCAAGTTCAGGCTTTCATCAAAACATGGAGGATGAAGAATCTGAGCCAGAGACTTACTAATTTACTTTACCACTACCATATCTTCGTTTGTCACCTTTTCAATTATTTCGCCGAATTATTGCCATCAGTATAGCAATAATCTCAAGAAACTGGATTATTTTATCCCATTAGACTGTAACTAAGTATTCTCGAAATTATGACTTTATTTTTCTGTTAATATGGATTCGGCCAAATGGGGAAACCACTAAAAAAGCGCTCCTAGTTTTCTACCTCATTCGTAGTGTGGAAAAGGGAAACCGACCAACCAACCTTATCATCAATGTACTAAAAAATCTTATTTTATTAAATACTCTAAAATCGAGAATTTTCGAGCATTGTGGCTATGTATATCATGTAGCTAATGGTTGAAGCTATATGAATCCAAAAATGATTCTTTGAAACAACGTGAGACTTGCGAGATTTAAGCCAATTTGAGTTGGTCTCCATACAAAAAAAAATACAAATCATCATAACTCCAAAAATACTTATTTAATCAAAATACTGCCATAATAGTTTTTGCTTGTATTGATGAGTAGAATCCGATGGCATCATTAGATATCCAAGAAAAGACATTTTATTTTTATGTACCGCTAAGTCCACTACAAGCGATTTTCGTTCCACCGTGCGTGGGGTCCGCCGGGAACCGAACCCGTTACCCGCCGGGAACATACTTTAATGTTATCACGCATCTTTATGAAATCATTAATGAACTTACTTACTTTCTTATTTTATATTAACATATATTATCTATACATATAAATAAAATTGGAGTGTCTGTTTGTAATATTAAAATAACCGCTTTTTACTAAGTGCATTTGGATGTATACACGTTACCTGTACCGAAACAAATTTTTTTACAATTTTTGTCTGTCTGTCTGTCTGTCTGTCTGTCTGTCTGTCCGTCTGTCTGTCTGTCTGTCTGTCTGTCTGTCTGTTTGTTCCGGGTAATCTCTGAAATGGCTGGACCGATTTTGACGGGACTTTCACTGGCAGATAGCTGATATAACAAGGAGTAACTTAGGCTACTTTTATTTTAGAAAAAAAAATAGGATCTCACTAAAAAAAAATTAAAACCAATGTTGCAGCGCTGCGCCTGATTAAAGTTTGATAGCAACAATCTGCAATGCGTCCTGCGGGATCAGAACGCGAGCGAGAATGTTGTCAACGGTTGTCTTTGTTAAATACCACGCGGACGAAGTCGCGGGCAACAGCTAGTCAGATATAAATTGAACAATCTACAATCATTTTTATGAACAATAATAATAAACTTATAATATAGGTAACAATTTATTCAATGAAGTATATTGGATAATCATGGCCTTTTAAGTCATCAAAAACATGCAACTTTATTCAAGTACCGTTTGGCAGTTTTTAATTATTATCATCAATTGAACATCCCGTATGTGCTGGCGCTATCTCGCGCGCGGTCTGCGCGGACGCACAAGCAGATCCAATAAGCGACACGCCATATCGGCGTAATTACGCGCCGGAAGTGATCGCTGGATCACTCGCATCGCCGATAGATGGCGCGGTACTCGCGCAATTAATAGAAAGCCAAATGGAACGATAATGATCGAGCTAGTGTTTCCGGTGCGCACGCGCAACGTACCTACCTCTCCGCCAACATGGATGCTGGGATAATGTCGTTTGTCAATATACTGTAAACCTTTCGCTAATTTGAAGTATAGGTAATGTTTTGCATACAGGTACATTAATCATAATAATCCAGCTTATAGCCGATTATTTAATAGCGACCATTTGTCTTGTTTGTCGCAGCGACGTAGAGCCCACAGCGCCCACAGCGCCCACAGCGCTAGTTTATAGCGCCCATTGCTAGCCGAATGACAATGAGCATCGACAATCATGCTCTACGATGCGCTATCGAGGAATCGCGCGTTATTTTTCTTGTCTATGGTTCTCAGTACCGGTGGTTTGGGAACGTATCGGCATTGTCGGTACACCCACAGTGTGGCCTGATACCATCAAAACATTAGCCAGTAATGTACACATACGAATACATCGATCGTTGTGTTTGCGCAACCAAAGTATATAATGGAGCCAACACAATATAGAATATACTTACTAGAGTATGTAATTAAGCATAATAACGGAATATGTCAACAAAAAACTAAGGAATATTTGCACCTACAAGCATAATTTTACACATAGAAGTATCTGTGTATCAGATAAACGGCATGGCCTGGTGCGGCCAACAGACTGAATACTTAACTTAACTTTAAGTGGTAGTTGTGAAATAGACGATCAATCTATCACATAAAAGTAAGGTTAGGTTATACTATGGTATAGTAACAACCTATGATGTATTTATACGACCCTACTTTGATTGATTCTGGAATAGTTTAATGGATTTTGGAGTTGTAACCAGTCTCTTAGACATGACCGCTTACCCCCAGGGAGACGTGAAGTGCGCATAAATAATGTGTAACTCGTATGATCGTGTTACCGAGGGCTCATCAATCATGCCGCAATCAGGATTAATTGGAGCGCGCCGCCACGCCCTCTGTGCGCGCCGCAATTAAAGCCTACAAATGCACCGTGGAACTGTGCAATGTGGGCTCGATGTAATTAATGTACAGACAAATGAGACGGCGGAGTGATCTGCAATAAGACTAGGCGATCGTTTTCACCTTTATACATAATTTGGGTTTGACTTCACATAGAAGTACCTATCCGTGATAATAATATACGAGGTTTTGGTTGATTATTTACGAACAATTTTTATATATCTGTTACTTCCATATAGAAGAAAAGCAAGCTGCGCTACCTTGAGAAATAATAAGCACCTAATTAAATAAGTCTGAGAATTTTCACACACGTTAACCACGTTCATAAAAGCCTACCAAGTTATGATTCAACGCGCGCACTGAAAAAGCCCGCCTCTTAACCGACCGCTCGCAAAAACTAATTGGAATGGAAATATGAAAGCATAACACGACCGGTGGTTACCAATACATGCAGCAGGACCGCAGCCTCCCATCCCGCATTCCGCGCGGCTCTGCGCACCGCAAAAACCCGCGGAAACCCATAACATTTGAGCTCCGCGAACCGGACGAGAAATGAAATGCTCGCGTATGAGTGCGCAATGGTTTTTACGCGCGCAACGCACAATGCGCGGGCGCAGCGCAAAAACGCGCGACACTCGGTCCGCGGCAAGACGGCGGGCGCGCACAAAAACGACCGAACATTGTATTTTACAGTGCCGCTTTGTGTCGTGACATGAAACATAAAGAAACATGATGATTTGTGAGCGAAAGAAAGCGTTTCCTGTGTGATATGACGAGGCTGGGAGGCTGGGAGGCTGGCGCAGCGGCGATGCGGTGCGCATGTTACCACTGCTCTTTTCGCTGTTGAGGTGTCGGACACCAGATAGACTACACATGTTATATTGTGGTTAGTTCTTGCAAAAAAGGTACCTAAATACTAATAGGATACAGAAAGAGGGAGAGAGCCGGGGGTGAGTTGATTAAGATTATTCTCCGCTCACCAGATTTTGAGGACTAATTGTAGGAGGATAATTATTTGAAATGGAATAATGACTAATATTTTTTTAATCGTAGATTAGTTGTTAGCTGTGAATGCATTGATCAAGTGAATATATTATCAGAGTTGCAGCCAAACGGTATGCACTAATTAGATCCCGCGTGGGTATGTATTGTTAACTATTACAGTTATGAGTGTTTATGGATAAAATTCTGTGCATATTTTTAATATCATAAAATGATAAGGTGCTATTAAAATAATTCAAAGCTGCCTAAATTATGATTAGTAGCTATTTGCTTGGCACGTGGTGCGCGGGCGCAGGATGTGGCTATCATATCGCGCATCCTCGTTTGCTGCCCGCCGCCGCCGGCACGATAGCGCGCATGCGCCGCGCACGCGACACGCTGTGACAAATATTTAGGCAGCCGCCGACAACAACAGATGGATGAGGAAGTTACTAAAGTTATCGACGGTAATCATTGGATGTGCAATTTGATGCCAACTGCTAAGCGCACTGAATTTTAAGTTCGTTCACAGGCTAGTGGTAATGAAGTAGTACATAAATCTATATATCAACCCAACTTAGCTGTTGTTTACACCAATAGGAAGAACCTCGCTGCCGATAGGTAGATCATGTGATTTATGTTATGGTCAATTTAGTTAGCTTGACCTAAATGTTTTAAGCCGCCTTATCGTGACGATTAGTGATAAAAAGCAAGGGCTCGTTATTGAAATCTGTTGCTGCGAATTTAGATCTACAACCCACTGAGTACTTCATCAAGTTTGCATCTCTTATACCGTATGTTGTTAAATCTTTCAGATACCACGCCGACTACCGCCAGCACCGCGCCCTATATCCCAGGCAATCACTCGGCTCACAAGCCATTTGCGATGCTAATTTCCGCAGAGAGCATGCCAGCGCGGCAACTGCACCGCTACACTAATGATTCGGTTACGGAGAACCGTATTACCGAATCAATCCGGAAGAATTATCTTTGAGAATCTTACATTACCAGCCAATTTAATTATGAATACGAATGTAGAGGCTTGCCGTCTCATGAGTGATGAAGAGATCAAACACAGTTAAAAACTGAATAATCTGACAAATGTACTTAAACTAATATGCCAGTCGACCGCGTAAGGAGATCGATTAGTGTTGTCTCGGTGGATGTCGCAGCTTCAAAAAACGTGATAGACATTTTGTTTTTTTATTTTACATCCCAAACAAATATCCACAGCTCTTAAGAGTAACATAACTAACCGATTATAATTAATTACAGTCAATAACGGATTTTAATGATATAAATAAAACATTTCGCCATTTGTACGTTAAGCAGGTCACAGTAAGTGTATGTATACATATTTTGCATCAATCAAACAAAAATATTTGTGACATTCATCCATTCAGTAGTAAACTACTCCAGAAGTGTGTTATTAAAATGAGATATACTGAGATGTCCACCTGCGTGTTGCGCTGTAACGTAAAACTAGATTGGAAAGATCAATGTAGTTAATATCACTGTTGCATATTATGTCTCTTAAGAACAGTATATGAAGATATCTGCGCCTATCATCACGCTACGCGGTACGAGTATAAACGCTATTGTTTAGCACTGGGTTGCGTTATTTAGTTACTAGCTGTTACTCGTGACTGTGTGCGTGCTGAGAAAAATCTTTTCATAGCGAGCGAGCACCTAGTGGTCGAGAAGAACCTTTAAATCCCATACATCATTATAATTACGGAGATTTCATGATATGTGTTTCAGTGTGTTCGTGGGTTTACATAGATATTGAAATACCGTTACAATTGAATGAATATGGGTCAATAAAAATAGAACTGATTACATGAACGGCGTCGCTGGACCATTGGCGCCCCCCCCCCCCTCCCCGCTGCGGATACCTCCCCCTTGCTGATAACAGCATCCCACTCTCCCTGTCCGGGCTCTCGTCCAGCGTGAGATAGCGTGTCCGAAGCGGCCAAGTTCATGAATGAACAAGTATAAAATTATACACAAATATTTGGGGGGTGATGGGTGGCTTAAGTATTTAAATAAAAATCCTTATTTGTGTTTTGTTCACCGAATTAATAAACATTAAAGGCAGCAACGATAAGTTAAAGAGTCAAGCTCATTATCACTAAGTTATCTCTATATTTAAATTTAAGTACTTCTCTCCCTCCAGGCTACTTCTGTCCGCCTTAATTTAAGTAGAGGAAGTCCTCTCCAGGTTATTTCTCCCAGTGTTGCATTACAAGAATGTCTGAACGTATAGCAGTTCATACACACACAGACATCGGTGGAGCGTGTTATTGCGCGATGCGCCGGCGCAGTAATTACGGCCGCTTCGATATTTGTTTCGGTTAATAAGATTTACACATGCATTCCGCCCCTCCGACCTGCCGGTGCACCGACTCATTTTGCAGACTGCGGCTTTTTAAATGACCAATATCTTATTTTTAGATATAAAGTCAATTATAGACACACATTTGTGCGGGCTCCATAAATGTAGAGACCAAACAATGATGATAATTTAAAATGACTCTACAATAATCATTCGTTAAAACCAACCCTAATTAGGTTCTACGAATTGTAGTTTCCATAGCCGTGTGATATCTGAAAGTCTATAATGACATAAAAAATTTAATGTAATGGTAATGAAATGACATAAATAACATGTAAAAAATATTTTATGAAAAATAAAACCGTTAGAGCTTGTATGTTTTAATGTCACACGGTTCGTCTCAAAAACAATTCCATTAATGTCATGTTAGTCGATACAAATAGTCTTATTTAGATGGTGACACATCAATATAGCGGGATGATTTTTATCATGGGGAGTCATGCGGAGCGGTGCCTTGCGCAGCCCGGGAGCGAAGCTGTAGCTGACATGGTCACTGGAGAGTATCTTGTGACTACAGCGACCTGCATACATATTTATAGCAAGTTAGCCGTTACACCAAAGGTGTCCCACCCAACTTGCTGCACTATGCGAGTCATAACCACAAACCAAACCCGCAAACCAAGTTGCCGCGTGAAAGGATTACATTGCTCAACATTGTCATATCATATTTCCTGTATTGACTACAAATTGGACACATTTCAAGTGTACCACACTAGATATGTAGGTACGCATAGTAACCCTCATCTCGCGGGATTAACCTCATTAACCGCGCGCCCTCGCGATCCGCGGGCTATTTGTCAAAATATTGCACTCCTGCGCAGTCCCCAGTCCAATGCAACCATCTTACCTCTACATTGAACTCAATTGCCACTTAGAATAAGAACCCAAATAAGTTGCATGCTACGTCAAAAGAGTATTAAATATTATGGCTATATATGCGGCCGTTGTGATTTGTATATGGTTCAGATTTGTTTGCAAGTGTTGGTGGCGGTGCGAGCGGCCGCGTCGCGCGTCGGACGCCCGCTGTGTGACGTACGACGCGCGTCTGCGTGCGCGCACTTTTTATAATACATATTCTTATTAGCTACATCAATAACCACAGGGCAGTGATAGTCAAGTTGGTAGAACGCTTGCCTCGGTAACGAGGATCGCAGGTTCAAACGCCGAACTTTCATGTGCGAATCTCATTTTCAACCATGGTTATCACTTGCTAAACGGAGAAGGAAATCATCGTGAGGAAACCTGCATGTCTGAGATAACCCCTCGAAAGATGTGTGAAGCCGCCAACCCGCACTGGGCCAGCGTGGTGGACCTGTGGCCTAATCCCCCTTGCATTGATGGGCGACCCGGGCTCAACGGTGGAACATTAAAAGGGCTTTCAATTACCACATTGCGAAAGAAAAATCTAAAGGTATACCCATACCCTTTACGTATGTATGCCCCCCCCTTCCCTTGCACTTACACGCACTTATTTTATCATAAAACTTTTTTGCGCTACAAAACTGCGTAAGAAATATTCTAAGTAGGCATCCCAAGAAATTATCAAACGAGACCAATATTTATTGAGCCTCATTCTTATAAATCACTATATAAATAGAACGATCATAATTTTTATGTCTATAATTTATTTGCCTACACGAACTCAAATAATAGATTTCTACAAAAATGCCCTCATACTGATGGTTGGTGGTAAGTACAAATAAATTATAAGCACATCAAACTAAACCAAACTTGTACCTGAATAAACATATCCCAACGACTTGATGTCCAAACATCGGACACTCGGTCTCGTCGGATTCGGACAAAAACCCGACATCGCTCTATCGGCTCCCACCAAATAACTGGAGATAAGCCGCCGCCCTGCCCTGCCCCGCGCGGGTGCCTGCCCCACCCCCGCCGTGTCCTTAATTAAAACGTCTGAGATTTAGTGGGGAACCGATGCCTGATGGGACAAGCTCATATAACGCTACCACTTAAGTGCTAGCACCCGCGTATGCAAAATTGTACTCATAATAAATTGGGTCATTATTGATACAACTGCAATTAATGGGTACATCTTATATATCTTTAATAAAGGGTGATTGGCATGGGCCATTGGACTTTAAAATGTTTAGTTTTTAGGTTTGATCGTTGTGTGATGTATATGTAGTCGTGTTATAGCAGACACCGGTACCTGCGGTTGCGCCTGCGCCAATATGTCGCGGTTTGTTTGTTCCCCGCGCAGCCCGCGATCATGATCTCAGACAGCCCCGCAGCCCACAGACATGCTTTATGCACCGCATCACAACTTATTTTATTAATAACATCGCCAGGTACGGATAGCGTCCGCCATTTGTTATTCGCTTTAATTAAACCGGTGATTTACTACGGTGCCGATCGCCGATCTGATATCCAACCATTAAATAAAGTTAATTTTATGCTCTCGACTGTAAAAATTGTGGATTAACGCGAGGCACGGTTCGGGAGGGAGTCGATGTTGGCGTGAAATGGGCTTCGCACCCGTGAAGCCGATTTCATGCACACGTCGAGCATCTCCAGCACAGACCAGTGCCAAGCGAGCACCGGCGAGAACCGGCGAGCGACCACCCGGCGGTGCAGCGGCGCAGGCGGCGGCTCTCGTAAATATCGCGCGCGGGTTATTGCGACAGCCTGTGTATTAATCTGTGTGATTCGCTCTGCGTCCAGACACGCCACGATCCGGAGATGTTATTTTCTCGATTTAAAAACCAACTAAGAAACATTTCCAAGAACAGTCACACTCATAAAATAGACATGATTGCTTTTAAGCATAGCTTTAGCTATCTCAGAACTATAGACTCTATTGCTAACACGACCAGCGAACGAAAATCGAAATAAATGCTCATTCAGGGAAATATTTCGTTAATTTCTCCAAATTATTTCAAATGTTTACATACGAAGTTGGTTCCGTTCGGTGACTTGGATTTCGAATAAAAAACCTAATAGTATTCTAGCAAGTGAAAGCTCGTGCTTTCGTCCTTAAAATAAACTAATTTGTGACTTGGCCATATATACTTGGATAGTTTTCAATGAGGATTTTTCATACAGATATTTTGCGTTTAAAAAAAATTAATATCGTTAATACATTTACAAAAACAGTAGGTATTAGCAGAGCAGTGTACGTGCCGCTGCCGGCGCGCGGCGCGCGTGGGCCCGCTGCCCGCAGCACGTCGCCGGTTCCCACCGCGAACCACGTTGTCACGTCACACATTTTGTTAAACACGTTCTTTCGCTTATATATGAAACTACAATAACAAATTATGGTAGCTTCCTTTTCAGTCTGCAATAGTCTAGCAAATAAGGAAACACGCTGACTACAAAGTGCGTCTCAAGTTATTTGAATTGCAATTGGATTTGACCAATAAGCGCCGTGGAGCGAATGCCAATTATTTCGATTTCGCGAAATGTGAGCATTGAATAGAAACTACTCGCTACCTTCAGGGTGAAGATTGACGCAACTGTATTCGCTGACGTTACCGTAACTCGAGGTGCCACCGAGGCCTAACGAGCTTGCGTGCGCTCCTCGCGGACACACGCATGCGTGCGCTCAGGCGCCTCCACAATCGCGCGACTTAGAGCGTACTATCTGTAGTCGCAAAGAATTATCGCACCTCGCAGCGATTATTTACCGCCACTCACGCGCAGAAGAATGTGCCCGCGCATACATCGCACAGTATCGTGACCGCTGCATGGCACGATCCGATCCCGAGACGTTTAGTTAGAAGCCTGGCGTGGTGTACGAGGTGTCCCTCCAGATTTAAGTGGTTCAAGGGTTGTTTAAGCGAGCACTCGCAGGTTTATGGACGTGTAAATGGCTCGCATGAATGTTTACAACATCGTGTTTAGCAGCCATGAACATACATCCGGGATAGCTTTGAATGTACTACTTGTTCTAGCACAATGTTGCGCTGAACATGGATATTTGAACCGAACCGAATATCGAAAATGATTAGGTTGAGCACATACCGAACCCTATATTCAGCCGAATTGTTCAGTTCAGTTTACTCACGTGCGTCAAGACGCATACTATAAGGCATGGCGACGCTCAATATAAAGCGTCGCGACGCTCACTACAAGGAGTTGCGACGCTGACTTTAAGGGCTCGCGACGCTCCCTATTAGGCGTAGTGACGTTTACTATAAGGCGTCGTGACGCTGACTATTTGACGTCGCGACGCTGATTTTTTTACGTCGTGACGCAAACTATGAGAAGAAGCAACGCTCACTATTAATGAGTCGTCGCGACGTCTTATAGTGAGCGCCGCGAGAGCTTCTGTGCAAAGATTAATGCTTCTTAACCCACCACCTCCCATTTAAGCTGTGAGCCGAGTTGACACATATGTTATCATCCACTTTATACACATTGGAAAATGATTGAACTGAACTAGGTGGACGCGGGAAACACGTGCAGTGTACAGTAAATGGCTGCTCTGTGCGCGCGTGACGTGCGCGGTGCGACGCGACACGATGCGGCGCGGCGTCACGCGGCAATTGCCGCTCGGCGACACGCGCGCCCTCTATCCGCCGTCAGTAACGGTCCGCGGTAATAACGCCACGTCGACTAGTAAACGGTTCTCTTTACAAGCAGTTAAATCTATTGCTCGCACGATCCAATATAACACGATGATACTCATCATTATAATTTTATCGATGACGTCATTTTCTATATTGTAGCGACTTACGAGTGCGTCCTTAACGACTAGTGCCATAAAATTATGATATCTATACTTACATTCGGGGTGTTCTACTTAGGGTACATTCGGTAGTGATATAACCCAAGCTAGATCATTTTGTAACCACGTTCTATGAATAGATATTTAAAATAAGCTGGCACAGACTGTAGCAACATTTGGCAACAAAGGGGGAATAATACACATTATTGAAAATCATAATTTGTCAATTTCCCGACCATGTAGCTCATAACCATAGCCCACTCCGGCACTCGGATCCTATTATCATCGGTTTACCAATAAAACAGTCCACAGAACATAATAGTCAGTCCATCTGTCTATAATGCGTTTATTTGCTACTCACAAGTGTCATAAAAATCATGTCTCTCTGCCAGCCCTCGTAAATCATACCGCTAACAAGGGCGTATTGTTGTTGAACCACAACTCCCAAGCAGATATACGCCTTTTGTGTTAACAATTAGGGTGATATTGGAGTGATTCCACAGTAATAGATTTCACTGATATTATTCCCTTTCAAAAATAATAAGTACATCATATTGTTGAAGTTATAAGTGCCATATTCCATTAACAGCCGGGCTTGCCGCCGCTGGCCGCGGGTCGTGGCGCGCGCCCTGAGGACGCGCATCGGCGCAAATGGTGGCACTTGACGACACATGCCAACCAATGCAGCGGCAGTGGCTGGAAGCAATGTTGTTACTTTTTTTAAACATCTGTTTAGACATTTAGATAGTTGGCTCGTTAGAAAGCGAGTGATAAGGGGACCCGACCCGTCATAAATTAACACGAATAATATATCTTTAGCTATATAATAGATCTTTAGTTGAATTAAAACTGAACCCAAAGTCATACTCCACTTATAGACGAAATGATTGGATTAGTATGCAAAACTCTGAAAAGATTTTCTCCAAACTGGTATAATTGGAAGTGAGAACTTAACGATATTCAGTATGTGTTCCTCAATAATACTATTGCATCGAGAATGTACAGTTTGATATTTAGATTGGAGACATCTAAATCTCTCTGTCCGGCGGCACGCAGCAGTTTCTCTCATTGAACATGCGCGGGAGAGCTGCGCATGCGCGATGTGTGCGCATTACTCAGAGAACTGTCTCGTTTCCATAGCGCGACATTTACGCGGCTGCTAGCCAATTGGTACATTTCGGTGTTGCTATTACAAGTCTGTGTATGAGAGCGGTGTGAGAACAAGGTAAGACAGCGCCCCTAACAATGTTTGTCAATTAAAATAACAAGCGAACATCAATCCCAGTGGTACGGTTGACAAGTTGTTCCTTTGCGACTACACTTCGAGTTGACAAGCCAATACCTTTTAATTAATAATTTGATATTTCGAAAAACAATCAGGAGTTCTCGTGCACCGTGCATAAGCCTAGAATTATATTTTCAGTTATATAAAATAAATCGATAATTGAAGGTATTTTAATGAAGATTTCCAAGTCACACGCATAATCCTACGAACTAATTGGTTTGCGTAGTAGACAAGTCAATTTACTGCGCCCGCGCCGCGATAGAGCGCGCGCGACGCGGCTGATGGACGCGCGTCAAACGGTACTCGAGCTCCAGTTAAATTTAACGATGAATAAGTTACGTATTCACGAACGTCTTAGTTGGCATTTTGGTTAAAATGGCAATAGATAAAATATTGCCTTGTTCAATGAGAATTTATTAGGACCTAAAGCAACATAACAGTGGTAACTAGCACTGTTTTAAGTAACAGCAGTAGTATACTCGTATATACTTAGATACCTATTCCATTTTGCCCATACCGTGGCATAAATTAAGCATGCAAGTACTAATTAGTGGATCGTTATTGTTACGTAAATAAGTAGTTACTTTGTATGTAGGAATATTATCTTTATATCAGTGGCTCTGCTCTCTGGATCGTGGCGCCCTCGGCAAGGACGCGTCTGATCGTGCGCGGTGCATGCGCTCGCGCAGCACAAACGAGCCTCCTGATATCATACTGTTGCCATCTTCATATCATGTGTATTTGGGACATAACTCGGAATATCAGTGTTATAAAGGTACAGTCTACAGATTTTGAAGTCAAATGGTTATTTTTATTTGTTACTTAACAGGCCATGCAGGGCAGTGTTGTATGTTTCAAACTAATTATGATCCACTCGCAGGTTCACGGCTACCGAAGCTCATTAAATAATTTATTCAACAAAATATTTTAGTAAATATTTGTGAAATGAACTTTGCAGGAATATCCAGGTTGTCCCAAGATTTGATAACACTGTACAAGACCACCCCACGTCGTCACCTGCGCGCGCGCATGCAAAAACAACCGCCGCTGATTGAGTCGCAATCCGTTCCGCGGCCCTCACATCGCGATACAACCCGCCTCATTACATGGTCTTATAGCATTAAACTTTTAACATTCGTAGGTCATCCAATCGACTTCGAAGTGTCAGTAGCGTTTACCTGCGACTTTACCCACGTAGTCTACACAAGGATAAAAACGACGTCTATATTTTGTTTAAGGAGCGTTCCAAGTGAATAAATAAAAAACTTAATTATATCATGACCTATCGCCTGTATTACCATGTGAAATATATCTAAACCGTATCTCCCTACTACTACGCACTCTGTTTCTGTTATGACAACTATTTTAACTAGTTAACTGTAACCGATTACGATCTTAACGCTAGTAGTTGTCACTCGAGCACCAAAACACAGTTATGTTGTTTGTATGACGCGCGGCGCGGCGCGGGCCATGTGCGCGCGCTAGCTGCGAGTGCGCCCGCGCCGCGCCGCCTCGCGCCGCGAGCAGGGCTCAGTGACGAGCTTTGTGCTCGAGCGCAGGCTCCGAGGAAGGCACTAATTGAGGATGCTGTCACCATAGTTAGATAAACTCAACACTTGAGTAGCACGTGAAGTTATCTTCCGAAAAAGTAGATAATAATGTAAACTTGACATTGAAATAGAAGGAAATATACATCGAACGCTCCTTTTGAATAAATTGTATACGACGTCAAACCCTGGGATTTTCAGATTTGTATTTAAAAAATAGGTACGTAACATATAATGGCAGATAATTAAGATTGTAATTTAGCAGTTATTACTTACAATTATCCAGACTAATGAACGCAAAAATACTAAGAGAATAAAGAAAAAAAAGGGACCAAATATCATTAATTGAATTGCAATCTTCTTCAAATTACAGCTTCCGTGCAACACAGGTGAGCCGAAATACTATCTCCTCTAATTACTGCTAAACGTTGAGGAGCAATCGTCGCTGCGCCAGCGCCGCGGGGAGCCCCCACTCGCGTTCCTCCGACACGATTACTGCACGAAGGGTAACACACATACATACACGCCAGCCAGCATCGCACGGCGGTTGGCAGAGACCGTTGATTTCCACATACTAGGATGCTGACGAACGTCTTTTGCTCTATCCACATCAAAACATATTTTTGGCTTTAGGTGCTACTATACCTTTCTAGAAGTTGCCATTAATCTGGTCAAAGAGAATAACGGAAATCCACTTTAGAGTCCCCCTACTTCACTTTCACTTACGTTTGCTCGGTATATTTCTTCCAACAATCGTATTTCAGCCACGATCTCAAAAGGACGAAACCATTTTAGACTATAATTCTAACGCTGTGACCAAGTCATCCTTCAGCTTATCAGAAAGTAATTTTGAAAATATTGTTGCAAGGCATTTCATAATCTCAAAAGTCATGACATGATGGGATGAGGGAACTACTGCTAAGTATAGTGTTGTCGCCATTCAATTCGTTAATCTGCTCCCATCAATTACTCGCGTACTCTCTCCCACGGGTCTCACATAAAACCTGGTAGTAAACCTTGTCGATAACTAATGGTTCCTCAGGCGGTGTCGCTGGATGTGTCGCTGGATGTCGTCGCGACGTTCCGTCGGTATCCATTACGTCAACAATGCCGCGACACGCGTAAATGGCGTATCATCATCCAATAATATTTGGTGGGCAGCGGGCAAACAGCGTGTCGAGAGGCGGGCGGGGGTGCGCGGGGGCGGGGGCGGCGGGGTGCGCCGGCCGAGTGCTGGGCGAGCTGCGGGCGGTGTTTGCGCTCCGCACACCTGGACCACTCTTGTGTTTTCAACGACGACCAGTTTTTTCTAACAACAAAGTTTGGGATGCGTTAATTTGAGGCTCGTTTTTCTAATACGGGTTGTGCAAACAGCGGCGGCGGCCTGCATCTGTGGCGCGCAGGTTCCTATCGCGCGAACGGTTCGCCTTATAAGTATATGTAAGGTTTAGTGATGGGAGAAATAAAATTGCTAATCTATAAGGGTAAAGATATTATTCCGGATGCAACTTTTAAAACCGGACCATTTAGTTTGCCGAGGGCCACTATACACACTTGTCTATGACTACATCGCCTCTTAGTGCTCTATCTTTTGAGATTACTCTAACTCTAAACACAACCCATTTTGTCTGCCAAATATGGTGTTGACCACTTCCATGTGACTTGTCACTGCTAGCTGAGCTAACGTGGCGAGTTGGATTAGCTTTCATTGTGCAGCAGCGCAACGTGTTTGAGGGATCATGTGCGCATGCGTGGACAGCCGCGATTGCTCCGAGAGCTGATCGCCGGCCGCGCAGCCAGCTCGACGCTAATCCTCCACGTACCGAGGATTATGTTATTAGAGCGGCTCCTATTGTGTGGTGTAGCCTCGACGCGAGACGTGCTGACATCTTTATGTCCGTCTGCATGTTTTTGTAGACGCGACAACAAAACTAATACTTAATCCCGTTATCTACAAGACTTTGGCTGCGGTCGGACAACAACATATTACAAGATTCCGTTGAAACCTCAAAGGTAACGAGCGTACAGGAAAAGGCAGCTAATGTAAAAGCAATCCTTTCACAAAACCATGCCATCAACAGATCCACTAACTTTGACTCAGTGCCCGGCTGGGAGAATGTCATTTATAATTTCGTAGCGGACAGTCGCATGATGGGCGCCCCCCCCCCCCCCCCCCCCGGCGTCCCACAGTGGTTAACTTCGCGTGCATTATCAATTAGATTATGAACGAATAATTGAGCAACGCCAAGCACACGCCCCACCCTCGCCGGATTAACATAAGCTCCGTCTAGACAAAGCGCAGTCCACCGACCGCGGCTAATTGCGCATGAGCATATTATAAGAACTGGTTACCGTCGTCAAACATACCTATGAAATGGTGTATGTAATATTATGTTTTCAATATGGATAAGCACATGCATAACAGTTGTTATATTTATGTTTCCGCTTGTAACAAAATATCGATAGAGTCACTATTTTAAACTAGGATCTACCTAGAGTTTACTTTCGGTATCGCATCTGCTTCGAACTCATTAACTACGAAATGAACCAGCATCGCTCCCAGCTTCACACCAGCTCAGGGTTTAACGCTCTGCTAATCCGCGAGTTGACTCCAATTAAACCGGGCGACAATTGGCCGCCTCACCCCGCGCCCCGCGCCCCGCGCCGGGACAGCACTGACCCTGCTCCGGGTCCGTACACATTGTAGCCCATTATAATACAAAGTGGAGAAAACCGTTGACCACATTATTGGAACAAGATCAACACAATTCCTAACCCATCCTTGTTGGTCCTATCTGCGAAACTAAGGAATGATGTTGAAAATGCTATAATTATATTTGCCACCTTGCGAATATTTGCTATATTTACTTACAGCTGTAGGAGTTGTAGATGCAATGTTCCTCTAAAATCAAAATTTCGTAGTACTGTTAGGTATTCTGAGTTCGGGGGCATTTTTTTCCCAATATGCTAAGATTAGGAGTCTATAGTAAAAGCAAAAAAAAATATGTAATGGACCTTAAATCATTGCAATAATATTGATCTATAATTAGTTTGATGACAATCAAATTCTTTTCTTCAGAAGGTATATTGAAATAGGCCCTTATTTCACATAGATTCTGCCCGTTTGCTGTCTACCGCGGATGCTGCGTCTGAGCCGCCTGCCCGCGAGCCGAGAGCCACGAGCCGGCTCGCAACGCAACGGCGACTTATCTTAATCGCATTAGAACACGACCGACCTTATCTAATGCTTAATTACTGTGAAAGGAACCGCGTGAATCACGCCTAATCCACAGCGAGCCTGTCACACAGCGTTGCCTATACATGACAGACAGGATAGACTCAGTGGTGTGCACTCAGTTTGATTCGCCGCCGAAAGCTCTGTTATACCAACAGTAAACCTTTCCTTTACCAACCGCTCTATCCCTATTTAGTTCGACTAATTATAACAATGTCCTATTGTTGTTGATATTTGCACAAAGAAACTTATTTATAACAATAAATTATTTTGATAAGATGATCATGAGATGGACCGCGCTGCGGTCTCGCCGATCACACAGCTCATTGCACCGGTGCATCAGACTATTCCTTTTCTGCGGCCATTGTGGCGGGCTGATAGATATGTCATTATGGTAGAAAAGTTTTAACCTATCAGAGCACTTGTGGTTTCAATCGTTTTTACTGGTGATATTTGAGGTTTTCCGTATCCGGTAACACTCGGACATCTCGGAACTATAATTGGTATTTAGCAGTCTAGTAATGGATGTGAGGGTATGTGACAGAGACGCAACGGTCGGGCGATGAATGGGACGTTATTGGATATGCGCGGCACGTCCGCGCGGGCGCAGCCGCCGCGAGAGCACGCACTTCGCCGCCTGCGCACCGAACTTTTCGACGACCATGGCGTCCATGCGCCCGCGCACCTAAAGCACGCAAATCACAAATCCTGGCGTTCAGGTATATATTCATATTGTTACGTGCGGGGTAATCAAATGCCGATTACGTGAAAATTACTTTAATCGCTCTCCACACAGAAGGCAAAATTAGTACACACCAGTACACTAATTAGTCAACACTTAAACAACAATTCACCAAATCACTTAGAAACACAGTTGTCCAGAGTATTCGCTAGAGTCGGCGGTATAGTCTTCTTAGTTCGCTTCCGAGAGATGTGTTCACAAACGCTTTCAAATAGAAACTGTCTCGTCGCTGGTCCTGCACACTATTTATAATCCGAAAATAGCGAGGGTGGATCTTTCCAGAAAGGTGTCGATAAAAACCCACTAAACAGAAATGTTCCATAAGGAAAATGAACCTTATGTACACGGTAATAAGGAGGCGCTAGAATGTTCTAGTGTACGTAGCTGTATTCGTCTAATCGGTATTATTCCGAGAACTCGTAGTTCCAGGAATTGCATTGTCCTCGCCTTTTGTTTACTAATAATAATTTTAATAAAAATAATATGAGGTATATTCCGGAAGCCGGTTGCAACATTGTTGACGATTCTAGATCTTTCTTCACAGATCGATAGGGGACCTTGGACCCAACAATGCGTTTTTGTTTCTAGAAGCTTCGATGACTATTTCTCGAGTTATCGATACCTCTTTTATACGCATCGTAACATTACCCCCCTCTTAGTCATGCTCGTCCCGAGCATTATTCGAGCCATGATATCGCGCTAACCGGTCCACATGGACTACCTTTGGTTTTCCTCTAAGTCCCTTCTTGATGCGGAAGGTAACATCATTGATCCTTGTAATGACGGTGTACGGTCCTTCCCAGCGAGCTTGAAGTTTCCGAGACTTTCCCTTTTTGCGAAGCGGATTATGAAGCCACACTAGTGTTCCTTCCTCAAACCCGTTGGTGTTCGAATTCCGATCGTACCGGGTCTTCATCCTTGTACTAGTTTTAAGATTATTCTCCCGTACTCTTCTGTGTACTTCATCCAGCTGGTTTTGAAGTTCATGCACATAGTCCGTAACAGGCTTAGGACTATCGGGTGGCGTGTCTGTTATCGCATCGACTGGGAGCCTTATTTCTCGACCGAAATTTACCTTGGCCGGAGTATGTCCCGTACTATCATGCACCGCAGATCGATAAGACATCAGAAACAGCGGAATGTATTGGTCCCAATCTCTTTGGTGATCGTCCACGACTTTAGCCAAGTGGTTCTCTAAGGTCTGGTTAAACCTCTCGACCATTCCATCTGACTGCGGATGCGCTGGCGTCGTACGGGTCTTATTGATTCCCAGCAGTTTGCACATTTCCTGAAATAGGGCGGACTCAAAATTCCGCCCTTGGTCTGAGTGAAGCTCCATGGGTACGCCATATCGACAGACCACTTCCTGGACCAGTTTCCTTGCCACAGTTATAGCTTCTTGATTGGGTGTCGCAAAGACTTCGGGCCACTTAGTGAAGTAATCTTGCACTACTATGATGTATTTGTTCCCATCATCCGTCATCGGAAAAGGCCCAGCAACATCAATAGCGATGCGCTCCCATGGCGCTCCAACGTTGTACGTCTTTAACTTTCCCCTGCTTCTTGTCTGCGGGCCTTTCACTGAAGCACAAGCAGTGCACTTACGGCACCAATCCTCGACATCTTCCCGACAACCGACCCAGTAGAAACGTTGTCGCACTTTAACCAGAGTTTTCTTGACTCCAAGATGTCCACCAGAAACACCATCGTGGATGTGCCGTAAAAGAGGGTCCACCTTACTCCGTGGTACTATGACTTGCATGGTTACTTCTTTTCCATCGTTGGATTCCCATTTTCTACATAGTACACCGTCTTCCAGAGTCAAGCTGTCCCACTGAGCCCAATAGCTTTTGGTGGTCGAACTATGAGCAGACATATCACTCCATTGGGGTTTATTCCCAAGACGTGTCCAGTCCAGTATAGGTCGAAGGTCATTGTCCTCTTCTTGGGCCTTCTTCATGTTGACTCCAGTCCATTCGTCATCAAGTCCGTGCGTCCTGATGACTTTAACCTCTTCCCGTACTTCATTCTTCTGACAGTGCTTGCAGTCTTCAGCACACGGTCTTCGTGACAAAGCATCGGCGTTGCTATGTCCTTTTCCACTTCGGTGTTCTATTACAAAGTGAAATTCCTGTAGTTGCTCGAGCCATCTAGCTACTTGACCTTCTGGGTTCTTGAATTGTAACAACCATTTTAACGCAGCATGATCCGTTCTTATAGTAAACTCTCTTCCTATAAGATACTTCTGAAAATGCTGTAGGGTCTTCACCACGGCAAGTAATTCACGGCGAGTAACACAGTAATTTCTTTCTGGTTTGGAAAGTGACTTACTGAAATATGCTATCACGACTTGACGATCTCCCTGTATTTGAGATAAAACACCACCAATTCCTGTGTTACTGGCGTCTGTGTCCACGATGAATCTTCCTTCTCTATTTGGGTAACCCAAAATAGGGGCTTCACATAACCGTTGCTTGAGCTCACTGAAGGCTTCCTCACAAATCGGGTCCCAGATAAAATCGCGTTTCTCTTCTGTAAGTCGATGCAACGGTTTTGCAATGTCCGAGAAGCTCTTAATGAATCGTCTGTAATATGCGCATAATCCAAGAAAGGCGCGCACATCTGTTTTATTTCTTGGAATAGGCCATTCTTGAACAGCTTTTATCTTCTCAGAGTCGGTTTGGACTCCTTCCGTTGAGATGACGTGTCCAAGGTAACTAACTTCCTTTTTAAATAGAGCGCACTTCTTTGGGCTAAGTTTTAGATTAGCCTCACGGATTCGGGTGAACACTCGTTCCAGATTCTTCAGGTTCTCCTTGAAGCTACGACCCATAACGATTACGTCATCAAGGTAGACCAGGCATACGTCTCCGAGTAAACCCACCATCACTCTTTCCATAAGGCGCTCAAATGTGGCTGGAGCATTACATAACCCAAAAGGCATAACATTAAACTGCCACAATCCATTTCCGATTCCAGTGCTGAAGGCTGTCTTCTCTTTGTCTTCTGGGCTTAGTTCTACCTGCCAATAGCCACTTTTTAAGTCGATAGTTGAGAACCATTTCATACCACTGAGCATGTCCAGTGTGTCGTCGATCCGAGGTAAGGGATAGCTGTCTTTCTTTGTGACGTTATTCAACATCCGGTAATCCACACAAAACCTTGTACTGCCATCCTTCTTCTTCACCAGCACCACGGGTGATGACCATGGACTCGTAGAAGGTTCAATTATTCCGTTATCAGCCATATCCTTAATCATATCTGTCACCTCCTTTTCTCTTGCCCATGGTATGCGTCGTGGTCTTTGCTTTATAGGCCTGGCGTCGCCTGTGTCGATCCGATGTTTTACGAGCCCCGTCCTTCCACAGTCATTTCCAGTGGCAAAGATGTCGCTGAATTTCAGCAAGAGCTCTTTGGCTTGCTGCAGTTCTGTTGCCGATAAATTCTCCTTAGAAGATTCCAGTAGTTGCTGGATGTGATCCTCCTTCACGTGGGTACCATTCTGTTTTACTGTATCACTATTCAATCGTCTCAGGTACTTTACTTCCTCACATCTTCCAACCACACTATTCTTCTTCAGGTGAACTTCTTCATTACTAAGGTTAAGGATTCTCACCTTAGTAATTCCGTTCGACATTAGTAAAGTCCTTGCTGTAATTAAATGTGGGTAATTTCCTGCGTCTTCGACGATGAGGCATCTTCTTTGTTTAATATTACGAGGAAATTTCACTATTACCATGTTTTCTGATCTCGGCGCCAGTGTGGTATCCTTGAGGCAATAAATATTGCACGGGCGTGATCCTTGCAGACAAACTTCTTGGTCAGGAAACCTTAACACTCCTTTAGCAACATCCAAAACACACTGCTGATTCTTCAAGAAATCCAGACCCAAAATACAATCATCGGTAATATTAGCAATCAGCACTGCTTGGAGATACACTCGGTCACCAATTCTAAACTTTACGTCTGTTTCGCCGAGGACGGAAACTGGCTGGCCGGTGGCTGTCTGAAGATGACATTTTGGAGATCGTCTATTCCACATTATGGTGCGTCTCAGTAGCTCTGGTCTCACAATGGTACGTGATGCTCCGGTGTCCACTGTTAAACTACATGATTTATTATCTACGGTGCCCTCGAGGATCAGACTATTCCCATTAAAAACTTGAGTTATGGTTACTGTAGGGGCTTTATGTTGACCAGCCAGCGCCCGCCCCACGGCCCTGGCGACTTTTAGTTTAACGGAATGTCTTGATCGTCTTGGGTCGCGGAGTCCTTGACCCTTCTCTTTTTCTTAGGGCATTCAAGCCGAATGTGCCCCTTTTCTCCACATTCATAGCACGTGGGAATAAACCGAGACTTTTTCTCTTCTGGTATCATCGCTCTAACTTTGTGTAGCCTCGTGTCTTGTTGCACAGCTTCCACCTCAAGAGCATGAGCAAGTGCGTTCTTCAAGGACTGGTGATGTCCCAGTTTCACAGCCCCTCGAACCTCTGAGTTTCTTATGCCATCGACAAATGCCTGCAGCAGGGTCACTTCGATAACTTCTGGTGCCGATGAGTAAGCCCGACGAACCAGCCTTTCTATTTCCTGGGCCCACTGCTGGAGGCTTTCGCCAGCCTTCTGTGATCGCTCACGGAGTTGCACTCGGTAGACATGTTCCAGGTGCTTATCACTGTAGCGCGTGTCTAACGCTTCCATTAGTGTCTCCAGCGTCCTTCTTTCAAGCGGCAGGTTTTCGAGGATTGATAAAGCATCCCCACGTAGAGCAAGTGTCAGAGCCATAAAAGATTGCTCTTTGCTCCAGCCATTACCACTTGCAAGTACCTCAAACTGGTACTTGAATGCTGACCACGACGAAGTTCCATCAAAGCGTGGTAGGTCAAGTTTCGAAGACGATGGTGAGGCCACTGTAATAGTCCCATGTGTTTTCAATTTTATGACCTCCTTATTTAGTTCTTGCACGCGGTCCTCGAGGTTCCCTGTCTTCATGGTAACTTCCTTGTCAAGTACTTGTACGCGGTCCCTTAAGGTATTCACTTCTTCTCCGAGAGCTGTGATACCTACGCTGATTTTTCCTAGGACAGCTTCCTGGCTGGCCTGCACCACTTCCTTAATTTCACGCTGCGTAGCGTCTTGGTTAGTCTGCATCATTTCTTTAAGCTCCTGCCGACTGGCTTCTTGGTTAGCCTGGAGCATTTTCTGATTGGCCTGCATCATTTCTCTAAACTCCTGCCGACTGGCTTCTTGGTTAGCTTGGAGCATTTTCTGATTGGCCTGCATCATTTCCTGCATAGAAGCCAGCAGTGCTGATATGTTCATGTCTGGTGAACTAACCCCTGATGCTGTCGCTGTTCCCGCCGAAATATCAACATCATCCCGATGCTCTTCTTCACGGTTCCGTTGACGTGCAGCATCCATTTCCACTTGCCGTCTGGTTCGTGGGGTACGCCCTTCGTCTTCACGCGGTAGTAACGGCATTCCGCTTCTGACACCAATTGTTACGTGCGGGGTAATCAAATGCCGATTACGTGAAAATTACTTTAATCGCTCTCCACACAGAAGGCAAAATTAGTACACACCAGTACACTAATTAGTCAACACTTAAACAACAATTCACCAAATCACTTAGAAACACAGTTGTCCAGAGTATTCGCTAGAGTCGGCGGTATAGTCTTCTTAGTTCGCTTCCGAGAGATGTGTTCACAAACGCTTTCAAATAGAAACTGTCTCGTCGCTGGTCCTGCACACTATTTATAATCCGAAAATAGCGAGGGTGGATCTTTCCAGAAAGGTGTCGATAAAAACCCACTAAACAGAAATGTTCCATAAGGAAAATGAACCTTATGTACACGGTAATAAGGAGGCGCTAGAATGTTCTAGTGTACGTAGCTGTATTCGTCTAATCGGTATTATTCCGAGAACTCGTAGTTCCAGGAATTGCATTGTCCTCGCCTTTTGTTTACTAATAATAATTTTAATAAAAATAATATGAGGTATATTCCGGAAGCCGGTTGCAACATTGTTGACGATTCTAGATCTTTCTTCACAGATCGATAGGGGACCTTGGACCCAACAATGCGTTTTTGTTTCTAGAAGCTTCGATGACTATTTCTCGAGTTATCGATACCTCTTTTATACGCATCGTAACAATATAATTTCTCTCCCTTCAAGATCGAATAGCTAGCAAAGAGCCTACATCGTTGTCGCGGCAGGCGATGGGCCAGATTTGGAACTGCCATACTTGCATGTCATTTATCCAAACCTTGTACAAAAATATGTGTACGGGACACTCTTTTGTTGCTGATGATAATGATACTAAATTGATGATTCCAAAGGTTTATTGGGAAATAAGTAATAATATTTATGATAATGATAAATTGAATGATAATGATAAATTCTGATGTAGTGAGTACACGCGGCGCGGTTGATGACCTAACGTGAACTAGATTTTACATTGAAAAGAAAATGAATATGTATTGGGCAATTCGGTAATTGCTGACCCGTTACAATTATGTGCGGTTGCACCGTACAATATGAATTCCTATCCACAAGATTTTTAGTTGTGTAATGCAAGACAGCAACATTTACTTATTGTGGCTATAAACATTATTAAATAGAATAGATAAAATCACAATTTAGTTACTTAAGCTAATGACGTAATAAAACACGAAAAGATTTTTCCCAGTTCGAATCGTCGATATGAGGCGGAGGCGCAGGTGAACGAAGCAATTCCACTTAACCAGTTAGTTAAAAATAAACAGGATACGTTGCGCCGCGCACAGCACAGCTGAGATTTTATCCCGCGCCCGGGGCCGGGGCGGGCGGGGCGCGGGATGAGGGGTGCAGCGCCCGCGGCGACTCATTAAACCGGTCCCCGGGAGCGCAACCCCGGCGGCGCCGCCCTCGAGCGCGCCGCGCCGGCCGCTCCGCCACTCGAACCATTCCACGGTTTTACACGCAATTATAGTTGGCGGTGCCGCCGGTGCGTTCACCCACACTTGCACCCCGATCTGTAATCCGCGCTCGCCAACAAATGTTTACTATACGTCATTTTAAATCTGTACAAACCCTACAGTTTTCCAACGAGAAGCAGTAACGTGGTAAACGAGAGGTAGTCCACAGTTGCAGGTCTTAGTTCCTGCGACACGCGATAGTTGTGCATGCGCAGCAACAGGTTAATTAGCGGCAGTGCAAGGTGCACGAATCTGGCGCATACCTGCGACTGGCAGCGAGTCGTGCGCGGCCGGGACCGGTTCCCGCGACCACACGCTCATTCAATTTGTCGGACGCACAGCGCACGGCCTCGCGCCGTGTTTACCGTCCACCATTGCGACAACCACGCACCCACGTATCAAATGATGCTCTTGTAAACCTAACATTGACTAGGTATTTAGAAGGGCTTTGAATTTCATCTCTTCAAGTATTAGTATAGTAGTAGTAAGTATTAGTATAGTAGAGCATAGTAGAGGCATTGGTTTCCACTGAAGATTTCTCCCATCGAGTTGTCCGTGCAATCCTTTGGATTGAATATTTTACTCCAAGCATCCCTGGACTGATTGTGATAGCGGCACTGACTTATTTCCGTTTCGATGTATCGTAATCGTAGCGGGTGATGCTTCCTTTCGTTAGTTTCCCAGATGTGTGTTGGTTGTGCGCGTCGGGCGCAGGGTAGCCGGTGCGCCCCGGGCTGTGGGTCGCACCTGGTCGCGCGCCGATTCCCCGCGACCCGCTTGCGTCTGCGCCGGAGCTGCCGCGTGCTTGCCCACGGCACTTCGCACGTCCAGCCAGCTGCCCTACGCTGCCGCACCTAAGGATATATTATTCCTGAACACCAATCGTCTTATCCCGAGAAACAGGGTCTAAATGTAGTACTGGGATTAATACTTGTTTTAAAGCATGAACTAAATACAAGATTATTATAAAATGAATATTAAATCCTGAACAAACAACAATTTATGATATATATTTCTATTATTAGATATTTATTTAAGTATTTTAAGTGTGAATTTAATATTAATATTTTGAGAATCAGCTGGAATTAATACTGTATGAACGAATTAATGTTTGCCATTTTTCGTTTTAATCCGTGATTATTATTAGGACCATGTATGATCTTTGGCTTACTAAATTTGATCCTCGGATGGTCTTGGATTTGTAATGAGAAAATATTTTAACTTTAATACTGTAACAGTCCTAGATATTATTTAAACCAGAGAGAGATTTTAGTCCAGGTTTAAACCACTACTTACGCGTATTTTTGTAATGAAACCGCAATCGTTTTATAAATCGCTTGTTTAATTTGACCCTCAGTGATCGCGGTGGTACTTACATTACTCTGGTACTCCCGGCCTCCAGAACGACTCGCTACATCATTCATTTGCTTGAAAACAGGTTCTCAACTGTCAATTTTAATGGAAATCTCTTCGATTCGATAATGTCTTATCTTCGAAAACTTACAAAATAAAAGCATCGGACAGGGTATTTCTAATTAAATTAATATCCTTGGCAACATCTCGGATGCCCCTCCTCCGCCCTCCCGCGCTGCTCCCCCACGCCCTCTCTCCGATGCAGGTATTTTAATTAAGCCTGCGCCCGCGCACCCTTCTACCGCCACTGCGTATTCTCCCGCACGAACCCTCTCGCCTCTGTTCGGTTCAACTGTGTTTATGAGCTATTAACATTAACTCGGTTTGAGTTACAAGCGTTGTGTAGTATCACAATAATGGCGTTTATAATAGGATGTGATACGAATTGGTTGATGATAATAAGAACAAAATAATCGCAGTAGTACGATATGGCGGGATAATATTCCCTCTCGTCCCTTGCGGCAAGTCGCTTGTCGCCTTGGTGCGCCCGCGCACAGCCTGACATATGGCACGCATATTACCCGAATTAATGCCAGATATGTTAATTTGTGAAGGGAATGCCGCGAGCCGCCGCCGCGCAATGTGCTCGCCTTGAATTAGATACATGCAGCACACACTGACGGTTACCAATTATTCGCGGCCCAATTAAAATTGTATACCGTTTACGAGGGTCCAGGAAAAAAGATCAAATAAATCGATGATCAATGTGACGTATAAATTGCAAATTCCTTCTCCGTTCTTGTTTCTGCGTTGATTGTTATTTAACTTTCATTTTTAAACTAGGCATTTTTTAATGTCCCACAGCTGAGCACAGGCCCAATTAATAATTTAAATTAGTAATCAAAATTAAATACCTATACCTATTGAACACATGTACAACTTCTTCAAATGTAAATGAGTAAAAGAAAACTTTTATTGATTTCAAAACGTCAAATGACGAAATCGGTTACAGCACCTTTCGAGCTCTACTTGGCGGAGGGAGCTCTACGTGGAGCACTCCCGTGCCTCCTACCACCACTACATTATGATCAATTGCAGAAAAATAGTATCTCAATCATAAGTCGCTGACAACTAGTTATTATAAATAATTGTGTTGCGTTGCTAAATGTTCGGAAGGATCCCACAGTTGCGCGAGGCGTTAATTAGTGCGACGCGTGATTAGTTCGCAGTTGGTGCGCTGCGCCCGCGCCGCGCACCGTACCAGCCAATTGAGCCCAAATTGCGAGCAATTTGCGTGAGAACCGAATGATACCGCGCACCGCAGCACCGCGTCGCGTCGGAGCTGGGTTGCCAGCACTCCCCGTGCCTGCAATTTGCAGTACAATTACAATCACCGCAGACTTCTAAAGCTTGGGTCCGATTTTTGACAGATCAGACCGTGCCAGGACAGGCCGAGGGGTGATGGGAATAATCTGAAAGGCGTTATCGTTTGCACAAGCGTAGGGCGGTCTGGCCTGGCCTGTGCTAGACTATCGTAAGCTACGACAACACGTAAGCCGTTTCAATAGATTTTTCTAATCACATTGGTGTTTACGTACGTACGGACGTAGTAATTAAGTAAGTAACGAATAAAGTATTTCAATATTTTTGTCCCTTACAGTAAAGTGCTAGATTAAGTAGTCTCGGTGTCTTTAAATATTTGAGACGCGGATTTTCTTACTCTTTTAAATAAAATAAGTGCGACATTTGTAAATTTTTAGTTTGTAGCATGGTATCCCCGCGCGTTGTGTTGCGGCGCGCGGTCGTTCACACTGGGCCGCTGCACACTCGCACGTGAACGCTGAATTATCCAAATCGCCGGAGCTGCCTTGCGCCTGCGCACTGCTCTTCCTAGAAACAACAGTTCTCGCGTTGCCGGGTCGGGAGCCTTCGTCCATCTTCTCTTGCATTCCAATGTTAATTTCTCAAGATTCGACCGTCCTAACAGACGTCTCTCAATAAAGAAACAAAATATTTACCCTCCAATTCGTAGCAAGCTTTAATACGTTCACGATGGCAGCATAAAGCGAAAATGCTCTTTTAATATCATTGCAAATGGATTATATTCTGTATGAATTCAAGTGTACACTTAACTAGAATAAAATTGTAGTGATGTTGTAAAAGATTTCATTCCCCTATCGCCAAAGTCAACAACAGACTAGTCCACGGCATTCAAATAAATCACTTTTTTCTCAAATACCATGATGTCCTTTTAAGAGTTTGATGCCATTGTATAACGATACGCGATATTGTTGGCGCTCTGTCGCCGCCGACGCGACGCGATGCGCTATCAGCGCGACGGATGTGTCTCGTTCGCGGCCGCGGGATAGCATCTCGCTGCTTCCGCCCATTTATCTGCCGCATCTCAGCCCTGTCTCCCCCCGCCAGTCCCTGCCACCTACCACGCAACCCCCCCCTAACCGACAGTCACGCAACTATTTGTATAAAACTCGCAAAAAGTAAAACAGGTAAGCAGGTACTTCTAACAGTTATAATCTTCTCCGTTCACGCGATGCTATCAACTTCCCCTTTATTCATTGCGCAAGAATTTCTTTTTTTCGTGAGTTTCGGGTGCCAGGCTTGTCTCGATGCTGTCAGCTGTCACTGTGACACAATGCGCGAGATTCGGCGCAGAGCCCAGCCTGCGGAGAGTAGGCTGATTGCGCGCACAATAGCGCTCGTTACGCGACACACACCGGCGCGGCGGCCGCGGCGCGGCGGCGCGGGGCGGGGCGTGCCGTCGCTCGCGACGATACCGCTCGGTTATACGTGTCCACGTCATATCTACATCATCTTAGATAACTGTTTCTGTTTGGCCCCGTGCAGAATCCAAAGATCAAAAATACATATAACTATTTGGAAACACCTATGAGTTTGTCATAACGACATTTTAAAAGGCAAACAATTAAGTATTATAAATAAAATGATTATGCCCCGTGATTTAGGCGCAACGACAGGTGCAAGCCTTAAGATAATGACAGGTGGTGGGATGCTGAAACCATTCCGCCAGCGGAGTGTGCGAACATTTAAAATATGACCTCAAGCACCTTCAGAAATACAGAATTATCCAAAACCCGCTGGCGAGTAAAACTAGATTTATGCTCATTACATTACATGCGAATGTTATCTAAATAGCCTTTTAACTGAAAATCATCAATCAACATGACGTGTGTGAGCGATAGTGTGGTTGTCGCCCGGGGCTCGCCACTGGGTCACGAGATTATCACAATGCGCGTTAATTATGCTGCGCGGGCGCATCTGTCGCCCTGCGCGCGCCTGCGGGCAGACCGGCACGAGGCGGGGGGGACTGCTGCAGCTAAACAAACGAGCCTTTATTCTAATTACCGGCCCGCGCTGCACCGCCCACCCCGCTATTATGTGTACCGATCTAACCTGCCGGCGCCCGGCGTTCATCGACATGTGGATGGAAATTATGTCATAACATTGAGAACGGTATAAGTTTCGAGAAGGATCCATAGGATACCATAAAGTAGGTATTGATTTAATCGGTATCGCTTTGATTATCAAATCAGTGCCTGATACATTATATTCATTGTATTCGTTTGTTAGCCTCTACATAGCTCCCAACTTCCGCAGAGGGTTTTCACTGGTCACCACGACATCAGTGGATGTGTTCCTGCTATGAGTGCACGCAGCCTCCTGGTGCAGGTGCAGTCGGTGCGGGGATCAACTGATCTGTATCCGCCTGTCGCAGCAGCAGCGCATCAATGTCGCACTAATTAACCCACAACATATACCTGCACACACTCACGTAATGCGGCTCCACATGTCTGATGCAGAATTATACACAGATAAAATATACTTACAGCTAAGGCATTCCCATATATATATTTATGTTACCGTTACAATTTTTAAGAAAAGACACAGGCATCTTTCTCAACACATTTTCGCGAATACTCGTAGAACCAAATCATCTTAGAATTTTATCTGGTAGAGCAATATTAATGGAATATTTCAGATGGTATCTGACGTGATCTTCGATCACAACGTTTGGCAACAGTCAACTAGTAGGCAAAGGTCAGTTCACTTACATCACAACAACAGGCAGGAGACTCTGAAGGAGTATGACGTATCGGCGCGGGGCAGGGTGTAGGCGCGCGCGGGGCGCGGCGGGGCGCGGCGGGGCGCGCGGGGCCGTGAGAACCTGCGTGCGTCAGCGCAGCGCCACGCACACGCCGTGTATGAACCACACGCTTCTTGACTACAGCGCCGCATTACATATATCTGCATAATACAAATAACATACCTGTAAAATCTACAATAACGATTTTCGATCAATAACGAAATTCTTATTTCTTTGCATACGCATAAGAATAACGTTGGTCAACAGTAAGTCCTAAAATGCTATATAAATCTCATATTGAAGTATTTAAGCGCACGTTCTCTACTATAGAGTAAACTAATATTTTCCCCTGGAGTGAGCGGTCTCTCCACCGCCGCACCGGCTCGCTCCGGTGCATGCCGCCTCGCAGAGGGGGGAACGCACGTTGCAATAAAACTAAATCAGTGTTGCGCGGGATTAAAAGCTCCGGGGGCAGAGGCCGGGGCGCGGGGCGGAGCGCCGGCGGCGCGGGGCGGGGGGCGCGCCGCCGCCGGCAGTCCGATCCCGGAGGCCGACGCGAGCACACGAGTGCTCCCCAGCGCAGTGTCGATCCAGTGTGTGATAGTGAAGTGTCCGGAGTGTGCTGTGCGGCGGAACGAGCCGCAACGGTGCAGCGGTGCGGTGGCAACGCCACCCCGCGGCGGCATGGCGCCGCCCCGAGCGCGCCGTCCGCGCTGACTCCATGCGCGCCCGCAGCCCGCGGCGCGCGCCGCTGCTGCTCGCCCTCGCCCTCGCCGCCCTGCTGCGCGTACGTCACACCACCGTCCCTGGCTACCCTGCTCCGACCACCGGACTATACCGAAAGTCCATCTTATCAATGATCTTCTGGCTACAGTCAAATATTCAATGTGTCATGCTTCATTAGCCTCACATCCAAGCAGGGGTGGATGTGAGGCTAATGAAGCACTCAACACATTGGATTATAAAGGACTCGACGTCGTCGCGAGAAGCTAATCGATGGACCGTTCTGTAAACCTGTTTAAAATTCCGACGCGAAAGATACACTGACTGACCGAAGCTATCAATGTTAATATTCTTATAATTCCCGTTAAGAGCAAATCAATTAGCACAACTAGCTTGCACGTCCATGCTGAGAAAGGCTTGATTTATAATTTCTCTAATTTAATCTCGGACATCCACGTCCAAACTGAATCTGTCGGCCCACTGTCACTTCCGGACCGAACACTTCCACGACATACACTCTAATCTAAACTGATGTCACATTTGAGTCCTATGATCGCGGAATCTGGTAGCCCGCGTTGAAACCATTCGATCTCAAAACACATTAAAATGGCGAACATCAGTTAGATACGATAGGATTCCTCCGCGGTATTTCCCGTGGCCAGCGTGCGCGCACCGCCCGGCGGCGGCGGCGCGTGCTGCACATACTGAGCAGCTCCATCTCGTCGGCAGCCAGCTCACGTTGCCGTCGCCATGTGGAATATCGCTCGTCTCAGCGCTCACGTGCTCTCACTGCTTATTCTCATCTGAAACACTCAGTTAACCAGCAACAAACAAACATCAGTATACATTCTTTGAATTCAGCAAATATGAATTTCGTCATCGTACATCTAATCCTAACCGCAATGTCTGACTGAACTTCAATTTTACAAACCTAAATAAATAATTATTGCTAAAGTTCTAATTTATTTCCAAAATGTTACAACATACCTAAGGTATGCATCGTGTTTGATAAGATCGCTTTGTAACATATTTCACTAATAGTCCCGATTGTTAGCTGGAGATAGTTGACAGGATTGTCCAGTTCCATTGAATCTATTTTTCAAAGATTTGAGGACTTTATGTTCGTACAGAACATGCACTCGGTGACATTAGAACCAGAATTTTATTATATTATCTTCAATAGTTTCTAATGAGAAAGTTCAAAATAGATTTACCCTATTTAAAACATCGACCCATCTTCTCCCACTAGTGTTGTGCATGTCTGTCGTCAGACCTCGCGATTCAGCGTGAACAGATTTTAACTCAATACATTGGAAAAAATTAAAGCTTAAAAACAAATTAAAAAAACACAAGCTGAAGTGATTTTTTTAATACAGAGCTTTCTAGTAAGTAACGAAAAAGTTGCCAAAAAATAACATCTCATGTATGGAAATCCGCGAACAAGTAGAATGAAATGAGAATAATATGGTCGCTAAAAGATATTTCAGTGCAGTTATGAAGTTTTTGGAAATGTTCGTCGCGTTTTTTTTATTATAATAGGACAATGAAAGCAAACAAATAATTCAGGTTACTTTTACTCCAAAACTTGTCTCCTGCTCAGGAGCAAGAATAACCGGAATTATTATAAACTACCGAAACTTCGCTCAGCCACACATTCTCGTTTAACCTGCGTAGAAGCTTCAATTTTATAATAAGTAAGAGATTTACTGTGTGTCAAACGGTTAGCTGTAAATCCTCCGCTTAATAAGTACATTTTAAAGCGTAAAAATCGGTAATTATAACTAGGTTAGTATATCTTACATTTCTTTGATGAGATGAAATGGCTATTCATTGTCAGTGTCAGCCGTGTGTCAAAATCATTAATACTCGTATAATTTAGTAATCTGGAATATATGGAGGAGCAGCGCTCCTTACGGAATGTCATGAGCACCCAGATAATTAATTCATTTAAAAAGTCAAATAAATATGCTTATAGATCTTTCAATAATAATCCTTAGACTTTACCCGATAACGACAAAGCCAACTGGAATTCATAGAATTTCTGTATTGTATGCTGAATTATGAAAAAAAAATTGTATCCAAGATTTATGACTGTCCGAAGATTCTACCCATTTATTTATTTTATAAACCAGTGATTTTATGTTAAGCCGCTTCCAATCACTATGTTGTGATTATGAAAGTTGCACAAAACGAACAATAGATTTTATGATTTTAACATTTACGATTTACAAGCAAACTACATTCAATAAAACAATAATGTTATTGTCCATTACTTATCCGCTGCTACTTACTTATCCTCACAAATAATGGGATGATGATGCTTATTTTGTTTCGCTTTTGCGCTTAAAAATAGTATTTAACCTATAGGTCGTACGCACCACAAGTACGGTCGTTTTCAAGGTCCAATTCCAGACATGCCACAGCTGTGACTTGACCATCCGTAGAAATCCTTGCATTGCCGTTTTTATGATTATCTTCAATAAGAGAAATTTTGAGTACCTATTGAAATATTTTTTCTTATAATTTTGTATCGCAGTTATTTTGTGTTTTTTTACGCTCCCGACGTTTCGGTACGATAATAAACGCGATAATAACCTTAAACTAAGTTTTATTTCAATGTGTAGTATTCATATTCAGATTCATAAGTACTGTACTTAATGGTCTACGTGAATAAAATATCTATACATATAAATAAAATTGGAGTGTCTGTTTGTAATATTAAAATAACTGCTTCTTACTAAGTGCATTTGGATGTATACACGTTACCTATACCGAAACAACATTTTTTACAATTTTTGTCTGTCTGTCTGTCTGTCCGTCTGTCTGTCTGTCTGTCTGTCTGTCTGTCTGTCTGTCTGTCCGTCTGTCTGTCTGTCTGTCTGTCTGTCTGTTTGTTCCGGCTAATCTCTGAAATAGTTGGACCGATTTTGACGGGACTTTCACTGGCAGATAGCTGATGTAACAAGGAGGAACTTAGGCTACTTTTATTTTAGAAAATAAAATAGGATCTCACGAAAAAAAATTAAAACCAATGTTGCAGCGCAGCGCCTAATTAAGTTTGATAGCAACCTGCAATGCGTCCCGCGGGCTCAGAATGGGCGAGCAGGCTGTTGTCAACGGTTGTTTTTGTTAAATACCACGCGGACGAAGTCGCGGGCAACAGCTAGTTCTGTAATAAAATTATTTTTAAATTTAATACTAGGACTTGAAGGCTGACATTAAAGACTGAAATTGTAATTGCTAGTTTTACATTGTTTGCTTCGATACGTCAGTACATATCTGCATCTGTCAAGATGCAACTCAATTTTGTAGCCGACAGCCAAACAACAATTATTATGATGTCAAAATTGAATACTGGTTACTGTTACTCCTAGTTCTAAATCCTGCAGTTTTTTACCGGACTCTATCAAAAGCTTCTTACACCGCCCTCTTCTAATAAAAATGTATTGAGTATATATCGTTTGTGTAGTGTGTTACAAGTGCGCCTCGTCGGGGCGCATGTGCTAGCCCTTCTTACGTATCATCGTTTCTTAAACCAGCATCGAAGTCTCAATGTTAGGATTTCAAGGAGTTGTTGCGTATAAAAAATAAAGTTAATATTATCACATGGACATCTAAAGTTCTAATGTCTTCACCGCTATCATTATTTTGGTTATTCAAACGCACATTAACAGCGACCTCTGAGTCACTCATGAAGTTTATTTGTCAAAATATATCTATGTACTTTTTTATAATTGTATTTTATGCAATGCTACTTAACACTTAGTGATAATAATATACCTCCGCCGACTGAGTAAAGTAACAATTTGGTAGTTAGGAACACATAATACGATTTATAGTTTGTATACTTTTTAATTATAATCTATTTGTCTGGCAAATGTGCAGAACTAGTTGACTAACTGCAAGTGTTACGTCTAGAAAGCTCCACATTTTCTTGTTGTAAGAAACACTGTCGTATAGGGCGTGGTGTTACACGCGGGGGGCGTTCCGGTGCGCCAGTGGGCGTGCGCGCGCGCCGCCCACCACCGGCGGCGCCGCCTCTCGCACACGCGCTTAAACTCGCATTGTTTACGCGACGCGCGCGCACGTCCCCTACACGCGTGACGATTGAACATGTGACAATGTAAACAAAACGTTGACCCGCAAACCTGACACACCATTTTGTGGACAAGGTTATCAACCTGCCGTGCATATACACGACGGAAGACCGACCTAATGAAATGTCCAGTTTTAGATTTCATAATATCATTAAACAGATTACAATCATTACAATCTATACTAATACATATTATAAATGTGAAAGTTTGGATAGATGCATGGATGGATGTTTGTTACTCAATCACGCCAGAGCGGCTGAACGGATCTTGATGAAATTGGGCACAGAGATAGATTATAGTCGGGAATAGCACATAGGCTACATTTTATCCCGTTAAAATATATGGTTAACGTGGGATAGATTTGTTTAAATTTTTCATAGCGCATATGATCGACATGATTTTTTGCGCGGGTAACACCGCAGGGCGCAGCTAGTATTTATATATAACAGAGTCTTACGAGTATTAGTTACACCAACTCGAACTCAAGATTGGGTGGCCCGATTATAATGATCTTTGATTTTTTTAATTTGTCTCGGTCTCGAACAGCTGAAAAACTATTAAAAACTCAGTAAAAATTATAATAAAGATAATTTAACCTCTCATACCTTTGGTTTTTAGGCGGAACGAAGTTCGCCGAGACAGCTAGTAGGTATTAGAAAAAAGCTTTACACTCGACTTTGTCTAGATTGCAATCCAATTTTTTTTTAACATGCCATAACATTAACGAATTATAAAACATTTGTTTTTAAATAACAAAAAAATCCCTCTGTACACTGCACTGAAAAGTGAAAAACAAAACAACAAAAATGTGAAAAACAGCGACCAACTAAACAAAATATGTTCGGCGGTGCTCTTCAATTGAACCATCCTTCTGCTTTTCACAGATAAAATGTCTTGGAAGTAATTCCTTTGGCCCTGTTTCACTTACAGATACAGAGCTTTCACATGTTTTAGTGAAGGTGTTTTTGCAGTCGGGTTTATGTTTTTTACCCAACTGCGTCATCGTTTTCGAGTGTATAAATGTGTTTTTATTAATTTATTTATTTATTTCAAACTTTTTTATTTGTATTTTTTGTCAAAATGGTTGCACCGAGAACTTGATCCTTATTAGCGACAGTATCGGATGGTGCAATAATAAAATATATTGTTTTTATTTTCAAAATCACCAGGATCAAGTCCTGGCTAGGAAATATATATATTTTCCATAATTTAATGATCCAGTTTTAGTTTTTATCAAAATTGGTACTAAGTCCTTTAAGCATTGTTCGATATTCTCTATACGAGTACTATCGGATTTGGCCATACACGACAAAAAAAATAAATAAACAAACGGTTAATGTTCTTGAGAAAAAATTGCTTCATATTAAAATGCTGTTTTGTATGAAATTATTGATAGAACTAGAGGATTACAAATAGGTAAACAAATAGGTACAATTTACAATGTACAATACTATTTTGAAATTTATTGCAAACTTAATTACGTTACGATTTGGCATTTTTATAACACAGACCTCATTTAAGTAACAATAAAACATTGCAGAAAACATATATTTAGTTTAACCCTCATCCGAAAGACCTGATTGTGACAACTTGAAATATTTGAAATGAAGTACACATTTTTTTGTTGGCCGTTATTTTTAACCGACTTCAAAAAAAAGGAGGAGTTTTTTTTTTTTTTTTTTTTTATGTTTGTTACCTCAGATCTCCGTCATTTATGGACCGATTTGGAAAATTATTTTTTTATATGAAAGGATATGCTTACAGATTGGTCCCATTTTTTTCAAAAAATTGTTCTGATCATGGGATCCATGAGGAATTGAGAGGACTCCTCAAATTTTATAGGAAAACCTATAGCAATTTTGGTATTTTCATCAAGAAGTCAAGCATATGCATTCAGAAAGTATCATTTGATGAAGTGAAAGTGATGAAGAAGACCACAAATGGCCACTGGAACTTGTCAGTGATACGTATTTCACGGGTTGCGCCAAGACAATCTCAATTATGATCGTTAAGCGACTATGACAAAGCAAATTTAAAGAAATGGTTCTGATGAATATGGTACCATCGAACTGATCTGATGATAAACCCAGGAGGAACCGGAACATTGTAATAAAACAATGTATCCAAGCCGTGTTTGGGCTTATTGAAATTGTTATGGGATACACTTTGGCTATAAATAAAACTTTTTCGTGGATGTTCCGATTTGGATTATTCTTTTTTTTACAGAATAATACCCTTTTAAAATCCAACGAGATTGATTCAATGGTTTTTGTTTTATCTTGATTTCTTTGAATCTATATTCATCTCGCGATGATGTTGTATTTGGTATACCTATTATCCAGTAAAATTATTGATATAAAAATCTTTTTAGTGACAAAGAATAGTAAATATATCCACTAAAAAGTGTAAAATAAAAAACTTTTTAACAAAATAAAAACCGTCTTCAAAAAACTAAAAAGCCAAAAATAATCTGATCTTGAAATCTACCTTGTTTAACTAAATCTAATATTTAACTAATCTGAAGTCGGTGCCAAATAAACAACCGACGAAGAATAGCAAAAGCATACTTCAGTAACGAGATGCGCGGACCAATTTGTAGGTATAGTCTTTGGTGCAGACCGGCAATACTCGACTCAGTAGTTTTTTTGGCACCGACTTCAGATTAGTTAAATATTAGATTTAGTTAAACAAGGTAGATTTCAAGATCAGATTATTTTTGGCTTTTTAGTTTTTTGAAGACGGTTTTTATTTTGTTAAAAAGTTTTTTATTATTATATCTTACTGTAGACTGTTGGACTAAATGTTAAGCGCAAGTTTGGTATGGCATTATCAAACGGAGCCCTCACGCGCTACACGGCGCCGGCGTGAGCTAGTGTGTGCGCAGCTCCGTCACTGCGCCACGGATGCACTTGTGCAATGTTTCGAAAATACTGAACATTATGTAAATGCAAACGACAAAGATAGCAAACTGGCATGTTTTTGAACTGGGTATCGTTATGTTTTTGGGTTTTATATAGTAAATAAACTATACTTTCGTTTATAAAAATGCTTACAATTGGTCGTTACAACTTTTCTGCTTTTTTTTTCGTCTTAATTTTTCGTATGAATTATTTCCGTCTAGCCCCCTTTCGTAACGCGCGATAAGGAACTTCGTTCCAAAACTATTATAATTACTTTAGACTAAAAGTAATGTCGAGCCCCTAAATCATCATTTACACTCGCACGCAAATATAGCGCGCTGCGTGTTTACGTTACCGCGCGTGCTAGAAAATTACAACATTTAGTAACCCATGACTTTCGACAGAAATGCATTCTATCCCTTTACAGGCATTATGCATAACCATTGCCCAGAGTGTTCGTTACCACGCCCCCTACACTGTATTATAAGTACCACACAAGGAAGTGCGCTCAAAAGTATCTATGTACCGAATTTCATGAATTTCGTCTCCGAACGGTCATGATACAGTGTCAGACTGAGACCGACCTAACGTGTGACGGACAGGACGACTTTATAAGAGTTTTACTGACATCTTATATAGGAAAACGTTAAATTAGGTAACATAAACTCAATAACAAACAGAATTTGTAAATTTTTAGCTTTGTCAAAAACTTTAGCGCATTTTCAATGAAGTAAAGTGGTGATTATACTGGACACCTTTTCAGTTAATGTTTATACAATGTGTGTGTGTGTGTGTGTGTGCAGTGCGCGGCGGGGGCGGGCGTGTTCGAGCTGCAGATCCTCGAGTTCTCCAACTACCGGCTGGAGCTGTCGTCGGGCGCGTGCTGCGCGGGCGCGGCGCGAGCGAGCGCGTGCGCGCAGCCGTGCCGCACGCGCTTCACGCTCTGCCTCAAGGAGTACCAGTCGGCGGCGGCGCCGGGCGCGTGCTCCTTCGGCCGCGCCGCCTCGCCCGTGCTCGGCACCGACTCCTTCACGCTCGCCGAACCGCTCTACACGCTCGCGCTCCCCTTCTCATTTCGCTGGACGGTAAGTCAATTTATACATAAAGACAACATAAACAAGTGTTTGGTTTTCACCTGGTTTGTCTACATCGTCGGCCTTTGTTGGTACTCTAACCCTATATTTGCTGGTTTTTCCATAGTATAAATCCATTCAAATTTAAGGCCGCTAATTTTGCTTTTTTCTTTCTTTATAGAGATCGTTTACGTTAATCCTTCAGGCATACGACGACTACGAGTACCCTGATTCTGGTGAGTGCATAAAATATTACAACTAAATCTAATTGACTCTAATCTATACATATAAATAAAATTGGAGTGTCTGTTATACTGTATAAGTAAAAAGCGGTTATTTTAATATTACATATTAAAATAACCGCTTTTTACTAAGTGCATTTGGATGTATACACGGATGTATACCTATACCAAAACAATTTTTTTTACAATTTTTGTCTGTCTGTCTGTCCGTCTGTCTGTCTGTCTGTCTGTTTGTTCCGGGTAATCTCTGAAATGGCTGGACCGATTTTGACAGGAATTTCACTGGCAGATAGCTGATGTAACAAGGAGTAACTTAGGCTACTTTTATTTTTGAAAAAAAATAGAATCTCTCGAAAAAAAATTAAAACCAATGTTGCAGCACTGCGCCTGATTAAGTTTGATAGCAACAATTTGCAATGCGTCCCGCGGGATCAGAACCCGCGAGCAGGTTGTTGCCAACGATTAAGTCTTTGTTAAATACCACGCGGACGAAGTCGCGGGCAACAGCTAGTGTACGATAAATTTAAACGTGATTTAGATTGTCACATCTGTTGGCTGTACTGACCTACAAAATGTTATAGTATAGTAATTCATATGGTTCGAGCAGATGCGGGTCTGATCGAGGAGGCGTGGTGGTCGGGCATCGTGGAGCCGAGCGCGGAGTGGCACGCGCTGCGGCACGCGGGCGCCGCCGCCGCCGTGGCGTACCGCGTGCGCGTGCTGTGCCAGCCCAACTACTACAACACCACCTGCACCACCTTCTGCCGCCCGCGAGACGACAAGTTCGGCCACTACGCGTGCACGCCCGACGGCGACAAGCGCTGCCTGCCCGGCTGGCAGGGCGACAACTGCGAGAAGCGTACGTACTCACCGCCGCACACCGACGCGGCGACGCCCGCCCCGCGCCACGCATCCCGCGCCGTCTCTAACATATTCCTGTATTGTTGCAGCCGTGTGCAAGGAAGGGTGCCATCCCACCCACGGCAGATGCGACCGACCCGGCGACTGCGAGTCAGTACATACTACTACACCATTCTAGGCAGATCCTGTGACATAACTTTGAATCGCTTCAAGTAAATTTGTTATTTTAGCTGTCGACCGGGATGGCGAGGCGAACTGTGCTCCCAGTGCCAGCCGTACCCGGGCTGCAAGCACGGCTACTGCAATGGCTCCTCGTGGGACTGCACCTGCGACACCAACTGGGGCGGCATTCTCTGCGACCAAGGTACCCATTAAACATCGAAAATTACAAATATATTACAGAAGTAAAATAATATACGAATTAATTATTTTATTATTATTCTGATGCAGATCTAAACTACTGCGGCACGCACGAGCCGTGCCAGCACGGCGGCACCTGCGAGAATACCGCGCCCGACCAGTACTTGTGCCGCTGCGCCGAGGGCTTCTCCGGCGTGGACTGCGAGCGCGTGGACAACCCGTGCGCGCCGCAGCCGTGCGCGCACGGCGCGTGCTCGCTGGCCGCCGCGCCGCGCGGCTTCGCTTGCGCTTGCGAGCGCGGCTGGGGCGGCGCGCTATGCGACGCCGACGTGGACGACTGCGCCAGCGTGCCCTGCATGCACGGCGCAAGCTGCCGCGACCGCCTCGATGCCTTCGCGTGCGACTGCGCGCCCGGCTGGACCGGACCCACCTGCGCTGAAGGTCGGTGACCCCCCTCCCGTCAATTATTAGCCTAAATTTGGCCTAACAGTGTTATATCCATCGTTGTATTGACAGACGTGAACGAGTGCGAGTTGAGCCGCGCGGAGGGTGCGATCGCACCGGTGACGGGCGCGGCGGAGGGTGCGCTCGGACCGTGCGTGAACGCAGCCGCATGCAACAACACCGCGGGCGGGTACGCGTGCGCGTGCCTCGCCGGCTGGACGGGCCGCGACTGCGAGAGCAACGTGGACGACTGCACGGGCCAGTGCCTCAACGGCGCCACGTGCATCGACCTCGTGGACGACTTCCACTGCGCGTGCGCGGCGGGCTACGCGGGCCGCACGTGCGCGCGCGACGTGGACGACTGCGCGCCGCGCCCCTGCCGCAACGGCGGCGAGTGCGTCGACCTGCTCAACGCGTACCGCTGCATCTGCCCAGTCGGGTTCTCCGGTACCAACTGCGAGGTGAAACTGGACTCCGCTTTGACTGTATTATATGACTAATCCCTAATCGTATCTACATGACGTAATGGACCCCTTCTCGCTCAGGTGGACCGGGCGCACTTGCACTAACACGAACTAACTCGACTTCTGCTTTTTTAGCTGTCATCCTGCTATGGACGATACTGCGTGGTGAGTCTTGCGCCGCTTCTCCTTCTATCATTTGTTACTAAACACCGTAATTTACAATGTTTGCACTTTACACTAATGGGGCGTGTGTCGTGCGCAGGATGACCGCGACCACTGCGCGGGAGCGCCGTGCGGCAACGGCGCCGCGTGCTACACCGCGCAGAGCGACTACTACTGCCACTGCGCACCCGGCTGGATCGGCAAAAACTGCACGCAACGAGCCGCTAGGGACCGTGAGTTTCAATCTGTTCATCTGGTTTACTATTATAAACACCGCATAGCACGATAAAGCATGCGTGATAAGAGCTAAACGTGATTTTGCATTTTCATATTTCAGAAGTGGACAAGTGTGCGATGAACCCGTGTTTCAATAACTCGACCTGCGTCGACGCAGACGCGGACTTTACGTGCATCTGCCGCGAGGGCTGGGCGGGTGAGTGTCGCCGGCGCTTGACCCCCGGCGCTACACATTAAATCTACATTTATTTCGGTTACATGAACTGATTTACCGTAACCCCCGCAGGCAAGACGTGCTCGGAGCGGGCGGGAGGCTACGACCGGTGTCCCGAGGGCACGTGTTTGAACGGCGGGACCTGCATCCGCAAGAGCGGCGCATGGCGCTGCGCGTGCGCGGCCGGCTGGACGGGCGCCGCCTGCGAGACTCGCCCGGCGCCCGCACCGCTTGCGCCGCCGGTGGCGCCGCCGTGCCCGTGCCTGGCGGGCGGCACGTGCGTGCCGGCCGGCGCGGCGCCCGGCTGGGCGTGCGCGTGCCGCGAGGGCCGCACGGGCGCGCGCTGCGAGCTGGCCGCGGACCCCTGCGCTTCGGCGCCGTGCCGAAACGGCGGGCGCTGCGTCGGTGGCTCCGGGTGGTGGGCGTGCGAGTGCGCGGCCGGCTGGCGGGGCGACGCGTGCACGCAGCGCGCGCAGCCGCCGCCGGCCACCTGCACGCCCGCGTGCCCGCCCGCCGCCGCCTGCGTGCCCGACCCGCTGCGGCCCGAGCGCGCCGCGCGATGCGTGTGTCCGCCGCCGCCGCAGCGAGCCGCGCGCCGCTGTCTCGAAAGTGAGTTCTCTCTGGTTCGATTCCGACATTCGGTCGCCGCGCACCGACCGGATCGCACCGTTCCGTATCGCTCACTCTCGCCGCGTAAATTTAAATCACTGTTCTCCGAACCCAGTGCTCGCCGGACTGGGAGTCGACGGTGAGGAGGGAAGCGACGGCGGGGACGGCGCCGACGGGATCGAGGGCGGGGACGGGGGCGCGGACGGCTCGCCCGGCGCGTGCGGCGCCGATAACGGCACGTGGTGGTGGGGCTGCAACGCGTGCTGGTGCGACGCGGGCGCGCCCTCCTGCACGCGCCTGTGGTGCGGCCTGCCCGACTGCCTCGCGCCCAGTGCCCAGCCCTGCCGCACCGACGAGGTCAGTGCCGATCGAGGATGCCACCTATTCCCGCAATCCTCATTTTGAAAATTACCGAAGTGACATTGAGTTCTTCCTCAGGTGTGCGTTCCGGCCGCACCGGCGCTGTGTCTGCGGGCGCCGTGCGCGCCGCTGGGCGAGTGCAGGCGAGTGTCCGGCCGCCGCGTGGAGCCGCCCGCGCTGCCCGCGCCGCCCGCGTGCTGGCCCGGCGCGCGCGACGTGCGCCTGCCGCCGGGCTGCGCGCGCGCCGCGCTGCAGCTGGCGCGCGAGCGCCTGGCCCGCGGCGCGCACGTGGAGCGCGCGTGCGCCGCCCTGCGCCGGGCGCTGGCCGCGGCGCTGGCGGCGCGCGCCCCGCCGGCCGCCCCGCTAGCCTTGCTCTGCGATCTCGCTCCGGATGATGATGACGCGCTCGACCTCGCTCTCGTAAGTGGACATCGAAGCGAAAGGACTGGGAACTCGCGCAGGTAGTACGCAGAGGTGACTTTTTTCGGTAATGAAACTATATCTCTATTGCAGTGGATCGGTGACGAGGTAGGAACCGACAGTGACGAGCGCGCAGACGCCCTCGGCGCAGCGGTCCGCGCGCTAAGCGAGCTCGTGTCGCGGCGTCGGCTCGCTCACCACGCGCTGCTGGGTGCGGCGCTGCGCCTGCGCGTACCGCGCGCTCCCATCCCCCCCGCTGCGGCCGAGGTGACGAGCCCGCCGACTCTGGCTCTGTCGCTGGGCGCGCTGGGGCTGCTGCTGGTCGCGCTCGGAGCGGGTGGCGCGGTGCTGGTGTTTCGGCGGCGGCGTGCGGCTGCGTTGGTCGAGCGCTCGCGCCGCTGTGACGAGGAGAAATCGAACAATCTGCAAAACGAGGAGAACCTGCGGCGCTACGCGAACCCGCTGCGCGAGGAGCCGCCGCGGGCGCGCGGCGCGGGCGGCACGGGCGGCGCGGGCGGTGCGGGCGGCGCGCGCCGGGACTCGCTGCCGCGCGCGCACACGCTGTACAAGGCGCAGAACGCGGACGCGCGCAACGACACGCCGCCGCGCGACAAGGAGCTGACGAAGCGCGCGCTGGCGCCGCCCGAGCCGCCGCCCGCGCGCCTCGCGCCGCCCCTCGCCCCGCCCGAGCGCCTCACCGTGCTCGTGTGACCGTGTGATACTAGTGTTAGTGTGGAGTGAACCGCACCGTGTCTATTTATTGTTCCGGGGCGAGGTCGCCCGATGTAAATATTGTATTTTTTTTGTAAATAATGTAGAGGTGTGCGGTCCGTATGCTCTGATCGTATTGAACATTTTGTATTTTTGTTTGTAAAGTGAAAATGAGAAATTGTTGTAATAAAAAAATACGGAGTATTATGTTTTTGTCTCATTTATTTTTCCTAAAATATATTATAAATGGTTTCGCGACACAAACACGGTTTTCCAGCGAACTGTGGTTCCGGAACGACCACTTGTTCTAAGTTAACCTAACTTGATCACGAAACTATATAACTAGGTTACTAAACCTCAACCACAAATCTTAACATCTCTTCCAATCTCGTCTCAACTCACTCTATCCATCTCGTAACATCTCAACTCATTTCATCTGTCTCAACGTATCTTGTAACCTGGGGTTTTAGCATACATATCAGAATTGTGTTCATAACGAAAACTGATTCCATGGTTTCTGCTCTTGTTACCGGACCATCAGCGTTGGACTTTTCCGTCGATCTTTTTATTAATTGTATGCATTGTTTTTTAGAATTTTTAAATTGATTTAAATTTGAAATCATTGTAGAAGTCTACCTCAGTGTGATTTTAAGTAAAATAACAATAATCATTCATTTTAACCCAAACCGCAAAGTTAATTAAGCTCATGCCACACGAGCGCGCTCAGAAATCAGCTTGTCGCGGGAACTGGGTTCAACTATCGATCAAATGAATATGTAACATAGCAACACTGTTCCACCGCTACGGAGATCATATGATCTAACCTCAAAACACTGAAATGATTAACTTTATTACCGAACTCTAACGGTACAAAGTCGACACTCCGTTGTATTCTTCAACAGCCGCGCTCATCGCGGTACAGGGCTTCTCTATTTTGCTTCTCTCGTAGAGATGTGTAAATCCTGAGTGAATTGAAAAAAAGATTTACTTTTTTCAATAATACATCATGCATCACTCAATCAGAAGTTTTTGGAATACATCTTTAAATCACTTTGGATAAGATTCAAATTGATTCAATTGAGACCATTACGATGTGGAGTGAGAAGACTATAGGCTGGTATTATGATTCAGAAAGAGATAGAGAAGGATGTGTAAGTTCGCGCGTGCGTACTGCATACGAGCGACGCGTCGCCGTATAATGTAGAATGCAGAGAAAACTATTATTTCTGCGCCTTATAATTAAGTAGAATGTATTTTTTTTTATAGGAAATCGAGTGACGGTTTGTTATGTTTTAGTTTTGAATTAATGTTTCGAATGTTTCGATGCTTTTAATTGCGTATGCGAAATTATTTTGAGAGTGTAAATAGTGAATTGAACCAAAAACTATAAATAATAACTCTTTATATTTATCTTTATCAATGATATTTTGACTTTTGTAAATAATTAAAAACTTTAATAAATGTAAATAATTAGGTAGTGATCAAGTGTGTTGGTACAAAAATAAGTACGTTCTTATACCTCATTAGTACTAAGTAGGTATTTAATAACGCCAACCTAGTCCTTTGTATGTTTGTTTAGTTAATTATGAAAGCTAGGTTGACAGTCCTAAGCCTGATAAGAATGAAGGGAAATCAGTAGTATATGTATCTTTTTCTCCTTCCGAATCTCTTCGAATCATTTACGATGAGTCGTATGAATGACTCTTTAAATCTTTTAATTCCGACACACACGGATTTAAAAGATTTAAAGATTTAAAAGAGTGATTTAAATCTTTTGAGTGAAAAGATTTATATATCTGTAATCAAGTAAAAGATGTAGTTTGCGCATCTCTAATCTCTCGATTAACCTGAGCCAAACCATAGACAAGTTCTCAGAGCAACTAATATGATAGACTTTGATGGATATCGCGATGAAATCCGCGACACAACTGTTTAGTGTTCACAGGTAAGATCAGGAGTGCGATTCACATATATATAACTTTAAAATAAACATAGCGCTCGCACGCACTGCCGAGCGGCCTTTCGGCATTGCCAAAAATTACTTAATGCGTCTGTAAAGGCCTCATTAGTAGCAGGTATTAAACCTTTTTTGTTAGCAATAGATGACAGTAGAAAAAAAACCTAGCTGTCAAAAACGTAATAAAATAGAAAAATAAGAAAAAAAAACAGAAAATTTGTAACCTAAACCCACTGACCTCTATGGTATACATCGCTGGACTAATCATAAGCCCGGTTATCGTGTGCCTATTTGATTTTCGCCATTTTGGCGCTGATAGCGGCAGTGAGGGGGAATGGAACTAATAATAGAGATGGGACAGTGATATGATACATCGATAAAAAATGTTTATGCTTAAACCTACCCATGCAGTAAAATGAAAATAATTATGATCCATTCCTTTAACAATGGCTAATGTCCAAAATAGTCGAGTGGTTAATACTAAGATGAAGCAAATAATGATAATGATTAGCCGAATCGCTCATGGGTAGGGTAGGTAATCTTAGGATAAGCCGAAACCGGACTAAAGGGCGGTGTGTGACTAGCTAGACTACCTACTTAAATAAGGATTGTTTTTTTTTTTTTTATTAGAAATGAGGTAATGTAATGTTGTTTGGGAAGCAATGTAGTAGGTAAGGTATTAATAGAAAATAAAAATTATCAAAGTAGTACATGAGTTATGTTTAATAAAAGTCATCAGAGAAGTGTTTTGAACAGATGTAATCATATTTTTTCGGACGCCAACTAGGCTTTTCAATATTTTTGAGCCATAATTCTAGTCTTCTATTGTCAGTCGGAAACCTGTGAATTAGTAAACATTGTTTTAAAATAATATGTATTTGATAATACAAATCTGTTTTCGGCGATTTTTACGTTCTTGAACGTTCTATCTATTTAAGATATTGATAGAAAAAATATCGATAAATTTTATCGACAAGGAACTTTTACAGCACTATTAAATTTTATTGTTTATAAAAAACCGATAATACAAAGACAAATGCGTTCTAATCACGTATAAATAAGATTAGTAACATATTTTTAAGTGCCTATAATATCAATAGAAGTTTAAATTTCTTGAATATTAGCCGTAAATTCACTTACTTGTGGAATGTAACCCCACTTCCCTTCTGGTAAAGAGTTTTGCATAACACGTACTCTTTCATGGTTTACCTATTAACTAACACCACTTATTTATGTATTAACTATATTAATACGACACAACAAACAAGTTTAATCGCGTTAAACCTTCAAAATCACTTTATAAACACGGAAACAATGTAAACAAAACAACGGCCATTTGCATTTTACGTCAGATTTAGTTCCTTGCCCCCACGATGGGGGCGCTTCAAATAGGCACAATAGATAGCTGTCATTTTAAAGGGTATCATTAGTCTAGCGTACTTGTATCATGGACGTCAGTGCCTAAACCTATCCAAAACGATGTACAATAAATATATATAAAAAAGCATCGGATTTCATTGAAGGAGTTAACAGCGCCCTTTGTCGGCGTCGTTAGTCAAACGATGCCGACAAAGGGCGCGCGTCACCTGTCGCCGCACGCGCCAAAAGCTGGTGTAGGTCAAGGCGCGGCGCCACATGCCAGACGCGACATTAGGTATTAAAGTACTGCTACGTTATTTTCTAATTAAAAATGTATTACTTTCATTAGTGAGGGTTCTTATTTTTGCCAACCTTCAGTATCATTATTTGAAACAATTAAAACTTGAATAAGACTTTTTTTATTTTGTATTAAACTTTAACTGTATCATACCAGTAAGGACGTACAGTTAAACCTGACTTTCATTTTGATACAGAATACATACATTTAATTAAATATATTAGGTAATGACTTCAGATTTTCAAAACCTACTGTTATTTGAATTGTCGCAGCTACATTTTATCGATCTTTTTATGATCATCTATCGGGAAGCACCGGTTCTTTTTTTCTTGGCGGTATTCGTTTGATTTGATTATTTATTACTTAATCATTAGTCGGTGCCTGTCTTTCGCCC